>JAYESD010000001.1:118517413-119717413 GCA_036927565.1 Tuctoria greenei
AAATGGATTGATTCAAATAAATGGCAGATCAGGTTCAAAAATCTTCAAACTTGGTAGAGATGATAATTGAAACATGGAAAAGACATTGGTGAGTTCAAATTCGGAAGATTTGAATTTGAGAATTCAATTTGATTTGGAAATTTCCTTTTAGGGTTTACTGTACATACACTACATGAGCACTTTATTCTTATTTCAAATTTCTTTTGCTCTAAATGGATCCTTGAGGTGAGGTTTACACTAAGTCATTAGGAGTACTATTCTTACCCTCATTTAGTAGTTAACCTAACTCATGTGAGTTGAATTTTTATTTAAACTCAAAAAAATTTAGGTTCACATTTTTGCATTTTTGTTCTTTTAAATGCAGGCTTTTACAATTGCATTAGACCTATAGCGCCACAAATCATTAAACACTGCATTACAAACCTATTGCCAAGACTCATAAATATTGCATTACAATACCTATTGCCACAAATCATTAAACGTTGCATTACGATCCTATAGCCAGGAACCCAAATACGTTGCATTAGCAATCTATCAGCACGAATCAGCAATCATTTTATTACCATACCTATTACTATGGATGCCAATCGATGCAATACCATACCTATTATCACATATGTCAAATCATTACAATACCATACCTATTACAACATATTAAAATTGTTGCAATACCATACCTATTACCAAAATTTTAATTCGTCGCAATATTTTATTGTTACGCCACTTATCGCCGGAGTTGTATAAACTATCACAACGATTTAATTGCTTTCAACAATTACCTATTGCAACGATTTTTGTCCTATCATGACAATATGAGTCGTTGCAATAAGCTGGAATCCTTGTAGTGTTAGAATCCTAACGTATTAAGTTACATTATAACATTTATTTATATTCATATTGATAGATGATATGATGAAGATCGACGAGGAGCACAACTCGAAGGAGAAGGACCAGTGTGGACCTCGCTTCAAGCAAAGCCATCCCGGAGCAGGAACAAGAGTACGTGATGAAGAGAAACAACAAGAAGCTTCAATGGACGAAGCCATTGACTTATTGACTTGAGGGAGTGGTTTGCAACAAAAGGCAAGCCCCAGTTTGCATTTAAATTGTTAACAAGTTTTGCTTTCATAATCTATATGATGGTTCGAATGGAATTTTCCATTAAGTCTCGTGATGTATGATACTCCACATGCATGACCCAAGAATCCCTAGAGTCTATGGGTATAATAGGACTTCACATGATTAGGGATGCTATACCAAAGATGAAGAATTGGTTGGAATGGAGATGGAAGTTTAAAGTGCATCAACGGTTACTGAACTTGTCTGGGTGTGTCATCTAGGTCCACGAACTTCTAAAGTGCATATTTGAGTCCGTGAACTTGTTAAAGTGTGTCATTTGGGTCCAGGGTACCAAAAATACACCTATGATTATTCATATAGATGTTATTTGAGCTTTATTTTTCATATTTGTTCTCTTCCTAAAAAAATTTTGCTATCATAATTCATATTGGAGGCTAACAACACTGGTTTGTGGAGCGAAAAAATATGAAAAGTAAAACTCAAGTAACAATTATGTTAATAGTCATAGGGACATTTTTGGTATTTTGGATTCATATGACACACTATAACAAGTTCATAGATCCAAATATTCACTTTAAAAGTTTCTTGCATCACCAACTAAATTAACATTTACCGAAAATATAACTTGCTAAGCCCGTGTAACCTTGGGCCAGCAACATCGTGGATGAAAAATCTCTTGTTTAATTGTGGATTTCGTAATGTTGTCGTGCCCAGGGACTTCAAGTGCTACTTTAAAACTAAAACAAGGATCTACTAATAGTGATTACTTATTGCAGTTTAAATTCCAGTCTTATGTTTCCATCATGTAGAGTTTTATGTTCTTAGGTGAGACGGTTAAGTCTTGCTGAGCTTTATGCTCACAGTTGCATAATAAATGTTTTGCAGGAATTCACCGTTGCTTTAGACTCCGTGTTGCTAGAGTGCAGTATCCGCGGCAGGATACAACCACTATTGTTGTAGTATAGGTTCGAGAGAGTATTATAAAATCTTCTGCTGATGTGAGCACTATTGATGTAAAAATCAGAGATTCATGTAACATGCTCACTTATGTTATGTATTCTGCATTCTTTTCTATGTTGTGCTATTCGGTGTCGCAGCGCAGAACACCACCCAATGTGATTCTTCCAATGTCAAGACCCTGGTCCTCACGTCCCATGATGGTACATACCTTGTAACCATGAAATTTAACATGTCTACATAGTAAGAGTTAGAGTCGAACACCTTGAGCAACGTATCATTACGTAGGAAATCATTGATATGTATGTACATTTTTGTTTGGAATTTCCATACATGAGAGATGATCAATGATATAATTCTCTACTCCCTTTTTATCTCTTATTTCTATGTCAAATTCTTGGGGTACGAGAATCCATTGGATTAGTCTAGGTTTAGCATCTTTCTTGGTGAGCGAAAATTTCAAAGCAGCATGGTCTGTATATACTATGGCTTTCGTTCCATTCAAATAAGATCCGTACCTATCGATTGCAAAGACAACTACTAGGAGCTCCTTTTCAGTTGTATCATAATTGAGCAAAGCTCCTGCTAGGGTCTTGCTAGCGTAGGCTATTACGTGATGCTTTTTACCTTTGGTTTGCCCAAGGACCATCTCAACAGTATAATCACTAGCACCACATATGATTTCTAATGGCAATGTCCAATTAGTGGGTTGAATGACTAGGGTTCGATGAGTGCCTTCTTGAGGATGTTAAAAGATTTATGGCACCCATCATCGAAATCGAAGGGGGCATCCTTAGCTAATAGGCTAGTGAGACGTCTAGCAATTTTAGAAAATCCCTTAACAAGTCATCAGTAGAAACCTGCGTGGCCAGAAAGCTATGAATACCTTTAATGTTGGTGGAAGGTATAAGGTTTTCAATGACTTAATTTTAGCTTTGTCCACCTCAATCCTCCTTTTCAACATCAAGAGTCCTAAGATGATGCCCTTACAGACCATAAAATGGCCTTTTCCTAATTTAGTACTAGGACCTTTTCTTGGCATCTCTGTAAGAACTTATCTAACTTCTCAAGACAATGATCAAAAGTTTTTCCATAGAAGAAAAAATCATCCATGAAAACTTCCAAGATATCCTTGATCGTGTTTGAGAAAATTGACAACATGCACCTTTGAATCGAAGCGAGTGGATTACACTAGCCAAACAACATCCACCGATCATGGTATGTTCCACCGAGCATAAGGAATTTGATGGTAACCTGAATACTTATCAAGAAACAAAATAAGAAACGTCTCACTAATAGCTCAAGCAATTCATCGATGAAAGGAAGCAGGAAGTGATATTTCCTAGTCACCTTATTCAGCTTTTGGTAGTCAATACGCATCCTCCATCCTGTGATGATTCATTGAGGAATGATTTCATTCCTCTGGTTTTGTACGACTGTCGGTCCTTCTCCTTGGGCCCTACTTGGACAGGACTAATCCATTCACTATGAGGAATAGATAAATTATCCCAACATGCAAGAGTTTCAAGACCTCCTTCTTAAAAAGCTCTCGCATCACATAGTTTAACCTCCTTTGAGGTTTCATAGATGGTGTGCTATCGAGATCAATGGAAATGCGACATGGGTGCAAAGAGCAAAGTTGGTTCCCTTATGTTCATGGAGTGAGTAGCCTAGGACAAATCTATGCTTTTCTAATACATATATGAGTTTGGCACATTCTTCTCGTGAGAGCTTATCACTCATGATGATAGGAGCTCCCACATCAATGTTTAGAAAAGCATAGTGTAGGCTAGGAGATAGGGTCTTTGGCTCAATGAGGGCTTTGGTGATGACTCTTCTCTAGGCTGCTCAAATATCTTCTGCAATTCATCCTCTTCTTGGATGAATAGTTCTTCTTCACTCTAAGGAGGGTCTAAGGATTGAACGGCTATGGCTTCCTCAATTGAATAACTCTCGGGGGAGGGGGTGGAGGGGGGGGGGGGGGGAGGTTCTACTGATGCGTTCCTGGATCGAAGAACGGGAATGAAAAACTTTCTTCCATCGAATTTCATCTAGATTGTCTTCTAAGGGTTCATCTATGAGCAATTTCTCAATGAGTAACCCTATCATTAAATCGAAGATTTAGACTTTGAAGACATAAAAATCAAGGTAGAACTTGATGTTCTTGTGTCAGATAGACACATTATTTAAAATCCTTATTCCTTCCATGATATTTCCATTTGAATTAGGGATGTCAAGGAAGCTCAAGGCTTGTGAGCTACTCGAGCCCAGCTCATTAAAAGCTCGATTCAAGCTCTACTCAATAGATAAAGAGCTAAACTCGAGCTTCATCTCAAGCTCACGAGCCTGACAAGCTCGAGCTCGTTAAGCTCGATAAGGCTCGTTTAGGTAAATAATGTTTTATAAATATTATTTCTTAATATTTTCTCTTAAATATTATTTATTTTTATTATTTAAAGCACCCCATCGAGCTCAAACTCGAGGTTTTACGAGCTTCAACCAAGCCTAACCATTTAAATTAGCATTATCAAGCTAAGCTCGAGCTTGACTGTAGGATCGACCAGATTTCAGGCTCGGCTTGAGCTAGGCTCGAATTATTATCGAGCTCGAGCCTCGAGGGGCATCCTCGCTCGAGCTCAGCTTGTTGACGACCCTAATAGGAATCAGTAAAGGATTTTCTTGTTGGATCCAAGAGTATATCACCCAAAATGGCTAAACTACATCTATCTGATTACTAAGGACATCCATCATCACTCCCCGAATAACACATTCAGTGGTTGCTAAGGGTGAGTTTACCAAAATTACCTCAAGTGAAAGCCCAACCTCCGCAGCTCATTTGCTACTCATGATGGGGTCAACTTCTTGATTGTTTAATGAAGGAATTGTCCTTCAGATGGATCAAGGAGAGATGGATGTAAAAATGGATTCATTTGATAAAAATATTTCAAGGCATTCCAATAACCTCTAAGCATAGTGGAAACTCTGAAAGCTGAATTTCTTATTCCTTCATTGTTTTATGTTCGAGTCAGGATTCTTTAGTCAAAACACAAGATGAGCATAGTCTGGGTTCTAGTTGACTATAGAAGAATCCTCATAACTCATTTGGGCTTCCTCTTTAAGAGGTTGATCAAGATCCACAATGATAGAGGTGTTTCCTAGAATTCGATAAAAAATTCCCTTGCTTTCACTGGGGTGGAGGAAACACCCTCCAGCTACTATGTCAAAATATAGAGCAGATTCTATATTTAATCCCATGCAAAAATGGTGCAATCTCATAGATATTGGATCAGCAAACCTGGGCATGAATTTGTTAATAATAGAATTCTAGCCGATATTGCAACTTTGGAGTCCTTATCCATATGCCGAAAGATGAATATTTCCACGCGCAAGGAGACAATATGAGATAAAATGAAGAATGTGAGAAAATATTTGTTCAACAAATCTTCCCAACTCCCATTTGTTCTCCTAACTGTAGTAGTGTACCAATGCTTAGCTCTCTCCTCGAGGGAGAAAGGAAATAATATCATTCGGTACCCTGCGTACTGGGTACCCCCTGATACTACAAACAAAGCCGAGGAGTTTCTATGTCCAAGTGGTGGACGTCCGAGGGGGATACGTATCCCACGGAACCGCATCTACCTCCCTCTTTATAGGGCTCCGATAGCAACGTGTCCAGAGGAGCCGGACCTTCCTCCCTCATTTGGGTAGCTCCAGTGCTGCCACGTGTCCTATAGAGTCGAACCTACCTCCCTTCTAAGGGAAGCTCCAACACTACCACGTGTCAAACAGCACTAGACCTATCCCCGAGTAGAGGAAACTCCAAAGCTTCCATGTGTCAACATCCAAACCTACGTTAGCAACGAGAAGACTACAGAATCTCCAATGGCGCGAACATTCAAGGGCTATCGATTAGACGTTACAAGGCCTGGATAACACGTCATTATTTCTATATTAATGACGCACAATCAGAGGACTATCAAGGCTGGTAACAGTATCGTTAAGGCACGTTATCACACCATTAACCCCACATAACAATGTAGATCGTGTATAGGTAGTTAATACAGTCAGGGCTACCTGTCGGGCTCGGCACAAACTATAATAGCCAGTCTTTGGCATATAAAAGGGCTGAGCTACACGGTAGAAGGACGACCAATCTCATGCGCACACAAGCCTATATACACTCTTACAGTACATAAACCCTCGTGGAGTAGGGTATTACGCTCAAGTGGCCCAAACCACGTAAAACTCTCGGTGTTCACCTCTTGCATCGATCTTGACCCGCACCCCAACCGAATTTGAACCTCCGCGAACCACTTCTTAGTAGTACCAAGGGAAGTGTCCTAGTCCACACTTCAACATTTGGCACGCCAGGTAGGAGCTTTTTCAAGATTCAAGATGGTGAACTTCACCGAAGCTTCATCCAACCGACCGGCTGTGCAGCCTACTAGAAAAAATCCCTCCGATGTGAAGCAGCCGACCAACGTTGTTGTTCTGGCAGGTGTCGTTCCTCCACCACCATCACCATCTCAGCAAGATGGTGTATTCGCGTCGGTCTCTGCATCGACAAATAACCCCGAGAACGCACTGAATGCATGGCAGAATCTTTTCCAACGTCCACCAGTGTCGGGAGCTCCTACCGCCATGCTTGAACAATAGCGCACTGATGTTGAGCATTTAGTTGCAGCCACAGCCAATGCGATCAGCAAACAAGGTCCGCCCCATGCAGGGCAGGCACCTTCATGGAACAGGACCTTGTCTGGTAGACTTGGTCCTCAGGCATCGCAACTCAGGAGACATGCGCCCTTATAGCAAATGATGTCATTACCCTCTGAGGCTCGCCATACTCACACGGTGACGAGGCTTCTAACTCAGGATCCTCGGTCGGAGCTCGATCGCTGCTACATGCTTCAAAACGGTCGTGTCAACATCGAGCGTGCTCGCAAGAGCCACATTGCTTGAGAAAACCCTTCTCCTTTGGGAGTTGGGGCGGCTGTTCGACCCTTTCCATGCACCTCTGCATGGTCGAGTGGACACCCAAGTTCCGGCCTCATCTGCAAGAGAAATACAACGGGACAATCAACCTCGTCGAGTTTCTTCAGATCTACTCCACCGCCATCCTCGCGGCTAGAGGAAACGAGGTCGTGATGGCAAATTACTTCCATGTGGCCTAAACTGAGACTCCAAGGTCTTGGTTCATGAGCTTACCGCCCGACTCCATCTACAGTTGGGCAGAACTCTGTCGCCAGTTCACTGTCAACTTCTGGAGCTCCTACACATGGCCTGGCATCAAGCTGGACCTCTTCGTTGTACAACAAAAATCGAGGGAGTCGCTGCAATCCTTCATCCAGCGATTCTCTCAGGTATGGAGTACCATTTTGACACCCGGTTCCGAATATGAACCAAGCGTAACGCATATGTGTGCCCAGGAAGTTCATCACACATATACGGTTGCATCACAAACGATATACAGAGTTTAACCACATCTTAACTATTAAATAAGTACTTTATTACAATAATCCAATAGTTCACGAATAATAAAACTCTAAATAATTGCAGCAGAAAATAAACTAAACAGCACGACTCCAATCCACAGGCAATTGACGACAGTACGCAACCTAGTACTCCACATGATCCTCAGGGTACTCCCAATTGTCTCCAGTAGCTGTTGAGGGGGGGCATTGCAAGGGTGAGTACATGTCGTACTCAGCAAGTGTGGAAAGTATGACATGTGGCTAATTCAAATGACGAATGTAATAAATGGCTAAGTGCTGAAAAGTACAGTAAAACATTTGAAAAGCAGTATACCATGTCTATGTGAAACAATCCCATCATAACCATCATATATAAACCATATCCAATTATTGCCAACATTACAATTATCCATGTCCAATTACCATAACTCAATTTCATATCCATGACTATAATCCATAAACCATGACCATTACCAAACCATAACCATAAACCAACCATAACCATTACCAGACCATAACCATCCCAAATCCCAATTCCAACTCTAATCATGTAGGTCATCCAGGCGCTCATAACCGGGAGTACGGCTATCATGATAGTTTTAAACACTCTGCAGAGGTTGTACCACTTTGCCCACATGTTTGTGATTTTATCACCTTTTCATGACTAAGAAACCTCCATTGTGCCATCTCACACTTCCGTAGGTGTGTGGCCAAGAGATCAAAAAAATAGCCTTTCAAAAGGGACTACTAGTATGTACGGGCCCACTAAGGTTTCACAGGCAGGCTTGAATCTCCATTCTCCCACCCACGGGCCCCCTCATGTGCCGTGCGGATCCCAGGGCAGTCCTCCTCCACTCCCATTCCCCGCGCCATCCAATGGTCCATACAATACTAGCAGCGCTCCTAATTATTCAGCTACGCCGCACCCATACTTGGCCTTGTGGTGGCACTGTTGACCTGGCATATTCTCGCATGAACCGGTCCTTAGATCTAAGGCAAGCAAACCACCATAACAACCAAACCATCCACATAACCATGCTTGCTTAGATCACCCATCGTATTGACCAGTTCACATTAACCATAATATCATTGATGCATAATTAAATGTGTAGTGTTGTTTGCCATCCCAATTAATTAAGCAAAGCGAAAAGGTAAAAACCCTTCCCGACTCTCTACCATAAATTCCAGGTGACAAGGGTGGTCAAACAAAACTAGTAAACTTCCTACCATAGGATTCCCATCAATTTGACACAGGCATGCAAGTTCGCAAACAAAACATTTAATTTAAAATAGGATCAATATGCTTCAAGGACACTTGCCTTGCTCCGACGGATGGGGTTGCTCAAGCGCTTCGAAGTCTTGGTTCTGGAAATCCTCGTATGCGGCCTCTTGAGCACGTTCCTCTACGCGTGATCATACATACAAGAGAACATATACAATCAACATAATGCACACAAATTAATCAACATGCAATGACATGTATGCATGCAAAATTCAATAATTAATTAACTACGGTTTTTTATTAACTAGATGCGAGTAGTTCATACGTGTTCATATGAGTTTACGGGGGTTTTAGGGTGGATTAATGCTGCTGAAAATAAAATTATGGTGCAACTAAAATCAATTTACGCCTATTAGATTCAATATGATCGCTAAAATTCGCATCAGGAACATGGCCTACCGTAGATGCGATGGCTTCGATGATCGCGAGATGGGGACGAAGCGTAGACGAAGTAGATGCGTCCTCCGGCGGCACGACGACGGCGGCGCGATGTCGGCGACGATCTCCGGCGAACGGTGGCACCCTCCTCTTTTTCTTCCTCTTCTTCCCCTTCTTTTTCTCCTTTTTTCTTCCCTGGGCGCAGCTCTCTGGACTCCTGGTGTTTTTCCCGGCGGCTAGGGTTGCTGGATCGGTAACTCTCGAGGTCACGGGACCTTTTATAGGCGCGGGCGGGACGCTGGATACGCGGAAATCGGTTCGGACGCGGGGGCGGCGAGCGCACCGGGTGGGGTCGCGTGCTGGACGCAGGAGCAGGAGGCCGAGGCGCACCGGGGCCGGACGCGCGCTCGATCGGGCAAATCGGAGGCGGGAGCCGAGCCGGGCGCGGGAGGCTGGCGGGGTGGGCGCGTACGGCGGGCAGGAGGCGGGAGGCCGCTGCGGCCTCGGGCGTGGGGCCTCGGGCGCGGGCGCGCTCGGTCGGCTGGGCCGCTGGCCTGGCCGCCGGGTTGGCCCTTTTTTTCTTTTTTTTCTTTTTTAGTATTATTATTATTTTATAATTTATATTTATTTATTTATTTTTTATACTTTTTTTATTATATAATTTATTATATATATTTTATATATATATATATTATTCATGTTATATATTTATTATTTATTATTATTATAATGTATATTATTAATATTAATATTTTATTTATTTTCATATATTGTTATATATATTATTTATATACATTTATATATATTTTATTATTATTTTTATACTTATTCCCTATTACAAGTTTTAGGCTATAATTATTATTTTCTTTTTCTTCTTTTGCTACCCATATTTGTATATACATGTTTTATTATTTTTCTTTTATTCTAGTAGTGTTTAATGCATGATCATGTACGCAATGCATGATGCGAAAATTTAGGGTGTTACAAACCTACCCCCCTTAAAGTGAATCTCGCCCTCGAGATTCGATAGCGTGGAGAAAAGGTGAGGGAATTCTGCCTTCAGGTCTTCTTCACGTTCCCATGTAGCTTCGGCTTCCGTATGGTGTTTCCATTGCACTTTGCACCAACGGATCCTCTTATTTCTCGTGACCCTTTCCTTTATGTCCAAAATTTTGATAGGTTGCTCGACATAGGACAAATCCTCCTGAAGTTCTAACTCGTCCATCGGCACTTGTTCTTCCGGTACCCTGAGACACTTCTTGAGTTGAGAGACGTGAAATACGTCGTGTATATCGGAGAGATACGTCGGCAGCTCAAGTCGATAAGCTACCTCTCCTCGCTTGTCCAGAATCTTAAATGGTCCGATGTAACGTGGTGCCAGTTTTCCTTTGACGTTAAACCGTCGCTGACCTCTGATAGGTGACACTTTGAGGTATACAAAATCTCCAACTTCAAAAGTCAGACTCCTTCGCCTATTATCAGCATAACCTTTCTGTCGAGACTGGGCAGCCTTCATGTTTTCCCGTATTATTTGGACTTGCCTTTCAGCTTCTTGTAACACGTCGGGACCAAACACTTGATTCTCTCCGGTTTCATTCCAAAACAAGGGAGTCCTACACTTCTTCCGTATAGTGCTTCATAGGGTGACATTTTCAAACTTGCTTGGTAGCTATTGTTGTACGAGAATTCAGCATACGGCAAACTTTTATCCCAACTTTTCCCTTGCTTTAAAGCACATGCTCTTAACATGTCTTCCAAAATTTGGTTGGTCCTCTCGGTTTGTCCATCTGTTTGAGGGTGATACGCCGAACTGAAGTTCAACCTTGTTCCCATTGCTTCATGCAATCTCTGCCAAAATCTGGAGGTAAACTGAGAACCTCTATCCGAGACTATCTTCTTCGGTACTCCGTGTTGACACACAATATGTTCCATATACAATTCTGCTAGCTTCGCGGTGGTATATGTGGTCTTAACAGGGATGAAATGAGCTGATTTTGTCAATCGATCCACAATAACCCATATTGAATCATAGCCAGACCGAGTTCGCGGTAATCCAACTATAAAGTCCATACCAATCTCTTCCCACTTCCATTCCGGGATCCTTAATGGTTGTAACAATCCATCTGGCCTTTGATGTTCAGCTTTAACTCGTTGGCACACATCACAAAGTGCAACATATTCGGCTATGTCTTTTTTCATGCTGGCCCACCAATAGCATGTCTTTAAGTCCTTATACATCTTCGTACAGCCAGGATGAATTGAGTAAGGCGAGTCATGTGCCTCCTTCAATATTGTTTCCCGAATATGCCTAACATTAGGTACCACAATCCTCTTTCCAAGCCATAAGGTACCCTGTTCGTCCTCATCAAATCTGAATTCTTTTCCTTCTTGGGTCCTTTCCTTGATTTCCTGTATTTCCTTGTCCTTTGTCTGTCCTTCCCGTATTTCCTGCTCTAATGTTGGGTTGACTTCCATCGTTCCCATCTCATTTATGAATCCAAGGTTCAACC
This sequence comes from Tuctoria greenei, assembly GCA_036927565.1. Lineage (NCBI taxonomy): Eukaryota > Viridiplantae > Streptophyta > Magnoliopsida > Poales > Poaceae > Tuctoria > Tuctoria greenei. Next base: position 118,529,092 of record JAYESD010000001.1, read on the forward strand.
GTTCAAACTCCTTACATAACTCGGATGGCATTTCTCGAATTGTGAGTTGATGACTTACTCCTTTTCGGCTCAAAGCATCGGCCACTACATTGGCCTTCCCTGGGTGATAGTTGATTCCCACGTCATAATCCTTGATGAGCTCCAACCATCGGCGTTGCCTCAGATTCAGATCCGTTTGCGTAAATATGTACTTGAGACTCTTGTGATCCGTATAAATCTCGCATCGGTGGCCAAAAACATAGTGTCTCCATATCTTCAAGGCGTGTACCACAGCTGCGAGTTCAAGGTCGTGTGTAGGATAATTCAACTCATGTTTCTTTAGTTGCATCAATGCATAAGTTACCACTTGGCCTTCTTGCATGAGAACACATCCTAATCCTTGTCTTGATGCATCACAATATATATCAAAACTCTTGCTCACGTCCGGTAATACTAACACCGGCGCGGTTGTCAACCTTTTCTTTAACTCCTCAAAGCTATCCTGACAAGCTTGAGTCCATCGGAATGCCTTCCCTTTCATGAGTAATTCGGTCATAGGCTTGGCTATTTTGGAGAAATCCTTAATGAATCGGCGGTAATATCCAGCCATTCCAAGGAAACTCCAAATTTCCTTGACATTCTGTGGCGGTTCCCACTTAAGCACATCTCTCACTTTCCCTGGGTCAACTGATACTCCTCCTCCGGAAATAATATGGCCTAAGAAAGAAACTTCCCGTAACCAAAATTGACATTTACTGAACTTGGCATACAATTGATGCTCCCTCAATTTCTGCTGCGTAAGCCTCAAGTGTTCCTCATGTTCCTTCTCATCCTTCGAGTAGATCATAATATCATCGATGAACACTACAACGAACTTATCCAGATATTCCATGAAGACCTTATTCATGAGATACATAAAGTATGCAAGCGCGTTCGTCAATCCAAATGACATGACGGTGTACTCATAAGATCCATATCGTGTCCGAAATGTTGTCTTGGGTATATTCGATGGTCTTATCTTCATTTGGAAGTATCCTGACCGCAAGTCAATCTTGGAGAAGATACAGGCACCCTTCATTTGGTCGAACAAATCCTCAATACGGGGCAGTGAGTACTTGTTCTTAATTGTCACTTCGTTGAGAGCTCGATAATCCACACACATCCTATGGGTTCCATCCTTCTTATCTACGAAGAGCACTGGGGCTCCCCACGGGGATGAACTTGGGCGTATAAAACCCTTCTCTAGCTGCTCTTGAATTTGCTTCTTGAGCTCTGCTAATTCCTTAGGAGGCATCCTATACGGCCTCTTAGCTATAGGTGCAGTTCCGGGTATCAACTCAATGGCAAATTCTATGTCACGATCAGGTGGCATACCTGGCAACTCATCTGGAAACACATCCAGGTACTCGCGAACGATCGGAATGCTTTCCAATGTCACTTCTTCCACGTGATTCAGCATTGCTTTCTCCCTTGCAGGTTGGGCTGCTTCAACTTCAATGCGTGTACCATGTTCACTTGTCAACTGCACAATCCTCTCAGCGCATTGAATGACTCCATTATGCTTGCTCAACCAGTCCATTCCAAGTATTATGTCTATTCCTTGGGAGTCTAATACTATGAGGTTTGCGAGAAAGTCTACCCCCCTTATTTTAATGCTTACTTTCGGACATACTATATTTGTCCTCATCTCTCCGCCAGGAGAACTTACTAGCATAGTTTGCTTCATATGAGATATAGGAAAGTTGTACTTGGAAACATACTTTGACGAGATGAATGAATGAGATGCTCCCGAATCAAATAAAACAGTCGCGGGGTTGGAGTTGGCGAGAAACATACCAATCATGACGTCATCAGCTTGCTGGCTTCCTCAGTAGAGACATGATTCACATTGCCACGAGCAAAATTCTGCTGTCCACGGTTGCCTTGCGGTGCTCTTCCATTTGGTCGCGGGTTATTTGGCCTTGGTGCATTGTTCATAGGTCCATAGTTTCTCCTGGGGCATTGGCTTGCGAAGTGTCCGGGTTCTCCATACACATAGCATGTCTTACCGCCCGTAGCATTAGGGAAGTTTGGGCACAACTGGTTTTGAGCATTTGCCGCCATGTTAGGACGCGGCGCAGGTGGCACAGGATTGCGAGGCGCTTGCATGGCGGGGCGTTGCTGCGGTGGCTGATTTGGGCGGGGCGGATAAGCAGCGCGGTATGCAGGAGCAGATGGGTTGTAGTGTGGTGCAGTAGGTGGTGCATAGCGGGGGCGAACATTGCTTCCTTGCTGCGGTCCATGATGTGACATCTTCCTCTTGTTGTCCTGCTCCATCTCACGAATCTTGTTCTCAACCACAATAGCCTTGTCAACCAGCTTTTGGAAGTTTGGATAATCAGTATTGACCAACTGGACTTGAATTTCATTGTTGAGACCCCTCATAAACAGATACTGCTTCCTACTATCAGTTTTGATGTCTTCTGGAGCATATCTTGATAATTGAGTGAATTTGTTGAGATACTCACTCACGCTCATCCTTCCTTGCCTGAGATTTTCAATGTCTTGTCTTCTCAGTATCATAACTCCTTCAGGTACATAGTGGGAACGGAAACTCTGTCTAAACTCAGCCCAAGTGATTGTCTCCTAATTATCATGAGCGTTGCAAAGAGCTTCCCACCAGTCGGCGGCTGCTCCAACTAGTTGATGTGATGCAAAGAGAACCTTCTCCCTATCAGTGCACTGGACAATAGCAAGTTTCTTCTCAACAGACTTCAGCCAATCATCAGCTTCAATTGGGTCTGTGGCTTGTGCAAAGGTGGGCGGTCTGGTCCTCATGAACTCTCCCAAACGGTTGTGATGTGGCGGGGGTGGCGGTGGAGGCAGGTGGGGCTGATTGTTGTTGCCAGCTAGCAGCTGTCCCATGGTCTGTATCATGGTCTGCATGAGCTGGTTCTGCATAGCTAACAATTGTTCAATATTGATAGCTCCATGAGCATGTCCTTGGTTGTTCTGAGGTACTTCATTGCGCTCCTCCTCATCGTTGGCATCCCTTTGGTTACGAGTTCTCACTATCTGTTGGCGAAAGAAGAGTGGGGACAGAAGGATTTAGAATTTGGAAAGAGACGTCCAAACTATATGATTAAGGTATGTGACACTAAATAATCCTTTATTAATATAGACCTATATTATGAGGATGTGGACAAGTGCCGAAGCATTCCACAACTCTCTACTAAGCACACAAGCACTCAAACAAGCACCAAACAGAATTGACAAAGATCCTAAAAGAAGTAACACAACTCAAGGTCACACAAGTATATCTACGTCGCTCTTATTTAACTAATGGGGGTGTGCCTATCCTTGAGTCGTGGCATAGGTCGAGGGCTACTCGTCGTCAAGCGGGAACTCATCCGGGTCCTCATCATCGTCGTCGTCATCGGGGTCCTCGGGGTCCTCGGGGTCCTGTGGTGGTGAAGCAGCAGGCGGCGGTGGTGCGGTAGACGCCACACTGGAAGGCTCCTCGTCAGAGGACTCCTCAGAAGACGACTCACGCTGACCGTTGCGACGTTCTGGAGAGTCTGGGGTCCACGTCGGGGTGTCGGACGCGTAGTCGTCCGGATCCTCGTCGGTGATCCGACGATACCTCCTGATTATCGCCTCGTGGCGCTGGGCGAGGTCACGTCCATCCTGAATCTCCTGCTGCGCCCTCTGAAGTCGAGCACTGAGCTGGGCCACGTCGTCAACAGTCTGACGAGACTGCGGGAGGTCAAGGGGGTCCCTCCACGTGCCTGGAGACGAAGCGCGCAGTGCCACTGGGACGTTGCGGAACGAAGGCGTGCATCGTGTCCTCTAGACGGAAACGGCGGGCGTGGCTCCAAAAGGTGGCTGCTTCCCAGCTAGCATCCTGCTCCGCAGATCGGCGGGAGCTCCTCCAAGCAGGACTGCTATGGGTCTTCACCAACTCATCACCATAGTAGATATAGATCTTGCAGCTCCACTCCTTCCTGCCGGGGCGCTGCACTCCAGTGGTGTGGTAGGAGAGCGAGAGGCTGTGGTGACGGTAGCCAGCCTCACAGAGTAGGGCACGGAGACGGTGACGCAGTTGTCCTGCGGCTCTGCCGTCAGAACGGATCACCACGGGGTGACGGGGGTCGACGGCCGGATAGCGACTGGCCAACCTACAAGGGGGCACAAGTCCACCGGTCGACATACGGGGGGTTGTCATGGTGCGGGCCATCTACAGAAAACAAGAATACATTAGAGGAAAAAAGAAAATAACGAAATACAAATCTGAAAATTTCAGCAGCTAAAACGGCGGAAAAAGAGTGGTGCAGCGGTTCCAAAAGAACGAAAAATAAAGAGAAAAATACAGCAACCAACACAATGATTTTACCCACACATAACAGCAGCAAAACACACCTTTTCCGCGAAAATTTACGCAGCAAAACCGCAGCACTTAATATTGCTCACTTCTGAAAATTTTTATCAAAAACGCAGCAGCGATCAATACTTTTTGCGGCTGAAAATAAAGGAACAAAACAGCAGCAAAAATTTTCGAAAATAGCAGATTAGAAGAGTGTTCCTAAGTGCTCTAGAGTGTCCATTCTACCTGGGCTTGCGTCCTACGGTCAACGCGGCTCTGATACCAATTTGTGACACCCGGTTCCGAATATGAACCAAGCGTAACGCATATGTGTGCCCAGGAAGTTCATCACACATATACGGTTGCATCACAAACGATATACAGAGTTTAACCACATCTTAACTATTAAATAAGTACTTTATTACAATAATCCAATAGTTCACGAATAATAAAACTCTAAATAATTGCAGCGGAAAATAAACTAAACAGCACGACTCCAATCCACAGGCAATTGACGGCGGTACACAACCTAGTACTCCACATGATCCTCAGGGTACTCCCAATTGTCTCCAGTAGCTATTGGGGGGGGGGGGGGGGGGGCTTGCAAGGGTGAGTACATGTCGTACTCAGCAAGTGTGGAAAGTATGACATGTGGCTAATTCAAATGACGAATGTAATAAATGGCTAAGTGCTCAAAAGTACAGTAAAACATTTGAAAAGCAGTATACTATGTCTATGTGAAACAATCCCATCATAACCATCATATATAAACCATATCCAATTATTGCCAACATTACCATTATCCATGTCCAATTACCATAACTCAATTTCGTATCCATGACCATAATCCATAAACCATGACCATTACCAAACCATAACCATAAACCAACCATAACCATTACCAGACCATAACCATCCCAAATCCCAATTCCAACTCTAATCATGTAGGTCATCCAGGCGCTCATAACCGGGAGTACGGTTATCATGATAGTTTTAAACACTCTGCAGAGGTTGTACCACTTTACCCACATGTTTGTGATTTCATCACCTTTTGATGACTAAGAAACCTCCATTGTGCCATCTCACACTTCCGTAGGTGTGTGGACAAGAGATCACAAAATAGCATTTCAAAAGGGACTACTAGTATGTACAGGCCCACTAAGGTTTCACTGGCAGGCTTGAATCTCCATTCTCCCACCCACGGGCCCCCTCATGTGCCGTGCGGATCCCAGGGCAGTCCCCCTCGACTCCCATTCCCCGCGCCATCCAATGGTCCATAAAATACTAGCTGCGCTCCTAATTATTCAGCTACGCCGCACCCATACATGGCCTTGTGGTGGCACTGTTGACCTGGCATATTCTCGCATGAACCGGTCCTTAGATCTAAGGCAAGCAAACCACCATAACAACCAACCCATCCACATAACCATGCTTGCTTAGATCACCCATCGTATTGACCATTTCACATTAACCATAATATCATTGATGCATAATTAAATGTGTAGTGTTGTTTGCCATCCCAATTAATTAAGCAAAGCGAAAAGGTAAAAACCCTTCCCGACTCTCTACCATAAATTCCAGGTGACAAGGGTGGTCAAACAAAACTAGTAAACTTCCTACCATAGGATTCCCATCAATTTGACACAGGCATGCAAGTTCGCAAACAAAACAACAACAACAACAACAACAACAACCAAGCCTTTGTCCCAAACAAGTTGGGGTCGGCTAGAAATGAAACCCAACAATTTTGAAGAAAAGTAATAGAAAATAAGATGAAAGTAAAAAAAATCTACATTTTATTTATTCTAGAAATGGGTTAAAAAGAAAGAAGATAAGAGTAACAAATTACGAATAAACTAAGATTCTAGCACATGAATTGCTAATTTCCATGCAGTCCTATCATGAGCCAAATCTCTAGGTATGTCCCACTCCTTTAAATCTCGTTTCACCGCCTCCTGCCATGTCAACCTTGGTCGACCTCTACCCCTCCTAAAATTTTCTCCACTCTTTATAATCCCACTGTTAACCGGTGCGTCTGGAGGTCTCCGCTGGATATGCCCAAACCACCGTAGGCGATGTTGGACTAGCTTCTCCTCAATCGGTGCCACCCCTACCCTATCACGTATTACTTCGTTCCTAATTTTGTCTCTTCTTGTGTGACCGCACATCCACCGTAGCATGCGCATCTCCGCAACACTCATTTGTTGGACATGTTGCCTTTTAGTTGGCCAACATTCTGCTCCATACAGCATCGCAGGTCTGATCACCGTCCTATAGAATTTTCCTTTCAATTTTTGTGGAACTTTCTTATCACATAAGATTCCAGATGCTTGTCGCCACTTCATCCACCCGATCTTGATCCTGTGGCAAACATCTTCATCAATATCACCATTGCTTTGTAACATTGATCCTAAATATCGAAATGTGTCCCTCCTAGGTACTACTTGTCCTTGTAAACTAACATTACCATCCTCGCACCCGACATCACTAAAGTCGCATCTCATATACTCGGTCTTGGTTCTACTAATTCTAAACCCCTTAGACTCTAAGGTCTGCCTCCATAGCTCCAATTTTCTATCAACACCATCCCTAGTTTCATCTACCAACACTACATCATCAGCAAAGAGCATACACCAAGGGATATCCCCTTGTATATCCTTCGACACCTCATCCATCACTAAGGAAAAGATGTAAGGACTTAAGGCTGATCCTTGGTGTAACCCTATTGTGATAGGAAAAGTGTCGGTCTCACTATCTCTTACGCGCACGCTTGTCACCACATTATCATACATATCCTTGATAAGGTTAATGTACTTTGTTGGGACTTTGTGTTTCTCTAGTGCCCACCACATGACCGGTCTTGGTACCTTATCGTATGCCTTCTCCAAGTCAATGAACACTAAATGTAGATCCTTCTTTTGCTCCCTATACCTCTCCATAAGCTGACGGAGTAAGAAAATTGCCTCCATAGTGGACCTCCCAGGCATAAAACCAAACTGGTTTTTAGTGACATTGGTCACTTTCCTCAAGCGGTGTTCAATCACTCTCTCCCAGAGCTTCATAGTATGACTCATGAGTTTAATTCCTCGATAATTAGTACAACTTTGAACATCTCCTTTATTTTTGAAGATGGGTACTAAAATACTTTTCCGCCACTCTTCAGGCATTTTGTTTGACTGAAAAATGCGGTTGAATAGTTTAGTGAGCCATACTATTGCTACATCCCCTAGACATCTCCACACCTCAATGGGGACATCATCGGGGCCGTGGGACTTTCCTCCTTTCATCCTTTTTAGGGCCTCTCTAACCTCGGACTCTTGTATCCTCCGCACAAATCGTCTGTTGATGTCATCAAATGAGTCATCCAACTCGAACCTAATACTCTCATTCCCGTCATTGAATAGTCCGTTGAAGTAGTCCCGCCATCTGTCCCTAATTTCTTCCTCCTTCAATAGAATTTGGCCTGCCTCATCCTTAATGCATTTGACATGGTTGAGATCTCTCACCTTTATGCATTTAACTCCGCCTATGTTGTAATGACATAGCCGGTCCCAAGCCCGGGTAAAGGAGGAGGGGGTTGTGATAGGCTTGGCGAGCCAGCAACTAAACTTAGCCATTCTCATGGAAATGAAGTTCGCAAACAAAACATTTAATATAAAATAGGATCAATATGCTTCAAGGACACTTGCCTTGCTCCGACGGATGGGGTTGCTCAAGCGCTTCGAAGTCTTGGTTCTGGAAATCCTCGTATGCGGCCTCTTGAGCACGTTCCTCTACGCGTGATCATACATACAAGAGAACATATACAATCAACATAATGCACACAAATTAATCAACATGCAATGACATGTATGCATGCACAATTCAATAATTAATTAACTACGGTTGTTTATTAACTAGATGCGAGTAGTTCATACGTGTTCATATGAGTTTACGGGGGTTTTAGGGTGGATTAATGCTGCTGAAAATAAAATTATGGTGCAACTAAAATCAATTTACGCCTATTAGATTCAATATGATCGCTAAAATTCGCATCGGGAACATGGCCTACCGTAGATGCGATGGCTTCGATGATCGCGGGATGGGACGAAGCGTAGACGAAGTAGATGCGTCCTCCGGTGGCACGACGACGGTGGCGCGATGTCGGCGACGATCTCCGGCGAACGGTGGCGCCCTCCTCTTTTTCTTCCTCTTCTTCCCCTTCTTTTTCTCCTTTTTTCTTCCCTGGGCGCAGCTCTCTTGACTCCTGGTGTTTTTCCCGGCGGCTAGGGTTGCTGATCGGTAACTCTCGAGGTCACGGGACCTTTTATAGGCGCGGGCGGGACGCTGGATACGCGGAGTTCGGTTCGGACGCGGGGGCGGCGAGCGCACCGGGTGGGGTCGCGTGCTGGACGCGGGAGCGGGAGGCCGAGGCGCGCCAGGGCCAGACGCGCGCTCGATCGGGCAAATCGGAGGCGGGAGCCGAGCCGGGCGCGGGAGGCTGGCGGGGTGGGCGCGTACGGCGGGCGGGAGGTGGGAGGCCGCTGCGGCCTCGGGCGTGGGGCCTCGGGCGCGGGCGCGCTCGGTAGGTGTGTGGCCTGGCCGCCGGGTTGGCCCTTTTCTTTTTTTTTTCTTCTTTTTTTTTTCTTTTTTTCTTTTTTTAGTATTATTATTATTTTATAATTTATATTGATATATTTATTTTTTTATACTTTTTTATTATATATATTTTTTATATATATATTATTCATGTTATATATTTATTATTTATTATTATTATAATGTATATTATTAATATTAATATTTTATTTATTTTCATATATTGTTATATATATTATTTATATACATTTATATATTTTTTATTATTATTTTTTTTATACTTATTCCCTATTACAAGTTTTAGGCTATAATTATTATTTTCTTTTTCTTCTTTTGCTACCCATATTTGTATATACATGTTTTATTATTTTTCTTTTATTCTACTAGTGTTTAATGGATGATCATGTACGCAATGCATGATGCGAAAATTTAGGGTGTTACAACCATCCCATCTATCTCCAACGCTCTTGTCATTCTCGCATCTCGATAGGGGGTTCGAGATAATAAGATGCTGGAGAAGCTGTCAACCATGAATGTCAGTAGCGTCACGTAGCTCTTCAGCCTGGCAGAGAAATGTGCCAGAGCTGCGCAGGGCCGTGAAATGCACTCCAAACCAGCTGCGGAGGCAAGGAAATCCTTCAAAGCAAAAGCTACTGCCTCTAGCAGTGGAAAAAAAGAAGAAGAAGTCAAGTGACAAGAACAAGTCACTTGCCAAACCTACTGCTGCTGCTGCCGCAACTCTGGGTGGCCGGGGGCGACGCCCTGACAAACGACCTCGACCATCGTCAGAAGATGGCGATGGTGAAGAGATGTGGTGTCTGATCCACAAATCGACAACCCACAGTCCTGAAGACAGTCGAGCTGTCAAGAGGCTTGCTGAACGCAATAGCAAGCGTCTAGATGAAACCCCTTTCTGCCAACGGGAAGGGAAGTAGAAACTCGACGAAGCTCCGTTTGATCAGTACCTAGGCTTCCAATACACCAAGAAGGCGTTAAAAGGCGGTCTATAACACCATCGACGACGACTCTAACATATACGATAATGTGCGTCATAAGACTCTCCATATGATGTATGGAGGGTCCTGGGATAACACCTCCCAACGCATCCTGAAGACCTTGCGTCGAGAGATGGCTGCTACAGCTCCTACTGCCAAGGCGGAGCCACATTGGAAGTTGATGGATACTTCCATCACCTTTGATGCTTCAGATTGTCCAAAGAACATGGTGGGCGCTGGACAATTGCCCAAGATGGTCCCTCCGACTATCAACAACATCAAGCTGTACCATGTCCTAGTGGATGGAGGCGCGACGCTAAACCTCCTCAGCTTCGGTGCTTTCGTGAAGCTCCAGCTCAACCTCTTGGACCTTTGACCCTCACGCCCATTCTATGGAGTAGGTCCGGGAGCTATAATACCTCTTGGATTAGTTACTTTACCTTTGACCGTCGTAGCACGGGACAACTACCGGTCCGAGAACTGGTGTTTGATGTGGCTCACATCAACCTACCCTTCAATACGATTCTATGCAGGCCTGCCCTATATAGGTTCATGGTCATGGTCCACTACGCCTACCTCTTGTTGAAGATGCCGACTCCATCAGTCGTCCTCCAGATCTGAGGGGATCGCACTGTTGGGGTCACTACGTTGGAAGAACTTCATGCGCTTGATACATCGCAAGAAGAAGGGTCCGACAAAGAGCAAGCTGCTCAACAACCCCCCAATTCACGCCAGCACAGCTCATCTTCTGCACCTCGTGTGCAACCAAGCGGCGATACTGACGTTCCCATCAAAGTCATTAAAATCAGTTCTGATGCCTCTCAGACAACCCGTATATCGGGAGGTCTCACCAACAAATAGGAACTCGCGCTTGTCGCTTTCCTCCAGGTGACTGTTGACGTGTTTGCATGGCAACTGTCACAAATGCCAGGGATCCCTAGGGAGGTGATAGAGCACCATCTGAAGATCTACCCTGATGCACGACCTATACAACAGAAGCCCCGGAAGCAATTAGTTGAGCAGCAAAGCTTCATCAGATAAGAAATCAAGAAGCTGCTTGATGCTAGCTTCATCCGCGAGGTTCACCATCCAAGGTGGCTGGCAAAACCATTTGTTGTACCAAAGGCCAGCGGGAAGCTTCGGATGTGCATCGAGTACACTACACTGAATAAGGAATGTCCAAAAGACTCTTTTCCACTACCTAGAATAGATGAGATAGTGGATTCTACCTTCGGGTGTGAATTACTGTGTTTCCTAGATGCATATTCTGGATATCATCAAATTCCAATGTCTAAGGAAGATGAAGAGCATACTGCCTTTATTACAGTGGATGGATTGTACTGTTACACTGCCATGCCTTTTAATCTTAAAAATACTGCCTCAACTTTTGTGCGAGCCATGCACAAAACCTTTGGGGAGCTATTAGGGACCTGGTGGAAGTCTACATTGATGACATCGTCATCAAGGTGAGGAACCAGGACTCACTCATGGACAATCTACAAGGCATCTTCGACAAGCTGCGCTTGATGCGCACGAAGCTCAACCAGGTCAAGTGTGTCTTCGGGGTAAGCTCCAGAAAGATCCTTGGTTTCTTGGTGACTCACCAAGGAATTGAGACGAATCTGGCCAAGATTAAGGCCATCGAAGAGATGCGGCCTCCAGCAGTATCAAAGACATCAAGAAGCTTACTAGGTGTCTAGCTTCACTCAGTCGGTTCATCATAAGACTGGCAGAGCAAGCACTTCCCTTTTTCAAGCTGTTGAGGAAGTTCGGGCCATTCCATTGATCCAAAGAAGTAGAGAAGGAATTCCAAGAGCTCAAGCAGCTTCTCACCACACTACCAATCATGGTAGCTCCGGAGACTGGTGAGCCTCTTCTGCTTTATATGGCTGCAGCTACGGAGGTTGTCGGCATGGTTCTGGTTGCGGAGAGACCAGAAACATCTTCAACTCAGGAGCTTAGTCCCCTCCAGGAGGGTCCGGAGCTACCTGAAGGTGGGTCTAGGTCTCAGCCTCCAGGCATGGATCCCAAAGGCAAGATGCCCGTGGATCAACCTCCTTCATCCGAGGGAGTACCCACTGAAGAAGAAGGTCCTAACCCCTCCGGGAGGGTTCGGGTTGATGAATAAGAAGCTTTGAACCCCTCTAGGAGGGTATGAACTATCCAGCGACTCATGTACTTCATCAACGAAGTACTGCACGACACCAAGACTCGGTATATTGAGGTGCATAGGCTGCTGTATGTAGTGCTTATTGCCTCAATAAAGCTTCATCACTACTTCCAAGCCCATAAGATATTAGTGGTAACTTCTTATCCACTGCGAGCTATTTTGCATAATCCCAATTCTATGGGAAATTTTGCCAAGAAGGCATCGGTGTTGACAGAATTCAACCTCGAATTCCTGCCTCGACATGAAATCAAGAGTCAAGCGTTGGCTGACTTCGTGGCAGAGTGGGCACCTTATTCATCAAGTCCAGATGGCCTCGATGAGGAGAAGCCGGAATCAAAGGCCCCGGTCTTCACGGAGCCCCACTGGACTCTCTACTTCAATGGCTCCGTGCAGAAGCAGGGGGCCAGAGCTGGAATCCTTCTCCTTGCTCCAACTGGGGAGAAGGTCAAGTACATGGTATGCCTTGACTTCAAGATAACCAACAACATGGTGGAATATGAAGCTCTTATCTTCAGACTCAAGGTGGCGCTATCATAAGGAATCCGACAGCTCCTGGTGAAGGATGACTCGCTACTCATCATCAATCAAGTCAAATGTGAATGCAGTTGCAATAACCATCAAATTGCTGCATATTTACTTGAAGTCTAGATGCTGCAGAAGGACTTCTACGTCGTCGACCTTTTTCATGTCCAGCGTCTCAACAACGCTGAAGCTGACGACCTCTCGATGAAGACTTTAAACAGAGCTCAAGCTCCCAATGGAGTTTTTATGAGAAGATTGTCATCACCTACCGCTCAGGCTGCCGAACTGAGTGATGGGGGCGAGACCAGCACCCCGAAGCTGGCGGTCCCAGTGGCCCTATTACCATGGCGCCCACCAAGAATCATAGGTGCTACAGGAAGCTCCGAGCAACTAAGCGCACAAGATCCAGAAGCTCGAGTTAGTCCTGATGCATGGAACTCAGAGGTCCAAGGATACTTGAAAGACAATATCCTTCCAAAAGACAGTGTATTCTCTGAGCGAATTGTCAGTTTGGCTAAAAGATACACGTTGGAAGACGGGGATCTCTACCAACGTGGTGCCAACGGCATTCTAATGCGGTGCATTTCTCGGGAAGAGGGCTACGAGCTTCTTGCGAAGATCATGGAGGCGAGTGTGGGAACCACACGTCTTCTCGCACGTTGGTCGGTAAGGCTTTTCAGCATGACTTTTACTTCCCTACAGCACTCTAGGATGCAGTCGAGCTGGTAAAGAAGTCTGAAGCTTGCCAGTTTCATGCAAAGCAGACTCACACACCATCTCAGTCATTGCAGATGATACCTCCCACCTAGCCATTCGCTGCGTGGGGGATGGACATTTTGGGAACTTTGCTAAAAACCGTCGGTGGTTACCGGTTCTTGTATGTCGCCATTGTAAGGATCGAATGCCCAAGAGGGGGGGGGGATTGGGCTTCTTTTCAAAAATATAAGCAATAAAACTTAATTCCTAAAAGCCCAATTCCCTACGCAAACGATCTATGCATTGAAGTAAATAGCAACTTCGCGGAATACAAAATGCATAAATGTAAGGGAGAGGAAGAGGATGCAAACTCCCGAGGAGACACAAGGATTTATCCCGTGGTTCGGCAAGATCGTCAAGATCTTCCTACATCCACAATGTGGCGCCCACCAAAGGGTATAGCCACACCCAAGTCACCGAGACGAGGGATCTCCACTATTCTTCTTCGTTTGCCAACCTCGGCAAGGTGGAGCTCAAGCCTTGTACAACTTCGACCCTTCGGGCTTCCACAAACTCCTTGGCAAGCTCTGGAAGTCTCTCACAGTTACAAACACCAAGGGGCACTCCCTTGAGGCTCTCACTATCCTAGAGATTCCACTCACCCAGAATGGATGCACACAATCTCTCTCTCTAGCTAGTTCTAGCCTATCTCTTGGTGTGTAGGTGGTCGAAATGATGTAGAAGTGATGGCTCTTGGTCTTGAACGCTTGTGGATGTGTTGAGAAGGTCTGGTGATGAAGACTTGTCGATTTGACGGATTTAGGGGGTATTTATAGCCAGCCTCCATGAAATAGCCGTTGGAAAAGTAGGCTGACAGAACTTTTCTGCGAACAACGGATGATCCGATGTCTCCCCTTTAGTTATCATCGGTCAAGTTCACTTTAGCTGACGTCATTGTGTCAGATATGTCCGTTGTTAGACCGATGTTACACTTGTCTTCTCATCGGATGATCTGGTGGCTCTTCCTCCAGAATTGGTTCAAACTTGATGCTCACTGGAGTGATTGACCGATGTGTATATTTTTGTACATCGGATGATCCAGTGCTACACTTGGTCCAAGGATATTGCAAACTGTACTGATGGACCGATGTAGCTTAGCCCTTAACATAGGATGATCCGGTGAGTACTTTGTTCTGAGGTCTTCTTCTTCTACTGAACCAACTCGACCAATGTGTTGTTCTCTGGAAACATCGGTTGATCCAGTGAGTTGATTTTGTTTGCTTTGAGTTGTTTCTAAGTGATTCTTTTGAACTTTGCTCGATTGACCTCTTGGACTTTTGTTGGAAATGCACTTCTGATGATTTTCAAGCATTAAGTGTCATCAATTGTGGTTGAATGACTTTGACATAAGAGCTTCTACTTCTTATCTTCATATCATTGATTAATCTCATAAAGTGATTGTATATGGGTCTCCAATGATTAGTAGTTGATATTGATGTTCATATAAATTTCGTTTGATTGAGTGATGTGGGAGACCTTGCATCCACAAATTCATTAGTAAAATCCAATGGTTGTCATTAATCACCGAAACCATACCTCATGGGGGCCTAGATGCTTTCAATCTCCCCCTTTTTGGTGATTGATGACAACACAACAATTGAAGCACAATAGTAATGAATTTGATAGTACAGAACTTAAGAGGATATGCAATGAATACAAGATTATCACACTTGATAGTAATGAATTTGAAAGCTCAATCAAGGAATAACTCTAGTGAATAAGTGATCATAGGATATAGATAGACACCAAATAAGCTCAAACTATTAATGTGCTTTCAAATTACAAAAGAGTACTCAATAAACACCAAATGAGTAGCAAAAACATCAAATTACAAAAGATAAGCACCAAATTACAAAAGATAGAGAAACAGACTCCCCCTTGGACTAAGCAACCCTCCCCCTGACTCTCCTCTAACTCTTCTCCCCCTTTGGAATCATGACCCCAAAAAGGGATCCAAGTGCCTAAGGACCCTGAGTACTAGGCGCGATGACGAACTGGTCACCGTCGGGAGTGCTGTCGTCGGAGCTGCTGCCTGGAGTAGAGGAGGAAGGAGCTATCGGAGCCGTAGGAGCCGCCGTTGGTGCCTGCTGAGTAGTAGATGCTGGCAAGGGGGCACTGACGACGGATGCCGGCGTCTGCTGGAACAGTGTCATAGCCAGCAGGGGAGAGTGGATCGGCACACCCGAAGCCAGCAGTGGAGACAGGCTGAACGACGGGATCAGCGTGGTCGGCACCGGAGCTGCAGCTGGAGCAAGGATAGGTGGAGGTGGAGCGATGCCTGGCAGCTGCGATGGCAGGGCAATCCCAGTCTAGGTGTAGAGGTTGGTGAATAACCCCAGGATGCCCATCATCGCCTGCTGCGTCTGCTGCTGCTGGTCGAGGGAGCGCTGGTGCATCTGGTCGATCAGCCCAGTCAGTCGGTCAGTGTCCTCTCGCATCTCCCGGGCGATCTAGCGCTGCATCTCCTGCCGCTGCTGCTGGAGCTCCAAAAGACGTGCAGCCTGCTCAGCTCGGGCCTGCTTAGTTGCAAGCTGCTCCAGGCGCTGCTGCTCAACTATCTGTTGCAGGAGTGAGGTGAGCTCAGACGGCTGAGAGACCTGTGCCTCAGTGACGGGAGGTGGAGTAAGGAGTGGCATTGTAGAGCCTCCAGCCTCCGCATCGTGCTGCCTGGGTGAGGGAGGAGGTGGGAAGTACTCCTCAACACTGTCATCTGTGTCGCTCTCAGACCATATATGCTGCAGGTCCTCACCCTGAGCTTCTGCCTCTGCCAGCCTCTCATCCTCCTTCTCCAGATCCGACCAGTCCTTCTCAGACAGACGAGCACGAACCTGACACTCGACTGGACGGCCAAGGCGGCGGTCTCCAGGAGCTGGAGCTCGGTAGTGGCTGAACCGTGTGACACTCTCCTCAGTGAGACGGTCACGCATGGCAGACTCCTCAGGAACCATCATGGAGAGCAGGTAGCTGATCCAGTGTCCAAACACAAGTTGCCTCATCATGCCCACTCCATCGGTGATCACATCCTCCATCTCGCATATGAGGACATCCACTATATCGAACTCCATCCCGTTCATGATGTAGAACAGGAGGGTCTACTGTAGACTAGCGAACCCCTCTAGGTATTCGGACCTCGGCAAGAGACTGTGGCGCAAGGCAAGGTGCACTGTGCGCGGACCTAGAGTCAGTAGTGCCGGTACCCTCGGCTGGTCTGGAGAGAAGGTCGGTCCAAACAAAGAACGGATCTCCTCCAGTGGTGGTGCCACTCCTCCAGTGAGCGGCCTCCTTGGCGGGTCTGCCTGACCATATACCCTCTCATGCATGCAAGTGTTGTGCAAGTCCACTCCCAGCAGCTGTGCCAATGTCTGTCTCGTCAAGTGATAGTGCTGGCCCATGAACATGAAGTCAACTGACCTGCGGCCCTCATGGACGTAGAGGGTAGTGTAGAACACGCGGACCCTATCCTCTACATATGCACTCTTGTCATAGGACATCAGCTGGACCAGCCCTCTGTACCTCTCAAAGTAGGGTCGTATCTCTATCTCTGCTGCCAGAGCAAGCTGATCCCAGTCCAGAAAGTTGTGCTGGAATAGCTTGTGGCCTCGGCGTCTATAGGTCTCGTAGAGTGACGCCTGTGTCACGGTCCAGAAACGACTGTCCACAAGAGCCTCTCTGGGTTGCGAGTACCACTCCTCAAGCAACACAATCCATCTGAGTCTTCGGAGCTGCTTGGCCTTCATCTTCCGGTAATCAGTCAATCGGACACTTTCACCGACATGGACGGTGGTGTCCATCTCGTAGATGGCTCTCTGGGCCTCCCTGTCCTCACGACAATCGGCAGCAGTCGATCTCGGACGAGGTGTTGCCGCAGGATGACCCCCACGGGTCCGGGCTGAGCGCCGGCGGACGAGTGGCTCTTCCAACTCTTCTTCCACCTCGGACTCATCGATCACGGAAGGCTGCCTCAGACGAGCCTCACAGATCCTCAGTGATCCTCCTCGGCCTCGCTCTCACTCCTCGGCGGCGCGAGCGGCCATCAACACCTTCTTCTCCTCCTTCGAGAGCTTCTGCTTCTTCACGGCCGGCTCCAAAATGGCCTTGCCCTTGTTCTTCTTGTCACGAGCCATTGCGATGAGGCAATGCGCGTGAACGAAGTTGACGATTCACAGAACGGCGACACGAAGGTTGACGCGGCCGGGAAACCCTAGCGACATGGTGGCGGCC
This sequence comes from Tuctoria greenei, assembly GCA_036927565.1. Classification (NCBI taxonomy): domain Eukaryota; kingdom Viridiplantae; phylum Streptophyta; class Magnoliopsida; order Poales; family Poaceae; genus Tuctoria; species Tuctoria greenei. Next base: position 118,546,655 of record JAYESD010000001.1, read on the forward strand.
GTAGAGGGAGGCTCTACGGCGATGGAGAGGGCGGTGGCTGTGCGTGGGTGGAGCGGTTGCGGCAGTGGAGGAGAGCGACGGCGGCGTCGCTGGTGGCAGCGGCAGCGGCGGCGCTGGAGAAAGCAGCGGTGGCGGCTGCGGTGGAGGAGAGTGGCGGCAGCGGTGTTGGAGGAAGAGGCGGCGGCGGCTGCTGCTGCTGTGGTGCGGCTGCGGCCGGAGGGCGGCGGCGGCGGTCGGAGGCGGCGGTGGCGTAGGGCGAGAGGAACGGCGGCGGCGGAGATGAGCGCGGGTGAGTCGGGATCGGGGAGAGAGAAGAAAAGGAGGCGCAGTGCCGTTTAAATAGTGGGTCCCAAACCTTAGCCGAAACTTTAACACCGGATGGATCGACATTGAACGTTAGAAGCATCGGTCGAATGGCACAGTATTGGTATTCAAAAAGGTGCCGTTGAGACCGGATGGTCCGACGTGGAAGGGAATATCATCGGTGGAATTCATCACAGTTCCAGAAATGTGAACATCGGATGGACCGATGTTTTTCCAAATGAACTCGTCGGTTGATTTGTGATACTGACTGATCTGACTCTTGGCTTTTGAACACAAACTGATCCGATGATGGTCTGACCTAAGCATCGGATAATCCGATGACTACAAAACAGCAACATCCCATATATGTCCTTTGACCAAACAAACAAACAATGAGAAACACATGTCTTAGGACTTTTTGGGCAACCCCTTACCCCTCAAAAATCTAATATGCCAATAACTTGGCTAGGCCTTAAAGCAAAGAGAACACCGAAGAAAAATAGGGAGGAAAACATCCAAATAAAATGTAAGGCCCATGCTTTGTGAGCTAGAGTATGAAGACTTCTATCTCTTTAAAGCATGTTCCTCTAGGCATTAACACACCTAACATTTTGTTCTTTCCACCACATATGTGTTGAGATATTGCATTTCAAACAAGTCTCTTTCTCATGAGGTGGGTTCCCCTTTGTGACAATCTACCGTATGCAATGCCAAACATTTTATAATGCAAGGAATTTAAATATGAGTGCAAGTTTATATGGCAGGCATCATGCAAGACATAAAGTAAATCTATCTTGCCAAATTTGAACCTTTCAAAGGCTTCTTCAGGGAGAGCCACTCTCCAAGCCGTGGGGAAACCCAAAAGAACCTCCATCCCAAGCTAACCCTTGCTCACCCCTATCCTTTGAGAGTTAGGCAAGACCTATATGAAGTGCATTCTTACATGATCATGGCAACTTACATGACGTTTGATGCATCTAGCACATTTAATTCACTTCTTAGCCTAGAAAAAGTTTTCTCATCAAGTGGTTTAGTGAAGATATCCGCCAATTGTTCTTCGGACCTAACACCTCGCAATGAGATGTCTCCCTTAGCTTCATGGTCCCTTAAGAAATGATGGCGAATATCAATGTGCTTAGTGCGGGAGTGTTGAACAGGGTTTTTAGCTATCTTAACCGCACTTTCATTGTCACAAAGGAGAGGCACATAACCAAGTTTAATACCAAAGTCCAAAAGGGTTTGCTTCATATAAAGAATTTGGGCACAACATGATATCGGGCCTAGATGCGGTAAGATAAAGCAATGAACAAATCATAGAACGGTAGTTGGATCGATCAATAGGTTTACCGTCCTTATCCGCGTCGAGATGACAATTTGTTGCCATTGGAGTGCTTCTTGGGCTACGATCTCCCATCTCAAATTTCTTCAAGGGGCCCTTGGTATACTTCTCTTGATAGATGAGGGTCCCCTCTTGAAGTTGCTTGATTTGGAATTCAAGGAAGAAGTTGAGCTCTCCAATCATTGACATCTCGAATTCCCTAGACATCATTTTGCCAAACTCATGGCTAAGAGCTTCGTTAGTTGAACCAAAAATAATATCATCAACATAAATTTGACAAATGAATAATTCTCCGTCGATGTGTAGATGTTGGAACTTGAAGCTCCCCCTTGATCATGGCCCTCCTCGACTTTAGGCTTGTCACAACAACATCATTCTTGCTAAAGATGCATGTGAGCCCAAACTCGCAAAATTTGTGCAATAGAGAGAAAATTGAAACAAAGTGACTTAACATGCAACATATTTGAAATAAATAAACCATGTGAAAAATACAATCTTACCAAACAAAATTACCTTCCCCTTAGAATTATCACCAAAGTTGACTTTTTCATGATTGTCAGGGGTCCTCTATGGAGGTGAACATACCATCATTGCCGGTCATGTGTTGAGTGTACCCGTCATTGAGTACCCAATGCTTTCCACCGGCTTTGTAGTTCACCTACACACATGAATTCAATTTTTTATTTTTGGCACCCAAGCCAACTTAGGTCCTTGTATATGTGATACAAGTGTATTTGGCACCCAAAGTTGCTTGGGGGGCTTCCCCTTCATGCCGTTGATGTCTTTGCCGATGAACCTTGCCTTCACCTTGACATCTACTTTACTCAAGAGATAATAATGATCATTGAAAGTAGATTTGTAGTTAGTAGGCAATTTTAGAGAAGGTCGGTTAGGAAGAGGACACTCCCTTGTGTGGTGACCGGTGACCTCACAATGTTGGCAATAAGAACCAACTTCCTTGATGAAGCTTGTTCTAAGCTCCGGTGAGGGAACCTTTCCCTTGTTAGGCACCGGGAAGGATCCAAGTCCTCTGTTGTTGAAGGCCTTTGCTTGTTGGAAGAGGATTTCCTTGTGCTTGACTTCTCCTTTTGATAGTCTAGCCACACTAGTGCGGAGACTCTCAATTTCTTCCAACAAGTACTTCTCCCTAGCATTTTCTTTCAAAGGCAAAGACTTGTGCAAGACATTAGTAGCATGAGAAGTAATGGATATCTTATCATTAAGAGTTTGTTTCTTCATATCTTTTAACTCTTGATCAAGCACTTCATAAGCAAGATTAAGTGTTTGATGCTCTTGGATTAACTCATTGTGCTTTCCCAAGAGTGCTTGGTGGACTAAGTCAAGCTTATGATGATCTAGCTTGATTTGAGCCTTATCCTCCTCAATTTGCTTGACATGAGATTTGAGCGTGTCATGCTCTTTAAGTATGCTTTCATACTTGTCAAGCAAATCAAGGTTAGCACTCTCAAGCTTAGCACGAGTTTCTTCAAGAGCCTTAACCTTACTCTTTTCCCTCTTAATGATAGTGTGATATTCATTTATTAATGAAGTTAAATCATCGGGGGAACGCTCATCATCGCTAGAATCATCATATACCTTGGTGTTACCTTTAGCCATGAGGCACATGGGTGGTGGGTGAAGAGGTGAGTCATCATTGTTGGCAATTGCAAGGCCGGCCAAACTTTCTTCTTCCGCTTCACTCTCTTCATCACTTGACTCTTCGTCGGTGATCCATTCATTTGCCTCACATATGAACACCTTTTGAGGACCATTTCTCTTCTTTGGGAAAAATTTTGCCTTCTTGCCCTTGTCATGTTTCTTTTTCCCAAAGGATCTTGGTTTGGGCTTGTCTTCTTCATCATCCTCGCTATCTTCAAGCTTGCGATGCTTGCTCTTGTGGTTCTCTCTTCTTTTGTCCGGTTTTGAACAATCATAGGAGATATGACCTTGATCACCACAATTATAGCAACTCTTGTTGTCATCTATCTTTGGTAGAAATGCTTTCTTTTTGGGATCAAAAATGTATCCCTTCTTGGCAATCTTGGAGTTTAAGCGAGAGAACTTTCTCATCATTGATGCAAGCTCATTATCGTCATCTTCACTTGATGCTTGCTCTTCTTCACTTGGGCTAGGCTCAACCACCTTCTTCTTCTTTAGGCTTTTTTTCTTGGTGGAGACCTTTAGAGCAATTGTTTTTGAAGATGATTGCTCCATCATCCCAAGTACACTCATCTCATGAGCGTGAATTTATCCAATGAGCTCTGAGACTTCAATGTGGTCAAGAGACTCCTTTTTAAGCATGGAGTTGATGATGTTGTACTTTGGCTTGGGAAGGAACATGAGGATCTTGCGGTTGATGAGTCCTTTGCCAAGAGAAGCAATGTCAAGAGCATTAATTTCTTCAATAAGTACATTCAAGCGAGAGAACATCTCATTGACATTTTCATGAGGTAGCATCTTAAATTCATCATATTTGGCTTTAAGCATGTGATATTTAAGTTCCTTTCTCGAAAGAAACCTCATGAATCTCTTTTAAGCAAGCCTAAATTTCACAAGCTTTTTCGTTACTAGCAATTCAAGCAAACACATCTTGACTAATACATTCATAGATTGCATTCCTAGCTTTAGCATCCCATTTAATTTGATCACCAACATAGTTTTGTTCTCCAAACCCCGCGTGGGTCGCTTCCCATACTTTGGGAGCAATAGCCTCTAGATAAGCGCGCATGCGTGCTTTCCAATAGGCAAAGTTCTTGCCCTCAAAGATAGGAACCGAACCCCCAACCTTGGCCATTTTAGCTCTCTAGCGGTGAAGCTAGAATGATCCTATGAGCAACCTTGCTCTGATACCAATTGTAAGGATCGAATGCCCAAGAGGGGGGGGTGAATTGGGCTTCTTTTCAAAAATCTAAGCAATAAAACTTAATTCCTAAAAGCCCAATTCCCTACGCAAATGATCTATGCATTGAAGTAAATAGCAACTTCGCGGTATATGAATGCATAAATGTAAGGGAGAGGAAGAGGATGCAAACTCCCGAGGAGACACAAGGATTTATCCCGTGGTTCGGCAAGATCGTCAAGATCTTCCTACATCCACGTTGTGGCACCCACCAAAGAGTATAGCCACACCCAAGTCACCGAGACGAGGGATCTCCACTATTCTTCTCCATTTGCCAACCTCGACAAGGTGGAGCTCAAGCCTTGTACAACTTCGACCCTCCAGGCTTCCAAAAACGCCTTGGCAAGCTCCGGAAGTCTTTCACAGTTACAAACACCAAGGGACACTCCCTTGAGGCTCTCACTATCCTAGAGATTCCACTCACCCAGAATGGATGCCCACAAGCTCTCTCTCTCTAGCTAGTTCTAGCCTATCTCTTGGTGTGTAGGTGGTCGAAATGATGTAGAAGTGATGGCTCTTGGTCTTGAACGCTTGTGGATGTGTTGAGAATGTCTGGTGATCAAGACTTGTCGATTTGACGGGTTTAGGGGGTATTTATAGCCAGCCTCCACGAAATAGCCGTTGGAAAAGTAGGCTAACAGAACTTTTCTGCGAACACCGGATGATCTGATGTCTCCCCTTTAGTTATCATCGGTCAAGTTCACTTTAGCTGACGTCATTGTGTCAGATATGACCGTTGTTAGACTGATGTTACACTTGTCTTCTCATCGGATGATCCGGTGGCTCTTCCTCCCGAATTGGTTCAAACTTGATGCTCACTGGAGTGATTGACCGATGTGTATATTTCTATACATCAGATGATCCAGTGCTACACTTGGTCCAAGGATATTGCAAACTGTACTGATGGACCGATGTAGCTTAGCCCTTAACGTCGGATGATCCGGTGAGTACTTTGTGAATGTAGGCCTAGAGGGGGGGGTGAATAGGCCTTTTTGAATTTTCTCGGTTCCTGTAACACTCAACAACAAAGTCAATACCAGAGATATCAGACTAGTCCGGTAAAGTGCGGACTAGTCCGGTTCTCACGGGCTAAGTTGATCAAGTTCAGTCAATTTGATTGATTCGTTAATGTTTGCAGCGGAAATATAAACTTTAATGACAGTTTAATAGTTGTATGTCAAATTCTATTACAATTAAGGCTCTTGTTCAACAATTTAACTCAAATTGAACAAAGTGAATTAAACCCTAGATTAAGTTGATAAATTAAGATGAAGAACGCGAAAGGACAAGACACACGATTTATCACGTGGTTCGGCTACCACGAAGGCAACCTACGTCCACGTTGAGGAGCCCACAAAAGGACCGGGTCTTCTCCAACCCTTCCCTCGTCGGATTGCCACGAAGGCCAATCCTCTTCGACTAATCACAAAGGGTACATAACCAAGTTGAAGGGGCGTTCTCACACGTCGAGAGCTCCCTTGATTACAACTTACAAAGCCACCAATAACACACTCAAAAATTACAAATTGAAATGCAAGAGTGTGTTAGAGAATCAAACCAAGAGCTCAATGATGTGTGCCAAGTGTCTCTCCAATGATCTAGAAGTGATCTTCAATAGATTGATCGATTTTGCACTTAATTTCGTGGAGAGAGGTGGTTTTTTAGTCTCTTGGGAGGTGTGACGGCGCTAGGGTTCGAGAGTATGTAAAATTGGGCCGTGCACCTCTATTTATATGGGGTTTCTAAAAGTGACCGTTAGGGTTCAGAAAGATCGGACTAGTCCGTGGTGGTCACCGGACTAGTCCGGTGTGCTGTGTGTAGCAAACAATAAGTGTCCAGGAATATCGGACTAGTCCGGTTGAAAACGGATTTGTCCGATTTCACTACTGGAAATCTTCGGACTAGTCCGATTGCCATCGGACTTGTCCGGACATATGAAACCCTAAGTGTTTAGGATGACAAGTCCGCACTTGGAGGACTTGTCCGATTTAGATCAGTGTGTATATCGGACTAGTCTGTATAGACACCGGACTTGTCTGAAGTGGATCAGAAAGAATATCGGACTAGTCCGGATCACAACGGACTTGTCCGATTTTGTGTGTGTGCATTGTGTTGAGGACTAGTCCGCATTGGGGAGTACTAGTCCGAAGTGGATCAGAAAGACATCGGACTAGTCCGATGGATACCAGACTTGTCCGATCTAGTGCAGAAAGTGATATCGGACTAGTCCGGCTGATATCGGACTAGTCCGGTCCTATATAACTTTGTGCATTGTGTGCGTGTGCTTGAAAGTGATTGAGCTCTTGGGTGTGTTTCCTTAACACACTCCATACATAATAATCTACTATTTTCTTCTCCTTGAGCTCAAATTCACTTTGCTTCTCATTTCCCTTCTTTTTGGCATTTTGCTCATTTTTCATTATTTGCCTGCATTCATCTCAACAAAAGGATTAGGATCCCAATTGCTTGTCATAAATCATCCAAAACCCACAAGGGAGTCCTAGATGCACTTTCAATCTCCCCCTTTTTGGTGATTGATGACAACCAATTGAGATTTCACAAAATAAGGAAAAAAATGAGATTTTCATAAAGTATGCACATATGACTCAAAAATACATCAAGCAACAAGAGAATTATCCATATGTGCATTCTTTATGGTGGGATGCATACTAAGTGCATGAATACATTGAGAATGACAGAATTTACATTAATCAACCGATACCAAGTGCATATGACATTCCAGGAGCAAAAATGCAGTTTTCATCACATACTCACAAATAAATTGAGCAATTCATCACAAGACCAAACATAATATGAAAACAGTGTTAAACTTATTACAATCACAAATAAAAGTACAGAGAAGGCTCTCTTCCCGCATTCTCCTCGCATCCTATTACAGCTAAAGCTAAGACTTGACTCCCCCTCAATCTCTCCCCCTTTGGCATCAAGACACCAAAAAGAGAGAGAGGAAGGTCCTAGGTTCTTCACTCTTCGCTGTTTGTCCTCTCATCATCTTCTTCGTCTTCTTCGCTCTCCGCTTGACGAGGAGGAGAGGGAGAAGGAGGAGCGGAGCTGCTCGAGCCCCCAATGCCAAAATAGGCAAGCTCGGAGGGGGACAAAGGCCCGAGCTCGAAGATGTCAAGATCAGAATCTTCAGAAATTACTGGAGATCCAATGGGGTTGATCTCCAGCTTTTCACTCAGTTGCTTCACATTGGCTTTGATATATCTCATATCCTCCTTCCTCTTCTGATTGAGTTTATGAAGCTTTACTTCAGTCTTCTTGCAGGAGGAGAATATCGCGGACAAGTATTTGAGGATCCCACTGGCGGATCTTCTCCGAGGGGCTTCCCTGGAGGGGGGAGGAGCCCTAGCAGCATCTCTTTCTCTTGCCGGTGCCTCAGGAATTGAAGCCGGCGAGGGAGCAGCCTGGACACTCACAGGCTGAGGCTTCTGAGGCCTCAGGGGAGTGTGCTCTACATCCTTCACGAATTCTATTCCTGTGACCTTCTCAATCATGAACATCAAGTAGGGAGCATAGCCACAGGATCGGTTGGGGGTGCTTGAGATGTTGACCATGTCGTTCCATATGTAATCTGCAACATCAAACTGTCTCTTCTTGCTTATGACCCTCATTAGAGTCCGGAGGTAGCCCTGTACACTCCCTGCATCCCCATCCTTGGGGGTAATGGTCTTCCGGAGAACTCTGTTCAGAACCACAAAGAAGGGCTTCATGTTCTTTGTGGAGGGAGGAACATACTTAGAGTTGGGCTCATACAAGAACTTCATTCTGTCCCTCTCAATGACCCCTATGTCGTGGATGATCAGGTGGTCATGTCCAGCAGAGTCTAAATGGAGCAAGCTTGCAAAATCCTCCTGAGTGATGGAGTACTTGGATCAATGGGTCATCCAAGTCACACTCTCTTCATCTTCACTCGAGAAGTGGCACGTTGCATAGAATTGTGCAATCACTTCATCATTCCAATTGTGTCTAAAGGCAAACAGATCCTTCAGACCATGCCTTTCTGCTGCAGCAATGACCTCATCAAAAGCTGAGCACTTATTCTTCTCTAGGTGGGCCCAGTCAATCCACTGACTGCACACCACCGGAGTCTTCATCGGCAGGTAAACCAGCCTGTAGAAATCTGCATGGAAGTTTGACCAAAACCTTCCATCAGCTGCCTGCTTTGGCCTTCCATAGTAATCAATGCTTCTTAGCTTGGCTGCCACATCGCTGCCTTTCCCATTGAATTTCTCTTCAGTGGGGTCCCGGACCCCTTCTCTGGGAGCATGAAGCTTCAAGGGCCCAACTGGCCCCGTTGCGACTCCCTTGCCCTTTCCCTTTGCTTGACGAAGGCCGCTTGAAGACGATGCAGCCTTCGAGGCAGGCTTCTTGATACAGACCTTCCTCCGAACCTGGGGAGGGGAGGTAGTGTGACACCCGGTTCCGAATATGAACCAAGCGTAACGCATATGTGTGCCCAGGATGTTCAACACACATACACGAATGATTCACAAATGATAAACAGAATTTAACCACGTCTTAACTAATACATAAGTACTTTATTACAATAATCCAATAGTTCACAAATAATAAAACTCTAAATAATTGCAGCGGAAAATAAACTAAACAATGCGACTCCAATCCACAGGCAATTGACGGCGGTACGCAACCTAGTACTCCTCGTGATCCTCAGGGTACTCCCAATTGTCTCCAGTAGCTGTTGGGGGGGGGATTGCAAGGGTGAGTACATGTCGTACTCAGCAAGTGTGGAAAGTATGACATGTGGCTAATTCAAATGACGACAATAATAATGGCTAAGTGCTGAAAAGTACAGTAAAACATTTGAAAAGCATTATACTATGTCTATGTGAAATAAATCCCATCATATTAACAAAGTATAAACAATATCCAATTATTACCAACATTACCATTATCCGTGTTCAATTACCATAACTCAATCCCATAACCATGACCACAACCATCACCAAACCATAACCATCCCAAATCCCAATTTCCAACTCTAATCATGTAGGTCATCCAGGCGCTCATAACCGGGAGCACGGCTATCATGATAGTTTTTAACGCTCTGCAGAGGTTGTACCACTTTACCCACATGTTTGTGATTTTATCACCTTTCGATGACTAAGAAACCTCCATTGTGCCATCTCACACTTCCGTAGGTGTGTGGCCAAGAGATCACAAAATAGCCTTTCAAAAGGGACTACTAGTATGTACGGGCCCACTAAGGTTTCACCGGCAGGCTTGAACCTCTATTCTCCCACCTACGGGTCCCCTCGTGTGCCATGCGGATCCCAGGGCAGTCCTCCTCGACTCCCATTCCCCGCGCCATCCAATGGTCCATACAATACTAGCAGCGCTCCTAATTATTCAGCTACGCCGCACCCATACTTGGCCTTGTGGTGGCACTGTTGACCTGGCATATTCTCGCATGAACCGGTCCTTAGATCTAAAGCAAGCAAAACACACCGTAACATCCAACCCATCCACATAACCATGCTTGCTTAGATCACCCATCGTATTGACCAGTTCACATTAACCAGAATATCATTGATGCATAATTAAATGTGTAGTGTTGTTTACCATCCCAATTAATTAAGCGAAGCGAAAAGGTAAAAACCCTTCCCGACTCTCTACCATAATTCCGGGTGACAAGGGTGGTCAAACAAAACTAGTAAACTTCCTACCATAGGATTCCCATCAATTTGACACAAGCATGCAAGTTCGCAAACAAAACATTTAATTTGAAATAGGATCAATATGCTTCAAGGACACTTGCCTTGCTCTGGCGGATAGGGTTGCTCAAGCGCTTCGAAGTCTTGACTCTGAAAATCCTCGTACACGACCTCTTGAGCACGTTCCTCTACGCGTGATCATACATACAAGAAAACATATACAATTCAACATAATGCACACAAAATAATCAACATGCAATGACATGTATGCATGCACAATTTAATAATTAATTTACTACGGTCATTTATTAATTAGATGCGACTAATTCATACGTGTTCATAAGGGTTTACGGGGGTTTTAGGGTGGAGTAATGCTGCTGAAAATAAAATTATGGTGCAACTAAATTTAATTTACGCCTACTAGATTTAATACGGTCGCAAAAATTTGCATCGGGAACGAACTCTACCGTAGATCTGACGGCGTGACGATCGCGGAATAAATGCGAGGCGTAGACGAAATAGATGGTGCAGCAGTCCTTCGGCGGTACGACGGCGGCGGCGCGATGTCGGCGACGATCTCCGGCGAACGGCGGTGTCCTCCTCTTTTTCTCCCTCTTCTTCCCCTTCTTTTTCTCTTTTTTTTTTCTTCCCTGGGCGCCTCTGTTTTCTCTGTTCCCGTCGCCTTTCTTCCCTGGAAACGGCGGCTGGGTCTGGCGACTTTTCCTCCTTGCTGGCGGCTGCTGGTTCGTGGGGAAAAAGGGCCTAGGCCTGGGTCCTATTTATAGGGGCGTAGCTAGGGTATGTCACCGGTAAAATCGGAAGCGGTTAAGGGATAGACTCGTATCCGGGAAAAACGGGGCGTTACGGCGCGGGAGAGGGCGGGAGACCGCGCGCGTAGGGAAAAAAATCGCGTCGGGGGGCGGGAGACCGAGGCGGCTGCGGCCTCGGGCGGTGCGCGCCGCGCGACAGGGGGGGGGCGGGGCCCGGCGCTCTGCGCTGCGCTGCAGAGCAGCCGCAGGCGGCGCGGGTCAGGGGGCGGCAGCGGCGTGGGGCCCCCGGGCGGGCGCGCTCGCTCGCGCGTGCGGGCGTGGCCTCGGGGCGCGGTGCCGGCTCGGCCGGCTGGGCGCTGGCCTGGCCGCCGGGCGGCTCCTTGCTTTTTTTTTTTTCTTTTTTTTTATTCTTTTATATATATATATTATAATATATTTTATTACTTATATTTTATTTATTATTATTTTTTTTATCTATTATTCTTATAATATATATTATTAATGTTATATATTTTTTTTCTATTATACTTTTTTTTTTATTTTGTTATATATATATTATTTATATATATTTATATTATTCTTTTTTTTTTTATTCTTATTCCCTATTACAAGTTTTAGCCTATAATTATTGTTTTCTTTCCTTCTTTTGCCACACGTATTTGTATACGCATATGTTTTATTTATTTTCTTTTATTCTACTAGTGTTTAATGCATGACCACGTATGCAATGCATGATGCGAAAAATTTAGGGTGTTACAAACCTACCCCCCTTAAAGTGAATCTCGCCCTCGAGATTCGACAGCGTGGAGAAAAGATGAGGGAATTCTGCCTTCAGGTCTTCTTCACGTTCCCATGTAGCTTCGGCTTCCGTATGGTGTTTCCATTGCACTTTGCACCAACGGATCCTCTTATTTCTCGTGACTCTTTCTTTCATATCCAAAATTTTGATAGGTTGCTCGACATAAGACAAATCCTCTTGAAGTTCTAACTCGTCCATCGGCACTTGTTCTTCCGGTACCCTGAGACACTTTTTGAGTTGAGAGACGTGAAATACGTCGTGTACATCGGAGAGATACGTTGGCAGCTCAAGTCGATAAGCTACCTCTCCTCGCTTGTCCAGAATCTTAAATGGTCCGATGTAACGTGGTGCGAGTTTTCCCTTGACGTTAAACCGTCGCTGACCTCTGATAGGTGACACTTTGAGGTATACAAAATCTCCAACTTCAAAGGTCAGACTCCTTCGCCTATTATCAGCATAACCTTTCTGTCGAGACTGGGCAGCCTTTAAGTTTTCCCGTATTATTTGGACTTGCCTTTCAGCTTCTTGTAACACGTCTGGACCAAACACCTGATTCTCTCCGGTTTCATTCCAAAACAAGGGAGTCCTACATTTCCTTCCGTATAATGCTTCATAGGGTGACATTTTCAAACTTGCTTGGTAACTATTGTTGTACGAGAATTCAGCATACGGCAAACTTTTATCCCAACTTTTCCTATGCTTTAAAGCACATGCTCTCAACATGTCTTCCAAAATTTGGTTGGTCCTCTCGGTTTGTCCATCTGTTTGAGGGTGATACGCCGGACTAAAGTTCAGCCTTGTTCCCATTGCTTCATGCAATTTCTGCCAAAATCTGGAGGTGAATTGAGAACCTCTATCCGAGACTATCTTCTTCGGTACTCCGTGTCGGCACACAATATGTTCCATATACAATTCTGCTAGCTTCGCGGTGGTATATGTGGTCTTGACGGGGATGAAATGAGCTGATTTTGTCAATCGATCCACAATAACCCATATTGAATCATAGCCAGACTGAGTTCGCGGTAATCCAACTATAAAGTCCATACCAATCTCTTCCCACTTCCACTCCGGGATCTTCAATGGTTGTAACAATCCGGCTGGCCTTTGATGTTCAGCTTTAACTCGTTGGCACACATCACAAAGTGCAACATATTCGGCTATGTCCTTTTTCATGCTGGCCCACCAGTAGCATGTCTTTAAGTCCTTGTACATCTTCGTACAGCCAGGATGAATTGAGTAAGGCGAGTCATGTGCTTCCTTCAATATTGTTTCTCGAATATGCCTGACATTAGGTACCACAATCCTCTTTCCAAGCCATAAGGTACCTTGTTCGTCCTCATCAAATCTGAATTCCTTTCCTTCTTGGGTCCTTTCTTTGATTTCTTGTATTTCCTTGTCCTTTGTCTGTCCTTCCCGTATTTCCTGCTCCAATGTTGGGTTGACTTCCATCGTTCCCATCTCATTTATGAATCCAAGGTTCAACCGTTCAAACTCCTTACATAACTCGGGTGACAGTTCTTGAACTGTAAGTTGATGACTTACTCCCTTTCGGCTCAAAGCATCGGCCACTACGTTGGCCTTCCCTGGGTGATAGTTGATTCCCACGTCATAATCCTTGATGAGCTCCAACCATCGGCGTTGCCTCAGATTCAGATCCGTTTGCGTAAATATGTACTTGAGACTCTTGTGGTCCGTATAAATCTCACATCGGTGACCAAAAACATAGTGTCTCCATATCTTCAAGGCGTGTACCACGGCTGCGAGTTCAAGGTCGTGCGTAGGATAATTCAACTCATGTTTCTTTAGTTGCCTCGATGCATAAGCTACCACTTGGCCTTCTTGCATGAGCACACATCCTAATCCTTGTCTTGATGCATCACAGTATATATCAAAACTCTTGCTCACGTCCGGTAATACTAACACTGGGGCGGTTGTCAATCTTTTCTTTAACTCTTCAAAGCTATCCTGACAAGCTTGAGTCCATCGGAATGCCTTTCCCTTCATAAGTAATTCAGTCACAGGCTTGGCTATCTTGGAAAAATCCTTTATGAATCGACGGTAATATCCCGCCATTCCAAGGAAACTCCGAATCTCCTTGACATTCTGTGGCGGTTCCCACTTAAGCACATCTCTCACCTTCCCTGGGTCAACTGATACTCCTCCTCCGGAAATAATATGGCCTAAGAAAGAAACTTCCCGTAACCAAAATTGACATTTACTGAACTTGGCATACAATTGATGCTCCCTCAATTTCTGCAGCGTAAGCCTCAAGTGTTCCTCATGTTCCTTCTCGTCCTTCGAGTAGATCATAATATCATCGATGAACACTACAACGAACTTATCCAGATATTCCATGAAGACCTTATTCATAAGATACATAAAGTACGCAGGCGCATTCGTCAATCCAAATGACATGACGGTGTACTCATAAGATCCATATCGTGTCCGAAATGCCGTCTTGGGTATGTCTGATGGTCTAATCTTCATTTGGAAGTATCCTGACCGCAAGTCGATCTTGGAGAAGATACATGCACCCTTCATTTGGTCGAACAAATCCTCTATACGGGGCAGTGAGTACTTGTTCTTAATTGTCACTTCGTTGAGAGCCCTATAGTCCACACACATCCTCTGGGTTCCATCCTTCTTATCTACGAAGAGCACTGGGGCTCCCCACGGGGATGAGCTTGGGCGTATAAAACCCTTCTCTAGCTGCTCTTGAATTTGCTTCTTGAGCTCTGCTAATTCCTTAGGAGGCATCCTATACGGCCTCTTAGCTATAGGTGCAGTTCCGGGTATCAACTCAATGGCGAATTCTATGTCACGATCAGGTGGCATACCTGGCAACTCATCTGGAAACACGTCCGGGTACTCGCGAACGATCGGAATGCTTTCCAATGTCACTTCTTCCACGTGATTCAGCATCGCTTTTCCTCTTGCAGGTTGGGCTGCTTCAACTTCAATGCGTGTACCATGTTCACTTGTCAACTGCACAATCCTCTCGGCGCATTGAATGACTCCATTATACTTGCTCAACCAGTCCATTCCAAGTATTATGTCTATTCCTTGGGAGTCCAATACTATGAGGTTTGCGAGAAAGTCTACCCCCTTATTTTAATGCTTACTTTCGGACATACTATATTGGTCCTCATCTCTCCGCCAGGAGAACTTACTAGCATAGTTTGCTTCATATGAGATATAGGCAAATTGTACTTGGCAACATACTTTGACGAGATGAATGAATGAGATGCTCCTGAATCAAATAAAACAGTCGCGGGGTTGGAGTTGGCGAGAAACATACCAATCACGACGTCATCAGCTTGCTGGGCTTCCTCAGTAGAGATATGATTGACATTGCCACGAGCAAAATTCTGCTGTCCACGGTTGCCTTGTGGTGCTCCTCCATTTGGTCGCGGGTTATTTGGCCTTGGCGCATTGTTCATAGGTCCATTGTTTCTCCTGGGGCATTGATTTGCAAAGTGTCCCAGTTCTCCACAAGCATAGCATGTCTTTCCACCCGTAGCATTGGGGAAGTTTGGGCGCAACTGGTTTTGAGCATTTGCCGCCATGTTAGGACGCGGCGCAGGTGGCACAGGATTGCGAGGCGCTTGCATGGCGGGGCGTTGCTGCGGTGGCTGATTTGGGCGGGGCGGATAAGCAGTGCGGTATGCAGGAGCAGAGGGGTTGTATTGTGGTGCAGTAGGTGGTGCATAGCGGGGGCGAACATTGCTTCCTTGCTGCGGTCCATGATGTGACATCTTCCTCTTGTTGTCCTGCTCCATCTCACGAATCTTGTTCTCAACCACAATAGCCTTGTCAACCAGCTTTTGGAAGTTTGGATAATCAGTATTGAGCAACTGGACTTGAATTTCATTGTTGAGACCTCTCATAAACAGATATTGCTTCCTACTATCAGTTTTGATGTCTTCTGGGGCATATCTTGATAATTGAGTGAATTTGTTGAGATACTCACTCACACTCATCCTTCCTTGCCTGAGATTTTCAAAATCTTGTCTTCTCAGTATCATAACTCCTTCAGGTACATAGTGGGAACGGAAACTCTGTTTAAACTCAGCCCAAGTGATTGTTTCCTGATTATCATGAGCGTTGCAGAGAGCTTCCCACCAGTCAGCGGCTGCTCCAACTAGTTGATGTGATGCAAAGAGAACCTTCTCCCTATCAGTGCACTGGACAATAGCAAGTTTCTTCTCAACAGACTTCAGCCAATCATCAGCTTCCATTGGGTCTGTGGCTTGTGCAAAGGTGGGCGGTCTGGTCCTCATGAACTCTCCCAAACGGTTGTGATGTGGCGGGGGTGGTGGTGGAGGCAGGTGGGGCTGATTGTTGTTGCCAGCTTGCAGCTGTCCCATGGTCTGTATCATGGTCTGCATGAGCTGGTTCTGCATAGCTAATAGTTGTTCAATGTTGATAGCTCCATGAGCATGTCCCTGGTTGTTCTGAGGTACTTCATTGCGCTCCTCCTCATCGTTGGCATCCCTCTGGTTACGAGTTCTCACCATCTGTTGGTGAAAGAAAAGTGGGGATAGAAGGATTTAGAATTTGGAAGGAAACGTCCCAACTATATGCATCAAGGTATGTGACACTAAATAATCCTTTATTAATATAGACCTATATTATGAGGATGTGGACAATTGCCGAAGCATCCCACAACTCTCTACTAAGCACACAAGCACTCAAACAAGCACCAAACAGAATTTACAAAGATCCTAAAAGAAGTAATACAACTCAAGGCCACACAAGTATATCTACATCGCTCTTATTTACTAATGGGGGTGTGCCTATCCTTGAGTCGTGGCATAGGTCGAGGACTAGTCGTCGTCGAGCGGGAACTCATCCGGGTCCTCGTCGTCGTCGTCGTCGTCGTCGGGGTCATCGGGGTTCTGTGGGTCCTGGGGTGGTGAGGCAGCAGGCGGCGGTGGTGCGGTAGACGCCACACTGGAAGGTTCCTCGTCAGAGGACTCCTCAGAGGATGACTCACGCTGACCGTTGCGACGGTCTGGAGAGTCCGGGGTCCACATCGGGGTGTCGGACGCGTAGTCGTCCGGGTCCTCGTCGGTGATCCGACGATACCTCCTGATTATCGCCTCGTGGCGCTGGGCGAGGTCGCGTCCATCCTGGATTTCCTGCTGCGCCCTCTGAAGTCGGGCACTCAGCTGGGTCACGTCGCCAACAGTCTGACGAGACTGCGGGAGGTCCAGGGGTCCCTCCACGTGTCTGGAGACGAAGCGCGCAGTGCCACTGGGACGCTGCGGGACGAAGGCGTGAACCGTGTCCTCCAGACGGAAACGGCGAGCGTGGCTCCAGAAAGTGGCTGCTTCCCAGCTAGCATCCTGCTCTGCAGATCGGCGGGAGCTCCTCCAAGCAGGACTGCTGTGGGTCTTCACCAACTCGTCACCGTAGTAGATATAGATTTTGCAGCTCCACTCCTTCCTGCCGGGGCGCTGCACTCCAGTGGTGTGGTAGGAGAGCGAGAGACTGTGGTGGCGGTAGCCAGCCTCACGGAGTAGGGCACGGAGACGGTGTCGCAGTTGTCCTGCGGCTCTGCCGTCAGAACGGATCACCACGGGGTGACGGGGGTCGACGGCCGGAGAGCGACTAGCCAACCTACGCGGGGGTACGAGTCCACCAGTCGACTTACGGGGGGTTGTCTTGGTGCGGGCCATCTACAAGAAACAAGAATACATTAGGAAAATAATGAAAAACAAATCTAAAAATTTCAGCAGCTAAACGGCGGACAAAGAGCAGTGCAGCGGTTCCAAAGAACGAAAAATAAAGAGAAAAATTACAGCAACCAACACAATAATTTTACCCACACATAATAGCAGCAAAACACACTGTTTTCGCGAAAATTTATACAGCAAAACAGCAGCACTTAATATTGCTCACTTCTGAAAATTTTTATCAAAAACGCAGCAGCGATCGATACTTTTTGCGGCCGAAAATAAAGGAAACAAAACAGCAGCAAAAATTTTCGAAAATAGCATATTAGAAGAGTGTTCCTAAGTGCTCTAGAGTGTCCATTCTACCTAGGCTTGCGTCCTACGGTCAACGCGGCTCTGATACCAATTTGTGACACCCGGTTCCGAATATGAACCAAGCGTAACGCATATGTGTGCCCAGGATGTTCAACACACATACACGAATGATTCACAAATGATAAACAGAATTTAACCACGTCTTAACTAATACATAAGTACTTTATTACAATAATCCAATAGTTCACAAATAATAAAACTCTAAATAATTGCAGCGGAAAATAAACTAAACAATGCGACTCCAATCCACAGGCAATTGACGGCGGTACGCAACCTAGTACTCCTCGTGATCCTCAGGGTACTCCCAATTGTCTCCAGTAGCTGTTGGGGGGGGGGGGATTGCAAGGGTGAGTACATGTCGTACTCAGCAAGTGTGGAAAGTATGACATGTGGCTAATTCAAATGACGACAATAATAATGGCTAAGTGCTGAAAAGTACAGTAAAACATTTGAAAAGCATTATACTATGTCTATGTGAAATAAATCCCATCATATTAACAAAGTATAAACAATATCCAATTATTACCAACATTACCATTATCCGTGTTCAATTACCATAACTCAATCCCATAACCATGACCACAACCATCACCAAACCATAACCATCCCAAATCCCAATTTCCAACTCTAATCATGTAGGTCATCCAGGCGCTCATAACCGGGAGCACGGCTATCATGATAGTTTTTAACGCTCTGCAGAGGTTGTACCACTTTACCCACATGTTTGTGATTTTATCACCTTTCGATGACTAAGAAACCTCCATTGTGCCATCTCACACTTCCGTAGGTGTGTGGCCAAGAGATCACAAAATAGCCTTTCAAAAGGGACTACTAGTATGTACGGGCCCACTAAGGTTTCACCGGCAGGCTTGAACCTCTATTCTCCCACCTACGGGTCCCCTCGTGTGCCATGCGGATCCCAGGGCAGTCCTCCTCGACTCCCATTCCCCGCGCCATCCAATGGTCCATACAATACTAGCAGCGCTCCTAATTATTCAGCTACGCCGCACCCATACTTGGCCTTGTGGTGGCACTGTTGACCTGGCATATTCTCGCATGAACCGGTCCTTAGATCTAAAGCAAGCAAAACACACCGTAACATCCAACCCATCCACATAACCATGCTTGCTTAGATCACCCATCGTATTGACCAGTTCACATTAACCAGAATATCATTGATGCATAATTAAATGTGTAGTGTTGTTTACCATCCCAATTAATTAAGCGAAGCGAAAAGGTAAAAACCCTTCCCGACTCTCTACCATAATTCCGGGTGACAAGGGTGGTCAAACAAAACTAGTAAACTTCCTACCATAGGATTCCCATCAATTTGACACAAGCATGCAAGTTCGCAAACAAAACATTTAATTTGAAATAGGATCAATATGCTTCAAGGACACTTGCCTTGCTCTGGCGGATAGGGTTGCTCAAGCGCTTCGAAGTCTTGACTCTGAAAATCCTCGTACACGACCTCTTGAGCACGTTCCTCTACGCGTGATCATACATACAAGAAAACATATACAATTCAACATAATGCACACAAAATAATCAACATGCAATGACATGTATGCATGCACAATTTAATAATTAATTTACTACGGTCATTTATTAATTAGATGCGACTAATTCATACGTGTTCATAAGGGTTTACGGGGGTTTTAGGGTGGAGTAATGCTGCTGAAAATAAAATTATGGTGCAACTAAATTTAATTTACGCCTACTAGATTTAATACGGTCGCAAAAATTTGCATCGGGAACGAACTCTACCGTAGATCTGACGGCGTGACGATCGTGGAATAAATGCGAGGCGTAGACGAAATAGATGGTGCAGCAGTCCTTCGGCGGTACGACGGCGGCGGCGCGATGTCGGCGACGATCTCCGGCGAACGGCGGTGTCCTCCTCTTTTTCTCCCTCTTCTTCCCCTTCTTTTTCTCTTTTTTTTTCTTCCCTGGGCGCCTCTGTTTTCTCTGTTCCCGTCGCCTTTCTTCCCTGGAAACGGCGGCTGGGTCTGGCGACTTTTCCTCCTTGCTGGCGGCTGCTGGTTCGTGGGGAAAAAGGGCCTAGGCCTGGGTCCTATTTATAGGGGCGTAGCTAGGGTATGTCACCGGTAAAATCGGAAGCGGTTAAGGGATAGACTCGTATCCGGGAAAAACGGGGCGTTACGGCGCGGGAGAGGGCGGGAGACCGCGCGCGTAGGGAAAAAAATCGCGTCGGGGGGCGGGAGACCGAGGCGGCTGCGGCCTCGGGCGGTGCGCGCCGCGCGACAGGGGGGGGCGGGGCCCGGTGCTCTGCGCTGCGCTGCAGAGCAGCCGCAGGCGGCGCGGGTCAGGGGGCGGCAGCGGCGTGGGGCCCCCGGGCGGGCGCGCTCGCTCGCGCGTGCGGGCGTGGCCTCGGGGCGCGGTGCCGGCTCGGCCGGCTGGGCGCTGGCCTGGCCGCCGGGCGGCTCCTTGCTTTTTTTTTTCTTTTCTTTTTATTCTTTTATATATATATATTATAATATATTTTATTACTTATATTTTATTTATTATTATTTTTTTTTATCTATTATTCTTATAATATATATTATTAATATTATATATTTTTTTTCTATTATACTTTTTTTTATTTTGTTATATATATATTATTTATATATATTTATATTATTCTTTTTTTTATTCTTATTCCCTATTACAAGTTTTAGCCTATAATTATTGTTTTCTTTCCTTCTTTTGCCACACGTATTTGTATACGCATATGTTTTATTTATTTTCTTTTATTCTACTAGTGTTTAATGCATGACCACGTATGCAATGCATGATGCGAAAAATTTAGGGTGTTACAGGTAGCAGGCTCGGAAGGTCTTTCTTGGCGTTTCTTGCCAAGACCCGCCGAGGACTGAGGTGCCACCTCGTGGTCCAACTCGGCCTCAAAGTCGGAGATCTCGTTGTCGGAGCTCGACATGATCTGAGAATGATTGAGCAAGAATAATGACAAGTTATACAAGGCATAGGTAAGACAAGATAGCAATGGATGGCATTAAGGAATTAAGGAATTAGGTTTCAGGTTCAGAAACATCGGACTTGTCCGGTGCTCAGGCACGGACTAGTCTGGGGTACCGGACTTGTCCGTGCATGGACCGAACTAGTCCGGTGTTCATCCTCAAAAACCTAACAGATTGGTCAGGATACAATCCCTAATGCAAATCTAGTCTAGCATACACGTTGTACATCAACTAAACATGTAACTAGTGAAGGGTGCTAGGCCAAACGATCAACATTTGAGAAAAACACGATTTCTAGGATTTTTAAGATTTTTACCGAAGAAATCGATGGAGGCTCGAATTTTTGGGGGTTGGAGGCCGGACTAGTCCGCTAGCTTCAATCCCCAAGTCTTCAAGCTTGATCTCTGCCCAAATGAGTGGCTTTTCGACGGAGGATGCAAAAGATCGCCTTGGGAGCTCGAGCGCAAGAGAGAGGAAGCCTAGAGCGAATGTGAGGGTGAGGAGATTAGGGTTTGGTGGCGGCTAGGGTTATGGACACGAAAAATCGGACAAGTCCGGACATGACCGGACTAGTCCGAAGTCATCCAGAGACCTATATCGGACTAGTCCGTGGCTTATCGGACTAGTCCGGCCTAACCGGCACTCTGCGGACTAGTCTGCATGGGCGGACTAGTCCGGGTAACCACGGACTAGTCCGTGGTCACCAGGAAAGAATTGCATAGCCCATTCATATATATTTGAAGGTTCCATAATAGAGAATAGAGAGGCAGAACAATTCAAGTAATCTTGATGAATTTGACCAGTAAGCATACAACAATCATACAATGATCAAAATTCATCAAGATCTAAAAATTGACATAGTTTTTCGAGAGAAAAATGGAGAGGGATGATTTTCACAATTCAATCAACATTTTTGAAGCAATCATACAGGTATGCAACTTTTCAAGCCACACTCCGAGAATCGAGAATATTTAGCTCATTTCGGAGTTCGCAAAAATGCTTTTCATCAAGTGGCTTGGTGAATATGTCGGCCAATTGTTTTTGGGTGTTGACATGTGAGATGGTTATGTCTCCTTTCATGGAATGGTCTCTCAAGAAATGATGTCTTATGTCTATGTGTTCAGTCCTAGAGTGCTCAACTGGATTGTGGGCTATTTTAATGGCACTCTCATTATCACAAAGGATAGGAATACGGTTCATATTGTAACCGTAATCCCTTAGAGTTTGTCGCATCCAAAGGAGTTGTGCAGAACAACTCCCGGCTGCAACATACTCCGCTTTGGCTGTGGATAATGCAATGGAATTTTGTTTCTTAGATGACCAAGAAACCAAAGATCTTCCTAGGAATTGGCATGTGCCAGAGGTGATTTTTCTATCAACTTTGCACCCGGCATAATCTGCATCGGAGTAACCAATGAGATTGAATTTGGAGCCTTTTGGGTACCAAAGACCAAGGTTGGGTGTATGAACTAAATATCTCAAGATTCTTTTTATGGCTGTCAAGTGACATTCCTTAGGGTTGGCTTGAAATCTTGCACACAAACATACACTCAACATAATATCTGGCCTAGATGCACATAAGTAGAGTAAAGATCCAATCATGGAGCGATATACCTTTTGGTCGATGCTTGGTCCATCTTCATTGAGATCCAAGTGGCCATTCGTAGCCATGGGAGTCTTTATGGGCTTTGCCTTGTCCATGCCAAACTTCTTGAGTATGTCCTGCGTGTACTTGGTTTGTCTTATGAATGTTCCTTCCCTTTGTTGCCGCACTTGGAATCCCAAGAAGTACTTCAATTCTCCCATCATTGACATTTCAAACCTGTTTGTCATAATTCTACTAAATTCTTCACAGAAAGATTGGTTAGTTGACCCAAAAATTATATCATCAACATAGATTTGGCAAATAAAAAGATCATTATCTAGATTCTTTGTGAATAATGTATAATCTACTTTGCCAATTTGAAAACCATTATCAATTAAGAAATCTCTAAGACACTCATACCAAGCTCTAGGAGCTTGTTTGAGGCCATAGAGAGCCTTACGCAGTTTATATACGTGGTCGTGGAACTCTTCGTTTTCAAACCCGGGTGGTTGCTCCACGTACACCTCTTCCTTGATCAGTCCGTTGAGGAAGGCGCTTTTCACGTCCATTTGATACAGCTTGAAATCATGGTGAGTAGCATATGCAAGTAATATTCTAATTGATTCAAGCCTAGCTACTGGAGCAAAAGTCTCATCGAAATCCAAACCTTCGACTTGTGAGTAACCTTTGGCCACAAGTCGTGCCTTGTTTCTTGTCACCACTCCGTGTTCGTCTTTCTTGTTGCGGAAGACCCACTTGGTGCCCACTATATTTGCATTGGGTCTTGCCACAAGTTCCCAAACCTCGTTTCTCTTGAAGTTGTTCAACTCTTCTTGCATTGCCACCACCCAGTCCGGATCCTTCAATGCATCCTCAGTCCTGCATGGTTCCAAAAAGGAGACAAACGAGTAATGCTCACAAAAATTAGCTATACGAGATCTAGTGGTTACTCCCTTTTGGATGTCATCGATGATTTTGTCGATTGGGTGATCCCTTTGAATGCATTGGTGTACTCTTGGGTGAGGCACTTGGAGAGTTGTGTGTTGGTGATCATTTTCTTCTCCCCCTGAGTGGTTGCCCTCGTTGATTTGTTGATCATCTTCATATTCTTGTGATTGATCTTGTATCGAAGCTCCCCCTTGATTGTTGATCTCCTCTTGTGGTTCACTTTCCTCTTGTATTTGTGACGATGACTCTTGTGGTCAAACATTGCCTAGAGCCATTCTCTTCAATGCTTGATAAGGAGCTTCTTCTTTACCTAATTCACATTGATCAACTTGCTCCTTTTGGGAGCCATTAGTTTCATCGAACACTACGTCACGTGCCACTTCAACAAGTCCGGAGGCCTTGTTGAAAACACGATAGGCGTAAGTGTTCGAATCATAACCAAGCAAGAAACCTTCATCGGACTTTGAAGCGAACTTTGAAGTACTGGGCTTCTTGTTCAAGATATAACATGGAGAGCCGAAAACTCGAAAATATGAAATGTTTGGTTTGTTACCGGTGAGTAGCTCATAAGGAGTCTTCTTGAGTAGTCGATGAAGGTAGAGTCGATTTGCGGCGTGGCAAGCGGTGTTAATTGCTTCCGCCCAAAATCGATCCGAAGTCTTGTATTCGTCGAGCATTGTTCTTGCCATCTCTATGAGCGTTCGGTTCTTCCTTTCGGCAACTCCGTTTTGTTGTGGAGAGTATGGTGCTGAAAATTCGTGCTTGATTCCCTCCTCATCAAGGTACTCCTCCACTTGTATGTTCTTGAACTCCGTGCCGTTGTCGCTCCGAATACTCTTGATCGATAGTGAGAACTCGTTTTGCGCTCGCTTGAAGAATTTCTTGAGTGTCCCTTGTGTTTCTGACTTGTCATGCAAAAAGAACACCCAAGTGAAGCGGGAAAAATCATCAATAATGACTAAACCGTATTTATTACCGCCGATGCTTATGTAAGCAATTGGACCAAACAAGTCCATATGAAGTAGTTCGAGCGGTCTTGTCGTAGTCATGATGTTCTTTGCGGGATGATGTGCTCCAACTTGCTTCCCGGCTTGGCACGCGCTACAAGGCCTGTCTTTCTCAAAAACAACATCTTTCAAACCTCGGATGTGATCGCCCTTGAGGAGTTTTTGAAGATTCCTCATACCAACATGTGCTAGCCGTCTATGCCACAGCCAACCCATGTTGGTTTTTGCAATCAAGCATGTGTCGAGTTCGGCTTTATCCTTGTTGAAGTCAACAAGGTAAAGCTTTCCCTTCAACATACCCTTGAATGCAACGGAACCATCACTCCTCCTTGAGACGGTCACACCCTCGTTAGTGAACAAGCAATTATAATCTTTGTCACATAATTGAGATATGGACAACAGGTTATAATCTAAAGATTCATCATGTAAAACATGAGAAAGAGTGTGTTCAGAGGATATTGCTATTTTACCGGTACCGAGCACCCTTCCTTGACTATTATCTCCCTAGTAGATGCCTTCGTTTGGGTCCTCGTTTTCTTCATATTCCACGAACATCCTCCTTTCTCCGGTCATGTGGTTGGTGCATCCACTGTCTAGCACCCATTTGGATCCACCGGAGGAATAGGCCTGCAGAAACAAATTATACCTTGGTTTTAGGTACCCAAGCTTGCTTGGGTCCTTGGAGGTTAGTTACAATACATTTGGGCACCCACACATGGGATTTTGTGTTCCCATGGCGTGGCCCAGCATAATAAGCATAAACTTTACCAAGATTGTTTCTCATTAATACATAAGAGGCATCAAAGGTTTTGAACAAAAGTTGCTGTTGTTTATGGATCGGACTAGTCTGGGTGACCGGACTTGTCCGGATGACCGGACTTGTCCGGACCACAACCGGACTAGTCCGGTGTTCATGAGAGTTCAGGTTCTTAATTTTCGAGTTACCAGGTTTTGAGGGTCCTCCCTTCACAAAGGTAATCCTTCCCTTGTTATTCTTATGACTTCCAGCATTTTGTTTTCCATCATAAGAGTAACCAATGCCATACTTGACATTTGGAGGTCTTTGGACCAAGTATGCACTATGTGCATAGTTGATCCTCTCCTTGTCAAATATTCCACATTGAGTAGGATTTTTATCCTTTGTGGAGGTAGACTTTTCCTTCAAACTGGTGTTGATTTTACCACATTTCCACATATGAACAAGATTAGTTGAAGTGGGTTGAGAAGGTAGACTTGAAGAGGAGGAAGATTCACTTACCTTGAGTGACTCAACTTGCACTTCAAGGATCTTGTTAACCTTGATCAGGTCATCAAGTTGATCCTTGATTGCAACGTTTTAGTTGGTTAACTCCAAGCAAGTTTTCTTGCTTGAAGCTAGCTCAAGCTCTAGTGAGCTTTTTTTCTCCTTTTCAAGAACTAGAAGATTGTCAAGTTCGACATACTTCTCCTTTTAGGAGATAATCATGTCCTCTTGACGATCAATTAGCCATTCCTTCTCAACAAGTTGGTCCAGTAAAAATTTCATTTTAGCAGCAGTTTTTCTATCTAATCCAATTAACATATCTTCATCATCACTATCTAGTTCATCATTACTTGAGTACGAATGCATGGAAGGAGTTTTGATGTTTACCTTGCGTTTACCTTCCTTTGCCATGAGGCAAGTGCCATGTCCCTTCTTTGTACCGAGCGTGGGGAAGAGTGTGGGTTTCTTGGATGTGCTTTCAATGGCTATGCTAGCCATCTCTTCTTCATCGGATATGAGGACTCATTGTTTGAGTCCCACTCCTTTCCAATGTGTGCTTGTTCAGCTTGTTTCTTCTTCTTGAAGAATTTCTTCGGTTGAGGCTTGGCTTCTTTATTCTTCTTCTTGTTGTCCTCATACGGGCAATCGACTATAAAGTGGTTATACTCACCACAATTATAGCACGCCTGCCTCATCTTCGGCTTTGTCCTCTCCTTGTACTTGCCTTCACTTGATTTTGTTCCTTGTCTTTTCTTCATTATTCTTTTGAACTTTTTCATGAACAAAATCATATCCTCTTCGTCCAGCTCACTGCTTTCATCATCGCTGTCCTCCTCAAGCTGTGCTTCTCTTGCTTCTTTGGATAGAGGCTTGAGTGTGGACTTTAAGGCAACTCCCTTCTTCTTGGCCGATGTGAGGTCGGCTATTTCTTTGACGTGCTTGGCTTGTTTCTCCATCATTTCAAAGTTGATGATTTTGCCAAGCAATTCATCTGGAGTCATCCTCTTGTACCCGGGACTTTCTCTGATCATAGAGCATAGTGTGACATTGCGAGGCATAAAGGCTCTAAGGATGAGCTTTACAACCTCGTGGTCATTCCACTTCTTGCTCCCATATGATCGAACCTTGTTTACAAGTGTCTTCAATCGGTTGTACATGTCCTGGGGAGACTCGTCTTCCTCAATTGCAAACCTTCCTAGTTTGCCTTCGATCATTTCAATTTTCGCCTCCCGCACATGCCGGTCACCTTCATGGGCTGTTTGTAGTGTGGCCCATATTCCCTTGGCAATCTCCAGTCCGTCCACCTTTGTGAATTCATCTTGACTTAGAGAGGAGGTGATTACGGCTGCGGCTTGAGCGTTTCTATGGATGGCTTGCTCTTGATTTGGGGTGAGCTCTTCGTCATCATCTAGGATGTCTATTCCTGTGCACACAAGATGCCATAACTTGGGTTAAGGGAAATCAAGTGCATCTTCATATTTTGCCTCCACATGGAGTAATCACTCCCATCGAAGTGTGGGGCTTTTCCAAGAGGAATAGATAGGTAATGGCTGTTGTTTGAATTTAAACGATCATAGTTAAAAGGATATCGGGAGTAGTCGGTGTGACTACTCCCCTTCTTCTTTTCTTCAACTTTAGCTTTCCCTTTGGAAAGTGCTTTCTTTCTGAGGAGTGCTTTCAGCTCCAGCGTCTCCTCGTCATCATCATCGAAGTCTTGAATTGCTTCGAGATACTTTTCCATCTTTTGGTTCTTGTCGTTGTTCACTTCTTCCTGGTTGTTGATTTTCTGAACTTCCTTCATGTCCGACATGATCTCTTCGAGTGGTTGCTCTCTTTCTTGAAGAACCCGCTCTGATACCAATTGAATGTAGGCCTGGAGGGGGGGGTGAATAGCCCTTTTTGAATTTTCTCAGTTCCTGTAACACTCAACAACAAAGTCAATACCACAGATATCGGACTAGTCTGGTAAAGTGCGGACTAGTCCGGTTTTCACGGGCTAAGTTGATCAAGTTCAGTCAATTTGATTGATTCGTTAATGTTTGCAGCGAAAATATAAACTTGAATGACAGTTTAATAGTTGTATGTCAAATTCTATTACAATTAAGGCTCTTGTTCAACAATTTAACTCAAATTGAACAAAGTGAATCAAACCCTAGATTAAGTTGATCAATTAAGATGAAGAACACGAAAGGACAAGACACACGATTTATCCCGTGGTTCGGCTACCACGAAGGCAACCTATGTCCACGTTGAGGAGCCCACAAAAGGACCGGGTCTTCTCCAACCCTTCCCTCGTCGGATCGCCACGCAGGCCAATCCTCTTCCACTAATCACAAAGGGTAAATAACCAAGTTGGAGGGGCGTTCTCACACGTTGAGAGCTCCCTTGATTACAACTTACAAAGCCACCAATAACACACTCGAAAATTACAAATTGAAACGCAAGAGTGTGTTAGAGAATCAAACCAAGAGCTCAATGATGTGTGCCAAGTGTCTCTCCAATGATCTAGAAGTGATCTTCAATAGATTGATCGATTTTGCACTTAATTTCGTGGAGAGAGGTGGTTTTAGAGTCTCTTGGGAGGTGTGACGGCGCTAGGGTTCGAGAGTATGTAAAAGTGGGCCGTGCACCTCTATTTATATGGGGTTTCTAAAAGTGACCGTTAGGGTTCAGAAAGATCGGACTAGTGCGTGGTGGTCACCGGACTAGTCCGGTGTGCTGTGTGTAGCAAACCCTAAGTGTCCAGGAATATCAGACTAGTCCGGTTGAAAATGGACTTGTCCGATTTCACTACTGGAAATCTTCGGACTAGCCCGATTGCCATCGGACGTGTCCGGACATATGAAACCCTAAGTGTTTAGGATGACAAGTCCGCACTTGGAGGACTTGTCCGATTTAGATCAGTGTGTATATCGGACTAGTCCGTGTAGACACCGGACTTGTCCGAAGTGGATCAGAAAGAATATCGGACTAGTCCGGATCACAACGGACTTGTCAGATTTTGTGTGACTTGTGCATTGTGTTGAGGACTAGTCCGCATTGGGGAGGACTAGTCCGAAGTGGATCAGAAAGACATCGGACTAGTCCGGTGGATACCGGACTTGTTCGATCTAGTGCAGAAAGTGATATCGGACTAGTTCGGCTGATATCGGACTAGTCCGGTCCTGTATAACTTTGTGCATTGTGTGCGTGTGCTTGAAAGTGATTTAGCTCTTGGGTGTGTTTCCTTAACACACTCCATACATAATAATCTACTATTTTCTTCTCCTTGAGCTCAAATTCACTTTTCTTCTCATTTCCCTTCTTTTTGGCATTTTGCTCATTTTTCATTATTTGCCTGCATTCATCTCAACAAAAGGATTAGGATCCCAATTACTTGTCATAAATCATCCAAAACCCACAAGGGAGTCCTAGATGCACTTTCACTTTGTTATGAGGTCTTCTTCTTCTGTTGAACCAACTCGACTGATGTGTTGTTCTCTGGAAACACCGGTTGATCCGGTGAGTTGATTTTGTTTGCTTCGAGTTGTTTCTAAGTGATTCTTTTGAAATTTGCTCGATTGACCTCTTGGACTTTTCATGGAAATGCACTTCGGATGATTTTCAAGAATTAAGTGTCATCAATTGTGGTTGAATGACTTTGACATAAGAGCTTCTACTTCTTATCTTCATATCATTGATTGATCTCATAAAGTGATTGTATATGGGTGTCCAATGATTAGTAGTTGATATTGATGTTCATATAAATTTCGCTTGATTGAGTGATGTGGGAGATCTTGCATCCACAAATTCATTAGTAAAATCCAATGGTTGTCATTAATCAGCGAAACCATACCTCATGGGGGCCTAGATGCTTTCAGCCATAAACAAGTTTACAAAGTGATCGGAAGCAACTCTAGTTGTGACTATCAACAAACAATAAACCTAATATTCTTCAAGTCCATTGTCTACAGATTTGGAGTTCTGATCAGAATCATCACTCACAATGGAACACATTTCACAAGTGCAACGTTCCAAGAGTATTGCAAAGACCTCAACATATCAGTCAGCTACGCATCTGTAGCTTATCCGGCAAGCAATGGCCAATCCGAGAGAGCAAACACAAATACTCAAGGGATTCAAGACGTGCACTTATGAGCGCTTGAAGAAACATGACACCAACTGGATAGAAGAGCTTCCGTTTGCTTTGTGCGCGAGCCAGACTACACCGAGTCGGGCCACAAGAGAGACACACTTCTTCTTTGTGTACGAAGCTGAAGTTGTCCTTCCTCCGGAGATCACCATGGGATCCCTCGGGGTCTGGACCTCCGACGAAGCCATGCAGGACCAGCTTCAGCGTGAAGACCTAGACGTCGTCGATGAGGCAAGGTGCCATGGAACTGTTTGGAATGCGCGATACCACCAGGCGCTCTGGCACTATCAACAAAGGCATGTGAGCAACCGATAGCTAGAAGAAGGCAATCTGGTGCTACGGAGTATACTGACTCGAGAAGGGACGAACAAACTCTCCTTCGGCTGGGAGGGTCCTTTCTGTGTTATCAAAGTTTCCCGCCCCGGATGCGTTCGCTTCGAACCAGAGGATGGAATACCACTTCCCAACCCCTGGAACATTGTCCACCTTCATAAGTTATACACCTAGTTCACGGAGGTGTGTCTGTATTTGTATAAGTTGTATCTCTTAGAGTCTAGGAACAGAGTCGGAGGGCCTTAGGTCAAAAGCACACTTAACTTGGTCTTATACTTTAGGTGTGTCCTTACCTTCTCTGGGTATTACAAGTTGAATAGCACACTTAACTTTGTCTTGTACTTTAAGTGTGTCCTTGTATTCCCCTGTTATTCAGACCTTAATGAGAAACATTTTATACGAACAGACTCTACATGCATCTCATTTGTGCAAGCTCATTTCATTTTATACCTTCTTGTCAATAGTGATGTTGTGCAATCCGATTGAAATAAGGTCCTAAATATTCATTAGAAATATATAAGTATTAGTGATAATTTTCCATTAGATTTTGGTCATTGCTAGATGGTCTACTCACCTGAAAACCAAAGCCACCACAGGTTTGGACCGCGCTATCGACTTAGCCTGGTCCGGCACCCTAAGTACGCCACTCTACATATTCCAATAGGTCTTAGTAAGGTGGGTCCTGAAAACCTACGGACCTTTGGGAAGTTAATCATAAAACATGTATTTTCAATAAATTTATTGGAACCTAAATTTCATGTAAGGATGATAAACCACAACTAAGCTATAGGAAAGGGGATGAATTTTACTACTTTTATTATCTTTCATGCATAGGAAAAATGAAGAATTGACGGCAATTTGCATGGCCAGAGTACCAAGCTCTGACAACCCCTAGGGGCCCGCCGTCGATGTTCCATGCATCGACAGTGGGTGCTGTCGATGCTACCAAGCCTCAACAATCCGTAGGGCCCCACCGTCGATGTTCTATGTGTTGATAGTGGGTGCCGTCAAAGCTACCGAGCTCCAACAACCCCCAGGGGGCCCTCCTTTGATGTTCTACGTGTTGATAGTGGGTGCCGTCGAAGCTACCAAGCTCGGACAACCCCTAGGGGCCCGCCGTCGATGTTCTACGTGTTGATTGTGGGTGCAGCCAAAGATACCATGCTCTGACAACTCCCAGGGGGCCGCCGTTGACGTAACAAAGGGTCCCTCGAGATTTCGGAAGCAAGACTCGAACCTCGGAGCTATTATATTGGCTACAAGTCAGAGCAAACAAGTTTTCAAGACATTGTCAAATTCCTCATGGTAGATGTCCTCAAACAATTGAACACATCTACCAGGGGGCCAACAATATCAATGGCAATGCATTGAAGACACAAAAAATAGAATTCGAAAGGATTTCATTCATTCAAAATTGAAGATTTACAAGGGGAAGGTACAAAGAAGAAGATCCTAACTACTGGCCTTGGTGGCTTCCTCCTCTTTGACGGTGGGTCCTTCGACCACCGGAGCTAAACACATTGTGGGTTCTCGGCTTCGGTAACACGTCAACACATTCTCTGCAACATTCTTAGCCAAGGACTTCCCTCCAGTCTCCAACTGGTCGACGGCCACATCTCCCAGAGCATCCAGCTTAGCTCCGGTGGAGTTCAGCGCTGTCGAGGCGTACGAACGACACTTCCCCGGTACTACTAAATTGTAGCCCGCCGAGGTTCTTGTATCGGTTTGGGCACATGGAGATCTTATACAAGAAGGTGACAAAGATGATTTACGTGGTTCCGGCCGCCTGAGCGTAATACCCTACTCCACGGGATGTGTGTTGTTGTATTGGATATTTGCTAGTGCTTGCTTGCGTATGAGCTTGGGTGTTTTGTACCGTGCAGCACATCCCTTTTATAGACCAAGGGATGGATGTTACATGAGTTGCCTGGCCCGACATGTTGCCCCAACGGTTATTCTTGCCTAATACACAATTAAGTGTGATTAAGCACCCTACTAACTGATAACGCGGCTTAATGGTGGCATTACTAGTATTAAGGTTCTTCTGTTCGTGTGTTATTAGTAGTGCTTTAATGGCACATAATCAGGCCTTGTAATTGTAGCAAAGAGAGTCCTTTAATTGCTTGTCATTGGAGATCCATCTGTATTCCTTTGGTGGAGTAGGTCTGGAGGCTTGACATGTGGCGGCTTCTAAGCATTCCCTTTTGGGAAGGTAGGTCCGAAGCTTCCATACACGTGGAGGCACCACAACTTCCTTCTACTGGGGGTTAGACCCCGGGTCACTATAGACGTGTCAAGTACGGAGCTGCCCTATGCAGGGGCTTTGGCTCCGGTCTTGTGTTACACGTGGCAGTGGCGGAGATCCCTTATGTAGGAGGTGGGTCCAGTGATGTTTGACACGTGGGGCCTACAGAGGTCTTCAACTTTGACAGGTGGAACTCCCTTGCACTTCTTGCGCTATCATGGGGTACCCGATACGCAGGGTACCAACAGTGGCCCTCGGGCCCACCTTTGGCAGAAACACTTTGGGTTAAGTTATTCTATCAGAGGTGGAGCCATCCTCGATTCCCACTCTACAACTTCAAAGGTCTTCTGATGTACCGTTAGGGCGATGGTTCGGGGTTGAACTATCACCGCGTGGCTTGTTTTGAATGCAGCAGATGAGATCTTTGAGTGCAGATCTCACGCAATTGAAGGTCGACGATTTCCAATACGAAAACCGTATCGATTCCGAGCGCCTTGTCAGACTGCTTCCCACAGGCTTCCCGCCGCCTATCATGACAACGTTTCACTTGGGGTAATAACCTCGACTTCTTCGTCGGGGTGGCCCCAACCCCATTCGTCATTGGTGGGGTAGATCCTCTGCAATGTGGACTTGCTCTCGTTGCGGTTTCCATCCTAGCATCATGGAGGCTTACTTAACAAGGAAAGCACGCACGGTTTGAGGACTCTTTACGCTTTTGATCAAACTCATGCTGAGAGCCTCACAAACTTTGCCTAGTTTTCTCCTCTTTTGCTCCACTTTGCCGCAATGTAGTTAGGTCTTCCCCAAAGCTGCATCCAGAGTAAGGACAATCTAATGATGGTCCGGACCTTCATGGGATGGTCCATCGACTTGTTCAACCACTTGGTCCGTTCCGGCAAGCTCCCCTTCAAGAAGGGGCGCCGCAGCGAGATGGTGTACTTTTCGGTGTACGCCATGGTGGGATTGATCCCAAATTTTTCAAATTCCATCCTGATGTTGCTGGACTTCTACGGCCTCAAACTGCATCACCTCGGGCCACACTCCCTTCTGCTAGTGGTGACTTTTGTCCACTTTTGCAAGATGTGGGTGGGCGTGCCTCCCTGCGCCGAACTATTCCAGACCTTCTTCACGGCCCATACCACCGGCAAGGGGACAGAGTTGCTTGGCTTCTATTACTTCGTGAAGCGCAACAACTGTCCCTTCAAGTACCTGAAGTCGTTCCCCTATGGCAAATGGGATGACTGGAAGAAGGATTGGATCATCATTGCAGTGGAGGAGCACGACAGGTTGGAGCTGCTCCAAGGACTCCCCAACATCGATACCGATGCGTGGAATGTTGGTCTGAAGCTGTCGGATGCATTTAACCATGTCATGACAAGAATCCAAGAACGTGTGGAGGGTGGAGTGACCCCTAAGATGGTCTTCGGAAATTTCTTGGTGAACAAGTGGCCTCCGCTGAGGAGGAGGGAGAAGCTCGACTGGCTTTCAATAGTGTGATGGATGACGACCGGATTGAAACCGGTTTGAAATCCAACTTCGATGACGAAGCTTTGAAGCTCCATCTCAAGAAATTTCAGCACCGATCAATCGCCAATGACGCCCTAGCTCTGCATGCTGCTTTCTTGCCTCTAAACATGATTCAAGAGATCAACATGGAGCTTTGGAGGAAAATGCCGGTGCTAGTCGACCTTGGTTAGGTAGAGAAGCATAGGGTCTCTAGGGATGTAATACCTAGAGCTTTTGACGAGGTGGTCGCCCCTACCTCAAGCCAAAAAGTTGATGACATCGGCAAGGGCAAGGGCAAGGATCCAGCCGAATCTTCCAGCCAGAAGAGGAAGCTGAGGCACGCTGATGGGAGCTCTGTTAGGTCTGCTCCATCTACAACTGCACTTTCTCCCCGTCGAGGGAGATCTTCTTTGGCGACACCTCCTCTGGTGCAAGTTTCCTCGAGAGGCGCCATTTCTGTACAGTTAACTCCGGTCCTGGTGCCAGCTACGGGCTCTAGGTCCGGTAGTCCTTTCCAGCGAAGGAAGACCTCGGCTGGGGCAAAACCAACAACGGCGGCAAGCTCCGGGCGACATTCTAGAGCTCCCTCCGTGCCAACCATGAAATGTTCTGGCTCTGAGCCTCCCGCGATGAAGTTCCATGCCGATTGGAGTGGTAGTTTCCCAAGGTAAGCTTTGCTTTTTCACCTTGATTTGCCATTCTTATTTTTTCATGTTTTGAATCTTCCAATTTTTCAAGTGTATGAAATAAAAGTCGGGGTCTAAAGCTCTGGCCTCTGTTGCAACAGCCGAAACAGTGAGGGTGGAAGCTCCAGCTTCGACCCCTGTGCCTCCTGAAGTGGTGACCAAGGTCACGGCAACTTCGATGCCAGCTGTCGTGGATCTAGATCCAGGGTCATCGCCATAGACTCTCGTGGTAGCGTCGGACCACAGGGGAGACATACAAGAAGATGCTCTAGTAATGGCGTCACCACCGACTGAAGCTCCAGCATAGGACGTGGAGATGGTGGAATCTCCAGCATCGGGGCCGGAGGTAATTAAGGCTCTGGTCATTGTGCCAGAAGTTGTTGCTAAGCCGGTAGATGAATCGGTGGTGCCAGAAGCTCCGGCTCTTGAGCCGGAAGTCATTGATGCCCCAACAACCTAGTCGATGCTGCTTGAAGTTCTGGCCCTTGAGTAAGAAGTTGTTGAAGCTCCGGCTATCGAGCTGGAGATAGTTGATGTACCGGCACCTAAGCCGGTGGTATAAGTGGCTTCAGGTGAAGCTCCGGAGACCGCCCCGGAAGTAACTGCTCCGAAGGTGCCCATGCCCGAGGCAGATCACCATGAAGAGGCGGAGGCAGGATTTTCACCCGCGGAGCAAGCAATTGAAGTTCCCACGTCAGGACCTTCAGTGTCGGCCCCAGAGGTAGAAGTTCCCCAAGTGGGTTCTTCCTCAGGTGCTGCCGAAGAGCTCTCAGAGGGCGGCCCCAGTGCCGTAGAAGCTCAGGGAATCAGGCTTGTGGCGTGGGACCTATTTTTGTCCTTGAAGACCCCTGGGAACCAGCGGAGGTGACACCGGCAGGTCTGGATCCTTTTCCCTTGCAATTGTCCATAGACAATGCTTGCTCGAGCCTCCGACAAGTTCATCTCGCCTTCGATCATGACAACAAGGTCCTTGAAGAGGAGCGCCACACCTTGAGGCATTGATGCAACAAGCTCCATTTCGAGACGAAGCTTGCTCAGAAGAGGCTTGCTGACCAGAAGGAGTGGGTCAAGATGGAAACGACCCTGATGGAATACTGGGGTAAACTGCTGGAGGAGAAGTAGGCCGCCATCAGGGCTCCCGATGCCAATTCTCATGAGATCCTCGAGCATGCCAAGGAAAGGAGTGATGTTGCTGACAAATGTCATGAAAACCTTAATGAATTAAATGAGGTTCTCCTAAAGCGTCGAGCAGACCTTGATGCAAGAGAAGAGAAGCTCCTGGAACAGCATGAGGATGTTTTGAAAAGAGAGGAGGAGCTCGATTTGAAGCTGATTCTGGCTGAGAAAAATTTGGCAGATCGCTCTAGGAAGTTTGATCTATTGAGTGAAGAGGAGGAATAAAAGTACTGGAAACTAGGGCAGGAGCTCTTGAAATGAGAAGCTGATGTTGCCACAATAGAAGGGAAAGTAAGAGGCAGGGAGATGGACTTGGTGGAACGGCAAAACAACATCGACCTCCGGGAGACGGAGCTAGCCGACCGCAAAAAGCAAGTAGCTGAGAACATGCAGCAACATGCCAAAGCAGTTGAGCGCCTTGCTTAGAAAATTTTGTAGCTAGCGGCCGCCCGAAGGTCAGTGGAGGAGCTACGGAGATTGAGGGCAATCGAATCCCTGCTAGTATGGGATTTCCTGGGACGTACAGACAGAGCTCTTGTGACTCTTGGATTCAGTCCAGTAAATCCAGAGAACCCAGCATAGGAGCTGGACCAGACGCTGGTGGCGCTTGGCTCTGCTGGCAGCACACTCGACGCAATGGGTGATGTCATCACTGATCAGCTGGAGACAGAGGGAAAATCTCTAGCCAGGAACGTCGGCGATTATGTCTTGGCGTGTTACAAAAGCCGAGACCCCCAATTTTCAATTGATCCGATCTTCGAAGCACTCATTGCTGAAGAGGAGGATGCCGCCAAGGCTAGCGTCCAGGAAGCTGCTGAGAAGGTTGTCTCGTTTTTCCGCAGGGCTTAGATTTTCCTGTAGTTAAGACCTTTTCCTTTTGTCTTTTGCTATAACCCTCAATTTGTAATCCAGTACTTTGATGAATGAAATCCACTATTTCTACAATGAATTCCATTTTATTGTCCTTGCCTTCAATAAACTGTCCTTTTATCTTGTTCGCCCCTTGTAGATGTACACAATTTGATTCCAAACATGTACCAAAAGGATCTGACGATGTGTTGATTACTTGGACACTTCAAACTTATAGCTTTTAGCTCCGAAGTTTATATCCGACCTCTATGCATGGAGCTTTTGTAGCGCCAATGGCGGCCCCCTGGGTATGACAGAGCTTGATAGATCTGTCAACACCCACTGTCAACGCGTAGGACGTCGACGGCGGGTCCCCTTGGGGTTGTCAAAACTTGATAGGTCCGACGGCACCCAATGTCAATGCTTAGAACATTGACGATGGGCTCCCTGGGTTGTCAGAGCTTGATAGGTCCGACGGCACCCACTGTCGACAAGTAGGACATAGACGGTGATCCCCTTGGGGTTGTTAGAACTTGATAGGTCCGACGACACCCACTTTCAACGCGTAGAACGTCGACGACGATCCCCTTGGGTGTTTATGCCATATTTACTTGAATTATATTTGATGTCAACGTCCGGCCCTCATGGAAGTTGCCGGAGCTTGTTAGCTCTGGTGGCACCCACTTTCAACGTCCGAAAATGTCGAAGGCGGGCCTCCTTGGAGGTTGTCGGAGCTTAATAGCTCCGGCATCATCCACCATCGCTGGGTTTTTTGTTTCTCCTATACATTAAAGACAAGAAAAAGAGTAGAACTTGTCCTCTTATCTATAAATTGTTTGTGACTTATTGTTCTTATTTGAGTCTTAGATCCGATGAAATTCGATATGATAACAAGCACATTGATGTAATCTCTCCAGATCCACATGCTTTTTTAGTACTCACCCTACTCAGGCGTGCCGGGATGTAGGTAGAGTGGCGTACATAGGGTGCAGGACAAGGCTAAGTCGATAGCACACTAAAGACCTATGTTGGTTTGGCATTTAGGCAAGTAGACTATGCAACAATGTTAAGATCCAAAGTGACCAACAATATAACTTGTAACACATATGAATAACATGGATTAAAACTTAAAAAGAATTGCACAACTTCATTATAAACAAGAAGGATGAAAATAATAATTCAAAAGACTGAGCCTTTTACAAAAATAAATGCACGTGGAGTCTGTTTTCATGCAACATTGTCTTTCATTATAGGTTCAGATTACAGGGGAGACAAGGGTACACTTAGGGTATAGGACCAAGCTAAGTGTGCTATACATCTTGTACTAGCCTGGGGCAGGCAGATACAATTTTAGTGTTGTGACTGTGTCAAGTGTTGCTTGAACATTCCGGACCTCCCGAAGGGGTCCAGATGTTTTCCCGGAGGACCTACCAGTATTTGTATATTGATTCTATAACATACATTGTGTGTAATTACAGAGTCACATACGTAATTC
The DNA here is from genome assembly GCA_036927565.1 of Tuctoria greenei. Taxonomy (NCBI): domain Eukaryota; kingdom Viridiplantae; phylum Streptophyta; class Magnoliopsida; order Poales; family Poaceae; genus Tuctoria; species Tuctoria greenei. The sequence goes on from JAYESD010000001.1 coordinate 118,584,700, forward strand.
TAAGCATAAAATTTATGGAGGTTCTCGATGTTCCGAGGATTAGGAAGCGGAGTCCCATCCTTAGTTGCCAAGAGAACGCATCCGGGACGTGATACTTTGGTCACTCGGAAGGGACCTTAAGGTTGGGGAAAGTTTGTTCATCCCTTTGCGAGTTAGTATTTTCTGTAGCACTAGATCGCCTCTTTGAGCTATCGGTTAAGCACATGCCTTTGATGATAGCGCCGGAGTGCTTGGCGATATCGTGCATTCCAAACAGCTGCTTGGCACCTTCCCTCGTCGACGAGGTCAAGGTATTCATGCCGGAGCTGATCCTACGTGGATTCGTTGAAGGTCCGGACACCGAGCGACCCAATGGTGATCTCCGGAGGAAGGACTGCCTCAGCTCCGTACACCAAGAAGAAGGGTGTCTCTCCAGTTGACCGATTAGGTGTAGTCCTGCTTGCCCACACTGAGGACGGAAGCTCTTCAATCCAGTTGGCTCCATGCTTTTTCAGGCGCTCATATGTGTGTGTCTTTAGTCCTTTTAAGATTCCTACATTTGCTCTCTCGGCTTGACCATTGCTTGCTGAGTGAGCTACTGATGCGTAGCTGGCTTGAATGCTGAGGTCTTCGCAATATTCTTGGAATACAACACTTGTAAATTGGGTTCCATTATCAGTTATGACTTTGTTCGAGACTCCAAATCTGGATATTATGGACTTCAAGAACTTTATTGCAGATTGCTTATTGATAGTGTCAACTAGAGTAGCTTCCGACCACTTGGTGAACTCGTCGATAGCAACATACAGGAATCTGTAACCTCCGACGGCTTTTGGGAAAGGTCCAAAAATGTCCATGCCCCACGCTGCGAATGGCCATGTAGGAGGTATCATTTGCAGTGATTGAGCTGGTGTGTGAAATATTTTTTCATGAAACTGGCATGCTTCACACTTTTTCACCAACTCCACTACATTCCGGAGTGTTGTAGGCCAGTAGAAGCCATGTCGAAAGGCTTTGCCGACCAACGTGCGGGAAGAAGCGTGGTTCCCACAATCGCCTCCATGGATTTCCGTGAGGAGCTTAGGGCCTTCTTCCCTTGCAATGCACCGCATTAAGACACTGTTGGCATCGCGCCGGTAGAGATCCTCTTCTTCCAGCGTGTATCTTTTAGCCAATCTGACGATCCATTCAGCGGATACATCGTCTTTTGAGTCTTGCGTGTTGGGTTGCTCAGAGCTTTCGACAACACCTACGACCCTTGTTGGACGCCATGGTAATAGGGCCACTGGGGCCGTTAGCTTCGAGGTGCTGGTCTCGCCCCCTTCGCTCAGTTTGGCCGACTGAGCTGTTGGTCTTGACAACCTCCAGATGAAGCTTTCGTCAAAAGCCGAAGCTCCGGTTGAAGCCTTTGTCAAGAGTTCGTCGGCTTCAGCTTTATGTAGACGCTGAACATGGCGGAGATCTAGGACTTCGAAGTCTTTCTGAAGCCTCTGGACTTCAAGGAGATATGCAGGTAGCTGGGGGTTCTTGCAGCAGCATTCACCTTTGACTTGTTTTATGATGAGCTGTGAATCACCCTTCACCAACAGCTGTTTGACACCATAGGATAGTGCCACCTTAGGCCCGTAGATGAGAGCTTCATACTCCGCCATGTTGTTGGTCGCCTTGAAGTCAAGGTGAACCATGTATTTGACCTTCTCCAAGGTCGGAGCAAGGAGAAGGATTTGAGCTCCAGCCCCCTGCTTCTGCACGGAGCTGTCGAAGTAGAGAGTCCAGTGAGGTTCAGTGGAGACCGGGACCTTGGGTTCCGGCTTTTGCTCATTGGGGCCCAAAGGATTTGATGGAGAGGGGGTCCATTCCGCCACGAAGTCAGCAAAAGCCTGACTCTTAATTGCTTGTCGCGGCACAAATTCAAGATCAAACTCGGCCAACTCCGCTGCCCACTTTGCAATGTTCTCAGTTGAATTAGGGTTATTCAATATAGCACACAGTGGATAGGGAGTTACCACTGATATCTTGTGAGCTTGGAAATAATGGTGAAGCTTCCTTGAAGCAATAAGAACTGCGTAAAGCAGCTTATGCACCTCGATGTATCTAGTCTTGGCATCATGGAGTACTTCACTGATGAAGTACACTGGCCGCTGGATGGTCTGGACACTCTCAGATGGGCCTGGAGCTTCCTCTCCATCATCCCAAACCCTTTCGGAGAGGTCCGGACATCTTGTTGAGATTCTCGTACCCTCTCAGAGAGGTCCAGAACTTCTTCTTGTTCAACCTGAACTCTCTCTGAAGGGTTCGGATCTTCTGGAACAACCATGAGAACTCCCTCAGATGAGAGAGGTTGATATTTTAGCACTCCGCCTTGAAGATCCGTGCTTGAGGGCTGGGATCCAGACTCGCCTTCATGTAGCTCCGGACCCTCCTAGAGGGATCTATGCTCCTGAACTGGATGTGCCTCCGGTCTTTCCGCGACCAGGACCATGCTAACTACTTCTGAAGTTGTAGAAATGTAAATTAGTAGGGGCTCACCAGGATTCGGAGCTACCAAGATTGGTTGGGTGGTGAGGAGCTGTTTGAGCTCTTTGAACGCCTTTTCTGCTTCTTCGAACTAATGGAATGGTTCAGTTTTCCTCAATATCTTGAAGAATGGAAGTGCCCGCTCTGCCAGCCTTGACATCCAGTTAGCTTCTAGACGTCCTGATGCGGGCTGGAGGCCGCATGTCTTATATAGCCTCGATCTTTGCCTGGTTTGCCATAATTACTTGGTGGGTTACCAAGAAACCAAGGAGCTTACTGGAGCTAACCCCAAAGACGCACTTGTCTAGGTTCAGCATGGTGCGCATGATGCGCAGCTTGTCGAAGACGACTTGCAAGTTGTCAAGGTGTGACTGCTTGTTCTTGATCTTCACAACGATGTAATTGACATACGCCTCCACCAAGTCCCTAATGATTTCTCCAAAAGTTTTGTACATAGCTCGCACAAAGGTTGAAGCAGCATTTCTGACATCAAAGGGCATGGCATTATAACAATATAATCCATCTACTGTTATGAAGGTAGTATGCTCCTCATCTTTCCTAGACATTTGGATCTGATGATATCTGAACTATGCATCTAGGAAACACAGTAGCTCACACCCAGAGGTAGAGTCCACTATCTGATCTATCCTAGGTAGTGGAAATGGATCTTTTGGGCATGCCTTATTTGGTGTGGTGTAGTCGATACACATCCGAAGCTTAGCGCCGGCCTTGGGTACAACGACTGGGTTTGCCAGCAATTTTGGAAGAAAAACGTCACGGATAAAACCAGGTTCGAGCAACTTCTTGATCTCCTGTCGGATGAAGTTTTGTCGCTCGACTAATTGTTTCCGAGGATTCTGGTGTACTGGTTGTGCATCGGAATAAATTGTAAGATTGTGCTCAATCACCTCCCTAGGGATCCCAGGCATTTGTGACGGTTGCCAAGCAAACATGTCAATATTAGCCCAGAGGAATGTGATGAGCGTGAGTTCTTATTTATTGTTCAAACCTTCCAATATATGGGTGGTCTGAGCAGCATCAGATCCAATTTGGACGACTTTGACGAGAACGTCGGTGCTTCCGCTTGGTTGCACACGTGATGGAGAGGTTGAGCCCCGATGACGAGTGCCCAGGGGTTGAGCAATGAACTCTTTGCCGGAGGTTCCTTCTTGCGCCGTGGCAAGCGCATGGAGTTCCTCTAGCGCAGTGACTCCTGTAGTGCGGTCTCCATGGACCCAGAGGATGCCTGAAGGTGTCGACATCCTCAACAGTGGATAGTCGTAATGAGCTGCAGCTATGAACCTTTACAAGGCAGGCCTGCCCAGGATGGGGTTGAAGGGTAGACTGATGTGAGCAACATCAAAAACCAGCTTCTCAGTCATGTATTTCTCCCGAATCTCGAAGGTCACCGAGAGAGTGATGGATCCGAGGGGGTTGATGGTCCCTGGACCTACCCTAGATAACGGTCTTGAGGGGTGAAGGTCCAAGAGTTGTAGCTGGATCTTCATGAACACTTCAAAAATCAAGAGATTGAGGGTTGCGCCTCCGTCTACCAGAACGTGGTAGAGTTGAACGTTGTTGATGGTCGGAGATACTATCAGCGGCAGTTGGCCAGCTCCATCCATTGTTCTGGGGCAGTTTGTTGCATCAATAGTGATGGGCGTATCCATCCACTTCCAATGCGGTTCTGCTCTAGCAGCAAGAGCTACAACAGCCATTTCCCGCTGCATTGTTTTGAGGACGCGGAGAGAGGTGATGTCCCAGGACCATCCGTAGATAGTGTTGATGGTCTTCTTACGCTCATTGTTAGAGACGTCAGAGTCATCATCGATTGTGTTGTACACAGCCTTTAGGACCTTCTTGGGCTACTGGAAGCCTAGCTCCGCCTCAGCCGGAGCTTCATTGACTTTTTGCTTTCCTTCCTATTGTCAGAAAGGAGCTTCCTCTTGGCGCTTGTTATAGCGCTCAACAAGGTTTTGGACCTCTTGTTAGACCTCCAAATTGTGCTTGTCTATCTTGTGGATTGGACACCACATATTGGAACTATTGCCGTCTTCTGACGAAGGTCGAGGTCATTCTTCGCGTCGTGGCCCCATGCCGCCCGGAGCTGAAGCAGCTGCAGCAGTAGGTTCACCGGCCGACGGCTTCTTCCTGCTGTTGGACTTCTTCTTCTTCTCTTTGCCACCTTCGGAGGTAGTGGCTTCAGCTTTGGAGGACTTTTTATTATCCTCTGGAGCTGGCTTTGAGTGCATTTCCCAGCCCTTAGCAGGTCAGGCGCACTTGTCAGCCAGGCTGAACAACTCCATAGCACTGGTGACTTCTTTAGTCGCCAGCTTTTCCAGCACCTGTTTGTCTCGAAAGCCATGTATGAATGCGATAATAATAGAAGCATTTGAGATAGAGGGGATGGTATTGCGTACCTGAGAAAACCGCTAGATAAAGTATCACAGCGATTTCCCCGCTGTTTGCTTCACAGCAAACAAGTCTGGTTCGGTGCCTGGTCGGGTGTAAGAACTCCCAAAGTTGGCAGTGGACTGTTGACATAGCTCTGCCAAACTATTGATGGAGTCAGGCGGAAGACTCATGAACCAGGACCTGGGGTCCCAGTCACAGCCACAGGGAAGTAGTTAGCCATCACAGCCTCGTTGCCTCCTGCTGCAAGTATACAAATGGAGTAGGTTTGAAGGAATTCGGTGGGGTTGACAGTCCTGTCGAATTTCTCCGGCAGATGAGGCCAAAACTTCCGTGGCCAGCGAACCATGCGTAGGTGCATGGCCAAGGCACAACAACCTCCTCCTACTCCCACTTGAGCAGGGATGTCCCGAGCCTCTCGCCTCTCGCGGGCAAGCATGATATGGATGCGGCTGTCCTACTGTCGGTAGCGGCGGTCAAGCTCTGACCGCAAATCGTCTGTTGAGAGTATCAACACAGTATGGGTGTGTTGTGCCCCGGAGGGCAGCGTCGTCACCTGTTGAGATACAACACGCCTCTGGTGCTGTGATATGTGAGGACCAAGTCTTCCAGACAAGGTCCTACGTTGAGTCGGTGCCTGCCCCGAAGGGGGAGGACCTTGGTTGCTGATGGCATCAGCTGCAGCTGCAACTAGATGCTGCATATCAGCCTGCCACTGCTCCATCGCACCTTGAGGTGCTCCGGGCGCTAGTGTGCGCTCCAGCAGAGTACGCACAACAATAAACGCGTTCTCAGGATTATTGTTCGCCGATGTTGTGACCGATGCTAATACCCCATCATGCTATCCAGCATTGTTCGACCGAGCAGATGGTGGTGGTGGTGTGACGCCTGCCGGGACAACGGCGCCCGCTGGTTGCTGCATGTTGGAAAGATTCCCTCGAGCAGGTTGCATTGCATTGTTGCCCTTGGATGACCCTACGGCGGAGTTCACCATCTTATGATCTCAGACGCCCCCTACCTGACGCACCAAATGTCAAAGCGTACGAACGACACTTCCCCCGGTACTACTGAATTGTAGCCCGCGAAGGTTCTTGAATTGGTTTCGGTGCGCGAAGATCTTAGACAAGAATGTGACACGGTTGGATCCGTTCGGCTAGCAGCTTCTCTTGGTCAGCGACCTATTTCTCTCGGAGGTGGACACATCCTTGTCTATCTGCTAGGTATTTCTCTTTTTCCTTCACCTTCTCCTCCCTGGCAGAGACAGTAGATTTTCTTTGGCTAACTCCTTGCCCTGCCTGCTATGACTGGTGCTTCTCTTGTTCGCACCATGACTTGAATTCTTCCACGCGGTCAGCCAAGTCTTGCTCACCACATGCCAACTTCTGGGAAAGCTCATCCCCCCTTTGCTGGATTCCATCCTCTTTCTCATAGATTTTAACCTCCCATTCATCGAGTCCTTCCCGACACTTGAGGAGTTGTTACCTCAACTCTCGATGCTCTCCGAGCGACTGTCAGCCAATTCATTGGCCTTTTGAGCATGCTTGTAGACCTCTTGGGTCTTCTCATCAAGGGCCTTTATGATGGCCTCTGTCTCATTGAGCACATTGTTCAAGCACGTCAGTCGAGCCTTTTCCTTCCCACCCACTCCTGCTAGTCCGCAAGCCAGGATTCCATCAGCCTCGTCTCAAAATGATATCTACTGCGCCAACGCCACAGGGTGTTGCACTCTTATTCAAGAGATTTGCTTTTATAGTCGAAGGCAAGCTGGACCTGGCGGAGACTTCAGCTGGCATTGTCGATCGACAATGCCAGAGGAATGGGCTCCGAGCATGCATGAGGTGCCTCCACAGGCTACAATGGGTCTTCCAAAATAACTGTAGGAGCCCATGGTGCGAGCATGTTCTCTGGCAGCTCAACAACGGTAGGGACAATCACCGGAAGCTCGTCAACATCAGGTGCGGTCAATGAAGGTCGCGCAGTCGGATCTTCTACTTCTGGGGCGAATGAGGAGGGTCCTGCCGCCGAATCTTCAATGGCCGAAGCAGAGGCAAAATGTTCTGCAACTGGATCTTCCGCCAATGACTCCGCCATATCCGGGACCAGTGTTGGAGTTTCAACCGCAGCCTCTAAAGCCTCCAATACTGGTGCTGGTACCTCCGGTGCTGGCTCCGGAGCAGTAGGCACTAGCGCCAGTACCTCCGGTGCTGGTTTCAGAATGTTTGAACCCTGCTCCAGCGCCACCACAGCCTCTTCAGCAGCCGTTGGTACTGTCACTGCCTCAGTGGTAGTTGGCTTCAGAGCTGTGGAGTCTACTCCCTCAACCGTCGGAGGAGTCGTTTCAGCCGAGAAGGCTCCAGACGGTGTGGCTTCTGTTGCCAAGACGTTGGCCGGTGCTGGAGCAGAAGCTCTCGATACTCTGGAAACAGAGGATAGAGAATTCAAAATAAAGCAAAAAACAAAATCAAGACATAAGCCAAAGAGTTGACCCTTAACTAGGGACGTTGCCGCTCCAATCGACATGTATCTTATCTTCACATTCTGTGGAAACCAGGATATGTTCCAGCTTTTCATACGTGAGGTTTTGCATCACGTTAGCCCAAGTGTAGCGTCGACCAGTCATCTCCAGTTCTCTTAAATTAGGACCATCGATGACGCCGTTAATTTGTAGAGGCCATCTATAATTTAAATTATCCTTGTTTTTTCACTTTAATATCTCATTATATTGAAGTCCCCACCTAGCAGTACTGGGAGATCTTCTTTAGAACACACGTTGACAAGCTCTACTAGGAAATTTTCTGTATATTATGGTTGAGCAGGGCCATATATAAGCAACAATGCCCACCTCAATTCATCAGATTTGTTACATAGATGGAGTTTAACATAAAATACTCCGTCATCAATCGCTCCAACATGAAACGTGTTGGGATCAACTCCAAGTAACAAACCACCAGACCTGCCACTTATTTTTTTACTACGCCAAATAAATTCCCTTCTCGCACACAAATTTCTAAGAAAAGGTGTTGTCAAGTCTTTTGCCACTGTCTCCGAAATACCATTAAAACTCAAGTTATGCTCTTTAGTAAGGTCTGCAATGAAATGATGTTTTTTTGGGTCTCTAAACCCATCGCTATTCCAAAAAATGCCTTTCTTCTTAAATAAATATTTTTTAAAAAATTATTCCTACTTGCTTTGGATCTTTTTGAGCTAGCAGATCTCAAAAGGTTAGCTGTCTCATCTTATAAATCGTCTATATCTATAATCTCACCCATTATGTAATCACATAAATGGTTGATTATAAAACTATCTAGCTCCTCCTCCTCCTCTATATCTTTCTACATCAGATCTACTGCATCCTCCCCTTTTTCCTTGACAATATTACATTCCATCCTAGTACCTTCTATTTTCCTAACGTTTTCAACTGCATCAGATGTGCTCTGGGCAGCCGAGCCCACCTTGATACCCACATTACCACACTTAGCAATTATTTCGTCACGCGAAAAGCTTAAAATCGAGTCAGATTTCACACCTTTGTTTATAGATGCAGGAGCTGATGTTGAACATTTTCCAGACGCTATGTTGCCCACTGGCTCTTCAGATTGTGGTGCCCAGACGCTTGAATGATCTGTTGCATCGTTCAACAGCTTTAGTCCATCTGCCTTCTCCCTGCTTTCAAAATATGAGATCTACATAGGAGTCCCAATCAGAGAGTTTGGTGAACCTGTAATGGGCACTTCTTTCTGCTGCATTCTCATTAATTTTTTCAACGTTTAAATATGTGTCACTTTCTGGACCGTCAATAGTAACCTTATTATTTTTCTTTTGATTCAGTGATTTTGTAACACTAGATTGTACCTCTGAAGAAACCACCAAAGCCATTTTATTTTGCACCTCCTCAAGCTCTAAGTTCTAGTATGAACGTTTATGCTGGGAATTAATATTGTGCCTCTGGCATCATCATCCCCATTAGTTTTCTCATTACCAGTGTCTCCTCCCATTTCCAGTTGAATTGTGAGTCGCTTGCATGATCAATCTTGTCAGAGTTTTGTTCTGGCAATTCTCCCGACACTACCATAGGTAGCCCACGGAGTTTGTAGTTCAGTAATGGGCGTGCAGAGATTCACAACACAATGGCAAATTGACACAAGGATTTACGTGGTTCGGGCCGCATAAGTGTAATACCCTACTCCACGGGATGTGTGGTTGTTGTATTGACTGTCTGAGCACTTGTGAGCTTGTGTCAGAGCTATGTCTGGAAGTCAGGAGAGTTCCTCGGAGTCGAGGGAGAGAGAGTCAGAGAGCCCAAGAGACCCCTGTGTATCGCTCGACCAGTCCTTTTATAGTACAAGGACTTGTCGTTACATCACTAGCCTGGCTCGACATGTGGCCCTGGCGGTTACTGATGCTTAATACATAATTAACGAGGTTAATTACCCTTAATAGTGTGGTAACGAGCATTGATAGTGTCGTTACTATTATTAAGGGCCCTCTGATCGTGTGTCATTAATATGATATTAATGACACATAATCGGGTCTTGAAGTCCTTGATTGTCCCTTAAAGGTTCGAGCCATTGGGGGTACACCAGTCTGATTGTTGAGGCTAAAGGTCTGGTGGTTGGACACGTGGCAGCTTCAGAGCTTAGCCTCTAGGACGGGTAGGTCCGGTGCAGTTGTACATGTGTTGGTACCAGAGCTTCCCTCTGTCGGGGGTTAGGTCCGGGGGTGCCGTGCAGGTGTTTAGCCCGCAGCTATCCCATGTGTGGGATGTAGGTCCGGTTGCAGTATACACGTGGAAGCACCGGGACTAACCATAGAAGGGAGGCAGGTCCGGTCTCGTATGACACGTGAGGCCTTCGGAGGTCCTCAACATAGACAGGTGAAGTTCCTTTGGTCTTTTTGTAGTCCCAAGGGGTATACGGTACGCAGGGTACCGACAGTGGCCCCCTGGGCCCACCTCTGGGAGATACGTTTTGGATGAAGTCGTTCTACCAGAGGTGGGTCCATCCTTCGGTTTTTGAGTCGTGTCTTCAAGGGTCTTTGGATGTGCCGTTGTTGGTAGTTCGCAGTTAAACCATCGCTGCGTGGCATATCCAGGGTGCGGCAGGTGAGATCTGAGCGTGCGGATCTCACGCAATTGAAGGTCGTCGGTTCCCGATATGAAAATCGTATCGGTTCCGCACGCCCTATCAGGACACCGCCCTCGGGCTTCCCGCCTTTCATGATGACAACCGTTCACCTGGGTAAGGACCTCGACATGATTGTCGGGGTGGCCCGGAGCCCCCTTGTCATTGGCAGGGCGAAGTTTTTGAACTGTATCATCAGCTCTTTTGTGGTTTCCATCCAAGCATTGCGGGGGCTTACTTAAGAAGGAAAGCGAACACCATTTGGGGATTCTTTACGCCTTCATTCAAACTTGCGCTCAGAATCCTCCAAACTCTCGATCGCTTTTCCTCTCTCGCCACGCTGTGCTACGATGAAGTTGGGACTCCCCAAGAGCCGCATTGGGAGCAAGAAGGAGTTGTCTAGGGTCCAGACCTACATGGGTTGGTCAAGTGACTCCTTCGACAATGACATTCACTGCGGCAAGCCCCCCTTCGAGAAGGAGCGAGCCGGAGATATGGTGTACTTCCTTGGGTACGCCATGGCGGGTTTGATCCTGCCTTTCTCCACTTTCTTCCTGATGCTGCTTAATTTCTATGGTCTGGAGCTCCACCATCTTGGCCCCCACTCAATCTTGCTGGTGGCGACTTTCGTCCACTTTTGCGACATGTGGGTGGGTGTGCCCCCTTGTGTGGATTTGTTCCAGACTTTCTTCACTGTCCACCTGACCGGGAAGAGCGATGAGTTCTTCGGTTCTACTACTTCGTGAAGCGGAATAACTCCCCCCTCAAGTACTTGAGGTGCTTCCCTTCCGGCAAGTGGGACGACTGGAAGAAAGACTGGGTGGTCATCACCATCGAGGGACACGAGAGGCGGGAGCTACCTGAAGGCCTTCCTCGCGTTGACACCTACACTTGGAGTGATGTGTCGGAGGTGTCGAGGGAGTACAGGCCCATCCTGGACAGAATCCAGGAATGTGTCGAAGGTGGGGTGACCCCACAGATGGTCTTCAACAACTTCTTGACGAACAGGTGTGCCCCGCTGAGGGCTAGGAGCCGTCCTGCCTGGGCCTTCAACAGAGAGATGGATACCAACCACATTGAGGTCGGCTTGGACACCAATCTGACCGGTGAAGCCTTGAAGACCCATCTCAAGAAGTTCCAGCCTGGGAACATCGGCCCTGGCGACCTGTCTCCACCGGCAGCCTTTCTTCCTCTGAATATGATACCAGAGGAGTGCAGAGAGCTCCGGAGGAAGATGCCGCTGTTGGACGACTTGGGCCTGGTGGAGAGGCGATCAACCTCCGGGGTGGCGATCACCAGAGCTTCGGAGGATGGATTCATTCCTGCCCCAAAGCCAAGAACTGAAGTCGTAGGCAATGGCAAGGAGTTGGCCGAGCCCTCGAGCCGCAAGTGGAAGTTGAAGCATGCTGCCGGGACATCTGCCAGACCTGCTCCTTCTGTAGTAGCTCCTTCTCCCCGGCGGAGGAGGTCTTCAGTAGCGGTAACCACTCCAGCATTAGCATCTCCTCAGGCCGCTAGCTCTGGCCGTGTGGCTCCAGTACCAGGGCCAGCTAAGGGCTCTAGGTCCGAAGGTCCTTCTCGGTCGAGGGGGGCCTCAACCAAGACATCGCTGATGGCGGGAGCAAGCTCCGGGGAACCTTCCGGAGCTACCACGCCAGTGGCGACAGGGTCCAGTTCCGAGCGTCCGGTGAAGAGGTTCCGTGCTAGCTAGAGCAGAAGCCTTCCAAGGTAAGTTTGATTTGTTACCTCAGTTGATGGTTTTTGCTGTAACTGTGTTTTAAGTGTCTTCGTCCTTCATCCACAGGGTACCCAAGAAAGGGGCTGAAGCTCTGGTTCCTACAACAGCAGCTGAGGCTGTGTAGGCGGAGACTCCGGCTCCAATCCCAGTGCCACCCCAGGTGGTGGCTGAGGTCGCGACAGCCCCGGCGCCGGCTGTCATGGTCCTGAACCTCGACTCATCCCCTGGAGCTCCCGTGGTAGCGCCGAACCACGGGACTGAAGATGTACCAACGGCACCAGCCCCGGAGGTTGAAGCTCCGGGTTTGGATGCTGAGATGATGGACCCTCCGGCCTTAGAGCCTGAGGTAGCTGTAGTCTCGACCCTAGAGCCGGACGTTGTTGAAGCCTCGGCAGCGGTGCCGGTGGTTAATGAAGCCCCGGCGGTAGAGTCGGTGGTTGCTGAAGTTCCGGTGCCTGAGCCGGTCGTCGAAAAAGTGCCAGCGCCTAAGCCGGTTGTCGAAGAAGTGCTGGTGCCGGAGCCCATGATGGTCGAAGTGTTAGCGCTTGAATCGGCGGTGGAGGAGGCGCCAGCGTCAGAGCCGGAAGTGGCTTCGGCTCCGGCCAAATCTTCAAAGCCTGCTCCGGAGGTGGTGGTTTCGGAGGTGCTTGCGCCTAATCCAGGGTGCTGAGATGAAGCTGCCGGTCCTTCGTCTGATGGGCCAGTTACTGATGACCAGGCTACAGGGCCTTTGGAGCCGACTCTGGAGGTAGAAACTTCCGTTGTAGGACCTTCCTCAACGGCGGCCGAAGCTATCCTAAAGGGCAGCTCTAGTGCCGTGGAAGCTCAGGGGACCGCTCTTGTAGAGTGGGACTCGATTTTTGTTATGGAGAACCCGCTGGAACCAGCGGAGAGAACCTTGGAAGGTCCGGAGCCGATCCCCCTGTCGTTGTCTATTGACAACGCCTGCTCCAGCCTTCGTCAAGTGCAGCTGGCCTTCTACCACGACAGCAAGGCCCTCGAGGAGGAGCGCCAAACCCTTAGGAAGTTGTGGAACCGGCTCCAATTCGAGACCAAGCTGGCGTAAACCAGGCTGGCTGACTACAGGGAGTGGGTGAAGAAGGAGAAGGCCCAGATGGAGTACTGGGGCCAGGTGCTGGACGAGAGGGAAAGCATGGTGCGATCCCTCGACAACTAGTCTCGGGCCATCCATGAACAGGCGGTAGCTACTAATAATGATGCGAATGATCGCGAAGAGAGGCTCAGCGCCATCCATGACAACCTCATCAAGCGTCGGTAGGCTCTTGAGGAGCGGGAGAAAAAGCTCGAAAATGAAGAGCAAAAAACTCCTGGAGCTGTGGGTAGACCTCGTGAAGAGGGAGGAGGAGCTCACTCAGAGGCTGACTCAGGGTGACAAGAGTCTCGCGGAGCGCACCAAGAAGCTGGAGGAGCGCTGCGAGAAAGAGGAGAAGAAGGCCTGGCAGCGAGTACAGGACCTCCACAAGAGGGAGGATGAAATTACTTCCAGGGAGAAGAAGGTGCGGGGCCGGGAGACGGACCTGGTTTACTGCCGGAACAAGATCCACCTCTAGGAGGAGGAGCTCGGTAAACTCGAAAGGCAGGTTGCTGAAAAGATTCAGCATAACGCCAAAGAGGTTGAGCGCCTTGCTCGGGAGAATTCGAAGCTTGCGGCGACCAGAAGATCCTTGGAAGAGATGCGAGGCTCGAGGGCTGCGTTGTCCCAACAAGTTTGGGACTTATTGGGCAAAGCCAATGATGCGCTGACGCCGATGGGTTTTAGTCCCGTGCGTCCGGATGATCCGGAGCCGGAGCTGGACCAGGCATTGCAGGCGTTGAGCTCGGTTGGCAACAAGCTCACCAAGATGGGCGATGTCATTGCGAACCAACTGGAAACCAAGGGACAATTCCTGGCGAAGAACGTCATAGAGTTCATGCCGACGTGCTACACAAGCCGGGACCCTCACTTCTGTGACGCCCGGTTCCGAAAATGAACCAAGCTAACGCATATGTGTGCCCAGGATGTTCAACACACATACACGAGTGATTCACAAATGATAAACAAATAATTTCCACAACTCAAATTATTAAATAAGTACTTTTATTACATAATTCATTAAATCCTCGAATACAAGCTCTAATAGATAGTAGTGACAAGTTCAACTAATGCAGTGGAAATAAACTAATTAAGCAAACTAAGCAAACTAAGCAAAAGGGATAGCGCGGCTCCAGGCAACACCACAGGAGAACTTGACGGTAGACACGGCCTAGATCTCCACATTATCGCCATTAAACTCACAATTCTGACCTGCAACTGTTGGGGTGGGGGATTGCAAGAGTGAGTACATGTCGTACTCAGCAAGTGTGGAAAGTATGACATGTGGCTGATTCAAATGACGACAATAATAATGGCTAAGTGCTGAAAAGTACAGTAAAACATTTGAAAAGCATTGTATCATATTTATGTGAAGTAAACCCAGCATAAACCATGTAACCATTATAATACCAGTCCATAATTCACCATTACCAATAACCATAATCAATGTCATAAACCATAATTCCATCCATAACCATAACCATAATCATAATATCAACCATAACTATTACCAAACCATAACCATCCCAAATCCCAATTTCCAACTCTAATCATGTAGGTCATCCAGGCGCTCATAACCGGGAGCACGGCTATCATGATAGTTTTAATACTCTGCAGAGTTTGTACCACTTTACCCACGTGTTTGTGATTTCATCACCCGTCGGCGACTAAAGAACCTCCCTTATGCCAATTACACTTCCTTTGGTGTATGGCCAAGAGATCACAAAATAGCCTTTATAAAGGGATTACTAGCCTATTCAGACCCCACTGAGGTTTCACCGGTGGCGATGCCTCCAACTGAGCACATCTTCAACCAAGGGCCCCCTCTTGAGCCATTCGGATCCCAGGGTAGTCCCACCAATCATCAACAAACCCAATCCGACTACCCCTTCCCCGAGCATCCACAATGGTTCAAACAGCACTAGCAAAGCCCTAATTAATCAACTACGCCGCACCCATACTTGGCCTCCTGGTGGCACTGTAGTCCTGGCTTATTCTCGCATGAACCGGTCCTTAGATCTAAAGCAAGCAAACCACCATAACATCCAACCCATCCACATACCAGGCTTGCATAGATCACCCATTACCATACCGTATCGACCAGTTCACATTAACCAGAATATCATTAATACATAATTAAATATGTAGTGTTGGTTTTTCCATCCCAATTAATTAAGCGAAGCAAAAGGTAAAAACCCTTCCCGACTCTCTACCATATATTCCAGGTGACAAGGGTGGTTTAGCAAATCTAGTAAACTTCCTACCATAGGATTCCCATCAAATTGACACAGTATGCAGTTTTGCAAACAAAACATTTATTTTAAAAACAGGATCAATATGCTTCAAGGACACTTGCCTTGTTCCGGCGGATAGGGTTGCTCAAGCGCTTCAAAGTCTTGGTTCTGGAAATCCTCGTACACGACCTCTTGAGCACTTCCCTCTACTCACGATCACACATACAAGAAACATATACAAATCAACATGATGCACACACATTAATCAACATGCGATGATATGCATGCATGCAAAGTACAATAATTAATTCACTACGGTTGTTTATTAATTAGATGCAACTAATTCATACGTGTTCATATGAGTTTACGGGGATTTTAACGTGGATTAATGCTGCTGAAAGTAAAATTATGGTGCAACTAAAATCAATTTATGTCTATTAGATCTAATGTGTCGCCAAAATTCGCATCGGGAACGAATCCTACCGTAGATCTGACGGCTTGATGGTCGCGGAACAAATGCGACACGTAGACGAAGTGGATGGCGCAGCAGTCCCTCGGCGGCACGACGACGGCGACCATCTCCGGCGGACGGTGGCACCCTCCTATTTTTCCTCCTCTTCTTCCCCTCTTTTTTTTCTTCCTTTTCTTCCCCTTCTTTTCCTGGCGGCGCAGCTCTGGTGCCCTTTTCCTCTCTGTATCGTCGGCCTTTTTTTTTTTATTCGTGGTTGGCGGCGGCTGCCTTCTGGGATCAGGGAAAAACCTAGGGACCTACGGTCCTTTTTATAGGTGCGGTAGTCTAGTTGGTTACGATGCGGGAGGCGGGAAAATCGGGCGGCTGGCGCGGCGGGAATCATCGTAGGGTGGGGCCGGGTGCAGGCGCGTGCGCGAGGGCGGGAATCGAGGGAGGGCGGCGGGCCAGGCAGTTGGCGCGGGCGTGGGAGGCACGGCACGCGGTGGGACCCGGGCGGCGGGCGGGGCCTGGTGCGCGCGGCGCGCTGCACGGGGCGTGGGGCCGGGAGCGGAGGGAGGCGCGCTGCGCGCGTCGGGGTGAGCGCGTGGAGGCGAGGGGGGGGGCCAGGCGGCGGGGCCGTGGGAGCGGGCGTGCAGGAGGCGGCGTCGGCAGGGTGCTGCGGGGCGAAGGCGGCGGGGTGGGCCAGGCGGCGGGGCGCAGCGCGCACTGCGCGCTGCAGGCGGTAGGCGGCGCGGTCAGCGGCAGGCGGGGTGGGGTCCGCGGCGGCGCGGGGGCCGAGGCCCGGTCGCGCGCGGGGACCGGGGCGCAGGCGGCGGTCGGACGCGGGGCCGGCTGGCGGCTCGGCCGCTGGCGCAGCTTTTTTTTTGATATTATTATTATTATTATTTTGTAATTTATATTTATTTATTTTACTTTTTTATACTCTTTTTTTATTATATAATTTATTATATATATTTATATATATATTATTCATGTTATATATTTATTATTTATTATTATTATAATGTATATTATTAATATTAATATTTTATTTATTTTCATATATTGTTATATATATTATTTATATACATTTATATATATTTTATTATTATTATTTTTATACTTATTCCCTATTACAAGTTTTAGGCTATTTTCTTTTTCTTCTTTTGCTACATACATTTGTATATATATATGCTCCATCTTTTTATGTTCTATTATTTTTCTTTTATCCTACTAATGTTTAATGCATGATCATGTATGCATTGCAGGATGCGAAAATTTAGGGTGTTACAATTCTACCCCCCTTAAAGTGAATCTCGCCCTCGAGATTCGATAGCGTGGAGAAAAGGTGAGGGAATTCTGCCTTCAAGTCTTCTTCACGTTCCCATGTAGCTTCGGTTTCCGTATGGTATTTCCATCGCACTTTGCACCAACGGATCCTCTTAGTTCTTGTGAATCCAAAACAATGAGTTTGGCGGAGAAGTCTACCGCCCTTATTCTAAGGCTTATTTTTGGACATACTATATTTGTCCTCATCTCTCCTCCAGGAGACTTAACCAATAGAGTAAACTTCATATGAGAGATGGGAAAACTATACTTGGCAACATACTTCGATGCAATGAATGAATGCGATGCTCCAGAATCAAATAACATAGTCGCGGGGTTGGAGGTGGCGAGAAACATACCAATGACCATGTCATCTGCTTGTTGAGCATCCTCCGTAGAGACATGGTTCACGTTGCCACGAGCAAAATTCTGCTGTCCATGGCTTCCTTGTGGCTGTCCTCCATTAGATCTTGGGTTTTGCCTCGGCGCATTGCTTCTTTGACCAAAGCCTGACTTAGGACATTGATTTGCAAAGTGTCCAGCTTCTCCACAAGTATAGCACCTCTTGACTCCACCAGGATTATTGGGACGAGCTTGGTTTTGAGCATTGGTTCCAGGAAAATCAGCACGAGGCGCATAAGGCATTGCTTGCATAACAGGGCGCTGCTGCACAAACTGAGTTGGGCGTGGTGCAAAATCAGGGCACTGAGCAGGAATAGTGGAGCTGTAATGAGGCGCATTGGGTGGCGCAAAGCGAGGGCGCACATTACTTCCTTGTTGCTATCCTTGATACGGCGCCTTCCTCTTGATTTCTTGCTCCATCTCACGGATCTTGTTCTCAACCACAATTGCTTTGTCCACCAGCTTCTGGAAATTTGCATAGTCACAATTGAGTAGTTGCATTTGGATTCCATTGTTGAGACCCCTCATAAACAGATACTGCTTCCTACTATCAGTTTTGATGTCTTCTAGAGCATATCTTGATAATTGAGTGAATTTGTTGAGATACTCACTCACACTCATCCTTCCTTGCCTGAGATTTTCAAAATCTTGTCTTCTCAGTATCATAACTCCTTCCGGCACATAATGAGAACGGAAACTCTCCTTGAATTCGGCCCAAGTGATCCTCTCTTGATTCTCATGAGCATTGCAATAAGCATCCCACCAATCGGCAGCTGCCCCAATGAGTTGATGAGAAGCAAAAAGAACCTTCACTCGGTCACTGCATTGGACAATGGCTAGCTTCTTCTCCACGGACTTGAGCCAATCATCCGCATCCATAGGGTCGGCAGCTTGAGCAAAGGTTGGCGGTCTAGTCCTCATGAACTCTCCCAATCGGTTATGAGGAGGCGGGGGTGGCGGTGGAGGCATGTGGGGCTGATTGTTGATATTGCCAGCCTGCAGCTGTCCCATGGTCTGTATCATGGTCTGCATGAGCTGGTTTTGCATAGCCAAAAGCTGCTCAATGTTGATAGCTCCATGAGTAGGTCCTTGTCCGTTGTTGTTCTGAGGTACTCCATTGTTCTCCTCCTCATCATTGGCATCCCTCTGGTTGCGAGTCCTCACCATCTAGAGAAAAGCAATAGGTAAGAATTTAGAAACGTCCCCAACTATATGCATCAAGGGATATGAGGCTAACCAACTAGCTATACTAGCCTAGGTGGACATGGCAATGCTAAAGCATCACAAAATCCTCTATTAAGCACACAAGCAAACAATATATATATATATATAGCAAGCAGCATTCCAAGCAAACACATCGATTCTTGAGTGCTCCTATGTGCTCTAAAGTGTCCATTCTATCTAGGCTGCGTCCTACGGTCAACCTGTGGCTCTGATACCAATCTGTGACGCCCGGTTCCGAAAATGAACCAAGCTAACGCATATGTGTGCCCAGGATGTTCAACACACATACACGAGTGATTCACAAATGATAAACAGATAATTTCCACAGCTCAAATTATTAAATAAGTACTCTTATTACATAATTCATTAAATCCTCGAATACAAGCTCTAATAGATAGTAGTGACAAGTTCAACTAATGCAGCTGAAATAAACTAATTAAGCAAACTAAGCAAACTAAGAAAAGGGATAGCGCAGCTCCATGCAACACCAGTGGCAAAGTTGACGGTAGACACGGCCTAGATCTCCACATTATCGCCATTAAACTCACAATTCGGACCTGCAACTGTTGGGGTGGGGGATTGCAAGAGTGAGTACATGTCGTACTCAGCAAGTGTGGAAAGTATGACATGTGGCTGATTCAAATGACGACAATAATAATGGCTAAGTGCTGAAAAGTACAGTAAAACATTTGAAAAGCATTGTATCATATTTATGTGAAGTAAACCCATCATAAACCATGTAACCATTATAATACCAGTCCATAATTCACCATTACCAATAACCATAATCAATGTCATAAACCATAATTCCATCCATAACCATAACCATAATCATAATATCAACCATAACTATTACCAAACCATAACCATCCCAAATCCCAATTTCCAACTCTAATCATGTAGGTCATCCAGGCGGTCATAACCGGGAGCACGGCTATCATGATAGTTTTAATACTCTGCAGAGTTTGTACCACTTTACCCACGTGTTTGTGATTTCATCACCCGTCGGCGACTAAAGAACCTCCCTTATGCCAATTACACTTCCTTTGGTGTATGGCCAAGAGATCACAAAATAGCCTTTACAAAGGGATTACTAGCCTATTCAGACCCCACTGAGGTTTCACCGGTGGCGATGCCTCCAACTGAGCACATCTTCAACCAAGGGCCCCCTCTTGAGCCATTCGGATCCCAAGGTAGTCCCACCAATCATCAACAAACCCAATCCGACTACCGCTTCCCCGAGCATCCACAATGGTCCAAACAGCACTAGCAAAGCCCTAATTAATTAACTACGCCGCACCCATACTTGGCCTCGTGGTGGCACTGTAGTCCTAGCTTATTATCGCATGAACCGGTCCTTAGATCTAAAGCAAGCAAACCACCATAACATCCAACCCATCCACATACCAGGCTTGCTTAGATCACCCATTACCATACCGTATCGCTCATTCCCCTTCTTTTCCTGGCGGCGCAGCTCTGGTGCCTTTTTCCTCTCTGTATCGGCGGCGTTTTTTTTTATTCGTGGTTGGCGGCGGCTGCCTTCTGGGATCGGGGAAAAACCTAGGGACCTACGGTCCTTTTTATAGGCGCGGTAGTCTAGTTGGTTACGATGCGGGAGGCGGGAAAATCGGGCGGCTGGCGCGGCGGGAATCATCGTAGGGTGGGGCCGGGTGCAGGCGCGTGCGCGGGGGCGGGAATCGAGGGAGGGCGGCGGGCCAGGCGATTGGCGCGGGCGTGGGAGGCGCGGCACGTGGTGGGAGCCGGGCGGCGGGCGGGGCCTGGTGCGCGCGGCGCGCTACACGGGGCGTGGGGCTGGGAGCGGAGGGAGGCGCGCTGCGCGCGTCGGGGTGAGCGCGTGGAGGCGAGGGGGGGGGCAGGCGGCGGGGCCGTGGGAGCGGGCGTGCGGGAGGCGGCGTCGGCAGGGTGCTACGGGGCGCAGTTGGCGGGGTGGGCCAGGCGGCGGGGCGCAGCGCGCGCTGCGCGCTGCATGCGGCAGGCGGGGTGGGGTCCGCGGCGGCGCGGGGGCCGAGGCGCAGTCGCGCGCGGGGACCGGGGCGCAGGCGGCGGTCGGGCGCGGGGCCGGCTGGCGGCTCGGCCGCTGGCGCCGTTTTTTTTATATATTATTATTATTATTTTGTAATTTATATTTATTTATTTTACTTTTTTTATACTCTTTTTTTATTATATAATTTATTATATATATATATATATTTATATATATATTATTCATGTTATATATTTATTATTTATTATTATTATAATGTATATTATTAATATTAATATTATATTTATTTTCATATATTGTTATATATATTATTTATATACATTTATATATATTTTATTATTATTATTTTTATACTTATTCCTTATTACATGTTTTAGGCTATTTTATTTTTCTTCTTTTGCTACATACATTTGTATATATATATATGCTCCATCTTTTTATGTTTTATTATTTTTCTTTTATCCTACTAATGTTTAATGCATGATCATGTATGCAATGCAGGATGCGAAAATTTAGGGTGTTACAACTTCCCACTGGACACGATGCTTGAAGGCCCAATCAACGGAGAGGGAGAAGCCGCCAAAGCCAGCGTGTCAGAGGTTGCCCAGAAGGTC
This sequence comes from Tuctoria greenei, assembly GCA_036927565.1. Lineage (NCBI taxonomy): Eukaryota > Viridiplantae > Streptophyta > Magnoliopsida > Poales > Poaceae > Tuctoria > Tuctoria greenei. Next base: position 118,605,815 of record JAYESD010000001.1, read on the forward strand.
GCCTCGTTCTTCCATAGGGTCTAGGATTCTCTCTTTGTAGCTCCCGCTTGTATTCTCTCTTCTTATTCTCCAATTTTGTAATCTCTTGTCTCCAGATGAATGAAATCCAAGTTTTTTATGAATTCATTTTTTTTCTCCAACACCTTTGTCCCACTTGGCCCCCTGGTAGATGTACACAATTTGATTTTGAACATGTACTAAGAGGATGTAGCACTTTGTTGAAGACTTGCGCGCTTTGAACTTGTAGTTTGTAGGTCCAAAGTCACCGATAGTAGGGGCCCCCTGAGGTTGTTGGATCTTAGTAGCTCTAGCAGTGACTCTTGTCAACACGTAGAGCATTGACGGTTAGTCCTCTGGAGTTGTCGGAGCTTTGTAGCTCCGGCAGCGACCATTGTCAACACGCGGTGCATCGACAGCAGACCCCACTACGGAGTCTTCCCACCATCTTTTCTTCATGTTGACGGCTGCCCCCTGGATTTGCAAGAACTTTGTAACTCCGGTGATGTCTACTATCAATGTTTGAAACATCGACAGTAGACCACCTTAGGGGGTGTCGGAGCTTTGATAGCTCCGGCTTCATCCACCATCATCATGAGATCTTTATTTTTCCTGCACACTAAAGTCAAGAAAAACAGTAAAATTCATTTCCTATCTATAACTCGTTTGCGCCTTACTATTCTCAAAAGAAAATTTTAGGTCGAACACAATTCTAAATACAATCAAGTGCACTGACTTGTTTTCTCCAGGTCCGATCATTTCTGGACTGGCCTTACTTCGGCCTGCCGGGGTGTAGGTAGAGTGGCATACTTAGGGTGCAGGACAAGGCTAAGTTGATAGCACACTCCAGACCTAGATTGGCTTGACGGCATTCAGACGAGTAGACCATTAACAATGTTTAGACCCGGAAGAATTGACAATGAAACTTGAATTATATATGAATTGGCCGAACTAAAGTTTCACAAGAATTGCACAACTTTGTTATAAACAAGAAAGAGAAAAATAAAAATTTTTGAGCCTGTACAAAATAAATGCACGTGGAGTCTGTTTTCACACAATGATGTCTTTCATTATAGGTCTAGGGTACAGGGGAAACAAGTACACTCTTAGGGTACGGAACCAGGCTAAGTGTGTTTCGTTTCTCGTTTGACCCAAGGTAGCTAGCTACACTTTTAGTTCTGAGACTGTAACAAGTGTTGCGTGACCTTTGCGGACCTTCCCGGGAACGACCGGCTGTTCTCCCAAAGGAAGCACCCGACTTTGTACAATGATTGTATAACGTACATCTCATGTAACTACAGACTCACCTCCGTGATATTAAGCGTAGAACTTATGGAGGTGCTCAATGTTCCAAGGATTATGGAGAGGTGTCCCATCCTCGGTTGCCAAGTGAACGCATCCAGGATGGGATACTTTGATCACTCAGAATAGTCCTTCCCAGCTGGGGGAGAGTTTGTTTAACCCTTCTCGAGTTTGTATCATCCGTAGCACCAAATCGCCTTCATCGAGCTGTCAGTTGTGAACATGCCTTTGGTGATAGCGCCGAAGAGCTTGGCAGTATCGGGCATTCCGAACAACTGCTAGGCACCTTCCCTCTTCAAGGAGGTCAAGGTCTTCACGCCGGAGCTGGTCCCGCGTGGCATCTTTGAAGGTCCGAACCCGGAGCGACACCAAGGTGATTTCCGGAGGAAGGACTGCTTCAGCTCTGTACACCAGGAAGAAGGGTGTCTCCCTAGTTGACCGGTTTGGAGTCGTCCTGTTGGCCCACAGCGTGGGCGGAAACTCTTCGATCCAGTTGGCTCCATGTTTTTTCAAGCACTCATATGTGCGCATCTTGAGTCCTTTTAGGGTTTTTGCATTTGCTCTCTCAGCTTGCCATTGCTTGCTGGGTGAGCTACTGAGGCGTAGCTGACTTGAATGCCGAGGTCTTTGCAATATTCTTGGAATGCAGAGCTTGTGAATTGGGTCCCGTTATTAGTTATGATCTTGTTTGGAACTCCAAATCTGCACACAATGGACTGCAAGAAGTTGATAGCTAATTTCTTGTTTATTGTCACAACTGGAGTTGCTTCCGGCCATTCGGTGAACTTGTCAATGGCAACGTACAGGAACTTGTAACCCTCGACGGCTCTTGGGAAAGGTCCCAAGATATCCATTCCCCACACAGCGAATGGCCATGTAGGAGGTATCATTTGTAGAGGCTGAGCTGGTCTGTGAATTTTCTTTGCATGGAACTGGCATGCTTGCATTTCTTCAGTAGTTCAGTTGCATCTTGGTGTGCTGTAGGCCAGTAAAAACCATGTAGGAAGGCTTTACCGACAAGCGTGCGAGAAGACACGTGGTTCCCACACTCGCCTCCATGGATTTCTGCGAGGAGTTTGCAGCCTTCTTCCCTTGTAATGCATCGCATTAGGACGCCATTGGCACCACGCCTGTAGAGATCCCTTTCTACCAGTGTGTATCTTTTAGCCAATCTGACTATCCAGTCAGTAGATACATTATCTTTAGGAAGGAATTTGTCTTTCAAGTAGCTCCGGATCTCCGAGATCCATGCATCGGAGTTAACTTGACGATTTGAGTCTTGCGTGCTGAGTTGCTCGGAGCTTCCTGTAGCACCTACGACCCTTGATGGACGCCATGGTAACAGGGCCATCGGGACCGCCAGCTTCGAGGTACTGGTCTTGCCCCCTTCGCTCAGTTCGGCAGGCTGAGCTGTTGGTCTTGACAATCTCCGGTCGAAGGTTCCATAAGGAGCCGGAGCTCCGGTTGACGCTTTCGTCGAGAGTTCGTCAGCTTCAGCATTGTTGAGACGCTGGACATGGCAAAGATCCAGGACGTCGAAGTCCTTCTGATGCTTTTGGACTTCAAGTAGGTATGCAGCCAGTTGAGGGTTGTTGCAGCAGCATTCAACTTTGACTTGTTTTAAAACAAGCTGTGAATCACCCTTTACCAACAGCTGCTTGACACCGTACAATAGTGCCACCTTGAGCCCATAGATTAGTGCTTCATACTCCGCCATGTTGTTGGTCGCCTTGAAGTCAAGGTGAACCATGTATTTGACCTTTTCCCCAGTCAGAGCGAGGAGAAGGACTCCAGCTTCGGCCCCCTGCTTTTGCATAGAGCCGTCGAAGTAGAGAGTCCAGTGAGGCTCGGTGAAGACCGAAACCTTGGGTTCCAGCTTCTGCGCACTGGGGCCCCCAGGATTTGATGGAGAAGGGGTCCATTCTGCCACAAAGTCCGCAAATGCTTGACTATTGATCGCTTGCCTTGGGACGAATTCAAGGTCGAACTCGACCAATTCTGGTGCCCACTTTGCAATGTTCCCAGTAGAGTTGGGATTATGCAAGATTGCACGCAGTGGATAAGAAGTTACCACTGAAATCTTGTGGGCTTGGAAGTAGTGTCGGAGCTTCCTAGAAGCATTAAGAACTGAATAGAGCAGCTTATGCACCTCCAGGTACTGAGTCTTAGTGTCATGGAGTACTTCGTTGATGAAGTACACTGGGCGTTGGACTGTCCGCACCCTCCCAAAGAGGCCCAGAGCTTCCTCCTCATCAACCCGGACCCTCTCGGAGTGGTCGAGACCTTGTTCGGGGACGTCTGGGTTCCTACTAGAGGAACCTAGAGCTTCTTCTGAAGTGATCCGGACCTTCCCGGAGGGGTCCGAATCTTGTTTCTTAGCAACAGCAACTTCTTCATTTGAAGGAGGTTGATCCTTTGGTATCCCGCCTTGAGGATCAGGGTCTGGGAGCTGGTACCCAGACTCTTCTTCAGGTAGCTCCGGACCCTCCCGAAGAGGTCTGGGTTCCTGAACTGGAGATGGTTCTGGTCTTTCCGCAACCAGTACCATGCTGACAACTTCGTCAGCTGCCGAAATGTAAAGCAGAAGTGGCTCACCTGGATTCGGAGCTACCAAGGTTGGTAGTGTGGTGAGGAGCTGCTTTAGCTCCTGGAATGCCTTTTCTGGTTCTTCAGACCATTGGAATTGTCCGGACTTCCTCAATATCTTGAGGAAGGGTAGCGCCCGTGCTGCCAGTCTTGAGATGAACCGGCTGAGGATAGCTAGTCATCCAGTCAGCTTCTGGACGTCCTTGATGTGAGCTGGTGGTCGCATGTCTTCAATAGCTTTTATCTTCGCCGGATTTGCTTCTATCCCTTGGTGGTTCACCAGGAATCCAAGTAGCTTTTCGGAGCTAACCCCAAAGACACACTTGTCAGGGTTCGACTTCGTTTGTGTGACTCGCAACTTGTCGAAGACAGCTTGCAAGGTGTTCAGGAATGACTCCTTGTTCTTGATCTTGACGACGATGTCATCGACGTACACTTCCACTACATCTCTGATAAGCTCTCCAAAAGTTTTGTACATAGCTCATACAAACGTTGAAGCAGCGTTTTTGAGACCGAATGGCATGGCATTGTAACAATATAATCCATCTACTGTGATGAAGGAAGTATGCTCTTCATCTTCCCTAGACATTCTGATTTGATGATAGCCAGAATATGCTTCTAGGAAACACAGTAATTCGCACCCGGAGGTGGAATCTACTATCTGATCTATTTTTATGTAGTGGGAATGGATCTTTTGGACACGCCTTAGTGGGAATGGATCTTTTTAGTCGATACACATCCGAAGCTTCCCACCGGCCTTAGGTACAACGACTGGGTTTGCTAGCCATTTTGGGTGGAGGACTTCTCAGATGAATCCAGCTTCAAGCAACTTCTTCACTTCTTGACGTATGAATTTTTGTCGCTCTATTGATTGCTTCTGATGCTTCTGATGTACAGGCCGAGCGTTAGGATAAATCTTCATATTGTGCTTGATCACTTCCCTAGGAATCCCAGACATTTGTGACGGTTGCTAGGCAAACACGTCAACATTAGCCCGGAGGAAAGTGACGAGCGCGAGTTCCTATTTTTCATTCAGGACTCCCAATATACGAGTGGTCTGAGCGGCGTTGGAACCGATTTGGATGACTTTGATGGGAATGTCGGTGTCACCGCTTGGGTGCACGCGAGGTGCGGAGGTTGAGCCTCGATGACGAATGCTCCGTGGTTTCAGAGCTTGATCCTTTCCAGATTCTTCCTCTTGCGCTGTAGCAAGCGCAAAGAGTTCTTCCAGAGCAGCTCCGGCGGTACGATCTTTGCATATCCAGAGAACACATGCTAGTGTTGGCATCTTCAACACCAAGTAGCCATAATGAGCAGCAGCCATGAACTTGTACAAGGATGGCCTGCCCAAGATGGCGTTGAACGGTAAGTTGATCTACGCCACATCGAAGACCAACTTCTCAGTGCGGTAATTCTCCAGAGTCCCAAAGGTCACCGGGAGAGTAATAGCACTGAGTGGGGTTATGGCCCCCGGACCTACTCCGAAGAAAGGTCGGGAGGGGCGAAGATCCGAAGGTCAGAGCTGAAGCTTGACGAAATCTTCAAAGCTTATGAGGTTCAACCCCGAGCCTCCGTCCACCATCACATGGTGGAGCTGGATGTTGTTGATGGTTGGAGATATCATCAACGGAAGTTGGCCAGCTCCGATCATATTTTGAGGGCAGTCTGAAGCATAAAAACTGATGGCAGTGTCCATCCACTTCCGTTGCGGTTGTGCCCTAGCGGTGGGAGCTATTGAGGCCATTTCCCGTCGCATTGTCTTAAGGACATGGCGGGAGGTGATGTCCCACAAACCACCAAAGATGGTGTTCATGGTCTTCCGACGTTCGTTGTCAGAAACGTCGGAGTCGTCGTCGACGGAGGTGTAAACAGCCTTCAAAACCTTCTTGGGGTCCTGAAAGCCTAACTCCTCTTCAGCTGGAGCTTCATCGACTTTTTATTTTACTTCCCTTTAACGGAAAGGAACTTCTTCCCGGTGCTTGTTGTAGCGCTCAGCAAGGTTCTGGACCTCGCGGCAGCCTTCCAAGTTGTGGCTCTTTGTCTTGTGTATAGGACACCACAACTTGGAATTGCCTCTGTCTTCAGACGACGGCCGAGGTTGTTTCTCAGGGCGTGGCCCCCGGCCACCCAGAGCTGCGGCAGCAGGAGCTGTAGGTGTGCTGGCCGACGGCTTCTTCCTGCCGTTGGACTTTTTCTTCTTCTTGCCACTCCCGGAGGTAGTGGCTTCACCCTTGGAGGACCTTTTGTTGTCCTCCGGAGGTGGTTTGGAGTGCATTTCACGGCCCTCCGTAGCTTTGGCACACTTGTCTGCCAAGCTGAAGAGTTCCGTGACGCTGGTGACCTCCTTGGTCGCCAGCTTCTCCGGCATCTTCTTGTCTCATACGCCCTGTCTTAATGCCATAATAACAGAAGCGCTTGAGATAGAAGGTATGGTGTTTCGTACCTGGCAGAACCCCTGGATGAAGGATCGCAAGGACTCTCCCCCTTCTGCTTCACAGCAAAAAGGTCCAGTTCGGTGCCTAGTCGGGTGTATGAACTCCCAAAATTGGCGGTGAACTATTGGCACAGTTCTGCCCAACTGTTAATGGAATCAGGTGGGAGGCTCATGAACCAGGACCTGGCGGTGCCAGTCAAAGCCACAGAGAGATAATTGGTCATTATGGCCTCATTGCCTCCAGCAGCAAGGATTGCGGTAGAGTAAATTTGGAGAAACTCAGCGGGATTGACAGTCCTGTCAAATTTCTCCGTCAGATGAGGCCAGAACTTCTACAGCCATCTAACCATGCGTAGGTGCATGCCCAGGGCATAACAGCCCCCTCCTACTCCCAAGGGAGCTAGTCTGTCTCGAGCTTCTCGCCTCTCACGAGCATGCTCGATATGGACGCAGTTGTCCTTTTGACGGTAACAGCGATCAAGCTTCGCTTGGAGGTCGTGAGTTGAAAGCCTGGTTATCGTAATGGTGCGTCGCGCCCTTGAAGGCAGCGACGTCGCTTGCTGAGATGCAGCACGCCTCCTGTGTTGTGAAACGTGCAGACCAAGTCTACTCGACACGGTTCGATGCTGTGATGGGGCCCGCCCCGAGGGGGAGGACCTCTCTTGCTGATGCGATCAGCTGCTGCTGCAACCAAGTGGTCCACATCAGCCCTCCGCTACTCCATTGCACCCTGGGATGCTCCTGGAGGCGGTGAACGTTGGAGAAGAGCACGCGCGACATGGAGCACGTGTTCAGGATTGTTGTTCGCCAATGCTGTGACCGACGCAGACACCCCATCTCGCTGTCCAGCTTGATTTGCCGGTGCGGACGATGGCGGCGGTGGCATGACTCCTGCTGGAGCCACATCACCTGCTGGCTGCTACATGTTGGAGGGATTGCGTCCAGCAGGTTGGGCAGCAGGGTTGCCGTTGGACGATCAGCAGCAGAATTCACCATGCTTCAATCTCGGGCGCCCGTACCTGGCGCACCAACTGTCGGAGTTTTGTTCCGGCAATTCTCTCGGCACTACCGTAGGTAGCCCGCGTAGTTTGTAGTTCGGTAATGGGTGCACAAAGATTAAGAACACGATGGTAAATTGACACAAGGATTTACGTGGTTCGGGGCGCATGAGCATAATACCCTACTCCACGGGGAGTGTGGTTGTTGTATTGAGCGTCTGAGCACTTGTGAGCTGTTCAGAGCTAAGTCTGGAGTCAGGAGAGTTCCTCGGAGTCGAGAGAGAGAGAGAGAGAGAGAGAGTCAGAGAGCCCAAGAGTCCCCTATGTATCGCTCGACCAGTCCTTTTATAGTACGAGGACTGGTCGTTTCATCGCTAGCCTGGCCCGACATGTGGCCCTGGCGGTTACTGATGCTTAATACACAATTAATGAGGTTAATTACCCTTAATAGTGTGGTAACGGGGCTTGACAATGCCATTACTGGTATTAAGGGCCCTCTTATCGTATTTCATTAATATGGTATTAATGACACTTAATTGGGTCTTGAAGTCTTTGATTGTCCCTTGAAGGTCCGAGCCGTTGGGGGTACATTAGTCTGATTGTTGAGGCTGAAGGTCTAGTTGTTGGACACGTGGTAGCTTTGGAGCTTACCGTCTAGGACGGGTAGGTCCGGTGCAATTGTACACGTGTCGGTACCGGAACTTCCCTCTATCGGGGGTTAGGTCCGGGGGTGCCGTGCAGGTGTTTAGCCCGAAGCTATCCCATCTGTAGGATCTAGGTCCGGTTGCAGTATACACATGGCAGCACCGGGACTAACCATAGAAGGGAGGCAGGTCCGGTCCCGTATGACACGTGGGCCCTTTGGAGGTCTTCAACTTAGACAGGTGAAGTTCCTTTGGTCTTTTTGCTGTCTCGAGGGGTATACGATACGTAGGGTACCGACAACTCTTCTCATCCCCTAACAGATCTTCATCTTCATTATTATCTTTTTTTGAAAAAAAAAATAGGAGGCATGAGCGCTGCCTATGCCTTAAGGAGAAGTGGTTACAACCCAGGGGATACAAATTCTAAGGTACAAATACACACACAGAACAGTAAACATCCTCTAAGGATCAACACAACGCAGAGCCAAAGACTGTAGACGGATATCCACCAAAGCAAGATGCACCACATGAAGATGCGAAAGATCTTGACCTTGGAAAATCTACCGGTTACGCTCCTTTCAGTCTTGCCACCAGAAGGAGAGAAAGAAACCCACATATTTTCTATGTTGTGCCCTTGGACTCGATGAACAGATGAATTCCACCAATTGTATTCCATCTAGGACCGCTGTACATAATGCTGCCGGGAGTTGCAGTAGCTGCGCAAGCCTATGCCACGAAGCCTCTGTAAAATTACAGTAGGGCAGAAGGTGATCCGTAGTTTCTCGAAGACAGCAGCATAGAATGCAGGTGGCTTGATGCGGCCAGTTCTTCTTTGCCATATTATCTGCTGTAAGAGCCTTACTGTAAAGCACAAGCCAAGCGAAGAAGCGGCATCGAGGCTGAGTTTTGGCCGACCAAAGAGCTGGCGCCCACATTATTGATGTGCTGTCATGGAGCTGGATTGCATAGTGTCGGTGGTTTTGATCCGGCAGATCCCCCGACACCACTAAAAGTGTTTGCGTAGTTTGAAGTTCGATGTGGGCGCGCGGAGATTAAAGAAGGTCAAATGTAAAATGACACAGGAGACACAAAGATTTACGTGGTTCGGGCCGCCTGAGTGTAATACCCTACTCCACGGGGTGTGTTGGTGTTGTATTGGATGTATGAACTCGACTCAGGTTATGTGAGTTGAGAGCGCGTGTGAGCCGATCAGACCAGGTCAGGTCAGATCAGATCCCTATGTATCGTCGGTCTGTCCTTTTATAGTACAAGGACAGACCGGTACAAGTTGGCCTGGCCCGACATGTGGCCCCGACGGCTACTAATGATGATACACATTTGATGCGCTTAATTACCCTTAATGACCGAGTTACGGGCTTTGACAACGCCGTTACTGGTAATAAGGGTCGTCCGATCGTGTGTCATTAATATAGTATTAATGACACTTAATTGGGTCTTGAAGTCCTTGATTCCCCTTTGAAGATCCGGAGCCATTGTGGAGTCTACCCGAGGTTTGAGGCTGAAGATCCGACGGTTGGACACGTGGCAGCTCCGGAGCAAACTGTGGGGAACAGATAGATCCGGTGCCACCAGACACATGTCAGTTCTGGAGCTTCCCTCAGTCTGGGGTTAGGTCCGGGGGTGCCATTATGGTACATAGCCCGGAGCTTCCCCCTTGTGGGCTGTAGCTCCGGTTTGATGGTACACGTGGCGACCCTGGGACTAACCATGTTGGGGAAGCGGGTACGGTTATGTCTGACATGTGGGCCTCCGAAGGTCTTCAAATCAAGTAGATGACATTTCCTTGAGATCTTTGCAATCTCAAGGGGTATACGGTACTCAGGGTACCGATAGTGGCCCCTGGGCCCACCTCTGGGGAAGACCCCTTGGGTGAAGTCATTCCGCCGGAGGTGGGTCCATCCTTTGACTTTTGAGCCGAGTCTTCAAAGGTCTTCAGATGTGCCGTTGGCGATAGTTTTGGAGTTAAATCCTAGCCGCGTGGCATATCACGGGTGCGGCAAATGAGATCTTTGGCCTGCGGATCTCACGCAATTGAAGGTCACCGGTTCCCAATACGAAAATTGTATCGGTTCCGCGCGCCTTGTAAGGCCGCCGCCTTCGGGCTTCCCGCCTTTCATGATGACAACCTTTCGCCCGGGTAAGAACCTCGACTTGATCGTTGGGGTGGTCCCGGGCCCTCTTGTCATCGGCAGGGTGAAATTTTTGAATAGTATCTTCGGCTTCCCTGCGATTTCCATCCAAGCATTGCGGGGGCTTACTTAAGAATGAAAGCGCGCACCGTTTGGGGTTCTTTACGCCTCTCATCTGAACTTGCGCTCGAACTCCCAAACTTGTGCTTGCTTTTCCTCCTTTGCCTCGCTGTGCTGCGATGGAGTTGGGTCTCCGCAAGGGCCGCTTGAAGAATGAAAGTGACCTGAAGAAGGTCCGGGCCCTCATGGGGTGGTCCCCAGACTTCTTCAACCACCTGGTCCGCGCCGGGGGAAAGCTCCCATTCGAGAAGGAGCACGCCGGTGAGATGGTGTACTTTTCTGCGTACGCCATGGTGGGGTTGATCCCACCTTTTTCCTCCTTTTTCTTGATGCTGCTAGACTTCTATGGTCTGCAGCTGTACCACCTTGGCCCCCACTCCATTCTTCTAGTGTCTGTCTTCGTCCACTTCGGTGAAATGTGGGTGGGCATCCCCCCCTGCATTGAGCTTTTCTGGACCTTCTTCACTGTCCATACCATCGGATGGAGTGATGAGTACCTTGGCTTCTACTACTTTGTGAAGCGCATGAAGTGCCCATTCAAGTATCTCCGGTCGTTTCCCTCTGGAAAGTGGGACGATTGGAAGAAAGACTTTATAGTCATCCGGGTGGTGGAGCACGAGAAGTTGGAGCTGCCCGAAGGTCTCCCCAACATCGACACTGCAGTCTGGAGTGAAGCTCCGGTGCTGTCGGATGCCTTCAACCCTGCTCTGACCAGGATCCGCCATTGTGTGGAGGGAGGATTAACTCCTCAGGCGGTGTTTTGCAATTTCCTGGTCAACAGGTGGGCACCGCTGAAGAGGAGAGAAAAACTCGCTTGGACCCTCAACAGTGTGATGGACGACGACCGGGTCGTGACCGGGCTGAAGTCCAACATGGAGAGGGCGACCTTGGAGTTCCATCTCAAGAAGTTCCAGCATGGCATCGATGTCGCGGGTGATGACTTGAGCCCGCCACTAGCTTTCCTCCCTCTGAACGTGGAAGTACAGTTCAGCAGGGAGCTCTGGCGGACGATGCTGGTGCTTGAAGACCTCGGTGTTGTCGAGAGACGATCGACTTCCAGGGTGGTGATCCCTGGGGCTTCTAAAGGTGGCTCCGCCCCTGCCCCGAAGCTAAGGACCGAAGTCGTCGGCAAGGTCAAGGAGCCGGTGGCCGAACCCTCGAGCTGAAAGAGGAAGCTAAAGCATGCCGACGGGAGGTCCGACGGGCCTGCACCCTCTGCAGCAACTCCTTCTCCCCGGAGGGGGAGGTCTTCTACAACTGCGGCGACTGTACCTACAACAGTGTCTTCCTGGGGTGCTAGCCCCGGGCATGTGACTCTAGGGCCAGCTGATGTCTCTGGGTCCGGAGGTCCTTCCCGGTCGAGGGGGGCCTCTACTAAGGAAATGCCCGCAGCTGCAACAAGTTCCGGGGGGCCTTCCGGAGCTACCACACCGACGGCGGCCATGGTCAGTCCAGAATGCCCGGGAAAGAGATTCCGTGCAAGCTGGTGCGGAAGCCTTCCGAGGTAATTTTTAATCTTTACCTCAGAAAGTTGTTTTGTTGTAGTAACTGTTTTTTAAGTTTCTTCATCCATCATCTGCAGCGTCCCCAAGAAGAGGAGTGAGGCTCCGCCCTCAGCCACAGCAGCTGAAGCCGTGAGGGCGGAGGCTTCTGCTCCTATCCCGGTGCCGCCCCAAGTGGTGGCTGAAGCTGCGGCAGCTCCGGCGCCAGCTGTCGTGGTCATGGACCTCGACTCATCCCCCGAGACTCCTGTGGTAGCGCTGGACCACGGGAGAGAAGATGCGCCAGCGGCACCTGCCCTGGAGGTTGAAGCCCCAGGTCTTGATGCTGAGATGTTGGAAGCTTCGTCCGCTGAGCCGGAGGAAGCAGTGATTCCGGCCCCAGAGCTGGAAATTGTCGAAGACCTGGCGGTTGAGCCGGAGGCTATTGAAGACCCGGCGAGCGAGCCGGATGTTGACGAAGTCCCTGCGGTTGAGCCGGCTACCTTCGAAGCTCCAGCCTCAGAGTCGGTTGCAGTTGAAGACCTTTTGGCACCTGAGACGGTTGAGGTTAAAGCTCCGGCCTCGAGGCTGGTTGTTGTAGACCTTCAGCCGCCCGAGCGTGTCGTTGCGGAGGCATCAGCACTCGAACCCATGATGGTCGAGGCGCCAACACCCGAGCCACCAGCGGAGGAGAAGCCCAGGCCGGAGATGGAAGTAGCCCCTGCTCCGGAAGTGATGACGACGGAGGTGCCTGCTGCTGAGCCAGGGTGCCCTGATGAAGTTGCTTGCCCCCTGCCTGAGGGGGCAAATGAAGACCTGGCGGCAGGGCCTTCGGAACCACTTCCGGTGGTCGGAACTTCTTTTGTGGGTCCCTCCTCGGTGGCGATTGAGGCTATCCCAGAGGACGTCCCCAGTGCCGTGGAGGCTCAGGGGACCACTCTTGTGGAGTGGGACCCAATTTTTGTAAGTGAGAACCCGCTGGAACCAGCAGAGGAGACCTCAGCAGGTCCAGACCCTATTCCCCTGTCGTTGTCCATTGACAACGCTTGCTCCAGTCTGCGTCAAGTTCAGCTGGCGTTGTACCACGACAGCAAGGCTCTTGAAGAGGAGCGCCAAACCCTTAGGTGGTGGCGTAATTGGCTCTACTTCGAGACCAAGCTGTCGCAGTCAAGGCTGGCAGACGACAAGGAGTGGATCAAACAGGAGAAGGTCTGCCTGGAATACTAGGGCAAATTATTGGATGATAGGGAGAGCTTGACTCGTGCCCTCTACACTCAATCCCGGGCCATTTATGAGCAGACCAAGGCATCTAATAGTGCGGCTGATGATCGCCAAGAAAGGCTTGAAGCCATTAACACTAGCCTCATCAAGCGCCGAGAGGCACTTGAGGAGAGGGAGAAGAAGCTCGAAGACGAAGAGCAAAAACTCCTAGAGCTGCGGGATGATGTCTTGAAGTGGGAGGAGGAGCTCGCCGAAAAGGTGGCTCTGGCTGACAAGGGCCTTGAGGAACGCACCAAGAAATTGGAGGAGCGTTGTGTTGAGGAGGAGGAGAAGGCCTGGGTTCGAGGGCAGGAACTCTACAAGCAAGAGTGTGCCATCGCTGCCAGGGAGAAGAAAGTTAAGGGCTGGGAGAAGGACCTGGTCGACCGCTGGAACAAGATTCACCTCCGGGAGGAGGAGCTCGGAAAACTCAAGAAGCAGGTTGCTGAAAAGATTCAGAAAAATGCCAAAGAGGTTGAGCACCTTGCTCGTGAGAATTCTGAACTGGCGGCGGCCAAAAGATCCTTGGAGGAACTGAAGGGCTTGAGGATTGCGGACTCCCTAAAGGTTTGGGAGTTTCTGAGCAAAGCCAACGACGCGCTGACACCAGTGGGCTTCAGTCCCGTGCGTCTGTATGATCCGCTGCCAGAGCCGGAGCTGGCGTTGCAAGTGTTGAGCTCGGCGGGTGACAAACTCTCCAAGGTGGGTGACACCATCGCGGACCAGTTTGAGGCTGAGGGGCAGTCCCTGGCGAAGAACGTCACAGAGTATGTGCTGACGTGCTACACTAGCTGGGATCCCCAATTTCCTTTGGACACGGTGCTTGAAGGTCCCGTCGAAGGAGAAGGTGAAGCCACCCGAGCCAACGTGTCAGAGGTTGCTCAGAAGGTCGCCCAGTTCTTCCATAGGGTCTAGGACCATCTCTGTAGATTCCACTTGTATTCTCTCTTTTTCTTCCACAATTTTGTAATCCCTTGTCTCCAGATGAATGAAATCCACAATTTGTTAATGAATTTCATTTTTTGTCTTCAACACTTCTGTCTTCACTTGGCCCCCTGGTAGAAGTACACAATTTGATTGTGAACATGTACCGAGAGGATATTGTATTTTGTTGAAGACTCGTTTGCTTCAAACTTGTAGAGTGTATGTCCGAAGTCTTTAATAGTGAAGGCCCCCTGAGGTTGTCGGAGCTCAGAAGCTCTGGCATTGACTACCGTTGGAGCTTAGTAGCTACGGCAATAGTTCCTATCAACGCGTAGAGCATCGATAGTTAGCCCTCCGAGGTGTCGGAGCTTAGTAGCTCCGGCAGTGACCTTTGCCAACGGGTAGCATGTCGGCAGTAAACTCCGCTTGTGGGGTCTTCTCACCATCTTTTATTCTGCGTCGACGGCTGGACCCCCTAGCTTTGCTGGAGCTTGGTTGCTCCGGTAATGCTCATTTTTATTGTTTAACATCGATCACAAGCCACCTAGGGGGAGTCGGAGCTTTGTTAGCTCTGGCTTTGCTCCATCAATGTAGATTCTTTATTTTTCCTGCACACTAAAGCCAAGAAAAATAGTAAAATTCGCTCCTTGCCTATAACTTCGTCGCGGCTTACGATTCCCAAGAAAGTTTTAGGTCAGACATAATTCTGAATACAACCGAATGCGTTGCCTTCATTCTTCCAGATCCAATTGTACTTGGACCCGCCTTACTTCGGCCTGCCGGGGTGTAGGTAGAGTAGCGTACTTAGGGTGCTTGACCAGGCAAAGTCGATAGCACACTCCGGCCCTAGATTGGCTTGGCGGCATTCAGGCGAGTGGGCCATGAACAATATTTGAATCCGAAAGAATTGACAATACAGCTAGAATTGTACATGAACTGGTCGAACTAAAATTTCTTAAGAATTGCACAACTTTGTTATAGACAAGAAAGAGAAAAATAAAAAATGTTGAGCCTATACAAAATAAATGCACGTGGAGTCTGTTTCACATGAAGATGTCTTTCATTATAGGTCTGGGGTACAGGGGAAACAAGTACACTCTTAGGGTACTGAACCAGGCTAAGCGTGTTTCATTTCTCGTTTGACCCAGGGTAGCTAGCCACACTTTTAGTTCTGAGACTGTGACAAGTGTTGCATGAACTTTGCGGACCTTCCGGGAATGGTCCGGCTGTTCTCCCGGAGGAACTACCCGACTTTTTACAATGACTCTATAACATACACCTCAAGTTACTACAAACTCACCTCCGTGATATTAAGTGTAGAACTTATGGAGGTGCTCAATATTCCAAGGATTTGGGAGAGGTGTTCCATCCTCAGTAGCCAAGCGAACGATTCCGGGACGGGATACTTTAATCACTCGGAAGGGTCCCTCCCATCTGGGGGAGAGTTTGTTTAACCCTTCTCTGGATTGTATTCTCCGTAGCACCAGATCGCCTTCCTCGAGCTGTCGATTGTGTACATGCTGCTGATGATAGCGCCGAAGGGCTTGGCGGTATTGGGCATTCCGAACAGCTGCTTGGCACCTTCCCTCCTCAAGGAGGTCTAGGTCTTCACGCCAGAGCTGGTCCTGCGTGGCTTCGTCAAAGGGCCAGACTTGGAGTGACCCCAAGGTGATTTCCGGAGGAAGGATTGCTTCAACTCCGTACACCAGGAAGAAGGGTGTCTCTCCAGTTGACCAGTTTGGAGTTGTCCTGTTGGCCCATAGAGTGGGCGGAAGCTCTTCAATCCAGTTGGCACCATGTTTTTTCAAGCGCTCATAGGTGCGCGTTTTGAGTCCTTTCAGGATTTCAGCATTTGCTCTCTCGGCCTGGCCATTGCTTGCCGGTGAGCTACGGATGCGTAGAAAACTTGAATGTCAAGGTCTTCGCAATATCCTTGAAATGCAGAGCTTGTGAATTGGGTCCCGTTTTCAGTAATGATTTTGTTTGGGACTCCAAATCTGCATACAATGGATTGCAAAAAGTTGATAGCAGATTGCTTGTTTATTTTCACAACTGGAGTTGCTTTAGGCCACTTGGTGAACTTGTCAATGGCGACATACAGGAACTTGTAACCTCCGACGGCTCTTGGGAAAGGTCCCAAGATGTCCATCCCCCACACAGCGAAGGGCAATGTAGGAGGTATCATTTGTAGAGGCTGAGCTGGTGTGTGAATTTGCTTTGCATGAAATTGGCATGCTTCGCATTTCTTCACCAGCTCAGTTGCATCCTGGAGTGCTGTAGGCCACATGCCGGAAGGCTTTATCGACCAGCGTGCGGGAAGACGTGTGGTTCCCACACTCGCCTCCATGGATTTCTGCGAGGGGCTCGCAGCCTTCTTCCCTTGAGATGCACTGCATTAGGACGCTGTTGGCACCACGCCGGTAGAGATCTCCTTCTACCAACGTGTATCTTTTAGCCAATCTGACTATCCGGTCAGCGGATACATCATCGTCAGGAAGGATGTTGTCTTTCAAGTAGCTCCGGTTCTCCGAGATCCATGCATCAGAGCTAACTTGAGCATTTGAGTCTTGCGTGCTGGGTTGCTCAGAGCTTTCAGCAGCACCTACGACCCTTGATGGCTGCCATGGTAACAGGGCCATCGAGACCGTCAGCTTCGGGATGCTGATCTCGCCCCCTTCGCTCAGTTCGGCAGGTTGAGCTGTGGGTTTTGACAACCTCCGGACAAAAGTTCCGTCAGGAGCTAGAGCTCCGGTTGACGCTTTCGTCGAGAGTTCGTCGGCTTCAACGTTGTGGACACGCTGGACGTGGTGGAGGTCTAGGACTTCGAAGTCCTTCTGAAGCCTCTGGACTTCAAGGAGGTAAGCAGCTAGTTGGAGATTGTCGCAGGAGCATTCACCCTTCACTTGTTTAATGATGAGCTGTGAATCTCCCTTGACCAGCAGATGCTTGACACCGTATGACAGTGCCACCTTTAGTCCATAGAAAATTGCTTTGTACTCCACCATGTTGTTGGTCGCCTTGAAGTCAAGGTGTACCATGTATTTTACCTTCTCCCCGGTTGGTGCGAGGAGAAGGATTCTAGCTCAGGCCCCCTGCTTTTGCATAGAGCCGTCTAAATATAGGGTCCAGTGAGGCTCGATGAAGACCAGAGCCTTGTGTTCCGGCTTCTGCCCACTTGGGCCTCGAGGGTTTGATGGAGAGGGAGTCCATTCCGCCAAAAAATCTGCCAATGCTTGACTCTTGATTGCTTGTCTTGGAATGAATTCGAGATCGAATTCGACCAATTCCACTGCCCACTTTGCAATATTCCCAGTTGAATTGGGATTATGCAAGATTGCTCGAAGTGGGTAAGAAGTCACCACTGAAATCTTGTGAGCTTGGAAGTAATGGTGAAGCTTCCTGGAGGCGATAAGAACTGCATAGAGTAGCTTATGCACCTCTAGGTATCGAGTCTTGGCGTCATGAAGTACTTCACTGATGAAGTACATTGGGCGCTGGATGGTCCGGACCCTCCCGGAGGGGCCCAGAGCTTCCTCTTCATTGACCCGTATCCTCCCGGAGGGATATGGACCTTTTCGGGCACCTCCGGATCTTTGCTGGAGGGACCCGGAGCTTCTTCAGAAGTGACCTGGATCCTCCCGGAGGGGTCTGGGTCTTCTGAAGTAACTTCTTGTGAACTCAAGTCTGGGAACTGGGACCCAGACTTGCTTTTAGAAACCTCCGGACCCTCCCGGGGGGTCTGGATTCCTAAGCATGGGATAGTTCTGTTCTCTCCGCAACCAGGACCATAATGACGACTTCGTCAGTTGCTAAAATGTAAAGCAGCAAAGGCTCACCAGGGTTCGGAGCTACCAGAGTTGGTAGGGTGCTGAGGAGCTGTTTTAGCTCGTGGAACGCCTTTTCTGCTTCTTCAGACCATTGGAATGGTCCGGACTTCCTCAATAACTTGAAGAAGGGAAGTGCCCGTTCCGCCAGTCTTGAAATGAACCGGCTGAGGCTGCTAGACATCCAGTCAGCTTTTGGACATCCTTGATGCGGGCTGGTAGCCGCATGTCTTCAATGGCTTTGATCTTCGCCGGATTAGCCTCTATGCCCCGGTGATTTACCAGGAAACCAAGAAGTTTTCCGGAGCTAACCCCGAAGACACACTTGTCTGGGTTTACCTTTGTGCGCGTGACCCGCAGCTTGTCGAAGACAGCCTGTAAGGTGTCAAGGAGTGACTCCTTGTTCTTGACCTTGACCACGATGTCATCGACGTACACTTCCACTATGTCTCTAATGAGTTCTTCAAAAGTTTTGTACATAGCTCGTACAAAGGTTGAAGCTGCATTCTTGAGACCAAATGGCATGGCTGTATAACAGTAGAATCCATCTACTGTGATGAAAGAGGTATGCTCTTCATCTTCCCTAGACATTCGGATTTGATGATACCCAGAATATGCATCTAGGAAACACAGTAATTCACACCCGGAGGTGGAATCCACTATCTGATATATTCTACGTAGTGGGAATGGATCTTTTGGACACGCCTTATTTAGTGTTGTGTAGTCAATACACATCCAAAGCTTCCCGCCAGCCTTGGGCACAACGACTGGGTTTGCCAGCCATTTTGGATGGAAGACTTCTCGGATGAATCGAGCTTCGAGCAACTTCTTCACTTCTTGTCGAATGAAGTTTTGTCGCTCCACGGATTGCTTCCGAGGCTTCTGATGCACAGGCTGGGCATCAAGGTAGATCTTCAGATTGTGCTCAATCACTTCCCTGGGGATCCCAGACATTTGTGACGGTTGCCAGGAAAACACGTCGAAATTAGCCTGGAGGAAAGTGATGAGCGTAAGTTCCTATTTGTCATTCAGTCCCCCCGATATACGGGTGGTCTGAGCGACATCGGAACCGATTTGGACGACTTTGACGGGAATGTCGGTGTCACCGCTTGGCTGCACACGAGGTGCAGAAGTCGAGCCTCGTTGACGAATGCTCGGGGGTTTTGGAGCTTGCTCCTGCCTGGAGTCCTCCTCTTGCGCCGTAGTAAGCGCATGAAGTTCTTCCAGAGCGGTTAATCCGGCAGTGCGATCTCCATGGATCCGGAGAACGCCTACTGGTGTTGGCATCTTTAACACCAGGTAGCCATAATGAGCAGCTGCCATGAATTTGTACAAGGCACGCCAACCCAAGATGGCGTTGAAAGGTAAGTTGTTCTGAGCAACGTCAAAGACCAACTTCTCAGTGCGATACTTCTCCCGGGTCCCGAAGGTAATGGGGAGAGTAATAGCACCGAGTGGGGTAATGGCTCCCGGACCCACTCCGGAGAAAGGTTGGGAGGGGTGAAGATCCAAAGGTCAGAGCTGAAGCTTGGTAAAAGCTTCGAAGCTTATGAGGTTCAGCCCTGAACCTCCATCTACCATAACATGGTGGAGCTGAATGTTATTTATGGTTGGAGATACCATCAAAGGTAACTGGCCTGCTCCATCCGTGCTTCGAGGGCAGTCCGAAGCATCAAAAGTGATGGCTATGTCCATCCACTTCCGATGAGGCTCCGCCCTGGCTGTAGGAGCTACAGCAGCCATGTCCTGACGCATTGTCTTGAGGATGCGGCGGGAGGTGATGTCCCATGATCCACCAAAAATGGTGTTCATGGTCTTCCAATGCTCGTTGTTAGATACGTTAGAATCGTCGTCGACGGAGCTGTAGACGGCCTTCAGGACCTTTTTAGGATCCTGAAAAACCTAACTCCTCTTCAGCCGGAGCTTCGTCAGCTTTTTGTTTTCCTTCCCTCTGTCGGAAAGGAACTTCTTCCCAGTGCTTGTTGTAGCGCTCGGCAAGGTTTTGGACCTCCCGGCAGTCTTCCAAACTATGGTTGTCCGCCTTATGTCGCTTCTCGGGGCGTGGCCCCCGGCCACCCGAAGCTGCAGCAGCTACAACATTAGATGTGCCGGCCGACGGCTTCTTCTTGCCGTTGGTCTTTTTCTTCTTTTTGCCACTCCCGGAGGTAGTGGCTTCGCCTTTGGAGGATTTCTTGCGATCCTCCGGAGGTGGTTTGGAGTGTATTTCACGGCCCTCCACAGCTCTGACACATTTGTCGGCCAAGCTGAAGAGTTTCGTGACACTGGTGATCTCCTTGATCGCTAGTTTCTGAATGTAGGCCTAGAGGGGGGGGGGTGAATAGGCCTTTTTGATTTTTTCTCGGTTCCTGTAACACTCAACAACAAGGTCAATACCAGAGATATCGGACTAGTCCGGTAATGTGCGGACTAGTCCGGTTTTCACGGGCTAGGTTGATCAAGTTCAGAAAATTTGATTGATTCGTTAATGTTTGCAGCGGAAATATAAACTTGAATCTCAATTTAATAGTAGTATGTCAGATTCTATTGAAGTTAAAACTCTTGATCAACAATTAGACTTAGATTGAACAAAGTGAATCAAACCCTAGATTAAGTTGATCAAATTAGATGAAGAACACAAAAAGGACAAGACACACGATTTATCCCGTGGTTCGGCTACCACGAAGGCAACCTACGTCCACGATGAGGAGCCCACAAAAGGACCGGGTCTTCTCCAACCCTTTCCTCGTCGGATCGCCACGAAGGCCAATCCTCTTCCACTAATCACAAAGGGTAAATAACCAAGTTGAAGGGGCGTTCTCACACGTTGAGAGCTCCCTTGATTACAACTCACAATGACACCGATAACACACTCGAAAATTACAAATTGAAACGTAAGAGTGTGTTAGAGAATCAAACCAAGAGCTCAAAGATGTGTGGCAAGTGTCTCTCCAATGATCTAGAAGTGATCTTCAATGGATTGATTGATTTTGCACTTAATTTCGTGGAGAGAGATGGTTTTTGAGTCTCTTGGGAGGTGTGACGGCGCTAGGGTTTGAGAGAGGGTGAAAGTGAGCCGTGCACCTCTATTTATATGGGGTTTCTAAAAGTCACCGTTAGGGTTCAGAAAGATCGGACTAGTCCGTGGTGGTCACCGGACTAGTCCGGTGTGCTGTGTGTAGCAAACCCTAAGTGTCTAGGAATATCGGACTAGTCCGGTTGAAAACGGACTTGTCCGATTTCGCTACTGGAAATCTTCGGACTAGTCCGATTGCTATCGGACTTGTCCGGACATATGAAACCCTAAGTGTTTGGGATGACAAGTCCGCACTTGGAGGACTTGTCCGATTTAGATCAGTGTGTATATCGGACTAGTCCGTGTAGACACCGGACTTGTCCGAAGTGGATCAGAATGAATATCGGACTAGTCCGGGTCACAACGGACTTGTCCAATTTTGTGTGACTTGTGCATTGTGTTAAGGACTAGTCCGCATTGGAGAGGACTAGTCCGAAGTGGATCAGAAAGATATCGGACTAGTCCGGTGGAGACCGGACTTGTCCGATCTAGTGCAGAATGTGATATCGGACTAGTCCGGCTGATATCGGACTAGTCCGGTCCTGTATAACTTTGTGCATTGTATGTGTGTGCTTGAAAGTGATTGAGCTCTTGGGTGTGTTTCCTTAACACACTCTATACATAATAATCTACTATTTCCTTCTTCTTGAGCTCAAATTCACTTTGCTTCTCATTTCCCTTCTTTTTGGCATTTTGCTCATTTTTCATCATTTGCCTGCATTCATCTCAAAAAAAGGATTAGGATCCCAATTGCTTGTCATAAATCATCCAAAACCCACAAGGGAGTCCTAGATGCACTTTCAATCTCCCCCTTTTTGGTGATTGATGACAACCAATTGAGATTTCACAAAATAAGGCAAAAGATGAGATTTTCATAAAGTATGCACATATGACTCAAAAATACATCAAGCAACAAGAGAATTATCCATATGTGCATTCTTTATGGTGGGATGCATACTAAGTGCATGAATACATTGAGAATGACAGAATTTGCATTAACCAACAGATATCAAATGCATATGACATTCCAGGGGCAAAAACACAGTTTTCATCACACACTCCAAATAAATTAAGCAATTCATTACAGGACCAAACTTAATATGAAAACAGAGTTAAGCTATTACAACCACAAATAAAAGGTAAAGAGAACTCTCTCCTCGCACCCTATCACAGCTAAAGCTAAGACTCCCCCTCAATCTCTCCCCCCTTGGCATCAAGACACCAAAAAGAAGGAGATAAGGGTCCTAGGGTCTTCACTCTTCACTGTCGGTCCTGTCGTCATCGTCTTCATCTTCTTCGCTTTCTGCTTGATGAGGAGGAGAGGGAGGAGGAGGAGCGGAGCTGCTCGAGCCCCCAATGCCAAAATAGGCAAGCTCGGAAGGGGTCAAGGGCCCGAGCTCGGAAGGGGTCAAGGGCCCGGGTCAGACTCCTCAGATATCACTGGAGATCCAATGGGGTCGATCTCCAGCTTCCGGCAGATTTGCTCCACATTGGTCTTTATATACTTCATGTCCTCCTTTCTTTTCATGTTGAGTTTGTGGACCTTCACTTCGGTCTTTTTGCAGGAGGAGAAGATTGCTGACAAGTATTTGAGGATCCCACTGGTGGATCCTCTCCGAGGAGCTTCCCTAGAGGTAGGGACCTCCCTGGCACTGCTTCTTGCTCTTGTCGGTGCCTCGGGACTGGAGACCGGTGAGGAAGCAGCCTGGATGCTCACTGGTTGAGGCTTCTGAGGCCTCAAGGGGGTGTGCTCCACATCCTTCATGAACTCAATACCCGTGACTTTCTCAATCACATACATGAGGTAGGGAGCATAGCCACATGACCTGTTAGGCGTACAGGATATGTTGACCATATCATTCCAAATGTACTCCGCTACATCAAATGGACGGTCCCTGCTTATGACTCTCATTAGGGTTCTGAGGTAACCCTGCTTTCTCCCAGCATCTCCATCTTTAGGAGCAATAGTCTTCCTCGGCACTCTGTTGAGAACCACAAAGAATGGTTTCATGTGCTTTGTAGAGGGAGGAACATACTTTGAGTTAGGCTCATATAGGAATTTCATCCTATCCTTCTCCATGACACCAATGTTGTGGATGATCAGCCTGTCGGGTCCAGAGGTGTCCAGATGGAGCAGATTATTGAACTCTTCTTGAGTGATACTATACTTAGATCCATGTGTCATCCAAGTAACACTCTCTTCATCCTCACTTGAGAAGTGGCACGTTGCAAAAAACTGTGCAATCACTTCATCATTCCAGTTATACTTGAAGGCAAAGAGATCCTTCAAGCCATGCCTCTCAGCTGCAGCAATGACCTCATCAAAGGCTGAGCACTTCTTCTTCTCTAGGTGGGCCCAGTCAATCCACTGACTGCGCACCACCGGTGTCTTCATCGGGAGGTACACTGATTTGTAGAAGTCTGCATGGAAGTTGCACCAAAACCTTCTATCGACAGCTTGCTTTGGCCTGCCATACCAGTCAATGCTCCTGTATTTTGCTACAGAATCACTGCCTTTTCCGTTAAACTTCTCCTCAGTGGGGTCCCGGACCCCTTCCCTGGGAGCATGGAGCCTCAAGGGCCCAACTGGCCCCGTTGCAACTCCCTTGCCCTTTCCTTTTCCTTGCCGAAGGCCACTTGAAGGTGTAGCAGCCTTCGAGGCGGGCTTCTTGGCACAGACCTTCCTCCGAACTTGGGGAGGAGATGTAGCAGGCCCGGAAGGTCTTTCTTGGCGTTTGCCAAGACCCGCCGAGGACCGAGATGCCACCTCGTGGTCCAACTCGGCCTCAAAGTCGGAGATTTCGTTGTCGGAGCTCGACATGATCTGAGAATGAATGAGCAAGAAGACTGACAAGTTATGCAAGACATATGTGAGACATGACAGTAATGGATGACATTAGGGAATTAAGGAATTAGGTTCAGGTTCAGAAACATCGGACTTGTCCGGTTCCTAGGCACGGACTAGTCCGGGGGTACCGGACTTGTCCGTGCATGGACCGGACTAGTCTGGTGTTCATCCTCAAAAACCTAACAGATTGAACTGTGCACAGTCCCTAATGCAATTCTAGTCTAGCATACACGTAGTACATCAGATAAACATGTAACTAGTGCAGGGTGCTAGGCCAAACGATCGATGATTGAGAAAAATACGATTTCTAGGGTTTTGAAGGTTTTTACCGAAGAAATCTTTGGAGACTTGATGTTTTGGGGGTTTGAGGCTGGACTTGTCCGGTGGAATCAATCCCCAAGTCTTCAAGCTTGATCTCCGCCCAAACTTGTGGCTTTTCGACGGAGGACACAAGAGATTGCTTTGGGAGCTCGAGCGCAAGAGAGAGAACGTGAGCAAATGTGGGGATGAGTGGATTAGGGTTTGGTGGCGGCTAGGGTTATGGACTCGAGAAATCGGACAAGTCCGGACTCGACCGGACTAGTCCGAAGTCATCCAGAGACCTATATCGGACTAGTCCGTGGTCCATCGGACTAGTCCGGCCTAACCGGCACTCTGCGGACTAGTCTGCATGGGCGGACTAGTCCGGATAACCACGGACTAGTCCGTGGTTACCAGGAAAGAATTGCATAGCCCATTCATATATATTTGAAGGTTCAATAATAGAGAATAGAGAGGCAAAACAATTCAACCAATCTTGATGAATTTGACCAGTAAGCATACAACAATCATACAATGATCAAAATTCATCAAGATGTAATAATTGACATAGTTTTTCGAGAGAAAAATGGGGAGGGGTAATTTTCACAAATCAATCAACATTTTTGAAGTAATCAGACAGGTATGCAACTTTTGAAGCCACACTCCGAGAATCAAGAATATTTAGCTCATTTCGGAGTTCGCAAAAACGCTTTTCATCAAGTGGCTTGGTGAATATGTCGGCCAATTGTTTTTGTGTGTTGACATGTGAGATGGTTATGTCTCCTTTCATGGAATGGTCTCTCAAGAAATGATGTCTTATGTCTATGTGTTTAGTCCTAGAGCGCTCAACTGGATTGCGGGCTATTTTAATGGCACTCTCATTGTCACAAAGGAGAGGAATATGGTTCATATTGTAACCGTAATCCCTTAGAGTTTGTCGCATCCAAAGAAGTTGTGCACAACAACTCCCGGCTGCAACATACTCCGCTTCGGCTGTGGATAGAGCAATGGAATTTTGTTTCTTAGATGACCAAGAAACCAAGGATCTTCCTAGGAATTGCATGTGCCAGAGGTGCTTTTTCTATCAACTTTGCACCCGGCATAATCTGCATTGGAGTAACCAATGAGATTGAATTTGGAGCCTTTTGGGTACCACAGACCAAGGTTGGGTGTATGAACTAAATATCTCAAGATTCTTTTTACGGCTGTCAAGTGACATTCCTTAGGGTTGGCTTGAAATCTTGCACACAAACATACACTCAACATAATATCTGGCCTAGATGCACATAAGTAAAATAAAGATCCAATCATGGAGCGATATACCTTTTGGTCGACGCTCGGTCCATCTTCATTGAGATCCAAGTGGCCATTCGTAGCCATGGGAGTCTTTATGGGCTTTGCCTTGTCCATGCCAAACTTCTTGAGTATGTCCTGCGTGTACTTGGTTTGGCTTATGAATGTTCCTTCCTTTTGTTGCCGCACTTGGAATCCCAAGAAGTACTTCAATTCTCCCATCATTGACATTTCAAACCTGACTGTCATAATTCTACTAAATTCTTCACAGAAAGATTGGTTAGTTGACCCAAAAATTATGTCATCAACATAGATTTGGCAAATAAAAAGATCATTATCTAGATTTTTCGTGAATAGTGTATAATCTACTTTGCCAATCTGAAAGCCATTATCAATTAAAAAATCTCTAAGACACTCATACCAAGCTCTAGGAGCTTGTTTGAGGCCATAGAGAGCCTTACGCAGTTTATACACGTGGTCGGGGAACTCTTTGTCTTCAAATCCAGGTGGTTGCTCCACGTACACCTCTTCCTTGATCGGTCCGTTGAGGAAGGCGCTTTTCACGTCCATTTGGTACAGCTTGAAATCATGGTGAGTAGCATATGCAAGTAATATTCTAATTGATTCAAGCCTAGCTACTGGAGCAAAAGTCTCATCGAAATCCAAACCTTTGACTTGTGAGTATCCTTTGGCCACAAGTCGTGCCTTGTTTCTTGTCACCACCCCGTGTTCGTCTTGCTTGTTGCGGAAGACCCACTTGGTGCCCACTATGTTTGCATTGGGTCTTGCCACAAGTTCCCAAACCTCGTTTCTCTTGAAGTTGTTCAACTTTTCTTGCATTGCCACCACCCAGTCCGGATCCCTCAATGCATCTTCAGTCCTGCGTGGTTCCAAAAAGGAGACAAACGAGTAATGCTCACAAAAATTTGCTATACGAGATCTAGTGGTTGCTCCCTTTTGGATATCACCGATGATGTTGTCGATTGGGTGATCCTTTTGAGTGTGTTGGTGTACTCTTGGGTGTGGCACTTGGGGAGTTGAGTGTTGGTGACCATTTTCTTGTCCCCCTGAGTGATTGCCCTCGTTGATTTGTTGATCATCTTCATATTCTTGTGATTGATCTTGTATCGAGACTCCCCCTTGATTGTTGATCTCCTCTTGTGGTTCACTTTCCTCTTGTATTTGTGATGATGACTCTTGTGGACGAACTTCGCCTAGAGCCATTCTCTTCAATGCTTGGTAAGGAGCTTCTTCTTTACCTAATTCACATTGATCAACTTGCTCCTTTTGGGAGCCATTAGTTTCATCGAACACTACGTCACGTGCCACTTCAACAAGTCCGGAGGCCTTGTTGAAAACACGATAGGCGTAAGTGTTCGAATCATAGCCAAGAAGGAAACCTTCATCGGACTTCGAAGCGAACTTTGAAGTCCTGGGTTTCTTGTTCAAGATATAACATGGAGAGCCGAAAACTCGAAAATATGAAATGTTGGGTTTGTTACCGGTGAGTAGCTCATAAGGAGTCTTCTTGAGTAGTCGATGAAGGTAGAGTCGATTTGCGGCGTGGCAAGCGGTGTTAATCGCTTCCGCCCAAAATCGATCCGAAGTCTTGTATTCATCGAGCATTGTTCTTGCCATCTCTATGAGCGTTTGGTTCTTCCTTTCGGCGACTCCATTTTGTTGTGGAGAGTATGGTGCTGAAAATTCGTGCTTGATTCCCTCCTCATCAAGGTACTCCTCCACTTGTATGTTCTTGAACTCCATGCCGTTGTCGCTCTGAATACTCTTTATCGATAGTGAGAACTCGTTTTGAGCTCGTTTGAAGAATTTCTTGAGCGTTCCTTGTGTTTCTGACTTGTCATGCAAAAAGAACACCCAAGTGAAGCGGGAAAAATCATCAATAATGACTAAACCGTATTTATTACTGCCGATGCTTATGTAAGTAATTGGACCAAACAAGTCCATATGAAGTAGTTCGAGCGGTCTTGTCGTAGTCATAATGTTCTTTGCAGGATGATGTGCTCCTACTTGCTTCCCGGCTTGGCACGCGCTACAAGGCCTGTCTTTCTCAAAAACAACATCTTTCAAACCTCGGATGTGATCGCCCTTGATGAGTTTTTGAAGATTCCTCATACCAACATGTGCTAGCCGTCTATGCCACAGCCAACCCATGTTGGTTTTTGCAATCAAGCATGTGTCGAGTTCGGCTTTATCCTTGTTGAAGTCAACAAGGTAAAGCTTTCCCTTTAACATACCCTTGAATGCAACGGAACCATCACTCCTCCTTGAGATGGTCACACCCTCGTTAGTAAACAAGCAATTATAACCTTTGTCACATAAATTAGATATGGATAGCAGGTTATAATCTAAAGATTCAACATGTAGAACATGAGAAAGAGTGTGTTCAGAGGATATTGCTATTTTACCGGTACCGAGCACCCTTCCTTGACTATTATCTCTGAAGTAGATGCCTTCGTTTGGTTCCTCGTTTTCTTCATATTCCACGAACATCCTCTTTTCTCCGGTCATGTGGTTGGTGCATCCACTATCTAGCACCCATTTGGATCCACCGGAGGAATAGGCCTACAGAAACAAATTATGCCTTGGTTTTAGGTACCCAAGCTTGCTTGGGTCCTTGTAGGTTAGTTACAATACATTTGGGCACCCACACATGGGATTTTGTGTTCCCATGGCGTGGCCCAGCATAATAAGCATAAACTTTACCAATATTCTTTCTCATTAATACATAAGAGGCATCAAAGGTTTTGAACAAGAGCTGCTGTTGTTTATGGATCGGACTAGTCTGGGTAACCGGACTTGTCCGAATGACCGAACTTGTCCGGGCCTCCACCGGACTAGTCCGATGTTTATGAGAGTTCAGGTTCTTAATTTTTGAGTTACCAGGTTGTGAGGGTCCTCCCTTCACAAAGGTAATCCTTCCCTTGTTATTCTTATGACTTCCAGCATTTTGCTTTCCATCGTAAGAGTAACCAATGCCATACTTGACGTTAGGAGGTCTTTGGACCAAGTATGCACTACGTGCATAGTTGATCCTCTCCTTGTCAAATATTCCACATTGGGTAGGATTTTTATCCTTTGCGGAGATAGAATTTTCCTTCAAGCTGATATCGACTTTGACACATTTGCACATATGAACAGGATTAGTTGAAGTGTGTTGAGAAGGTAGACTTCAAGAGGAGGAAGGTTCACTTAGCTTGAGTGACTCAACTTGCACTTCAAGGATCTTGTTGACCTTGATCAGGTCATCAAGTTGATCCTTGATTGCAACGTTTGAGTTGGTTAATTCCAAACAAGTTTTCTTGCTTGAAGATAGCTCAAGCTCTAGTGAGTTGTTTTTCTCCTTTTGAAGAACTAGAAGATTGTCAAGTTCGACATACCTCTCCTTTTGGGAGATAATCATGTCTTCTTGACGATCAATTAGCGATTCCTTCTCAACAAGTTGGGCAAGTAAAAATTTCATTTTAGCAGCAGTTTTTCTATCTAATCCAGTTAACATATCTTCATCATCACTATCTAGTTCATCATTACTTGAGTACGAATGCATGGAAGGAGTTTTGATGTTTACCTTGCGTTTACCTTCCTTTGCCATGAGGCAAGTGCCATGTACCTTCTTTGCACCGAGCGTGGGGAAGAGTGTGGGATTCTTGGACGAGCTTTCAATGGCTATGCTAGCCATCTCTTCTTCATCGGATGATGAGGACTCATCGTTTGAGTCCCACTCTTTTCCAATGTGTGCTTGTTCAGCTTGTTTCTTCTTTTTGAAGAATTTCTTCGGTTCAGGCTTGGTTTCTTTATTCTTCTTCTTGTTGTCCTCATACGGGCAATCGACTATAAAGTGGTTATACTCACCACAATTATAGCACGCCCGCCTCATCTTCGGCTTTGTCCTTTCCTTGTACTTGCCTTCACCAGATTTTGTTCCTTGTCTTTTCTTCATTATTCTTTTGAACTTTTTCATGAACAAAATCATATCCTCTTCGTCCAGCTCACTGCTTTCGTCATCGCTGTCCTCCTCAAACTGAGCTTCTCTTGCTTCTTTGGATAGAGGTTTGAGTGTGGATTTTAAGGCAACTCCCTTCTTCTTGGCCGATGTGAGGTCGGCTATTTCTTTGACGTGCTTGGCTTGTTTCTCCATCATTTCAAAATTGATGATTTTGCCAAGCAATTCATCTGGAGTCATCCTCTTGTACCCGGGACTTTCTCTGATCATAGAGCATAGTGTGACATTGCGAGGCATAAAGGCTCTAAGGATGAGCTTTACAACCTCGTGGTCATTCCACTTCTTGCTCCCATATGATCGAACCTTGTTTACAAGTGTCTTCAATCGGTTGTACATGTCCTGGGGAGACTCATCTTCCTCAATTGCGAACCTTCCTAGTTCGCCCTCAATCATTTCAATTTTGGCCTCCCGCACATGCCGGTCACCTTCATGGGCTGTTTGCAGTGTGTCCCATATTTCCTTGGCAATCTCCAGTCCGTCTACCTTTGTGAGTTCATCTCGACTTAGAGAGGAGGTGATCACGGCTGCAGCTTGAGCGTTTCTGTGGATGGCTTTCTCTTGACTTGGAGTCAGCTCTTCGTCATCATCTGGGATGTCTATTCCTGTGCACACAATATGCCATAAACTTGGGTTAAGGGAAATCAAGTGCATCTTCATATTTTGCCTCCACATGGAGTAATCACTCCCATCGAAGTGTGGGGCTTTTCCAAGAGGAATAGATAGGTAATGGCTGTTGTTTGAATTTAAACGATCATAGTTGAAAGGATATCGGGAGTAGTCGGTGTGACTACTCCCCTTCTTCTTTTCTTTAACTTTAGCTTTCCCCTTGGAAAGTGCTTTCTTTCGGAGTAGTGCTTTCAGCTCCAGCGTCTCCTCATCATCATCATCGAAGTCTTGAATTGCTTCGAGATACTTTTCAGCTTTTGGTTCTTGTCTTTGTTTACTTCTTCCTGGTTGTTGATTTTCTGAACATCTTTCATGTCCGACATGATCTCTTCGAGTGGTTGCACTCTTTCTTGAAGAACCTTGCTCTGATACCAATTGAATGTAGGCCTAGATGGGGGGTGAATAGGCCTTTTTGATTT
Source organism: Tuctoria greenei (assembly GCA_036927565.1). Classification (NCBI taxonomy): domain Eukaryota; kingdom Viridiplantae; phylum Streptophyta; class Magnoliopsida; order Poales; family Poaceae; genus Tuctoria; species Tuctoria greenei. Next base: position 118,636,155 of record JAYESD010000001.1, read on the forward strand.
TTTCTCGGTTCCTGTAACACTCAACAACAAGGTCAATACCAGAGATATCGGACTAGTCCGGTAATGTGCGGACTAGTCCGATTTTCACGGGCTAGGTTGATCAAGTTCAGAAAATTTGATTGATTCGTTAATGTTTGCAGCAGAAATATAAACTTGAATCTCAATTTAATAGTAGTATGTCAGATTCTATTGAAGTTAAAACTCTTGATCAACAATTAGACTTAGATTGAACAAAGTGAATCAAACCCTAGATTAAGTTGATCAAATTAGATGAAGAACACAAAAAGGACAAGACACACGATTTATCCCGTGGTTCGGCTACCACGAAGGCAACCTACGTCCACGTTGAGGAGCCCACAAAAGGACCGGGTCTTCTCCAACCCTTTCCTCGTCGGATCGCCACGAAGGCCAATCCTCTTCCACTAATCACAAAGAGTAAATAACCAAGTTGAAGGGGCGTTCTCACACGTTGAGAGCTCCCTTGATGACAACTCACAATGACACCAATAACACACTCGAAAATTACAAATTGAAATGTAAGAGTGTGTTAGAGAATCAAACCAAGAGCTCAAAGATGTGTGGCAAGTGTCTCTCCAATGATCTAGAAGTGATCTTCAATGGATTGATTGATTTTGCACTTAATTTCGTGGAGAGAGATGGTTTTTGAGTCTCTTGGGAGGTGTGACGGCGCTAGGGTTCGAGAGAGGGTGAAAGTGGGCCGTGCACCTCTATTTATATGAGGTTTCTAAAAGTGACCGTTAGGGTTCAGAAAGATTGGACTAGTCCGTGGTGGTCACCGGACTAGTCCGGTGTGCTGTGTGTAGCAAACCGTAAGTGTCTAGGAATATCGGACTAGTCCGATTGAAAACGGACTTGTCCGATTTCGCTACTGGAAATCTTCGGACTAGTCCGATTGCTATCGGACTTGTCCAGACATATGAAACCCTAAGTGTTTGGGATGACAAGTCCGCACTTGAGGACTTGTCCGATTTAGATCAGTGTGTATATCGGACTAGTCCGTGTAGACATCGGACTTGTCCGACGTGGATCAGAATGAATATCGGACTAGTCCGGGTCACAACGGACTTGTCCGATTTTGTGTGACTTGTGCATTGTGTTAAGGACTAGTCCGAATTGGAGAGGACTAGTCCGAAGTGGATCAGAAAGATATCGGACTAGTCCGGTGGAGACCGGACTTGTCCGATCTAGAGCAGAATGTGATATCGGACTAGTCCAGCTGATATCGGACTAGTCCGGTCCTGTATAACTTTGTGCATTGTGTGTGTGTGCTTGAAAGTGATTGAGCTCTTGGGTGTGTTTCCTTAACACACTCTATACATAATAATCTACTATTTTCTTCTTCTTGAGCTCAAATTCACTTTGCTTCTCATTTCCCTTCTTTTTGGCATTTTGCTCATTTTTCATCATTTGCCTGCATTCATCTCAACAAAAGGATTAGGATCCCAATTGCTTGTCATAAATCATCCAAAACCCACAAGGGAGTCCTAGATGCACTTTCAGTTTCTCCAACATCTTCTTAACCCGTACGCCCTATCTAAATGCCACAATGACAGAAGCGCTAGAGATAGAAGGGATAGTGTTTCGTACCTGAGAGAATCTCCGGATGAATGATCGCAGGGATTCTCCCCCTTTTTGCATGACTGCAAAAAGGTCCAGTTCGGTGCCTGGTCGGGTGTGTGAACTCCCGAAGTTGGCGGTGAACTGTCGGCACAACTCCTCCCAACTGTTGATGGAGTTGGGTGAAAGGCTCATAAACCAGGACCGGGTGGTCCCAGTTAAAGCCACTGGAAAATAGTTGGCCATTATGGCCTCATTTCCTCCAGCTGCCAGGATAGCAGTGGAGTAAATCTGAAGAAATTCGACGGGATTAACGGTCCCGTCAAACTTCTCCGGCAGGTGAGTCCGAAATTTCTGTGGCCACCTGACCATACGCAGATGCATGGCCAGGGCCGAACAGCCTCCTCCTACTCCTTCAGGAGCAGGAATGTCCTGAGCTTCTCGTCTTTCACGAGCATGCTCGATATGGACTCTGCCGTGTTGTTGACGGTATCGGCGATCAAGCTCCGCCCGGAGGTCATGAGTTCAAAGCCTTGATACAGTGTGAGTGCATCGCGCCCCGGATGGCAACGACGTCACTTGCTGTGACGCAGCACGTCTCCTGTTGTTGGAAACATGCGGACCAAGTCTGCCAGACAAGGTCCGTCGCTGCGACGGGGCCCGTCCTGAAGGAGGAGGACCCTGGTTACTGATGCGATCGGTTGCTGCTGCAACCAAGTGTTCCACATCGGCCCTCCACTGCTCCATTACATCCCGGGATGCATCCGGAGGTGGTGGGCGCTGAAGAAGAGCACGTGCTGCATGGAGCGCGTGTTCCGGGTTGTCATGATTCACCGATGCATTGATTGACGCCGGTGCACCATCGCGCTGCCCAGCTTGATTTGCTGGTGGAGGCGGCGGTGGTGGAAGTGTGACTCCTGCTGGAACTGAGGTTCCTGCTGGTGGCTGCATATTGGAGCGATTGCCCCCAGTAGCTTGAATAGCGGGATGACCATTGGATGATTCAGCAGCTGAGTTCACCATTCTTAAAATCTCAGGCGCCCCCCTTCCTGGTGCACCAACTGTCGGTGGTTTTGATCCGATAGATCTCCCGACACTACTAAAAGTGTTTGCGGAGTTTGAAGTTCGGTGTGGGCGCGCGGAGATTCAAGAAGGTGAAATGTAAAATGACACATGAGACACAAAGATTTATGTGGTTCGGGCCGCCTGAGCGTAATACCCTACTCCACAGGGTGTGTTGGTGTTGTATTGGATGTATGAACTCGACTCAGGTGATGTGAGTTGAGAGCGTGTGTGAGCCGATCAGACCAGATTGGATCAGATCCCTATGTATCGTCGGCCTGTCCTTTTATAGTACAAGGACAGGCCGTTACAAGTTGGCCTGGCCCAACATGTGGCCCCGGCGGCTACTAATATTGATACACATTTGATGCGCTTAATTACCCTTAATGACCGAGTTACGGGCTTTGACAGCGCCGTTACTGGTAATAAGGGTCGTCCGATCGTGTGTCATTAACATAGTATTAATGACACTTAATCGGGTCTTGAAGTCCTTGATTCCCCTTTGAAGATCCGGAGCCGTTGTGGAGTCTATCGGAGGTTTGAGGCTGAAGATCCGACAGTTGGACACGTGGCAGCTCCGGAGCATACTGTGGGGAACAAATAGGTCTGGTGCCACCAGACACGTGTCAGTTCTGGAGCTTCCCTCAGTGTGGGGTTAGGTCCGGGGGTGCCGTTATGGTACATAGCCTGGAGCTTCCCCCTTGTGGGCGGTAGCTCCGGTTTGATGGTACACGTGGCGACCCTGGGACTAACCATGTTGGGGAAGCGGGTCCGGTTATGTCTGACATGTGGGCCTCCGAAGGTCTTCAAATCAAGTAGATGACATTTCCTTGAGATCTTTGCAATCTCAAGGGGTATACGGTACTCTAGGTACCGACACATAGGCTGACGATGCCGAATACTTTCCATTTGGTTTCCACCTCCACACAATGGTGTTATGGTCGCTGGTCAGGATGAATCTGTTGAGTTCTTGTAATAACTAAATAAATTCATCCAATGCGTCCCAAGGCTACAGTGAGGATACATTTTTGATCCAGTTAGAGTTTGTTAGCTCCTTAGCAACAGAGCGACCTCTGAACCATGCAAACTTGAATAAATTCGGGGCCAAGTAATTTGGAGCTTTGCCATGTCGCCAGCATCCTTCCCAAAAAGGAGTGTTTTTACCGTTGCCAACCAAGATCACTGTGGATGCAATGAATAATTGACGGTATGCACAGTTATGACGTGAGAGCATGAATTTCAAGGGTCTATCTTGGCGATCCTAGTTGTACCACATCCGGTGCAGCCGAAGGGCTCTTTCAAACTTGTCAAGGTCCTTGATGCCCAGACCTCCTAGCTACTTAGTGAAAGTGCATCTAGGTAATCCCTTGTGAGTTTTGGACGATTGAAGACAGACAAATGATATCCTAATGAATTTGTTGAGATGACTGCAGGTTAAAAAAATGAGATAGTTTGATGCACTCAAAAAGGTGAAAATGAATTGGTGTACAAAAGAGAAAAGCCCAACTGACAACCGAAGCGCAAAGTAGATTTAAATGTATAGGATGTGTCTGAGAGACACATCTCAAAAGCTCATGTCTTTGCGTAGGGGTAAGGTCTTAATAACACCTAAAAATTCACTGAGCACCGGGCTAGTTTTATCATGGACCGGACTAATCCGTTAAACTCTTTGTTGTCCAAGTTCACTGTGCACCGGACTAGTCCCATGGTGGACCAGACTAGTCACTTAACGTTTTTGGAATCCAATAACATAGTCCACTTGACTAGTCTGATCATGGACCGGACTAGTCTGTTAATGTCTCTGTAAATCCTTTTCAGTGCACTCCGGACAAGTCCGTTCACAGGACAAGACACGTCTATTGAACTCTCTGAAGTCCAATTACACATAGCACCGGACAAGTGTATTCTTTGGTCGGACTAGTCCGTTCAACTCTCTGGAGTTGAATTATACATGGCACCGGAATAGTCCGGATATCCACCGAACTAGTCCGGTATACCTCACACAATTAGGGTTTCTAGTGTGCTACATTCCACGCCAACTTTCATACAGCACACCGGACAAGTCTGGTACTCAGTACGGACTAGTCCTGTCATTGGGATTTCTAACGGTAACTTTTTGGAAACCCTATAAATAGGAGATCCACGGCCCCACAATCACAACTTTCGATTCCTACTGTCAAAATCATAACCCTAGCACCGCCACCTGCCCCAAGAGCCCAAAAACACATCTCCCCATGCATCTAAAGTCCAGAAAGGTGTAAACCAATTGAACACTTAGATTTGGGATTGAAAGATCGTCGTCTACACGTAGTTGAGCTCTTGGGGTTTGATCTCTTGACACTCGTGCTCTTTCTTGTAATCTTTTCGAGTGTATTTGATCATTTTCTCATTGTAATTCTCGTGGGAGCCCTCAACGTGTGAGGTTGCCCCATAAACTTGGTGATTGCCCGTGATAGTGGAATCAAGTCGGCCTTGTGTGGTGACTTGAAGAGGGTAAGGTTTTGAAGAGAACTGTCTCTCTGTGGGCTTCCTCAAAAAGGAGTAGATCTCTTTGGTGAGATCGAACCTCTGTAAAAATTTGTGTCTCGTGTGGTTCTTTACATTTGCATCTTGATTAGGGCACATAGTTGATCAATATCATAACTTGAATTGCAAATTGTTTTTCACATGCAACTTCACGACGTCAATTCTAAATTCAAGTAATCTTATTTGTCGTTCACATTTCCGCTGCTTAAAATAATTTAAATCATGTATCAATGCTTAGTCAAATCGGCATACACCAGGCACACCGGACTAGTCCGCCCACTCAACCGGACAAGTCCGGTCAACCAAGTTTTTGACCATTTGATTAAGTGTGCAGGAAATTTTCAAATCCTATTCAGCCCCCCTCTAGGCCACATTCACTTAGGCCTAGTACACATTTTCCAACGAACCAAATAGTGCCCCCCTCTCACCCCATCCGTATCAATGCTCTTCCACAGGAAGCCTCTTCTGATTTTATCATTTCGATGAACAACGTACCTTCTCCGAACCGGCAAGTCCGTGGGAGACCTTCTGCACAATCTAAAATATGTGTTCATCGCGGTGATTGTGGATTTCACTAATAATTCTCTACCAGAAAAAGAGAGGTGTCCCTTCTCCCAACCGGCGAGTCTGTGGGAGACCTTCTGCACAATCTGCATGATGATGTCCTTGGGCAGTTTCTCAAAATGAAGGGGGAGTCCCAGGTACTTGCATGTGAAGGAAGATAGGCGACTACCCGGGCCCAAAATATTGGGTATCTCAAATGCCTGACATCTAATTGAAAAAAACTTCGTCATGTCTAAGTTGGTAATTAGCCTAGAAGCTTGCCCAAAGAGGTGAAGGATGAGCTTTGTGGCTAGAACGTCATGACCAGTGGGGCGGATGAAAATTGCAGCATCATTTGTGTACAAAGACACACACAGCTGGTCATCAATTCCTAGAAAAGGACTGAGAAGTCCATTGATCTGAGCAATCCGGAGCAGTTTCACCAATTGTTCCATTGCAAGTCGGAAAATCATCGGAGAGAGAGAGGGTCTATGTCAGTACCATGGGTACCAGGTGCCCCCTCATACCGCACTTAAAACTCGTTGCTCTTCCCGGTTGCATGGACTGTGAAGAACGTTCGGAAAAGCTCGATGCAGGATGGCACATCCACCCACATCTCGCAAAAGTGGCCAAATGTTGCCACCAGCAAGAAAGAGTGGGGGCAAAGGTGATGAAGTTGCAGAACGTAGAAATCCAGCAGCATCAGCAGGAAGCATAAAAAGGGTGGGATTAGCCCCACCATGGCATATGACAAGAAGAAGACGATCTCGCCGGTATTCTCTTTCTTGAAGGGGAACTTGCTGACGCGGATCAGGTTGTTGAAGGAGTTGCTTGACCACCCCAAGTTGGTGCGGACCTTCGACATGTCTTCATTTTTCTTGATCTGGCTCCGAGGAAGTCCCAACTCCACTGCTGCAAAGTGGAAGAGAGGAGGAACAAAGGTTGCAAGGGTGGAGAGCTCTATGCGCAATGTAAGATGAAGGCGTAAAGATTTATCACCCTCTGCGGACTTTTTCCCTTTAGTAATCCTCCGCAACGCTTGGATGAAAACTATCTCCGGACTCGAATCGCAGATGACCTCATCAATGTCAAGGGGGCCCGTGTCCACTTTGCTTAGAAAGTTACATTAGGCGAACTTTTGTCATGATGAGAAGTTGGAAGCGCGAGGGTTGCCGCCTAACATGGCTACAAAGATTACACTCAAAACTGATACGTGTTTGGTATTGGGAACTAGCGACGTTCAATTGCATGAGATCCGCATGCCAGGATCCCACGCGCCGTTTCAAAAAGGGCCATGTGGCAATGGCATAACTCTTCGTTGTCGCCTCAACCGCCTAGAAAAAGACTTTGAAGCCGAAGCGCGTGAATCGAAGATGGCCCCACCTCAGGTAGTATAACTTCGCCCAGAGGGTTTCTTCTAGATTTGAGCCCAGGGTCCACTGTAGGTACCCTGGATACCAGGTACCGCATGATACCGCACTTAAAACCAAGGAGTTCCTATGTTTGAGTTAAAGACTTCCAAAGGAAACACGCGTCCTATAGTACTAGGCCCGCATCCCTCGTTCAGGTAGCTATGGTGCTACAACGTGTCTTGCGGGACCGGACCTACCCTCCTTCACAAGGAAGCTCCAGTACTGCCATGTGTCCAACAACCTCGGATCTAACCCCTAGTAGAGGAAAGCTCTGGTGGCGCCACGCATCAAGTGGTGCTGAACCTGCCTCCTCACAGAGGGTAGCTCTGGAGCTGCCACATGTGAAACCTCCAGACCTAAGCCTACAACGGGAAGACCAAATGATCTCCAACAGCACAAAAAATTTAGGAGGCTATTAAACAGACATAACAAGACCTGATTAATGTGCCATTAATTCACTATTAATGACACGCTATTAGAGGACTATCAAGATAGGTAACGCCACCATTAAGGTGCGTTATCACACTTTAGTCATGGATTATACATGTAGATCATGTATAGGTGGTTAATTACAGCTGAGGCCACCTGTCGGGCTAGGCATGTACTGTAATGGCCAGTCCTTAACATATACAAGGATTGTGTCGCACAGTACAAGATAACCAAGCTCACACGTAGACAAACAACCACAGACACTCGCCACACACTCAGACAATCAACAACCTTCACGTGGAGTAGGGTATTATGCTCAGGTGGCCCGAACCACGTAAAAACTCTCGTATCATCATCTTGTTCTTGATCTTACACGCCTCATCTGAATACGAACCTTGCGGACTACGCTTTAGTAGTACCGGGTGAAGTGTCATTCCAACACTCTGACATTTGGCGTGCGAGGAAGGGGCACTAAGATCTCAAGATGTTGAACTCCACCGCAGCTTTGTCCAACGGTTTGGTTGAGCAGCGTGCTGGAGGAAATCCCTCCAACGTGCAACATCCAGCCAATGTTGTTGTCTCGACGGGTGTCATTCCACCACCACAACCTCCACCATATCAGCAAGATAGTATATTCGTGTCGATCACTTCATCGACGATCAATCCTGAGAACGAGCTGAATGCAAAGCAGACTCTGCTTCAGTGTCCTCTAACGCCTAGAACAGCTCAGGGCGCGATGGAACAACGGTTCGTTGATGTGGAGCATTTGGTTCCAACTGCAACCAATGCCATCAGCAACCAAGGTCCGCCCCACGCTGGGCGGGCACCTTCAAGGAATAGGACTTTGTGTGGTAGACTTGGTCCTCAAGCATCACAGCACAGGAGACGTACGCCATCCTAGCAAGTGATGTAACTACCCTCTAGGGATCGCCACACCCATATGGCATCAAGGCTCCCGATGCATGATCTCCGGTCAAAGCTCAACCGCCGATACATGAGGCAGGATGGTCACACACATATCAAGCACGCTCACAGGAGGAGAGAGGATTGGGAAAACCCTTCTCCATTAGGAGTGGAGGGGGGTGGATGTTCGGCCCTTGCCATGCATCTCTACATGGCCAACTAGCCACCTAAGTTCCGGCCTCATCTTCTAGATAAGTATGACGGGATAGTCAATCCTATCAAATTTCTTCAAATCTACTCCACTACCATCCTCGCAACTGGAGGCAATGAGGTCGTGATGGCCAACTACTTCCCTGTGGCTCTAACTGGGACAGCGAGGTCCTAGTTTATGAGTCTACCTCCTGACTCCATCTATAGTTGGGGGGAACTTTGTCGCCAGTCCACTGCCAACTTCGGGAGCTCCTACATCTGACCTGGCACAAAGCTAGATTTGTTCACCGTACAGCAAAAATCGAGAGAATCGTTGCGATCATTCATCTAGCGGTTTTCTCAGGTACGAAATACTATTCCTTCTATCTCCAATGCCTCTATCGTTGTTGCATTCCGACAAGGAGTTAGAGACAAGAAGATGCTAGAGAAGCTGGCAACCAAAGACGTCACTAGCGTCACTGAGCTCTTTAGCATAGCCGACAAATGTTCTAGGGCTTTGGAGGGCCGAGAGATGCACTCCAAACAAGCTGCAAAGGCTGGAAAATCTTCCTCCAAGGCTAAAACTACTGCCTTTGGCAGTGTAAAGAAGAGGAAGAAGTCCGTGACAATAAGAAGTCGTTGGCCGGTACACCTACTACTGCTGCTGCAGTTGCAACCTCTGGTGGTCGAGGGCCACGCCCCAAAAACGACCCCGCCCATCGACTTAGGATAGTGACAGAGAGAAGATATGGTGTCTGATTCATAAATCAAACACCCATAACCTCGAAGATTGTCATGAGGTCCAGCGACTTGTTGAACACAACAATAAGCACCAAAAGAAGCCCCATACCACCAACAGGAGGGGAAACATAAAGTCGGAGAAGATCTGTCAGAATAGGAGCTTGGCTTCTAGGACAACAAGAGGTCCCTGAAGGCCGTCTACAACACTGTGTACGATGACTTCGACATCTCCAACAATGAGCGTCAAAAAACTCTCCATATGATATATGGAGGGTCCTGGGATATTACCTCCCGGCGTATCCTTAAGACTATGCATCGGGAGATAGCTCCCGCAGCTCCCACCGCTAAGGCAGAATCTAAACAGAAGTGGATGGATACTGAAATCATCTTCGATGCTTCAAATTATCCGAAGAACATGACCAGAGCTGATCAGCTGCCATTGATGGTATCTCCTACCATCAACAACATCCAGCTCTATCATGTCCTGGTGGACAGAGGCGCGATGCCTAACCTCCTCGCCTTCGCAGCTTTCACGAAGCTCCAACTCAGCCTGTGGGACCTTAGGCCATCAAATCCTTTCTCCGGAGTAGGTTCGGGAGCTATCACTCCTCTCGGATCAATTACACTCTCGGTGACTTTCGGGACTAGGGACAACTATAGGTCCAAGAAGGTGGTGTTTGATGTGGCACACATCAGCCTTCCCTTCAACGCCATCCTAGACAGGCCAGCCCTGTATAGGTTCATGGTCGTAGCTCATTACTGGGGTCACTGCACTGGAGGAACTTCACGCGCTTGCAACAAGGCAGGAAGAAGAATCTGGCAAAGAGCGACAAGCTCAACAACCACTGAGCTCACATCAGCGTGGCTCAACACCTACACCTTGCGTGCAACCAAGCGGCGACACCGACATCCCCATCAGAGTCGTCCAAATTGGTTCTGACGCTGCCCAGACCACTCGTATATCGGGAGGTATCGACAATAAATAGGCACTCGCGCTTGTCACTTTCCTCTGAGCAAATGTTGACGTGTTTGCATTGAAACCATCACATATACCTAGGATCCCTAGGGAGGTGATCGAGCACAGCCTAAAGATATACCCCGATGCACGGCTAGTACACTAGAAGCCCCAGAACCTATCTGTCGAGCGGAAGAACTCCATCAGACAATGAATTAGAAGCTGCTCGACGCTGGTTTCATCTGGGAGGTTCACAATCCTCAGTGGATGACAAACACACTCGTTGTACCAAAGACCGGCGAGAAGCTTCAGATGTGCATCGACTACACTACTTTGAATAAGGCATGCCCAAAAGATATATTTCCACTTCATAAAATAGACAAGATAGTGGATTCTACCTCCGAGTGTGAGTTACTATGTTTCCTAGAAGCATGTTCAGGATATCATCAGATTCAAATGTCTAGGGAAGATGAAGAGCACACTGCCTTCATTACATTAGATGGGTTATATTGTTACACTGCTAAGCCTTTTGGTCTCATAAATGCCGCTTCAAAATTTGTGTGAGCTATGCACAAAACATTTGGAGAGCTCTTCGGGGACTTCGTGGAGATCTACGTTGATGACATCATCATTAAGGTGAAGAACAAGGAATCACCACTTGACAATCTGCTAGCTGTCTTCGACAAGTTGCGCCTAAAGCATACGAAGCTTAAACCGGACAAGTGCTTCTTCGGGGTTACTCCGGAAGGCTCCTTCGTTTCTTGGTGAATCACCGAGGAATTGATGCAACTCCAACAAAAATCAAGGCCATCGAAGAGATGCGCTCCCCCCCCCCAGCCCGCGCCAAGGATGTCCAGAAGCTAACTAGGTGTCTAGCTGCACTCAGCCGGTTCATTTGAAGACTGGCAGAGCGTGCACTTCCCTTCTTCAAGCTATTGAGGAAGTCCAAGCCATTTCATTGGTCCGAAGAAGCAGAGAAGGCATTCCAAGACCTCGAGCAGCTCCTTACGACACTAACAGCTCTGGTAGCCCCGGGGCCTTGTGAGCCTCTTTTGGTTTACATTTAAGCAACTATGGAGGTTGTCAGCATGGTCCTTGTCGCGGAGAGACCGGAGCCATCTTCAACTCAGGAGCCTAGACCCCTCCGTAAGGGTCCGAAGCTAACTGAAGGCGAGTCTGGGTCCCAACCCCCCAGGCACGGATCCTAAAGGCAAGAGGCCAGAGGATCAACCTCTCTTATTCGAGGGAGTTCCCACATTACAAGAAGAAGGTCTGAACCCCTCCGAGGACGTCTGGACTGATGAAGAACAAAATCCGGACCCCTCTAGAAGGGCCTGGGTTGCTCAAAAAGAAGAATTGGACCCCTCTGGGAGGGTCCGGGTTGATGGAGAAGCAGCTTCGGGCCCCTCCAGGAGGGCCCGAACCATCAGCGTCTAGTATACTCATTAGTGAAGTGCTACACGATGCGAGGACTCGCTACATAGAGGTGCATAAGCTGCTATATGCAGTCCTTGTTGCCTCAAGAAAGCTACATCACTACTTTTAGGCCCACAAGATATCAGTGACAACTTCCTTTCCACCGCGTGCTATATTACATTATCCAAATTCTACTGGAAATATTGCCAAGTGGATTGTGGAGTTATCAGAATTCAATCTAGAATTCCTGCCTCGACATGCGATCAAGAGTTAGGCGCTGGCTGATTTCGTGGCGAAGTGGATTCCTTCTTCATCAACTCCAGGGGGCCTTAGTGAGCAGAAGCTGGAACCTAAGGTCCCTGTCTTCACTGAGCCTCATTGGACAGTCTACTTCGACAGCTCTATGCAGAAGCAGGGGGCCGGAGCTGGAATCCTTCTCCTAGCTCTGACAGGGGATAAGGTCAAGTACATGGTACACCTTGACTTCAAGACAACCAACAACATGGCGGAGTATGAAGCTCTCATCTACGTACTGAAGGTGGCGCTATCATATGGCGTCAGACACCCTCAAGGAAGGGTGAAGGGTGACTCACAACTCATCATCAAGCAAGTCAAAGGTGAATGTAGTTGCAACAATCCCCAACTTGCTGCTTATTTTATTGAAGTCCAGAAGCTGCTGAAGGACTTCCATGTCCTAGATCTATGTCATGTTCAGCGTCTCAACAACGCTGATGTAACACCCTCAATTTTTGCATCATACATTGCATACATGTTCATGCATTAAACATTAGTGGAATAAAGGGAAAATAATAAAGGATAAAACATGCATATACAAAATATGTGTAGAAAAGAAGAAAAGAAAATAATAATATAAAACATGTATTAGAAAAAAATATATAAGAAAAAATGTATTTGAAATTTAAGGAAATAAAGATTCCGGAAACTCCGGGTGCAACCGAGCCAGCCCGCGTTCCACATGAGTGTTGCGCTCTGAGTCCGTTTGGACCAAGTCGGCCGCGCACCTCGTTGGGGCCCAACACTGAGTTGGTTGTTGGTCGGGTGCTGAAGCCAGACTCTGGTCCTCGCCACCTATATAAAACCAAAGGCCTTCGTACTTCGCCCGCAGAAGCAAAGTAGCGCCCTAGAAGACCCTAGCGCCGAGAAAGATATAAGGAGAGGACATAGCTGTGCCGCCAGAGAGAAGGAGAGAAGAAAAAAAAAAGGACGAAGAAGAATAAAAGGAGGAGGGTGTCATCGTCCGCCGAAGATCATCACACCACCGTCGTCGTGCCGCAAGAGGACTGCTGCACCATCACTTCATCTGCGCCACGCCTTCGTCCCGTGATCTTTGGAGCCGTCACATCTACGGTAGGATACATTTTTCGATACGAATTCTAGCAACATATTAGATCTAATAACCGGAATTTAATCGTAGTTGCACCATGTATTTATTTTCAGCAACATTAATTCTCACTAAAACCACCGTAAACTCGTATGAACATGTATGAACTAGTTGCATGTAATCAATAAACAATCATAGTTAATTAATTACTGAACTTTGCATGCATGCATGTCATTGCATGTTGATTAATATGTGTGCATCATGTTGATTGTATGTATTTTCTTGTATGTGTGATCATGAGTAGAGGGACGTGCTCAAGAGGCCATATACGAGGATTTCCAGAACCAATACTTTGAAGCGCTTGAGCATCCCCATCCGTCTGAGCAAGGCAAGTGTCCTTGATCATATTAATCCCATTTTATTAAATGTTTTGTTTGCGAATGTGCATGCTCGTGTCAATATGATGGGAAACCCCACGTAGGAGTTTACTAGCGTTGTATGCCACCCCTTGTCGTCGGGATATACATGATGAGTCGGGTATGGGTATTTTTCTTTTTGCACTGCATCTCTACACGGGTTCTGGGTAACTTAAATAATTTGCTTGACAACACTAATTATGAGAACTTGGGATGGCTGTAAGATGATGATTAAATTAGCAACATGGAACTTAGCAGATCTAAGAAGCATGGTTTTGTGGAATGGGTCGGGTAGTACGGGTGTTTTTCTTGCCTTAGATCTAAGGACCGGTTCATGCGAGAATATGCCAGGACAACAGTGCCACCGCAAGGCCAAGTATGGGTGCGGTGTAGCTGAATAATTAGTAGTGCTGCTAGTATTGTATGGACCATTGGATGGCGCAGGGAATGGGAGTTGAAGAGGGCTACCTTGGGATCCTCATGGCACACGAGGGGGCCCATGGGTGGGAGAATGGAGATTCAAGCCTTCCGGTGAAACTTTAGTGGGCCCGTACATACTAGTATTCCCTTTTGAAAGGCTATTTTGTGACCTCTTGGCCACACACCTATGGAAGTGCGATAAGGCATAATAGAGGTTGTTAGTCATCAAAAGGTGATGAAATCATGAACATGTGGGTAATGTGGTACAACCTCTGCAGAGTGTTAAAAACTATCATGATTGCCATGCTCTCGGTTACAAGCACTTGGATGACCTACATGATTAGAATTGGACTTTGGATTTTTGGATGGTTGCTATGGGTTGGTTTTCTCACTTGAGAATAGTCGGTTTATGGAAGAATATGGAATTGGCATGTGGTATTAAATTAATTGTTTGGTGGTATTAAATGGATTGTGATGGTAAATGAGAATGTTCTATTTATGACATAATAATTACTTGGGTTATGTAGGGAAATAAACTCACATAGACATGATAGGCTGCTTTTTCATGTTTATGAAATGTATTGTTCTGCAATTAGCCATTTTATTCGAGTCATTTCTTTAGCTACATGTCATCTATTCCCACACTTGCTAAGTACGACACGTACTCACCATTACAATCCCCCCCCCAACAGCTACTGGAGATAATTCGGAGTACCCGGAGGATCACACGGAGTACCGACATCAATTGCGTGTGGAATGGAGTCGTGCTACATAGTTTAGTTTCCGCTACATTAATTAGAGTTTTTTCATTTATGAACTATTGGATTATTGTAATGAAGTACTTATGTAATAGTTACGACGTGGTTAAATTTTGTATATCGCTTGTGATGCATCCGTATATGTGTGATGAACATTCTGGGCACACATATGCATTACACTTGGTCCATATTCAGAACCATGTGTCACAGCTGAAGCTGATGATCTCTCGACGAAGGCTTTAACAGAATCTCAAGCTCCACACGGAGCTTTGGTCAGAAGATTGTCAGGACCAGCCCCTCTGCCTGCCGAACTGATTGATGGGGGCAAGACCAACACCTCGAAGCTGGCGGTCCCGGTGGTCTTGTTACTATGGCGCCCACCAAGGATTGTAGGCATTGTAGAAAGCTCTGATCAACACAGCACGGAAGATCCAGAAGCTCACGTTAGCTCTGATGCATGGATCTCAGAGATTCGTAGCTACTTGAAGGACAATATCCTTCTTGAAGACGGTGCTTCCGCTGATTGAATAGCCAGATTGGCTAAAAGATACAAGTTGGTAGAAAGGGATATCTATCGACGTGGTGCCAACTACGTTCTAATGCGGTGCATTTCTCAGGAAGAAGGCCACAAACTTCTCGCGAAAATCCATGGAGGCGAATGCAGGAACCACGCGTCTTCTCGCACTTTGGTCGGTAAAGCCTTCTGGCATGGCTTTTACTAGCCCACATCACTCCAGGATGCAGTTGAGTAGGTAAAGAAGTGCGAAGCATGCCAATTCTATGCAAAGCAGATTCACACATTGGCTCAGTCACTGCAAATGATACCTCCCATATGGCATTTCGCTCTGTGAGGGATCGACATTTTGGGACCTTTCCCAAAAGTCGTCGGATGTTACAGGTTCCTATATGTCGCCATCGACAAGTTCACCAAGTGGTCGGATGCTACCCCAGTTGTGACAATCAATAATCAATTAGCTATCAAGTTCTTGAAGTCAATAGTCTGCAGATTTGGAGTTCCGAACAGAGTCATCACCAACAACAGAACCCAATCCAAAAGTGCAGCATTTCAAGAGTACTGCAAAGATATCGGCATACAAGTCAGCTATGCATCAGTAGCTCACCCGACAAGCCATGGCCAAGCTAAGAGCTAATTCAGAAATACTCAAGGGTATCAAGACGCGCATATATGAGTGCCTGAAGAAACATGGTGCCAACTGGATAGTGTTAGAGATAAATTAATTAAGTTGATCACGGGTAATTAGGAGTTAGTTACGGGAGTAACCAACTGAATCTCCTATTCACCTCCCCTGTCTTGATCGGGGACAAAACCCAAATAGAATCTGTTTGGGGTGGGCCCCCTCAGCTGCTCCTTCATCTATAAATAGATGAGCACCCCCCCCCCCTAAGAAAGGTACCAACAGGTTCCCTCCCCTAAGAACTATGTGCTCCAGCCCTAAGAGGTTCGGATCACCTAGAAGGAGAAAGTTGGTGAAGGTTCCCACCCTTCATCGCCAGCGGCACTGACTCCACTGCATCAATTCCATGGATGCCTCTTCTCCATCAACACCACAAGGTATGCCCTCAGGTGCGAATTCAACCCCTCTATTCTTACTTGCTCCATGGTGTTGCGCCTTGATCATGCCTCTGTCACATCTATGATCGGACCCTAATAGCCAATTAGGCACCCAAGTACAAACCCTTAGTTTCGACAATGGTAATGAGAGCCACCTTAATTGGCTTTAGGGACTCGGACACATCTGATATTGATCAAGTTAGATCAATTCTGTGAGGTCACCTTGATCTCTAAACTTAAGACCCTTGATTCTACAGCATAAGAAAAGAGGATATTCAGACTAAAATAATTAAGATTTGAATTCAAATTCAACTCAAACAAAATTAAGTGGATTAGAGTTTCTAATCCTAAATTAGAGCCATGAATTTTCGAATTGGCTTATGATCAGAACAGAAATTAGGGACCAATTTGAATTCAACAATCAAATTGGACCACACAAGATGCGACTCAGATCCAAAAAATCAGTGAGCAAATCCGAAGTAAAACTCAGATAAACCTTAGAATAGAGAAAGGGATTAATAGAACTCACCTTAGTCTTGGCTTGACCCTCCATATCGACGCCTTGCATTTGACGGAGAACGTCACTATCGTGTTCCTAGGGTTGCCTCCTCGCCGGATCACCCGAGGATTGCACATCCTTAGTCGGAACAAGGCACCCCATTGGTCCACTCGATGGCGGCGCGCTCACCCAACGGCGAGCGTCGCGCGCCGGCGAGATGACCGCAAAGGTGCCATCGGGGCTTAGATCTCGCCAGGGAGGGTGCAGCCCCAACCCTAGCGTGATGCTCAACTCTCAGCTTCCGGCCTAGAAGCCCATGCCAAGCGACGCAAGCACCATACGGTGTACCTGCGCGCACCAGCGACGAACTGTGGCAGCGCCAGGGACCACCCGCCGTCGGCGGATCCAAGCCACATTGGCAGCGCCGCATTTCCTCTCGGTTTTCTCTCTGTCGAGGCGAATGAAGGAAAGGGCGATGGTCGAATGCATTAGGGTTTCAACAAAACTGATTTTTGTATCATCGTCCGATTGTTATCACTCGTTCGTTTCCTGATCAACATTCGGGATTAATCAGCCGACGTCACCGGTTTAATCCGAACCGTCGATCTCAGGACGTGCGGGCCACAACAGGCGGCGCACAAGCTGGGCTCCGCAGGCCGCGCACACATGGGCTCGTGGGCCGCCCTTAGAATTAGCCAGAAATTTTCCCCATTTTAGTTAGCAGGTTGTGAGCCGATTCCGAGAGAAGCTGGGCCGCAAGGCTGATTTTCCTTTTCTTTTTAAAGGGATTTTTCTGCAGTATTTTAATTTTTTTGGCATATGCCTTGGGCCACATCAAAGGAATGGGCCTTTGCGTGAAAAGCATAGGTGGGCCAGTTTCATAAACTGAGCCCAAAATTTGTTTTTGTAAAATTCCCAGTGGGATGGGCCTTTTCAGGAGCTTTTGCTCATTTTCAATAAAATAGTAAAATAAGTTTCTGTTTTTCAGAAACAAATTAGAATCTTTTGGTTCTTATCAGAAAAATACAATTAGTATTTTCTGGTTTTTCAGAAACAATAAATTAGCATTTTAGTTATTTTTAGTAATTTTATTCATGAAGTAAAATTCATTGATTTTTAGTATAATGGGCATTTATTTGTTTTATACTATGAGCATTATATTGTATTTTTCAGTAATTTATTTAATTATGATGAATTTAAGTTTATGCTCAGTCTATTATTCTATTGTGAAATTTTATTATGTCGCACATATTCAGCATGTCCACTTAGTAAATAAGATTCCACTGTGTTACTTAGTTTTGCATAGTGATTTTGTGAAGTAGCCAACGTGAACAATGAATTTAAGCTATGCTCTCAGTTTATTCAGTTTCATAGTAATTTTGTTAACTAGCCAACGCGAACGATAAAATTACTATGTTCTCACTTGCATGGAAAATTTTACTTGAGTAGCCAACGTGAAAAATAAAATTTTGCCATGCTCTAAGTTATGAATGTTGTATTTTGTTCGAGTAGCCAACGTGAAAAACAAAAGATAACATTCCCACTCAGTACATAGAAAACTTTGTTCGAGTAGCCAACATGAAAGACAAAGTTTACTATGTTTCATAAATAAATTAGTGAATGCCGTATTTTGTTGAAAAACAAAATGTGACAATAATTAGTTCATAGAAACTTTTGTTCGAGTAGCCAACGTGAAAGACAAAAGTTACTATATTTTTTTAATCAGTGAATCTCGTATTTTGTAGAAAGACAAAATATGATGATTCTTTTTCCTATGTAGCTTACATTAGTATAATATAAAAGTTTGTTCGAGTAGCCAACGTGAAAGACACAATTTCCTATGATTTCAGTTTATTACTAAGTTTTATTATGCATTCACTAATGTTACTCAGTTTTTCATTCATATGACTCCTCCATCATCAGTTCAGTACTCAGTTATCTCTCTACCATTGAGCCTCTTAACAAAGTTAATTACGACTCATGGAGAGAGAAGCTCAGGATTGCTTTGGTAGTCTCAAAATTAGAGGTGGCACTGATCAGATACTGCCCTACTAAGCCTCAGGTTCCAATGCCTATAACTGGAGAGACTGATGAGTCTTTTGAGTTGAGGAAGGGACAATTCCTTAGTCTCATGCACATGTATGAGAATGAGCTAGCTAAATGGGACCACTCAAATAACCTAATTTTGATGATAATTAAGGGTTCCATCACTAAAACAATTCGGGAAGCAATTACCGAATGCGACACCGCTACTAAGTACCTCAACGAGATTGAGAAACAGTTTGCTAGCACCACTAAGTCCCTTAGTGACGTAGACCCAGTCAACCGCACTAATGGAAATCATAAGGGCAAGAATAAGGTTTCATGGACACATTCTTCTCAACAAAGTGTGAAGATGGACAAAATTAGGTGCTACTTTTGCAAACAAGAAGGACACTACCAGAAGGATTGCGTAGGCTTCCTCAAACGGTGTCATAAGAAGGGTAATACTTAGTTCAGAATTCCCTGTTTTCAGTATATTTACGATCTACGTGTTAGATTGACTTAGTTGCAACTGTGCAAAATTTGAGCAGGGATTAAGTATGAGGAGGATTATAAGAGGAGGGATAAGGGTCGTTAAAGTTGCTAATGACCACGAAGCCGAAGTAAAAGCAGACTTAAAACTCCTATTAGTATTTTATGGCTTTGTACTTTTGTTTCATTATGATGTTTCATGTACCCTCATTTAGAGAAATTTGTATTACTTTCATGCATGGACTATTCAGATTTGTAAGCCTTTTGGCTAAATAAGGTTATAATAAGTTGTAAGTCTTGCCATCCGACAAGACAATTTTCTTTTGTCCTCGCATGATGATTATCTAAGTTGTATCAAATTTCTACCATTAAACTAAGTGTTTCGCAAAGCACATGAGAATCGATCACAAAACAATTTCGAGGGGGAGAATTAATTAAGTGTTTTTAATCGATTCCTCTCCACTTAGATTAACAAAACATAAGCGAATGCATAAACAGAATTCATCATATATTTAATAGGATCTGATCGTGAGGAGGAGTAATACGATCGGTATACCCCATATTGAATTAGAAATACATGACGTCTTTCAACTTAGTCGATTAGCTCATGAGTCGATGCTTAAAAACCTCTATTCAATTGCTACATCAAAAAATATAAATAGTTGGTGCCTAAAAACATCATATTAGAAAAGGACAAGACATAAATATTCATTAATATTTTATATGAGGTTGTCATTAAGTTGATTAGCCCAAACATCAGTAAGTAGCCATCTTGATTGGCAATTTAATAAGTTGATAACCATCAATGGAAGCAATATATGCTAGAATCATGGGGAGTAAGGTTATTTGAGATGACGATTATGAGGAGAAGTGGGTGCATGCACTCATTTTCATGATTCAAGAACCGTTCATCACGATACCTGCTGCTGTTGAGACAACACCGTTGTCTCAACACCTTTTGTCAGCTCTTCATGGGCATAAATAGTAAGACTTCTATCTTACAGAAGCAACTGCAGCCAGCTTATTATTAGTTGCCGCTAAAGATGAAGAGCAACAATCACCTCAATTAGTAAATTATGCGTTAATAAGTGGACCTCGTAATAAGATCCATATTCAAATAAAGAATGATCCTACCTCATTTGAAATAAGATAATAAAGTTTGTACTTAGTTGACATTCTTAAATGAGCCAAAACAGTAGACCGTAATGGGTCCACATTAGTAAACGTGACTCCAGAGGGAAAAGTCATTTTTTGTTAGGAGACCTTGAGAATATTAACTTGTTCTCATGATGTCTCAATTATCTATTCGTTAAAGAACCGATTAGATATTAGTAACACATTATGACTTAGTATTACATCGTATGAATGTAATAATGGCATTTTTTAAATGGGATCTATACAAGAACGCCTATGTAACACAACCGAAAGGTGTTGTCATTAAGCATAAGGTACATAGCGATACAAGTTAAAATAGTTCGTTTATTCATGATCTGAATAAGCCCTTGTTGGCAATAGGTATCTCATGTTCAATAGATCAATCAGTAAGTTTGGGTTATTACAAATAAGGAGGAGAATTTAGCTTTGTACTTTGTAAATTGCATGTTACCTACAAGTAATCATGTTGATTTACTATCCAGTTTTTGCCCCCCGATTTTGACGTTAAGGGGCATTAAGCTCATTAGGCATGCTTGAGTTATACTTGAAATGTATGACGTGTGCGCAATTAAATAGTCTGCTCAGGAAAGTAAAGGTTAATTAGTATTGGAACCAATTAGATAATGTTTGAACAAAATACGGTTCCAAGGACTTCTTCTGTCAAGTTGCTCAAACAATTAGTCACCTTGACATAGACTAAGTAATTGTGTTATTTTGGCAAAAGTTAGTCCAATCTAAGGTTTTCGAATAAAGATAAAAGTTAATTTGCAGTTATGCGGTTAACTAAGGTATCATGATAAGATTAGAATTTTAATGAGTCATGGATCATTAAAACTAAGTTTCTGCGAGATGTGTAGTAAAATCCTCATTAGTAAAATAGCACTCGCAGTAGGAGCTTTGTTGTGGAACTAGCTCCAAACCTAAAGTCACGGCGTCGTGAATGATGTATACTAAATTAGTGATGAGATCACTGAGCAGACACCATATCAAAACCCGGGTTAAGTGTGGTTGACAGCATAGAACCACCTAAGTTATTTGTACTTATGAGGCAACAAGTCAGATGTGCTGCCAAACACATTGACATCAATCGTGTGTTGCAAAAGAAGTAAATCGAGGAACATACTATGTATTGGTAATTGAGCAATAAAGTTCATGCGAATCCTCACGGTACCGCATACAAAGGACTTCCACCCAATGTGTTCGGAGAACACATAACGCGTATGGGTTTAAGGAAGAACATGTTATCTCTTGGATATTTAGGGGCCAAACTCAGTTTTAGGATATGTTTCTTAGTGTGAGATATAATGTGGTCGTTAAGTCAAGGAGTACGTAACTGGCTATCTTCGATGCGTCGTTCCCTTTATGTCGAACATGAGTAAATAATGTCAAAAGTCTATGTGCTTAGAAAATCAGTTTATGTGGCCTGTGATCAAGGGGAAGAATGTTAGAGATAAATTAATTAAGTTGATCACAAGTAATTAGGAGTTGGTTATGGGAGTAACCAACTCATTCTCCTATTCACCTCACCTGACCTGATCGTGGACAAAACCCAAATAGAATCTGTTTGGAGTGGGCCCCCTCAGCTGCTCCTCCATCTATAAATAGATGAGCACCCCCCCTAAGAAAGGTACCGGTGGATTGCCTCCCCTAAGAACTACGTGCTCCAGCCCTAAGAGGTTCCGATCACCTAGAAGGAGAAAGCTGGGGAAGGTTTCCACCCTTCATCGGCAGCGGCACTGACTCCACTGCATCAAGTCCATTGATGCCTCTTCTCCATCAACACCACAAGGTATGCCCTCAGGTGCAAATTCAACCCCTCTATTCTTACTTGCTCCATTGTGTTGCACCTTGATCATGCCTCTGTCACATCAATGACCGGACCCTAATAGCCAATTAGGCACCTATGTAAAAACCCTCAGTTTCAACAGATAGAGGAGCTTCCGTCCGCATTGTGGGCAAGCAGGACAACACCTAGCCGGGCAACCGGAGAGACACCTTTCTTCTTGATTTACGTAGCTGAAGCAGCCCTTCCTCCGGAGATCACCATGGGTTCTCTTCGAGTCCGGACCTTTGACGAAGCCACGCAGTACAAGCTCCGGCGTGAAGACACAAGCTCCAGCGTGAAGACCTGGACCTCGTAGATGAGGCAAAGTGCCAAGCGGCTGTTCGGAACGCACGATACTGCCAGGCGCTCCAACGCTATCATCAAAGGTTTGTTCGCAACCGACAGCTAGAAGAAGGCGATCTGGTGCTGCGGAGAATACTGACTTGAGAAGGGATGAACAAACTTTCCCCAAGCTGGGGAGGCTGTTGATGTTTCTTAAGTCACATATCAACTATTGAAAGAGATGAGGTCCACAAGCGCACGGAGACTATCGTGTAGCATTTCACCCAAGATTATTCCCAAGGGTATCGTATTTATCCCAAAGGAAGACAATGGAGTAAAGTAAACACTACTCACATGATCAAGTTATGGGATACTAATCAAATACAAAGATAGGGGTAAGTTGATAATATGGGTAGTGTGACACACACCTAAGCAATCTATTTTAAGGGGTAAATGGGTCCTAATGGAGGTTAGACCTAGAGTTGGGGAGTTGCTCCTACAATGCTTCTAATATACATATAATATACATTGGATGTGATCTTGTCATTCCTTGGTTAAGGTGCATCATATCTTTTAGCCACAAAGGAATAACTTACACCCAATGATGGTGGCAAATCCCTTGAGCTTGAATGAGTTATTAGAATAGTTGAGAGCATAACGCTCTCACATATTCGTAACAGCCCATTGGTTGCTCCCAGAGGGTTTCCATGTCAAATCTCCAGCCCCGTATAGTTATGGTTGACGTTCAGGATTAATTTCTGATAGGTTGTAACCATCCTAATTTACTCCTTGGCCAAGAGATATTGATATGGAATCCTCTTAGGATTACCAACAATCGAATCTTTGAATGCATGCATAAATATCTTACTCTTGCAATCTTCCTCTCTATGATAGAGAGGGATGGTTAGCTCCTGATATTTGTACAAATGAAGTTTTGGGTTAGGTAACCGAATTTTCATTTGTACATACGGGGAAGATAAAAATCAAAGATGCATTGGGTCATCCAAGTGTATCCATGAACAATGTGTGAATCATTGCTAGGAGTGGGGCTTTATAGATAAGTCAAGTTGAACATTTTCAAAAGCTCCTACTCATAGCAATGCAAGTGATATAAAAACACTATATGGATCCCTCCATCTTGTAAAATTTCTAACCACCATAGTTTTTTTATACAAGAGCAAATATTTATCATGTGGATCATGGCAAGCAAGATTCTCAATTTTATCCTCCTGAACATTTTTATATTCTTGCCTAGAAATTTGAAATTTAGTGATCCATGTATGAATGAGTTTCAAATCAAAATTATGGACATCACTATTCCTAGGTTGCTACATATCAATATAACCATTAAGTCATTCCATAAGCATTGCCTAGGCAGAAAATGTCTAAGTCAATTTTAGCAATGCTTATGAAATTCTAGGTACTTGTTTAAATTTATTCCCAAGTAAGGTGGCATTCCTTTCTGAAGAATCAAAAAGAGTAATGTCAACACTTACTCTCGTGAAGATGCATAAGAATTGAATGTTGAGAAGGTGTAAACCTTCCTTACCAATGTAAGCAAAATCCATAATTCCTAATGCCATTCATACGACGGAAAATTTTAAACTTCTACCTAAATTGAAGAGCAGTCTTGGTTGAAGGTCA
The DNA here is from genome assembly GCA_036927565.1 of Tuctoria greenei. Taxonomy (NCBI): domain Eukaryota; kingdom Viridiplantae; phylum Streptophyta; class Magnoliopsida; order Poales; family Poaceae; genus Tuctoria; species Tuctoria greenei. The sequence goes on from JAYESD010000001.1 coordinate 118,660,337, forward strand.
TTGTGTGAGGAACTCACGACCATGAATTTTGGTGAAGCCTTCATGTTCAATGTCATGTTGAGGTTGGAGTTGAATGGGCTTCATCTTGCTCCTCCATTCGGCCACCATCTTGAGCATTCCTCCACCATGAACTCAACATGAGATTGATGGATGGATATGCGGTTCATGGGGCCTTCCAACCTATTTACAAATGTTGTCTTGGCTGCACTAAAATCAAGAACAAACAAAACAACTCGAAAATGGGTTACGTTAGCTCTAAAGCATGTTGTACCCTTTGCCAAATTGTTTTGCCCAACTTGAAACAACTTGTAAATGCAATGATTATTAGGGGAAATGTTTTTTTGTTTGAATTAGGTAGATGAATTCAAGTGGTTTTTCCCAAGGTTCATATCCAAATAAATTGATTTCCTATTTCAAAATTTTGGTTTTAGGAAGGTTGGAAATTTACTTTCCAACATGCAAGTGTGAAAATTCAAACATGCTAAATGCAAATGCAAGATTCGATGGGAAATTCAAATATGCAATTTTGGAAATCAAATATGAGATAACTACCAATCAACCTATTTTAAAGGACTCACGGAATATTGAAAGTCCGATGAGTGGGACTTACCTCCGTTCTGTTTAGTGCGATGATTTGTTGTCCTACCCCGGAGTTAAAGATGTGGACAACTTCTCTTGCTTGTCGTGCCAAATCTCCTTTGGCGTGTCATTTGGACATGTGGGCCACATGGTGGCCCAAGCCTCTCCGTCATCTTTATAAAGACTTGTTGATGTAGTGACGGATTTTCCCTCTTGAAGATATTCTCTCATGAGCATGGTGAGGCTTCTCCTTCTTTTAGAGTGTCACTTCGACCTTCTTGATATTCATTAAGGTCAACCCATACCTTTATCACGGATCAAAAGCTTCCTTGGGCATGATGACATGTGGACCCCGTAATCAAACAAGAAACGCTTCATTCACAATGTCACTTTCCCTAGGTTGCATGGGCTTGGTCGAAGGGTAGGAATCCCAACAAGTGATTGTGGAATATCTTGGATCTTGACCTCTTTAAGTTTCTTGTCCTTGGCCAAGAACTTCATGTAAATGTTTTCTTGACTTCTTGTTTGGCCATGGACAAGATACTTCAAGGTAGGCTAGTAAACTTAAATCCCTTGAAATCCGGATAGCCTCCTTGATTTACAAGGGTGATGTTGATTCACCCTTGACCTCCTTGTAGGTGATAGCCATTGGAGTCGTTTTTGGAAGGAAGAATCCTCATGGGTCTTTAGGGAAATGATTCTCAATGCTGCCCATGATGACATGGATTTTCACAAATCATGTGAATATCCATGGCTTGGATCATCCAAAAACTCCTTCGTTGGTTTGGTCTTCATGATACTTCAATGGGAGGTGTAGTTCCTTAACTAGGATGTCCACCTTGTTAAGTGGTGTGCATGCCAAGCTAATGAAACTCGAGCACTCTTCAATCCACCCCTTGTGTAGAGACCATATTCTCATCCATGATGAATGAGAATAGGACTCCTTCAGCTCCAGCACAAAGGTGGTCATGGATTGGTGGACCAAGCAACGACATGAATGTTGGATGAGTTGCCAACTATCCACCCTATGGTGGAGGAAAACCAAGAAGAACTCTTAGCGCCCCCCCCCCCCCCCCCCCAAGCATGGGAATGGATGTCTTTGGCTCCTAATAGAAGCTGAAATTCTTCTGCAAGAGGCAATGGTGTTGCCTAGCGGATATTTGTTGAGATACGCCATGAATCATCTTGAAGATGAGCACTAGCATCCTCGTTGGCCATCCCATGAAATGGTTCAGCCAACACTACCCTGTTTTCACCACAAAAGGAGAAAACAAACAAGGGTAATCCTGTCTAATGACTATAAGCACCTATATCTTAATCACAATTGATAGCTATCCTTCACTTCCTTTGCCTTCCCAGCAATGGCGCCAGAAATGCTTGTTGACATTTCTTGTGTCACAGATCATCTCTCGAAAGAGATGAGGTCCGCAAGCGCATGGAAACTATCGTGCAACATTTCACCCAAGAGTGTTCCCAAGGGTATCATATTTATCCCAAAGGAAGTCGATGGAGTAAAGCAAACACTACTCTTATGATCAAGCTATGGGATATTAATCAATTATCAAGACATGGGTAAGTTGATATTATATGGGTAGTGTGACACACACCTAAGCAATCTATTCTAAGGGGTAAATGGGTCCTAATGGAGGTTAGAACTAGAGTTGGGGAGTTGCTCCTACAATGCTTCTAATATACATATACATACAATAGGTTAGGTACTAATAAACATGTAAATGGTGAATACTTATTCTAAGTTGTCCAACACATCGGGCACGGGTTTACACCTAGCAACACTAGGCGACTACCACCAAGAGCCTGTGGCATAGCCAAACATGGAGGATTACAAAGTACAGATAGGATTGTCACCACCTACTGCCTACCTCTTCAATCCGTGGGTCTACAAGACATCCAACGCTACTTACTATCCTAGCACCATGCTAGCATACTAAGTAAATACCTTAGAGTCTCGAGTACAAGTACCTCTCTAAGTCAATTACTAACCTAAATATCGTTGAACCAATGTTGAGACATAGCATAAGTTATTCATATTAACATGATCATATCATAACTAATTAGACTATAGTGGGGGTTTGTAGTGTTTATGATGATAGATTAGGAGTGATATGGAATAATCATCCTACAACATACATGGAATCCACAATCAAACAAGAAACGCTTCATCCAAGTATATGAATAAAAAACTAAAGATAATATCTTTATTATGCATAAAGTCACAAAGATAAGAAAATATACATGTGCCATACCTTTCCCAACTTGGACTTGGGACTAGAGGGTCTCCTCTCTATAGCGTAACTCCACTAAGGACTAACAGAACTAGTGTATACAATAGAATTATGCTCAAGTGGATTGTGTTGAAGTGTGGGGGGATTCCTATTTAAAGCTTGGAAAAGGGTCAGTTCCCGTGACCAAAAGAGCGCAAGTCATTCACCACTGACTTCTTCAAGCTGGGAGGAGCCAACACGTGGAAGTTGACCATGTTTGGAGGAAAGACCAGGTCGGCTGACTAGGGGGTCGATCAACCTAGTAATTCCTACAATTGGTCTCTGCTTTCTGTGGGTGACTTCCAGGTGGGTCCCATCCCACCTGGAAATAGGTTAAATCAAAAGGTGATGTGTGCAAGAAATGATATTTCCTTCACAAAATTGAGTTATATTGATAGGTGAAATAGGTATATAACAGCCGTCAACAAAGGCCCCTTCCGAGTTACCAAAGTTTCCCGCCCTGGATGCGTTCGCTTGGTGACAGAGGATGGGACTTCGCTTCCCAATCAGTGGAACATCGAGCACCTCCATAAGTTTTATGCTTAGCTACATGTAGGTGAGTCTGTTTGTATCTCTAATAGTCCATGGACAGAGCCGGGAAGGGTCCTAGTGCACTTAACGTGGTCCCTTACTTTAGGTGTGTCTTTACCCTCCCTTGGTTAGATCAAGATGAATAGAACACTTAACTTGGTCATTGTACTTTAAATGTCTCCTTGTCTTCCCCTGTAATTCAGGCCTTAATGAGAAAACATATTACACGGACAGACTCTACGTGCATTTCATTTGTATAAGCTCATTACGTTTTTACCTTCTTGTCTATAACAATGTTGTGCAATTCCTTTGAAATTTAGTAAGGGGTATTAATGTGATATATAAATTGTGTTGGTAATCTTCTTTTCAGTTTTAGCATTGTTGTATGGTCTACTCGCCTGAAAACTAAAGCTAATGACAGGTCTGGAGTGTGCTATCGACTTAGACTAGTTAGACAATCTAAGTACGCCACTATACCTATATCCTTGCAGGTCCCAATAGGGTGAGTATGGAAGGCATTCGAACCTCAAGATATTTCATCAATCCACTTATGTCATCATGTTAAATTCCTTAGGATCTAAAAATTCAAAGAAGTATAATAAGCTGCAAATAAGCTATAGACAAGAGGACAAACTTTACTGTTTTTCTTGTTTCTTATGTGCATGAAAAATGAATATTTGATGGCAAATTACTCGGTGATGGTGGATGCTGCTGTTGACGTTTCTTACGTCACAGATCATTTCTCGAAAGAGATGAGGTCTGCAAGCGCATGGAAACTGTCGTGTAGCATTTCACCCAAGAGTATTCCCATGGGTATCATATTTATCCCAAAGGAAGGCAATGGAGTAAAGTAAACACTACTCTTGTGATCAAGCTATGGGATACTAATCAATTATCAAGACAGGGGTAAGTTGATAATATATGGGTAGTGTGACACATACCTAAGCAATCTATTGTAAAGGGTAGATGGGCCCAATGCAGATTAAACTAAGAGTTTGGGAGTTGCTCCTACAATGCTTCTAGTGTACATATACATAGCCTAAGTTGGATACTAATGACCATGTCAATGGTGAATACTTATGCTAAGTTGTTCAACATATCGGGCACAGGTTTACACCTAGCAAAACTAGGACGACTCCCACCAAGAGCCTGTGGCATAGCCGTCGGTGGAGGATTACAAAGGATAGATAGTGTTGTCACCGCCTACAGCCTACGTCTTCAATCCGTGGTTCTACGAGACATCCAACGGTACTTACTATCCTAGCACCATGCTAGCATACTAAGTAAGTATCTTAAGAATCATGACATCTTAAGGCAATGACTAATCTAAACATCATTGAAGCAATGTTGCGACATAGCATAAATTATTCATATTAACATGATTATATCATAACTAATTAGACTATAGTCGGTGTTTATATTGTTTATGATCATAGATTACGAGTGATATGGCATAATAATAAAGACTACTCCTACCACATACATGGAGTCCACAATCAAATAAGAAACGCGTCATCAAAGTATATGAATAAGAGAAGACTAAAGATAATATCATTATTATGCATAAAGTCACAAATATAAGAAAAGATACATGAGCCGTACCTTTCCCACCTTGGATTTGGGACTAGAGGCGCTCCTCTCTATAGCCTAACTCCACTAAGGAGTAAGGGAACTAGTATATACAATAGAATGAGATTCAAGTGGTGTGTGTTGAAGTGAGGGGTGAGGGGTCCTATTTATAGGTGGAGAAGGGTCGGTTCCTGCAACCAAAAGGGTGTGAATCAGTCACCACTAACTTATTCAAGCCGGGAAGATCCAACATGTGTCGTTTGACCATGTTTGGTGCCAGGAAGGAGTCGGTTGACCTGGTGTTTCAGTTGACCTGGTCCTTGCTCCAAACGGCCAGTTCTTCCTCCAGGTGACTGGCAGGTGGGTCCCATTCCATGATATGGGTGCTACACCGTTGGATGGCCACATATACTTCTGTTTGTGGGGCATTTGATCCATGTGGCGCCACGTGTCGATGCTTGTTTTGTTGGTATGATATTTTATAGGATCCATCCCCTTGTTTCACTTCACTTCCTTGTAAAATATCTGCATGCACCAATTTCTCCAAATACAAATGGAAATAGGTTAAATAGAAAGGTGATGTTATCAAGAAATGATATTTTCTTCACATAATTGAGTTATATTGATGGGCAAAATTGGTATATAACAGTCGTCAGTAAACTCTAGGGGGCCCAAAGGTCACAAGCTCTAAAAACCCCCAAGGGGCCCGCCGTCGATGTTCTATGAGTTGACAGTGGGTGCCGTCAAAGCCACCAAGCTCTGACAACCTCCAGGGGGCCTGTGTCGATGCTCTATGCATTGACAGTGGACACCGTCGAAGCTACCAAGCTCTGACAACCTCCAGGGGCCCGCCTTTGATGTTCTACGCATTGGCAGCGGGTGCCGTCGATGCTACCAAGCTCCGACAGCCCCCATGGGACCCGCCGTGGACGTTCTATGCGTTGATAGTGGGCGCCGTCGAAGCTACTAAGCTCTGACAACCCCCAGGGGCCCGCCGTCGATGTTCTACGCGTTGACAGTGGGTGCCATCGAAGCTACCAAGCTCCGAGAACACCCAGGGGGCCTGCCGTCGATGTTCTATGCGTTGACAGTGGGTGTCGTCAAAGATACCAAGCTCTGAGAACCCCCAGGGGGCCCGCCGTCGATGTTCTATTTGTTGACAGTAGGCTCCATCGAAGCTACAAAGCTCCAACAACCCCAGGGGCCTGCCCCGCTATCGACGTTCTATGCGTTGATAGTGGGTGCCGTCGAAGCTGCCAAGCTCCAACAACCCCAGGCGTCCCCTCGTCGACAATCTATGCGTTGATAGTGGGCACCATCGAAGCTACCAAGCTCCGACAACCCCTAGGGGGCCCGCCTTCAACATTCTATGTGTTGATAGTGGGCATCATTGAAGCTACCAAGCTCAGACAACCACCAGGGGGTCCGCTGTTGACGTTCTATGCGTTGACAGTGGGTGCCATCGAAGACAATAAGCTCTGACAGCTCCTAGGGTGTAAAACCCCAAAAATTCAAAGTACAAAGTTCAGATAGGAGAATTTAAAATTTGAAAAGGAAAAATGAATCCAAACGGCAATTGAAAAATCAAACCAATTCAAGATTCAATAGAAGGAATTCAAAAATTCAAATTAGCTCCGATTCAAACCTTGACAAGATAAAAATTTGAGTTCACCATTTGTTTCCAAATATTCCAAATAGCATCCATGTCAAATTTCATAACATTTGGAGCACATTTGCTATTCAGTTCAATGTGTACATTAAATCCTATTCAAATTCAAATTCAAATTTGAATTTCAAATGAAACTTGGTCAAATCCAGATTTGTATTTTAGAATCAAATTCCTCATGTTTGATTTGGGTTCCCAGCAAATATCTAACCATTTTTGGATCAGTACTGGTGTGGAATTTAATGACCAGAGGTGAGAAGGAAGTTTTCATTCGTGGGACCCTCTATCCAGTCAGGGAACAATAGAGGAACCAACTGAACTGCTCTGCCTCTCTGCCGCCCCGCGCTTCAACGCTAGGAGGAGGCTCCACCATCGCAGTGGCATGCACAAGCAGGCAGCTGCGTGGCCTAAGGCCCCTCTCCACCCTACATACACCTACATAGCTTCTTCTCAACGATTCTTGTCTCTCTTCCACAAAACAGAGCGTCGGCGCCATTAGTGACCGCCTCCCTCTTCTTCACTTCGTCCGACCATTTCAGCCATCGTTTCTTCCCGACATGAAAAGCAAAGTGGAGCCTAACCTTCTGCTCTACCTTGTGCTGCCAACCGTTACTCGTTTCCTCACCATTTGGCATGATATTTTGAGGTTTTGGCGGAGCTCATAGGTGAAGCCGCCAGGAGCCATCTCCGCTCCACCATTGGCACACCGCACAAAGTGTCCTCAACGCCCGACCTGTATAGCAAAAATGTGCGCTAAGGTACCTAGAACATGCTGGTGAAGTTTCATCCCATGCCATGCTTCATAGCTCTCTTATTTCCATTTTGCCGAAGCGAGTTCATAGCTTGATCATTAGGTCTCCGATTCAAATCGATTTCCACGTAGAACTATTCTCCAAGATGGTTAGCATATAGCTTGAACACCTCCTAGCAAACCCCCCCCCCCCCCCCCCCCCGAGCTGTTAGTACCGAATGTTATCGAGAGATGAAGGCGGATTTCAAGTTTTCGTAGACGCCAATGAAAGATCGTCGGTGCGCCGTCGAACTCATGATTGTCGGCCATTCCACTGTGTTTGCACCTCCTAATCATCTTCTCCATGATTTACAGAAGCTACCCAACAATTTTCTGTGTTGTTTAGGCTATGGGACGGCGGTTTCGACATGGCCAGAACCCTAGCCGCCGCCATCAATCACGCACTTCCGGCCTCTACCGGCGAGCGCCAACCCCACTACCGCACTCAGCGTACAATTTTATGCTCAGGCAGCAAGTTTGGGCAGGGGGTGGCCGGGAAAGCCGAGTCGGCGAGATCGCCGGCGCTGCGCCGCCGCGGCCAGCTGAGCGCCGTCCCCCGAGCCGAGGTTGAAGATGACACGGCGGGCCCCACGTGTCAGCCTATATTTTTCCTCCCTCGGATCTGCTGTGGCCATCAGATTTCTTCTGATTGGCCCATTTAAATGATGTGGACCAAGATGAATTAATTCAAACTTTTCCTATTCTAAATAATTCCATATTTTAGCAAACTTCTAAATTCAATTACTCCTAGTAGAATTGCTCAAATAATTCAAAATAAATTCTGGTAGACTCATATTGATCCCTAATTTGTAGTGGTGAAATTTGTTGGACATGAGAGTCCCAAAATTTATATAATTAATTCCTTTGAGCTAACTGTTTGGGAAATTAATTACTCCTGTTCTGCTAATCGGAAAGTTCCCAATTTTGTTCATAAAACTATTAATCATACCATTGAGCTCCAGTACAAATTTCAAGTTCATTGGACTTCATTGACTAGACCACATAGTGTTCAAATCCCCTATGTCAATTGAAAAATCGAGAAATGTACAGAAATATTTCCAGAATTTTCCCAAACTGGTAAAATCGATTTATCCCTGTAGGAAGCTCAGAAAAATATGAAACAGATTTTCCTAGAACCAGTAAACCTAATATACAAATATCATCCACTGTTAGCTATGTTAAAGCTACAGATTTAGTACCAAAATTCAGAGAAGCCTTTTATTGTTGGAATTTTAGAGACAACAAGCTTCCTTGAACATCTCCAATTCTTGGTCCAGTTGTTCCTCATATAACCTAGTATCCACTGTAAAAATCTCAAAGCCAATTAAAATAATTTTCTTACCTAATTAGTCTTTAAAAGATCTTTTATATAGTTCCACTATCACTCATTTACTTTATATACTGCATATCATTTAGTGACTGAGATCGAGGAGGAGACGGAGGCCTTGGACAGCATCATCCCAGGAGCTAACTTTGATACTGACTCGCAGCCAGGCAAGCACCGGTTTGCATTTAAGTGCTATTTTAAAGTTTCTATTTGTATCACTTATGTCTAGGATGAGTTTTGTGCATTAGGGCTAAGGTGCTTGTTACTCCACTTGCATGAACCAAAAATCCCATGGAGTATTGGGTACGTCTACAACTTGACGAGTAGAAAATTCCATGCTAATGTTTTGAGGAATCCAGTAGAAGCCAAGTAGTTGGAATCTATTCGCGAGATAGGATTTTATCACACGAAATGGATTTGATCAAAGAATGGTTTATGAATATGAATTTGAGACCGAGCAGTGGATAGGATGCAGCGAAAATGTGGTCGCATGTGCATAGCCCTGCTAGTGTTGATTGAGAACCGATTCATGGGCGGCCCTGCCGGACAAGTTTGAACTGTACCAGATGCATACTTGTTATATGGAAACCAGGAAACCGATGTAATTTGTTAACCTGGGTGTCGATGCTTACACGACCATTTTATAGGAGTGGGTTGAGGGCAGCAAGGTGTAAATCTACCGGCGAGCACAGACACGCTCCGCGCGGGGACCTCCTGCCCGTTACGGAAGGACCGGTTCGGCATTTGGGTTTCCTTTGAAAGGTTGTTGCATACAACACAGTATTGAAGTGTGATTCACTCCACTTGAAAAATGGGTGTATGTGACGTGTTATACGGGTGTCTACTGATTGAAATCACCGTCCCCCGCGGTTATTTGAGTACCACTTGTTCACTGCACTGTGACATAGTAAGTACTGAAGAAGCCAGAAGAATATGATCTATTGAATTATAATTGCTTTGCAACTATGATTGCTATAGAATATGCTCAATAAAGTTACTTTTATTAAACCTTTAAGTTGCTGTTATAAACTTGAAAATTAAGGATCAACATGTACGCGAGTCATTTACTGCTATATCTATTCCTATGTTAAGCATCCCCGCATGTAGAGTTTCATATTTAGGCGAGACGGGAAGTCTTGATGAGCCTTTGTGCTCACGGTTTCTATATTAAGTTGTTTGCAGGTGAGACGTATGAGGAAGGGCCCGAAGATGAGGTGATGCCCCCGTCGGGGTATACCGCCGAGTGGGAGCTCTGCACGCTGTCATGATCTTTTGTGTGCTGCTAGTGTTTAGCATCCCCGGGCTAGATGGCTGCACTTTTGCATAGCTAGGCTAGGAGTTTAGCTGTGAGTATTACTTTCGATGTACATTATGTATTGTAAAAGACTTCCGCTGTTTCTATAAATAAAACTTTGTATTTTGTCGTATTCTTTTCGCGTGTGCTTTTGGGTGCCACATCCACGGCACCACCCTCTGCGATTCCTGGAATCTATGGACCCGGTCCTTAGAGCCTGGTATCAGAGCCCATTGGGAATAGCATGCTCAAAAAGAGCCTATTTTGAAAACTTAAAAGTAGTCGAGTGAGGATTATTTACTATGGACACATAAGGTCTATTATAGTATTAGTTACATAAGGTGGCAAGCAGACTTATGCGTTATTATATTTTGTAACGATGCTCTGAAGTCAGGTAAGAGGTAAGGTACGCCAACGCAAGCGGATCAATTGCGGTAAGCTCACCATGTTAGAGGTAGCATGTGATTGTTTCTGTGGCTTGGCATGGGGAGTCAATATGATTCTCTAAAACTCTCCATGTTTTTGAGAACATATGACACGCGGTACCCCAGTGTGCTTCAGAACTAGTGGGAGGCCCCGTTGGGTGGGCCATAACCTGATGCACATCCTACTGGTGCAACATTATGCAAAGACGTGGGATCCCGTCAGGTGGTAGAAAACCCGGTCATGTACCTCGAGACGTGGCTTCGCTAGGGGCAGCCCATATGGAATGATACGGGACGGATGTTTTTACCTTCATATATATTATTGTGACTGCCTGAAATGATCACCCATGTGGGCTGTGTCGTACAACACCATATGATTGATCAATAATTTGTGTGTAGTGCAGGATACTAACCACGCTTTAAGTAGCTCGAGTTGAAAACGTTTGCGAGTGAACATCATTAGTGCCACGGTTGAGATTTATGCCGGAATACCGGCGAGGATTTTCTTTGGTGAGGGCATAGTACCGGCATTGCATTCGAATTTCTTCAGACACATCGTCAACGATATCCGTGCTGGAGTGTGACTCGACAAAAAGTAAAACTTCCAACTTAGGACTAAGTTTGAATTTGTAATATCTGTTTTGGAGCGTGCTGGTCAGATTGACAATTAATCATGTGGTCGCTGCGATAAGTAGGCATATGATTTGGAAAATTGAGGAAGTCCTCCACAAGTTTCATTTTCAGCTCCAAGACATATTTCAATATTTAAAACTGTAAAATTTCATTTGAACTTAAACTACCAGGTTCCTAATTCAAACTGAGAATCTGACAGTAAAATGCTTATTTTTGAGATAGCATAACTATCAGTAGGAGTAATCCCTGAAAGTATTCCACACATGGTTGGAAATTTTAGAGAGTCCTCTAAAACTCTTATGTTCAACTCCAGATCAGAATCTTCCTGTAAACTAATGAAAAATTCAAATTTCCAAATACTGTTAAATTTAGATAGAGATTGGATAGTTTTTGTATCTTGTCACTGTCTTTATCACATCTCTGTGAGACCTATGTGCGCTGAATACATTGGCTATAGTGATAAAAAGTTTTGAATACTACTAACACGTCATTATCATCAAAGTCCGTCTCTAGGTCTGACCTCTAGCAAGGTCCGACGATAGGTCCGGCTTGTTTTGGGTAGCTCCGGCAAGGTCTGACGTATGGTACAACATGCTTTGGCTAGGTCAGACTTCTTTGTCTAGGTCCGACTAGCTTTGATTAGCTCCGGCTCTAGGTCTGACCATCTTTGTTAAGCTCTGGCACTAGGTCTGACTAGCTTTGGTTAGCTCTTGCGTTAGGTCCTGCTAGCTTTGGTAAGTTCCACCGCTAGATCCTGTTAGTTTTAGTAAGCTCCGATTCAAGGTCCGGTTAGCTTTAGAAAGGTTCAGAGCTTGATCGCAGTGGTTCTGCTTTTAATTTGCAATGTTTTGAACTTGTTTTTGGATTGTGGAAAGTTTGCTTAGTATTCTTTTACTTAGTTTTTTGGGTGTTTTGGTGGTTATGACTGATATAATTTTTCTATGGTTTGCAACATGTTTACGTGAGGTGCTCACGTAAGGTGTTGTGGTTATCGAACTAACGAGAGTCAAGTCGAGGACTTGACCTCAGAAGTATTGGTTGTTTATTCGTGTGCAAGTGTTGCTTGAGTTCAAGAGATGGCTGGTGACGGGATCCATTGAACTAGTCTTAGGGAGAAGATGAGTTTCAACAACCAAGTTTGATAGGAATTGTGGTTGAGTTGATCGGGAGGTTGTGCAGCATGTTTGAATCAAGAACAATGCATATGAAGGTATCATGGGCATCGTTGAAAGATGTTTGCACGCATGCAAGGAGTGCATGGACGTGGCTACGTGGTTCCAAGGGTTGATGAAGATATGTCGACATAAAAAATTGGTCGGAAAGGTCCAACCAACTAGGTTATGGACTCAGGCTGCGGCTTAGTCGTGTTTGACTCAAATATGGAAAGTTTTGAGTTGGTTATGATAGGATTTCGTGTGGGTCACGAATTTGAGTTGTTCTAGAAATGTGGGATACATTGCTAAGGTGTTTGGAAGTCTTAACATTGCTTCTATCTACGTATAGAAGAGTCTTGAGCAGTTATAGAAAGTTTTGATTCGTGAATTGAGTAGGATTTGAGTCATAGTTAAGTTTGGGTTGGCCTAAGGGCTGGTTATATAAGCAAGGGAGGCCAGAGCTCGTGGTGTAGGACTCTGGAGCTGTTCCACTTGTGTTTTGATCAATAAAGTTCGTAGTTTGAATGAACTTTTGTGGCTTGTTCGTCCGACTAATTTCAAACATGTTTTCCTCGTCGAGTTTCTGCACAACTCTACCTTTCTTCGGTGGTTTTATCATAACTCGAATTTTACACATCCAATTGACGTGATTCTTTTTGGGTTGTCTTCAAAAATTAATTTTATATGATCTTTGAAAATTTCACAGTAATTAGATTTGTGGTTTCTGATCTACACGAGTTTCTTTGCAGTGTCCAAGAACTGTTTTTCTCGGGTAGGACAGATTGTCCTTTGTTCGATCTTTCGATCATAACTTGAGTTTCTCTCAATGGATTTTAGTGATTCTTGTTCTGATGTCTTTGTGACTTTATTCTCTACAATCTATAATAGTTTTTTCACAGTTGAACATGTTTAGATTAGTTGCACACATGGTTTCTTTAACAAATTGGTTTTCTGCCGAGGGGTGTTTTCGTTGCTTCCGCTGAAAAGTTTTAAACTACCATTCACCCCCCTCTGGTATCTTTACACCTGCTCTTCAATCCATAAATTGGTACCAGATCCATGGTGCTCTAATATTTGTGTTTGCACGTGCTTTTGACTAATCCTCATGGAGAAATACTCGGCAAAACCTTGTGTGTTTGTTGGTATTGATTTTCAAGTTTGGGAGGCACATATGGAAGCTTTTATCCAGGCGCAAGGCTTCGCAATATAGGAAAAAGTGTACAAGACTTACGACGTGCCACCGAACGAACAAGTCAAGGCTACAAACTTAAGAGATGTCAATAACAACAACAAAGACCACAACTTGATAATCAAAGGACTAACTGAGAGCAACTTCGACTGTGTTGCACACCTTCGATCGGCGTATGATGTGTGGAGAGCACTTTGTGACTACCACGAAGGATCCAACACAATCAAGGAGGTAAAGTACAATACGTTCAAGAAAGAATACATGCGCTTCGAGATGCAACCCATTGAGTTCATTTATGACCTTTTTGCTCGCTTAAATAAAATTCTCGGCAACTTGCATAGTGTCAATGATAATTTTTCATATGCTGAAAATGCTAGGCAATTGTTAAGTGCATTAGACATGTCAATTTGGGAGATGAAAGTCACATCTATTCGTGAATCTACGATCATGAGTGCACTTACATTAGATGTGCTATATTCTAAATTGAAAACTCATGAAATTCACAAAATCTCACGTAAGAACCCGAACAAGTCTCTTGCATTTGTTTCTCAACGTGATATGCCTAGCTCCGGCAAATCTTCATCTAGCAATACACTTGCCTTGCTGTCTTCGCTAACCCTGGAATAGATTGAAGAATTTCTAGAAGAGGAGCTAGAACTCATCTCTACTCGGTTCTCAAAAGCATTGCATAATGTGAAAACTAGAAGGAGAGGAAGCTTCGGACCTCAACAATGCTTTGAATGTGGTAAGAAAGGGCACATTCTTACAGATTGCCCCAACCTTTTAGGTCCTTCTACCCGTGATGAAAGGTAGAATAAAACAAGTCCTCTTCTGGCAACATCAAAAAGAAAAAGAAGGGTTGCCAACATGTGCTAGCCGTCTATGCCACAACCAACCCATGTTGGTCTTTGCAACCAAGCATGTGTCAAGTTCGGCATTATTTTGTTGAAGTCAACAAGATAATGCTTTCCCTGCAACAAACCCTTGAATGCAACCGAGTCATCACTCCTTCTAGAGACGGTCACACCCACAATAGTAAACAAGCAATTATAACCTTTGTCACATAATTGAGATATGGACAGCAGGATATAATCTAAGAAATCGACATCTAAAACGTGAGAAAGAGTATGTTGAGATGATATTGCAATTTTACTGGTACCGAGCACCCTTCCTTGACTATTGTCTCCAAAATAGATGCCCTAGCTTGGATCCTCATTCTCTTTGTACTCAACGAACATAATTATTTCTCCAGTCATATGGTTGGTGCATCCACTTTCTAGCACCCATTTCGATCCACCAGAGGAATAGTCCTACAATATCAAATCATGCCTTGGTTTTAGGTACCCAAGCTTGCTTCAGTCCTTTGAGGTTAGTTACAAGAGATTTAGGCACCCACACATGAGACTTGGTGTTCCCATGGCGTGGCCCAATATAATGAGCATAAACTTTACCAAAACTTTTCATAAGAACATATGATTCGTCGAAAGTTCTAAACATCAGTTGTTGTGGTTGTTCCTGAACAGAAATAGTCTCGGAAACCAGACTTGTCCTTGTAGGGACCGGACTAGTTTGATTTTCATTTGTGTTAACTATCTTGGATTTATATCATTAGTCTTTCTAGCTTGAGAGGAGTTTCCCCACGCAAAGGCAATGTGCTCATTGTTATTCTTATGGTTTCTAGCATTTTGCTTTTCACCATAGGAATACCCAATGCCATATTTTACATTAGGAGGTCTTGTGTCCAAGTATGCGCTACGTGCATATTTGACCTTCTCCTTGTCAAATATGCCACTTTGGGAAGGATGCTTGTCCTTGGTAGAGGTTGACTTGTATTTCAAGCTAGTGTCAGTTTTAAGGGGTTGAGAGGGCGAGCATGAAGAGGATGAAGGGTCACTTTGTTTGAGTGACTCAATTTGCACTTCAAGGATCATGTTAACTTTGGTTAAGTCAACAAGTTCTTCCTTGATGATTGCATTTGAGTCGCTTAACTTCAAACAAGCTTCCTTGCTTGAAGCTAACTCAAGTTCGAGTGATTTGCTTCGCTCCTTTTCAAGTTCTAGGAGCTCATTGATCTTGAGATACTCCTCCTTTTGGAGGATGATCATATCTTCTTAATGATCAATCAGCCCCTCCCTATCAACAAGCTTATCAATCATGAATTTCATTTTGGCAGTAGTTTTCTTGTCTAAACCAGCTAGCATGTCCTCATCATCACTATAGTTGTCACTATCACTATCAAAAGAACGCGAAGAGGTACATTTTGTTGTTACCTTCCGTTTACCTTCCTTCGCCATGAGGCAAGTGTCATTGCCCTTCCATGCGCCGAGATTTGGGAAGAGGGTGGACTTCTTAGTTGTCTTCTCGATGGCTATGCTAGCCATCTCCTCTTCCTCTTTGGAGAGGACTCATCATTTGAGTCCCACTCCTTTCCTAGGTGCGCTTGTCCAGCTCGCTTCTTCTTCTTGAAGAATCTTGGGTTGAGGCTATGTTTCCTTGGTCTCCTTCTTGTTTTTGATCTTCACTTTTCCTTTGGGGAGGGCTTTCTTCCTTATGAGCGCCTTGAGTTCAAGCATCTCCTCATCATCATCCTCGAAGTCCTGTATGAAATCGAGGAGCTTCTCCAATTTTTGAGCTTTTTCATCTTCAACCTTCTCTTGGTTGAGACTCTTGTGCACATCCTTCATGTCCGACATGTTCTCTTCGAGCGATTAGTCTCTTGCGAAGAGTCCTGCTCTGATACCAATTGAATGTGGCCTAGAGAGGGGTTAATTGGCCTTTTTGAATTTTAGTCGGAACCTGCAACACTTAGCAACTTGATCAAATACCAGGAAATCAGACAAGTCCGCTAGAGTGCGGACTAGTCCAGTGCGTGCAGACTAGATTGATCAAGTTATATCAATGATTTCAATACAAGCACAGTACGCAGCGGAATATAGTGTGTAAATTGAAAGTATTGAGTCAATGAAATTAAGTGTAGCACAAATTAACTTTGATTTGAATGTTTTAATGTAAGATGGACAAGATCAAGTAAACCCTAGAGTATGATATGAAAAACTTAAGAACAATTTTGACACAATATTTTATCCCGTGGTTTGGTTCCTACAAAGGCAACCTACGTCTAAGTTGAAGAGCCCACAAACGGATCGGGTCTTCACTGACCCTAACCTCGTCGAATCGCCATGAGGCCCAATTCTCTTTCACTATCACAGGGGTAAATCACCAAGTTCAAGGGGCCTTCTCACAAGTTGAGGGATCCCCAAGATTACAAGTCAAAGACCACCAAGAACACGCTCTTAAGATCCACAATGAAACAATAGGAGTGTGTTAGATATCAAACCCATGAGTTCAAATGTGTGAATCGTGTTTCTCTTTTGATCCAAGATGAATCCTCAAGGATTTGATCTTTCTTGTGTTCGATTACATGGAGAGATGTATTTTCTAAGCTCTTGGAGGGTGTGATGGCGTAGGGGGTCGAGAGAGTTGAATGTAGGGTTGTGCACATCTATTTATATGGTGTTTCCAAAAGTTACCGTTAGGGTTTTGAGGGTCCGAACTAGTCCGTGGTGGAGTCCGGACTATGTAACACCCTCATTTTCATGCATCATGCCTTGCATGCACTCATATACATGTTTAACATTAACCCACAACAAGAGGAACGAGTTTAAAATTTATTTGGAACAAAATCGCACTTAAAATGCAGGAAAGTGCGGACTAGTCCGATTTTACTGAGGACTAGTTCGATTTCTCTCTGACTAAAAACGGACATGTCCGTTTTTGCTGCGTACTAGTCCAATTTTGCCTCTGGAAACTTTCAGACTTGTCCGATTTTGTGCAGACTAGTCCGATATTCCAATCATCCTTGAAAATTTGCTAAGTCCCTAGACTTTTCCGGACTAGTCCGGTGTTCCAGCGGACTTGTCCGATTTCCCTCTCTGTTTAAAGTCGGACTTGTCCGATTTTTGGCCAAACTTGTCCGATTTTCTCTCTGGATGACTTCGAACTAGTCCGGTCCTTTCCGGACTTGTCCGATATTTCGCGACTCCGAGTTGATCTTTTGTTTTACGACTTGTTTCTTGGGTTTCACATTAAGTGGGCCTAGGGACGTCGTGCCTAACTCTTTTAGAGCTCATGTTGGACTCTAAACCGGCCTCTACTCATCCCAAACTCGAAATCCATCTAACCCTAGCCTCCACCTCTATATAAACAACCCCACCCCTTTGTTTGACATCTATTTGTCACTTTTCCACCCCACCCAAACCCTAGTTCGTGGAGAGCCACCATCAAGGAGGGAGGAGAAGATCCCAAGAAAGAAGAAAAAGAGGATGAAACGAAAGAGGACCAAGATCTCCACCAAGCTTTCGTTCTTCGTCACCAATTCATCTCCAAGTTCATCACCAAGCCTAGATCATCAAGATCCAAGTGCTACCTCCAAGTTTCTTGATTCATTGGAGTCCTAAACACCTGCTATACCTTATATTCTCTTTTCCTTACATGAATTCAACCCCTAATCTCCAAATTCACGTCGATCTAGAAAACCCTAATCTGCTGATCTCGCAAAGTGCGGACTTGTCCGATCCCTAGTGGACTAGTCCGATTTCCCTGGATAAATTGTGTTGAATTAATTCCAAAAACTGACCTAATCAACTCCAAACATGTATAAACTTGTTAAAAGATATTAGAACTAGTTAGTTATAATTAAAAGTAATCTATTGACAAGTTCTACCTTGCATTTGCATCAATCATGCATGTCATGTCATATTGAGTAATATCTGTGCACCCTTTGATTGTGTTTCTTGTCTTGTATGTTTATTGTTGGATTAGACGGATTTGCACTAGAGAGTGCCATGGAGGATCTCCAGCACCAAGAGTTTGAAGGCTTTGACCCTAATCCACCGCAAGAGCAAGGCAAGTGTCCTTGAAGCATATTGATCCAATTTTGAAATAAATGTTTTGTTTGCAAAATTGCATGCTTGTGTCATTTGATGGGAACCGTATGATAGGAAGTTTACTAGCTTTGTTTGACCACCCCTGTCACTTGGAATACATAGTAGAGAGAGTCGGGATGGGATTTTTACCTTTTTGCTTCGCTTAATCAACTAGGATGGGAAACTATACCACCCAATTTAATTATGCATGGATGAGATTATGGTTGATATGAACTGGTTAAATATCATATGGTAATGGGTGATCTAAGCAAGCCTGGTATGTGGATGGGTTGGATGTTATGATGGTTTTGCTTGCTTTAGATCTAAGGACCGGTTCATGCGAGAATAAGCCAGGACTACAGTGCCACCACGAGGCCAAGTATGGGTGCGGCGTAGCAGATTAATTAGGGCTTTGCTAGCGCTGTTTGGACCATTGTGGATGCTCGGGGAAGTGGTATTTGGATTGGTTTTGTTGATGATTGGTGGGACTACCCTGGGATCCGAATGGCTCAAGAGGGGACCCTTGGTTGAAGATGTGCTCTGTAGGAGACATCGCCACCGGTGAAACCTCAGTGGGGTCTAAATAGGCTAGTAATCCCTTTGTAAAGGATATTTTGTGATCTCTTGGCCATACACCAAAGGAAGTGTAATTGGCATAAGGGAGGTTCTTTAGTCACCGACGGGTGATGAAATCACAAACACGTGGGTAAAGTGGTACAAACTCTGCAGAGTCTATTAAAACTATCATGATAGTCGTGTTCCTAGTTATGAGCACCTGGACAACTTCCATGATTAGAGGGAACTCGGTATTGGTATGGTATTTGGGATGGTTATGGTTTGGTAATGGTTATAGCTGGTTATGGATAAATTTCTGTTATTGAATATGGTTATTTGCAAATGGTGAAATCTGGAATTATTGATGATGGTAGTGAATTCAGACTGGAATTATGATATTACTTATGATTATAATGGGTTTACTTCACATACATATAATATATTGCTTTTCAAATGTTTTAATGTACTTTTCAGCACTTAGCCATTTTTATTGTCATCATTTGAATAAGCCACATGTCATACTTTCCACACTTGCTGAGTACGACATGTACTCACTCTTGCAATCCCCCCCAATAGTTGCAGGTCAGGATTGGGTTTTAATGCTGATAATGCGGAGTTCTAGGACGTGTCTACCATGAGCTTGCCTATGGTGTTGATTGGAGCTGCGCTACCCTATTGCTTACGCTGCCTAGCTATTTAGTTTGATTATTTAGTTTATTTCCACTGCATTAGTTGAACTTGTCATTAATATTCATTAGTGTTTGTATTCGAGGATAATATGTTTCGTGTAATAAAATTTGGTTAATTAATCTTGTTTTGTGGTAATTTTCTGTATACTCTTTGTGATGCACTCCTGTGTGTGTGTTGAACATCCTAGGCACACATATGCGTTCACTTGGTTCAATTTCGGAACCGGGTGTCACAGATTGGTATCAGAGCCACAGGTTGACCTTAGGACGCAGCCTAGATAGAATGGACACTTTAGAGCACATAGGAGCACTCAGGAATCGATGTGTTTTTGTTTGGAGTGTTGTTTGCTATATATTGTTTGCTTGTGTGCTTAATAGAGGATTTTGGGATGCTTTAGCATTGCCATGTCCACCTCGGGTAGTTAGTTGTTTAGTTTCATATCCCTTGATGCATATAGTTGGGGACGTCTCCTAATTCTTACCTATTGCATTTCTCCAAATGGTGAGGACTCGCAACCAGAGGGATGGCAATGATGAGGAGGATAACAATGGAGTGCCTCAGAATAACATGGGACAAGAATCTACTCAGGGAGCAATCAACATTGAGCAGCTTTTAGCTATGCAAAACCAGGTCATGCAGACCATGATACAAACTATGGGACAGCTGCAGGCCGGCAACATCAACAATCAGCCCCACATGCATCACCGCCACCCCCGCCTCCTCATAACTGACTGGGAGAGTTTATGAGGACTAGGCCACCGACCTTTGCTCAAGCTGCTGACCCTATAGATGCGGATGATTGCCTCAAGTCTGTGGAGAAGAAGCTAGCTATTGTCCAATGTAGTGACAGGGAGAAGGTCTTGTTTGCTTCTCATCAACTAGTTGGAGCAGCTGTGGATTGGTGGGATTCTTATTGCAATGCTCATGAGAACCAAGAGAGAACTACATGGGCCGAATTCAAGGAGAATTTCCGTTCTCATTATGTGCCGGAAGGTGTTATGATTTTGAAGAGGCAAGAATTTGAGAATTTAAGGCAAGGGAGATAAAGCGTGAGTGAATATCTCAATAAGTTCACTCAACTCTCAAGATATGCGCCTGAGGATGTTAGTTAGGACAGCCGGAAATAATACTTGTTCATGAGGGGCTTGAATAATGAAATTCAAGTGCAATTGCTCAATTGTGACTATGCAAATTTTCAGAAGCTTGTGGACCAAGCAATTGTGGTTGAGAACAAGATTCGTGAGATGGAGCAAGACAACAAGAGGAAGGCGCCATATCAGGGACAGCAACAAGGAAGTAATGTGCGCCCTCGCTTTGCGTCGCCCAATGCGCCTTACTTCAGCCCTTATGCGCCTGCTTAGCGCCCTAGTTATGCACCACGCCCAACTCAGTTTGTGCAGCAGCGCCCTGTTATGCAAGCACCTAGGCCTCCAATGCCTTATGCGCCTCGTGCTAATTTTCCTGGTTCAAGTGCTCAAAACCAAGCTCATCCCAATAATTCTGGTGGAGTTAAGAAGTGTTATACTTGTGGAGAAGCTGGACACTTTGCGCATCAATGTCCTAAGTCAGGCCTTGGTCAAGGAAGCAATGCGCCAAGGCAAAACCCAAGACCCAATGGAGGAACGCCACAAGGGAACCGTGGATAGCAGAATTTTTCTCGTGGCAATGTGAACCATGTCTCTACGGAGGATGCTCAACAAGCGGATGATGTGGTCATTGGTATGTTTCTCGCCAACTCCAACCGCGCGACTATGTTATTTGATTCTGGAGCATCACATTCATTCATTGCATCGAAGTATGTTGCCAAGTATAGTTTGCCTATCTCTCATATGAAGTTTACTCTATTGGTTAAGTCTCCTGGAGGAGAGATGAGGACAAATATAGTATGTCCAAAAGTAAGCTTTAGAATAAGGGGGGTAGACTTCTCCGCCAACCTCAATGTTTTGGATTCTCAAGGATTGGACATTATACTTGGTATGGACTGGTTGAGGAAGCACAATGGAGTTATTGAGTGTGCCACGAAGACGGTGAAGTTTACTAATGAAGAAGGGATCACCGTAGAATTTGAAGCATCTCAAACCGCACCGAAGCGATTGGAGCTGAATCATATGGACGGTGCCGCGATTGAGGAGACTCCGGTGGTGTGTAAATTTTTGGATGTTTTTCCGGACGAGTTGCCGAGTATGCCACCTGATCGAGACATTGAGTTTGTTATTGATTTAATACCTGGAACTGCACCTATAGCTAAGAGTCCGTATAGGATGCCGCCTTTGGAATTAGCGGAGCTCAAGAAGCAAATTCAAGAGCAACTAGAGAAAGGTTTTATTCGCCCTAGTTCTTCACCTTGGGGAGGGCCTGTGCTGTTTGTGGACAAGAAGGATGGATCCCAAAGGATGTGTGTAGATTACCGAGCCCTCAACGAGGTAACAATCAAGAACAAGTACACCTTGCCACGCATAGAAGACTTGTTTGATCAGATGAAGGGTGCTTGTGTCTTCTCTAATATCGATTTGAGTTCAGATAAATTCAAATGAAGATTAGACCATCAGACATACCCAAGACAACTTTTAGAACACGGTATGGATCTTATGAGTGCACCGTGATGTCATTTGGATTGACAAATGCGCCTGCCTGCTTTATGTACCTCATGAATAAGGTCTTCATGGAGTACTTGGACAAGTTTGTTGTGGTATTTATTGATGACATTATGATCTACTCGAAGGATGAGAGGGAACATGAGGAACACTTGAGGCTTACGTTGCAGAAATTGAGGGAGCATCGATTGTATGCCAAGTACAACAAGTGTCAGTTTTGGTTGAAAGAGGTGCCATTTTTGGGTCATATCATCTCAGGAGGAGTTTCGGTTGACCCTGGAAAAGTGAGAGACGTGTTGAAGTGGGAATCACCGAAAATGTCAAGGAAATAAGAAGTTTTCTTCGGATGGCTGGATTTTACCGTAGATTCATCAAGGACTTTTCCAAGATAGCCAAGCCTATGACAGAGTTGCTAATGAAGGGAAAGGCTTTCCAATAGACTCAAGCTTGTCAAAATAGTTTCGAGGAGTTGAAAAAGAGGTTAACAACAGCCCCAGTTTTGGTACTGTCGGATGTGAGCAAGAGTTTCGATATTTATTGCGACGCATCGAGACAAGGACATGGATGTGTATTGATGCAAGGAGGTCAAGTGGTCACCTATGCATCAAGACAATTGAAGAAACATGAGCAGAATTACCCCACACAGGATTTGGAACTCGCGGCCGTGGTACACACATTGAAGATTTGGAGGCACTCTATCCTTGGACATAGGTGTGAAATTTATACGGATCATAAGAGTTTGAAGTATATTTTCACACAAACGGATCTAAACATGAGGAAACGGAGATGGTTGGAGCTCATCAAATATTATGATTTGGGGATCAACTATCATCCTGGAAAAGCCAATGTAGTGGCCGATGCTTTGAGTAGAAAGGGAGTAAGTCATCAACTCACAGTTCGAGAGTTACCATCCGAGTTATGTAAGGAGTCTGAAAGGTTGAACCTCGGATTTGTAAATGAGATGGAGATGATGGAGTTAAACCCAACCTTGGAGCAAGAAATTCGAGAGGCACAAATCGCAGATGAGGAGATCAAGGAAATCAAGGAAAGCATCGAGGAAGGGAGAGAATTCAGATTTGATGAAGACGAACATGGTACCTTATGGCTTGGAAAGAGGATTGTTATGCCTAATGTGAAGCATATTCGGGAGACAATAATAAAAGAGGCACATGACTCACCATACTCGATTCACCCCGATTGCACGAAGATGTACAAAGACTTGAAGACTTGCTATTGGTGGGATAGCATGAGGAAGGACATAGCTGAATATGTGGCATTGTGTGATGTGTGTCAACGAGTCAAGGCGGAACATCAAAGGCCAGCTGGATTATTGCAACCATTGAAGATTCTGGAATGGAAGTGGGAAGAAATCGGTATGGACTTCATAGTTGGGTTGCCACGTACTCAGTCTGGGTATGACTCAATTTGGGTAATTGTGGATCGCTTAACCAAGTCAGCTCATTTTGTCCCTGTGAAGACCAAATATACGGATGCACAATTGTCTGAAATATATATGGAGCATATTGTGTGTCGACATGGAGTCCCTAAGAATATAGACTCGGATAGAAGTTCTCAATTCACTTCCAGGTTTTGGGAAAAATTGCATGAACCTTTGGGAACGAGGTTGAATTTTAGTTCAGCATATAATTCTCAAACGGATGGACAAACCGAGAGGACCAATCATATTTTGGAGGACATGTTAAGAGCTTGTGCTTTGAAGCATGGGAAAAGTTGGGACAAAAGCTTGATATGCGGAATTTTCATACAACAACAGTTACCAAGCAAGCTTCAAAATGTCATCGTATGAAGCGCTTTATGGAGGAAGTGTAGGACACCTTTGTTCTGGAATGAGGCAGGAGAAACTCAAGTATTTGGTCCGGATGTGTTGCAAGAAGCCGAAAAGCAAGTCCAAATAATTCGTGAGAACTTGAGGGCTGCCCAATCAAGGCAAAAAGGCTATGCGAACAATAGGAGAAGGAAATTAGCCTTTGAAATAGGAGATTTTGTTTACCTCAAGGTGTCACCAATGAGAGGTCATAAGAGGTTTAACATAAGGGGCAAGCTCACACCTCGTTATATTGGACCATTCAAGATTTTGGACAAAAGAGGAGAAGTAGCATATAAGTTGGAGATGCCAGCTCATCTTTCGGATATCCATGATGTCTTTCATGTTTCCCAGCTTAAGAAGTGTTTGAGAGTACCGGAAGAACAAGTGCCATTGGAAGAATTGGAACTAGAGGAAGATTTGACTTATGCCGAACAACCGGTCAAAATCTTGGAAACTAAGGAGAGGGTCACAAGGAACAAGGTTATTAGATGGTGTAAAGTTCAATGGAAGCACCACACAGAAAAAGAAGCGACGTGGGAATTGGAGGATGATCTCAAGAAGGAATTTCCCTATCTCTTCTCTTCCGCGTCGAATCTCGTGGGCGAGATTCATTTTAAGGGGGGGGGTAGGTTTGTAACACCCTCATTTTCATGCATCATGCCTTGCATGCACTCATATACATGTTTAACATTAACCCACAACAAGAGGAACGAGTTTAAAAATGATTTGGAACAAAACCGCACTTAAAATGCAGGAAAGTGCGGACTAGTTCGATTTTACTGAGGACTAGTCTGATTTCTCTCTGACTAAAAACGGACTTGTCCATTTTTTGCTGCGAACTAGTCTGATTTTGCCTCTGGAAACTTTCGGACTTGTCCGATTTTGTGCGGACTAGTCCGATATTCCAAGAATCCTTGAAAATTTGCTAAGTCCCTGGACTTTTCCAGACTAGTCTGTTGTTCCAACAGACTTGTCCGATTTCCCTCTCTGTTTAAAGTCGGACTTGTCCGATTTTTGGCCAAACTTGTCCGATTTTCTCTCTCGACAACTTCGGACTAGTCCGGTCCTTTCCGAACTTGTCCGATATTTTGCGACTCCAAGATGATCTTTTGTTTTACAACTTGTTTCTTGGGTTTCACGTTAAGTGGTCCTAGGGACGTCGTGCTTAACTTGTTTAGAGCCCATGTGGGACTCTAAACCAGCCTCTACTCATCCCAAACTCAAAATCCATCTAACCCAAGCCTCCACCTCTATATAAACAACCCCACCTCTTTATTTGACACCTATTTGTCCCTTTTCCACCCCACCCAAACCCTAGTTCGTGAAGAGCCACCATAAAAGAGGAAGGAGAAGATCCCAAGCAAGAAGAAGAAGACGAGGAAACGAAAGGGGACCAAGATCTCCACCAAGCTTTCGTTCTTCGTCACCAATTCATCTCCAAGTTCATCACAAACCCTAGATCATCAAGATCCAAGTGCTACCTCCAAGTTTCTTGATTCATTGGAGTCCTAAACACCTAGTATACCTTCTATTATCTTTTCCTTATGTGGATTCAACCCCTAATCTCCAAATTCACGTCGATCTAGAAAACCCTAATATGCTGATCTCGTAGAGTGCGGACTTGTCCGGTCCCTAGCGGACTAGTCTGATTTCCCTGGATAAATTGTGTTTAATTAATTCCAAAAACTTACCTAATCAACTCCAAACCTGTATAAACATGTTAAAAGCTATTAGAACTAGTTAGTTATCATTAAAAGCAATCTATTGACAAGTTCTACCTTGCATTTGCATCAATCATGCATGTCATGTCATATTGAGTAATATTTGTGCACCCTTTGAATGTGTTTCTAGTCTTGTATGTTTATTGTTGGATTAGACGGATTTGCGCTAGAGAGTGTCGCAGAGGATCTCCAGCACCAAGAGTTTGAAGGCTTTGACCCTAATCAACCGCAAGAGCAAGGCAAGTGTCCTTGAAGCATATTGATCCAGTTTTGAAAAAAATGTTTTGTTTGCAAAATTTCATGCTTGTGTCAATTTGATGGGAACCCTATGATAGGAAGTTTACTAGCATTGTTTGCCCACCCTTGTCACCTGGAATAAATGGTAGAGAGTGTCGGGATGAGATTTTTACCTTTTTGCTTCGCTTAATCAACTGGGATGGGAAAACAACTATACCACCCAATTTAATTATGCATGGGTGAGATTATGGTTGATATGAACTGGTTAAATATGATATGGTAATGGGTGATCTAAGCAAGCCTGGTAGGTGGATGGGTTGGATGTTATGGTGGTTTTGCTTGCTTTAGATCTAAGGACCGGTTCATGCGAGAATAAGCAAGGACTACAGTGCCACCACGAGGCCAAGTATGGGTGCGGCATAGCTAATTAATTAGGGCTTTGCTAGTGCTGTTTGGACCATTGTGGATGCTCGGGGAAGAGGTAGTCGGATTGGGTTTGTTGATGATTGGTGGGACTACCTTGGGATACGAATGGCTCAAGAGGGGGCCCTTGGTTGAAGATGTGCTCGGTAGGAGACATCGCCACCGGTGAAACCTCAGTGGGGTCTAAATAGGCTAGTAATCCCTTTGTAAAGGCTATTTTGTGATCTCTTGGCCATACACCAAAGGAAGTGTAATTGGCATAAGGGAGGTTCTTTAGTCGCCGACGGGTGATAAATCACAAACACGTGGGTAAAGTGCTACAAACTCAGCAGAGTCTATTAAAACTATCATGATAGCCATGCTCTCGGTTATGAGCACCTGGATAACTTCCTTGATTAGAGGGAACTCGGTATTGGGATGGTAATTGGGATGGTTATGGTTTGGTAATGGTTATAGCTGGTTATGGATAAATTTCTGGTATTGAATATGGTTATTGGCAAATGGTGAAATCTGGAATTATATATGATGGTAGTGAATTCAGACTGGTGTTATGATATTACATATGATTATGATGGGTTTCCATCACATATATATAATATATTGCTTTTCAAATATTTTAATGTACTTTTCAGCACTTAGCCATTATTATTGTCGTCATTTGAATAAGCCACATGTCATACTTTCCACACATGCTGAGTACAACATGTACTCACTCTTGCAATCCCCCAGAACAGTTGCAGGTCAGGATTGGGAGTTTAATGGTGATAATGCAGAGTTCTAGGCCGTGTCTACCGTCAGCTTGCCTCTGGTGTTGATTGGAGCTGCGCTACCCTATTGCTTATGCTTCCTAGTTGTTTAGTTTGTTTATTTAGTTCTGCTACATTAGTTGAACTTTTCATTAATATTCATTAGAGTTTGTATTCGAGGATAATATGTTTTGTGTAATAAAATTTGGTTAATTAATCTTGTTTCGTGGTAATTTTCTTTATACTCTTTGTGATGCACTCGTGTATGTGTGTTGAACATCCTCGGCACACATATGCATTCACTTGGTTCAATTTCGGAACCGGGTGTACAAGACTAGTCCGGTGTGCGGCATGTAGGAAACCCTAAGTTCTCAGGAAGATCGGACTTGTCAAGCTTAGGGCGGACTAGTCTGATTTAGGCTCTAGAAAAGCTTGGACTAGTCCGGTTATCTTCGGACAAGTCCGGCTGTAGTGATCTCCTACTTGAATTGGGGACAAATCCGCATTTGGAGGACTTGTCCGATTTTAGTCAGGGAGGTTATTAGACTAGTTCGAATATTATTAGACTTGTCCGATGTTGTGCAAAGTTGTGAAGTGTTGAGGACTAGTCCCCAGTGGGGAGGAACAGTCCGATCTTAGTCAGAAGATATCGGACTAGTACGTGGTGATATCAGACGAGTACGGTCTATGTAGACTTGGACTATGCAGACAAGTCCGCATTGGGAGGACTTGTCCGATTTTGAACAGAGGGGTTATCGGAATAGTCCGGATATTATTGGCCTAGTCCGGACCTGTATAAATTAGTGCAGTGAGTGAGTTTTCTTGTGCTTGAGCTCTTGGGGTGTGTTTCTCCAACGCACTCCATACACAATGATCTAATCTATTAAGCTCTTGAGCTCTTCTCCATATAGATCATCATTCTCCTTTCTTTTTGCACTTTCTTCATAATTTCTTTTAAGACCTGCGCTCATCTCATCAATTTGGTTACGATCTCATTTGTTTGTCATAAATCAACCAAAACCACAAGGAGTGCCTAGACGCACTTTCAGTAGGATTGATAGGAAAAGTACTTCCGGTTCTTGTCATTTTCTTGGTAATTCACTTGTTGCTTGGTCCTCTAGAAAACAAAACTCAGTTGCACAATCCACAGTCGAATCTTAATATGTAGCTATTGCTAGTGCTTGCTCACAAATACATTGGATTGTTCAAATATTTAAGTACTATGGGGTTAATCTAGATAGTGTTCCACTGTTTTGTGATAACATTAGTGCCATTTGCTTTGCTAAAAACCCTGTGCAACATTCTAGAACTAAGCACATTGATATTAGGTATCACTTTCTCCGTGATAATGTTGAAAAAGGAAACATTGTGCTTCACCATGTATATACCAATCAACAAATGGCTGGCATTTTTACAAAACCTTTGGATTTCACTCGTTTTTGTTACATTCATAGTGAAATAGGGGTTATGCATCATCATGGCTTAATTTGAGGGGGAGCTTTCAAATTTGGGATCTGAATTTAAAAATAATATGAGCATAATATTTCATGCATATATGACTTTGTAATTCCTTTTACATGCTGAAAGTTCTTACTACATTACACATGTTATACATTTTGTAGTTTTTGCCAAGACTAGTAATTGGAATAATTACTTATACTAAATCTGGTCATGATCAAACTTTCTTGCTGTTTTGAACTTGTTGCATGCTCATGAGTGCTTATAATAATGAAAAAAATAATCAATCAACTATCCACAATTTGAGCTTTTATGTTCAAAAGAAAAAATGAGAAAAGATTAAGAGAATATGCATGCATCACACTTCTTATTTTGAGATGGCTTATCATAGCACTTAGAAATGAACTTGGAAGAAGTTGTGTATGACTAAAACCATGTCCTTAAGCTTCTGATTGTCAAATGACATAGGCTTGGCTTGGTTGGTTAGAATAAGGCAGATGCAGCATATAATCTCTTGCAAATGTCATATGTTAAAAATTTGTGCTTAAAAGAAAATAAAATTGCAGCAACAAGTGTCATGCTTTTAGGTCTTGAAATAGTTAAATTTGTGAGATCATGACTTGCTAAAATTGAAAATTACATTTGATCTCTAGCATGGCTTGCACTACTTTATGTATCTCATTGTTGTGATAGTGTAAGTTACTTGATAGTATGACTTGGATGAGCTTTGTTTTATATGTGTATGTTATAAGGTGCTCAATAACAAATTAAAATTTCTCTTTTTTACCTTGTTGAATACATTGTCAAAGGGGGAGAAGTGTACAAGGGGGGAATTTTTTTCTATCTTATTTAATTCTCAAAAAGGGGGAGAAATTGTTTTCAAAACTTTTCATGTGAATAAGCCAATGTTCGGATTTTAAGTGATGTTGTCAATGCATTCATCAAGGGGGAGATTGTGAGACCTATGTGTGCTGAATACATTGGCTATGGTGATAAAATATTTGAATACTACCAAAACACCTTTATCATCAAAGTCATACTATAGGTCCGAGCTCCAACAAGGTCGGATGATAGTCCGGCTTATTTTGGGTAGGTCCGGCAATGTCCGACATAAGGTCCGACTTGCTTTGGCTAGGTACGACTTCTTTGTCTAGGTCCGACTAGCTTTGGTTAGCTCCGACTAGCTTTGGTAAGCCCCGGCCCTATGTCCGACTAGCTTTGGTTAGCTCCGGTGCTAGGTCCTGCTAGCTTTGGTAAGTTCTGGCGCTATATCCTGTTAGTTTTAGAAAGCTCCGGTTCAAGGTCTTGTTAGCTTTGGCAAGGTTTGGAGCTTGATCGCAGTGGTTCTGCATTTAATTTGCAATGTTTCAAACTTGTTTTTGGGTTAAGAAAAGTTTGCTTAGTATTATTTTACTATGTTTTTGATGTGTTTTGGTGGTTATGACTGATATCATTTTGCTATGGTTTGCAACATGCTTACATGAGGTGCTCACGTAAGGTGTTGTGGTTATCGAACTAACGAGAGTCAAGTCGAGGACTTGTGCTCGGAAGTATTGGTTGTTTATTCATGTGCAGGTGTTGCTTGAGTTCAAGACATGGCTAGTGATGGGATCCTTTGAACTAGTCTTAGGGACAAGATGAGGTTCAACAACCAAATTCAGGAGGAATTGTGGTTGAGTTGATCGGGAGGTTGTGCAACATGTTTGAATCAATAACAATGCATATGAAGGTATCGTGGACGTCATTGGAAGATGTTTGCACGTGTGCAAGGAGTGCATGGACGTGGCTACATGGTTCCAAGGCATGATGAAGAGATGTGGATGTAAAAAATTGGTCGGAAAGGTCCAACCGTCTTGGTCATGGACTCAGGCTGCAGTTGAGTCGTGTTTGACTCAAATATGGAAAGTTTTGAGTTGGTTATGATAGGATTTCGTGTGGGTCATGAATTCGAGTTGTTTTAGGAATGTGGGATACGTTCCTTAGGTGTTTGGAAGTCTTAAGATTGCTTCTATATGCGTATAGAAGAGTCTTGAGCAGTTATGGAAAGTTTTGATTCGTGAATAAAGTAGGATTAGAGTCCTAGTTAAGTTTGGGTTGGCCTAAGGGCTGGATAAGAAAGTAAGGGAGGCCAGAGCTCGTGGTGTACGACTTTGGGGCTGTTCCTCTTGTGTTTTGACCAATAAAATTCGTAATTTGAAGGAATTTTTATGCCTTGTTCGTCTAACTTGTTTCAGACAAGTTTTCTCGTTGAGTTTTTGCACAGCACTACCTTTCTTTGGTGGTTTTATCATAACTCAAGTTTTACAGATCCGATTGACGTGAATCTTTTTGGTTGTCTTCACAACTTAATTTTCTATCATCTGTGAAAATTTCATTGTTATTGGATTTGTGGTTTCTGATCTACACGAGTTTCTTTGCAGTGTTCTTGAACAGATTTTCTCGGGTACGATAGAGTGACCTTTGTTCGATCTTTCGATCGTAACTTGAGTTTCTCTCGACGGATTTTCATGATTCTTGTTATGACGTCTTCGTGACATGATTCTCTACAATCTATACTAGTTTTGTCACAGTTGAACAAGTCTAGATTAGTCGCACACACAGTTTCATTAACTGATTGGTTTTCTGCCGAGGGGTGTTTTCGTTGCTTCTGCTGAAAAGTTTTAATCTACCATTCACCCCCTCTGGTAGCTTTATACATGCTCTTTGATCCTACAATCTCTTAGTACAATTGATGAATGACTTCATGTAGTACATTTTTGTAATCCTGAGGATGTATGCAACAATGTTGTAATTTAAGATTTTTACATATTTTGATGTTTTGTATCTGGAAAAATGTGGACAAAATCAGCCTTAAAACGAGGAGGTGATGTAAAAATTTTTCCAGAAACACTGTCAACTTGTAAAAATCATATATCCTCATAAAAAATGATCTGGAGGCAAATAAATACACTCTGGACAGACCTTTGACTGTACTACAACTTTGTAGTTGAACTCAAGTCCTGAATGTGCCTCTAACTGGTTGAAAATTTCGAATTTCACCGGACTGGTCAGAATGAACAGAAACTGAGACAGAATTCAGTGTTATGTTTCATTGGGCATTTGAATTTGAATTCACTTTCATATTCAATTATCACATCCATGATCTGTTTCTCAACAAAGTTTGTTTAATTTGAGTATTTGATTAATTCAAATACTTCTTTTATAAATGGAGGATGTGATGCTATTATTGTCAGACGGATGGGTGTTCTCCACGTGCGCCAACCGTATGGGCTTCCCGATCATGCTGCGGGAAGTGCTCGAACAGTTTGGCTTCATCAAAATGCCATGCTATTGGGGTCAAGAGACGGTCAACAGAGGCATACTATCATGCACCGTCCTGGTCGACGTCCCTGCTAGTCCACGTCTTTATGGATGGGCTCCTTTTTCGGTCACCACCCTGGGAGCTCGTTTGGAGGACACGTGGGCCATCGCAGCGGGCGAAGAGCTTATGAAGCTTTTTAAGCTTCATCAAGATGTCATGGCTGGGAGACAATTTGCTCTTCTCCCGGTCCGTGGTGCGGCTGGTTTTGAGTGGCAACATCATATGGTTGAGACCTATCAACCGGACGGTGACACGACATCAACAACACATGGGACTTATGCTGCTGCATCCAACATGGTTGTTATTACGCAGAGTGCAATCATTCTGCAGCAGGTCGAAGCCTTGAGGCAAGCGATTGAACGGGGTGATACTCTTGATTACATCAATGAGAACTGTTCATTTCCGGCTCCAACAAATCACCGGCTGAATCAATGCGAGAATCAGCTGCATCACACTCGCACTAGACTGTGGAAAGCTTGTGCCGAACTGCGGCAAACTCGCAAGGAACTGCTGCATGCTCATGGTGAATTGCAGGCGAGTCAACTGGTGGTGCAGAAACAGCAAGAGCAGTTGTTGGTGATCACCGAGGAACAAGATGATGCCATCGAAGAAGCTCAGGGTTGGGAATTCAAGGCAGGCCAACATCAGGAGGACTTGTGGGAGGCCGAGGCACACTTGCCGCAACTAGTCGTGTATCCACCGGCTGAGGACATGTCGCTGAACATGGGCGAGCAGGTGCTTCTGTGTTCGCCAACAAGGATGAATCGGAGTAGGATGGGGTAGCACTATTGCCATCACGGGGCAACGTATAGTGAACGGTTGCTCGTGTTTATTTTGTAGCCATGTTTGTATCATATTATAAATAGTAGTGAGTGTGTATGGGATGACAATGTGGGTATGACGTCTCATGGAGACCAAGTATAGTTGAGATGCACTTCCGTAGTGGGAGTCCATCATTTTGGATTTCACTATTGTAATCTTGGTCATGAGATAATATATCTTGTATAAAGTTTATACTTTATCAATATATGTGAATATTATGCAATTATCACATTGGCAATGCTTGTACTACTATGGTATGGACTGGACGAAGAAAACAAACATTTTGCTGATTTTTAAATCATGTGGATGCAGAATGGTGCGTACACGTTCTACGCCCGAGATGGGAGGCTCTAGCCAGGGTCGTGAGGATGAATCTCTGACCCAAGAGCAAACCACGACACCGCAGCAACAGGCTCCTCCACCACCACAACCTAAACCTCCACGGACTCTCGCGGAGATTCTGGGTGCAGTGCTCGGCTCACGCGATGAGCAAACCGAGTTGTTGCGGATGTTGGTGCAGAATTCATCCCGTCAAGGGGGGCGACAAGAAAATGGCAACACCAGCCCCAACAGAGTTCGTACTCGTACTTCTTGGCGATGCATCCACCGGTCTTCACAGAGACCGAGGAGCCTCTGGAGGAGGAAAAATTTATCCGCAACCTCGAGGTGAAGTTCGGTGTGCTACGATGCACCAAACAGCAGGAGGCACTGTTCGCAGCGCAACAACTTCAGGGATCCGACGGTGCTTGGTGGGCGAACTACATTGCATCACTGCCGGCTGGTCATGCGGTCACGTGGACCGAGTTCCGGGAGGCGTTCCGCGCCTACCATATACCTCCCAGTATAATGAAAAGGAAGCTTCAAGAATTTCTGGAGCTGAAGCAAGGCAGGAGGACTGCTCATGAATACTCCCGCGCGTTCAATCATTTGGCGCAGTACGCGCCATATTATGTGGGGAAGGAAGACAAGAAGCGAGATACATTCTTCCGGGTCCTTAGTCCAAAGATGAAGATCCAACTCACACAAAATATCCATATTTGATTTGCTATGCGGGTGGGGAAGTAGCAACTGATAGGATGGTCTGTAGAGCACCAATTCAGTTGGCTGGAAATCTATATCTGACTTATCTAATTATATTAGAGAGTCAGAAGCTTGACGTCATCTTAGGAAACCATCATGGTGCTGTTCTCGACATCATTCCATGTGTGGTCCATTTAAACTCTCCACTATATGAACCACACACTTTTATTCTAGACCGCCTTATCCAAGAAATTCCAACCACATACGACATTGAAGCCACAAAGCTTGAGGACATTCGTGTGGTCCATTAATATCCGGACCTTCCGGGTATGCCACCGGATAGGGACATTATGTTCAAGATTGAACTTATTCCGGGAACCAAGCCTATTTCTCGAAGGCCGTACAAGATGGCACCAAATGAGTTGGCGGAATTAAGGAGCATTTGAAGGATCTGCTGGACAAAGGTCTTATATGCCAAAGATCATCACCTTGGGGCTGCTCCGCGTTGTTTGTAAAGAAGAAGGACAAGACGTTACGTCTATGTGTGGACTATCATCCGCTCAGCACCTTGACAATCAAGAACAAGTATCCACTACCGTGCATCGATATCTTACTGGGTCAGTTAGTGGGTGCTAAGGTACTCTCGAAGATAGATCTATGTTCCTGATATCATCAAATCAAAATCTGACCGGAGGATATACCGAAGACGACATTCTCAACGAGATACGGGCTCTATGAGTATCTTGTCATGTCGTTCGAACATACCAATGTGCCGGCTCACTTCATGTATTTGATGAATTCAGTGTTTATGCCGGAGTTTGACAAGTTTGTCGTGGTCTTCATCGACGACATTCTGGTTTATTCTAAATCAGAGGAAGAACATGCCAAACACCTGCATATCGGGCTCCAACAGTTGCGAGATCACAAACTGTATGCAAAATTCAGCAAGTGCGAGTTTTGGATCAGCCAAGTGCCATTTCCTGGTGACATTATTTCAACGGAGGGCATCGCTGTTGATCCAAGCAAAATTGTGCAAGTTCTGAAATGGGAGTCTCTGAAATTCATTCACGAAGTTTGTAGCTTCCTCGGGTTAGCGGGATATTATCGGAGGTTCATTCCGAGCTTCACAAAAATCGCTAAATCAATGACGGAGCTGCTGAAAAAGGGGACCAAATATATTTGGATCAAGGCATGTGAGGATGCATTTCAAGCATTGGTGAAACATCTCACAACAGCCCCAGTGCTAGCTCAGCCGGATACCAAAAAGTCTTTCGACGTTTATTGTAATGCTTCTGGCATTGGTCTCGCCTGCGTGTTAATGCAAGAAGGCCACGTGATCGCATATGGATCACAGCAGCTCCAAAATCATGAGCAGCATTATCCAACTCGTTACCTTGAGTTTGCTGCCGTGGTGCTCGCTTTGAAAATGTGGAGGCATTATTTACTGGGAAATCTATTGCATCTCTACACCGATCACAAGAGCCTAAAATATATCATCACTCAGAAGGAGTTGAATATGTGACAGCGAAGATGGATAGAGCTGATCAAAGATTATGAGAATGAAATTCATTACCATCCCTGTAAGTTGAATGTTGTTGCCGATGCGCTTAGCCGCATGTCTCACATCAATAGTCTGTCCATCACTCCAATGGACGAGGATGAACCGAGTTTATGGAAGCTCAAAAGAAAGACGTGGGTATGTCGCACATTCGGCGGAGAATGAAGAATGGAGAAATAAGGTGCTTCTGGAGTGATGAGCATGGTACTCTATGGTTCAATGACTGTATAGTGGTACCCCGTGATTTGACACTTCGGAAGAAAATCTTGGATGAAACTCACTTATCCATGTACTCTATTCATCCGAGCAGCAACAAAATGTATCAAGATCTGAAAACCATATTTTCGTGGACACGGATAAAAAGGGAAATTGCAATGTATGTATGTGAGTGTGATACGTGTCGACGGGTGAAAGCCGACCACGTGAGGCAAGCCGGACAACTGCAACCATTGAAAATTCCGGAGTGGAAGTGGGAGGATATTAGTATGGATTCATCATTGGTTTGCCTCTCACATTCCACAAGCATGATTCAATTTGGGTGATAGTCGACCGACTAACCCAATCAGCTCATTTGATACTTGTACATACAAAGTATATTGCCAAGAAATATGCGGAGTTGTATATTGCAAGAATCATGTGCTTGCACGGAGTTCCCCGGACAATTATTTCACATCGTGGGGCGCTGTTCGTTGCTCATTACTGGGAGCAGCTACATGCGTCACTGTGGACAAAACTGATCCGAAGCTCCGCATATCACCTGCAGTCGGATGGTCAAACTGAGCAGGTGAATCAAGTTGTTGAAGATATGCTATGCACTTGTGCCATCCACCACGGTAAAAATTGGGATGATCAATTACCGTTGGCGGAGTTCTCATATAACAATGGCTATAAAGATAGAATCAACATGGCACCGTATGAAGCTCTCTATGGCCAGAAATGTCGCACACCACACAACTGGTGTGAATCCAGCGAGCGAGTCATATACATAATTGATTTTGTAAATGAAGCTGAGGAACGAGTGCGAGCGATCCAAGCCAATCTCAAGGCTGCTCAATCTCGTCAGAAAAGTTATGCAGAAAAGTCGTTGACCTCTCCACTTCGACATCGGAGACCACGTTTACCTTTGTGTCTCTCTAATGAAAGGAATTCACCATTTCAGAGTGAAGGGAAAGCTTGCTCTGCGATTCATCAGTCCATTCTCCGTTATTGAAAAATGCGGACCCGTGGCCTATCGCTTGGAGTTACCGGCGTCACTCTCTTGTGTTCATAATGTCTTCCACATCTCTCAGCTGCGGAAGTGCCTTAAATCTCCAGCTGAAATCCGCACCGAAGATATTGAAGCTCTACAACCGGATCTCACTTATTCGGAGCATCCGATCCGGATTATTGATGAAAAGACTCGCACCACCAGGAACCGAACTTTGTACTTCTACAAAGTCTGGTGGAGTAACCATACTGCCGAGGAAGCGACATGGGAAAGCGAGGACTATCTCCAATAAAATTATCCGGATTTGTTATCATCTCATATCCAGTAATCTTTTTACCTCCGTCTCTTTTATTTGTAATCTCGGGATGAGATTCTTTTAAGGGGAGGCGGGAGGATGTTAAATCCCAAAAATTAAAAGTACACAGTTCAGATAGGAGAATTTAAAATTTGAATAGGAAAAATAAATCAAAATGGCAATTGAAAAATCAAACCAGTTCAAGCTTCAATAGAAGGAATTCAAAAATTCAAATTACCTCCTGTTAAAACCTTGACAAAATAAAAATTTGAGTTCACCATTAGCTTCTAAATATTCCAAATAGCATCCATGTCAAATATAACATTTGGAGCACATTTGCTATTCAGTTCAATGTGTACATTAAATCCCATTCAAATTTGAATTTCAGATGAAACACTGTCAAATCCAGATTTGAATTTGAGAATCAAATTCCTCATGTTTGATTTGGATTCCCAGCAAATATCTAACCATTTTTGGATCAGTACTGGTATGGAATTGAATGACCAGAGGTGAGGAGGAAGTTTTGCCTTGGTGGGACCCACTGTACAGTGAGGGAAGAACAGAGGAACCAACTGAACTGCTCTGCCTCTCTGCCGCCCCGCGCTTCAACGTTGAGGGGAGGCTCCACCATGGCAGGGGCATGCACAAGCAGGCAGCTGCGTGCCCTAAGGCCCCTCTCCACCCTACATAAACCTCCATTGCTTCTTCTCAATGATTCTTGTCTCTCTTCCACAAAAACAGAGTGCCGGCGCCATTAGTGACCGCCTCCCTCTTCTTCACTTCATCTGGCTGTTCCAGCCATCGTTCTTCCCGACTTCAAAAGTAAAGTGGAGCCTATCCTTCTGCTCTACCTCCTGGTGCCAACCGTTCTTTGTTTCCTCACCATTTGGCCTGATATTTCAAGGTTTTGGCGGAGCTCACAGGTGAAGCCGCCGGGAGCCATCTCTGCTTCACCGCCGGCACACCACACAAAGAGTCCTCAGCCCCTGACCTCTACAGCAAAAAGGTGCGCTAAGATACCTAGAACATGCTGGTGAAGTTTCATCCCATGCCATGCTTCATAGCTCTCTTATTTCAATTTTTACGAAGTGAGTTCATAGCTTGATCGTTAGGTCTATGATTCAATTCGGTTTCCACGTAGAACTATTCTCCAAGATGGTTAGCATATAGCTTGAACACCTCCTAGCGCACCCTCCCGAGCTGTTAGTACCGAAAGTTATCGAGTGATGAAGGCGGATTTCAAGTTTTCGTAGCCGCCAATGAAAGACCGTTAGTGCGCCGTCGAACTCATGATTGTCGGCCGTTCCACAGAGTTTGCGCCTCCTAATCATCTCCTCCATGATTTCCAGAAGCTTCCCAACCATTTTCCGTGCTGTTTAGGCAACGGGAAGGCGGTTCCAACATGGACGGAATCCTAGACGCCGCCGCAGCCGTCACGCGCGCACTTCCGGCTTCTACCGGCGGGCGCCGACCCCACCACCGTGCTCAGCGTACAATTTTATGCTCAGGCGATGAGTTTGCGCAAGGGTGATGGCTGGGAGAGCTGACCCAGTGAGCTCGCCGGCGCTGCGCCGCCACGGCCAGCCGAGCACCGTCCCCCGAGCCGAGGTTGAAGACGACCCGGCAGGCCCCGCATGTCAGCCTTTGTTTCCCTCCCTCGGATCTGCTGTGGCCATCAGATCTAGTGTGGCTGCACGGGTGACCCCGTGGTCCTCCGTGTGGCTCTCTTCTGGTTGGCCCATTTAAATTAAGTCGACCCGGGATGAATTAATTAAAAATATTCTTTTTCTAAATAATTCCAGATTTTGAGCAAAATTCTAAATTCAATTACTCCTAGTAGAATTGCTTAATAATTAAAAATATATTCTGGTATAATATCATGATACCTACTTTGCAGTAGTGCAATTTGTTGGACATGAAAGTCTCAGAATTTTGATAATTAATTCCTTTGATCTAACTGCTTGGGAAATTAATTTCTCCTGTTCTGCTAATCGGAAAATTCCCAATTTTGGTCAGAACATTCTTAAAAATACCCTTGATTTCCAGTATAAATTTCAAGTTCATTGGTCTTCATTTACTGGACGAAACAGTGTTCAAATCACCTATGTCAATTGAACAATTGAGAAATGTACAGAAACTTGTAAAATGAATTTCTCCCTGTAGGGAGCTCCGAAAAATATGAAACAAATTTTCCTAGAACTAGTAAAAATTAATCTACAAATATCATCCACTGTTAGCTATGTTAAAGCTACAAATTCAGTACCGAAATTCAGAGAACCCTTTTACTTGTTGGAATTTTAGAGACAACAAGCTTCCTTGAACATCTCCAATTCTTGGTCCAGTTCTTCCTCATAGAACCTAATATCCACTGTAAAATCCCGAAGCCAATTAAAATCATTTTCTTATCTAATCAGTGTTTATAAGATCTTTTATATAGTTCCACTATCACTCATTTACTTTATATATTGCATATCATATAGTGACCTAGATTGAGGACGAGCCGGAGGCCTAGGACAGCATCATCCCAGGAGCTAACATTGATACTAACTTGCAGCCAGGCAAGCCCGGTTTGCATTTAAGTGCTATTTTAAAGTTTCAATTTGTATCACTTATGTCTAGGATGATTTTTGTGCATTAGGGCTTTGGTGCTTGTTACTCCACTTGCATGAACCAAAAATCCCATGGAGTATTGGGTAGGTCTAGAACTTGACGAGTAAAAAATGCAATGTTAATGTTTTGAGGAATCTGGTAGAAGTCAAGTAGTTGGAATCTACTCGGGAGATAGGATTTTATCGCACGGTATAGAATTGATCAAAGAATGGTTTATGAATATGAATTTGAGACTGAGGAGCAGATAGGATGCGGCAAGACGTGGTCTCACGTGCGTAGCTATGCTTCTGTCAGTTGAGGACTGATCCATGTGCGGCCCTGCTGGACAAGTTTGAACTGTACTGGACACATAGTGGCTATATGGAAACCAGGAAACCAATGTAATTGGTTAACCTGGGTGTCGAGGCTTACCCTATCATTTTATAGGAGTGGATTGAGGGCAGCAAGGTGTAATCCGTCGGCGGCACAGACACGCTCCGCGCGGGGACCTCCTGCATGTTACGGAAGGTCCGGTTCGACATTTGGGTTTCCTTTGAATGGTTGATGCATACATCATAGTATTGAAGTGTGATTCGCTCCACTTTGGAAACGGGTGTATGTGACGTGTTATCCGGGTGTCTACTGATTGCAATCACCGTCCCTCGCGGTTATTTTAGTACCGCTTGTTCACTGCGTTGTGACGTAGTAAGTACTGAAGAAGCCAGGAG
Organism: Tuctoria greenei; assembly: GCA_036927565.1. NCBI lineage: Eukaryota > Viridiplantae > Streptophyta > Magnoliopsida > Poales > Poaceae > Tuctoria > Tuctoria greenei. Next base: position 118,700,533 of record JAYESD010000001.1, read on the forward strand.
AATATGATGTATTGAATTATAATTGCTTTGCAACTATGATTGCTATAGAATATACTCACTAAAGTTACTTTTATTAAACCTTTAAGCTGCTGTTAATAACTTGAAAATTAAGGATCAACTTGTAGGCGAGTCATTTACTGCTATATCTATTTCTATGTTAAGTATCCCTGCATGTAGAGCTCCATGTTTAGGTGAGACGGTTAAGTCTTGCTAAGCCTTCGTGCTCACAGTTGCTATATTAAGTTGTTTGCAGGTGATACGTATGAGGAAGGGCCCGAAGATGAGGCGATGCCCCCGTCGGGGTATACCGCTGAGTGGGAGCCCTACACGTCACCTTGATCTTTTGTGTGCTGCTAGTGTATAGCGACCCCGGGCTGGACGGCTGCACTTTTGCATAGCTAGGCTGAGAGTTTAGCTATGAGTATTACTTCCGCTGTACATTATGTATTGTAAAAGACTTCCACTGTTTCTATAAATAAAACATTGTATTTTGTCGTATTCTTTTAACATGTGTTGTTGGGTGCCGCATCGCACAACACCACCCTCTGCGATTCCTGGAATGTGTGGACCTGGTCCTCACTTAGGGGACTTGCCGTCGACGCAACAAAGGGTCCCTGAAGACAGAGGCAAGGCTCGAAACTCAGAGCTACCATACTAGCTATGAATTCGGAGCTATCGAGTTTTCAAGACATTGTCTAAATCCTTACGGTAGATGCCTTCAATTCATTAAAAACAACTACCAGGGGGCCAACAATATAAAAGGCAATTCATTGAAGACACAAAAAATGGAATTTGGAACTATTTTAGATTTCATTCATTCAAAATCACAGGATTACAAGATGGAGGCAAAATGGGAAAAGTCCTAACTACTGGAGTTCCTATTGAAGAATGAGGCAACTGTTTGGGTAGCTTCTTGAACGCTGGCCTTGGCAGCTTCTTCCTCCTCTGCAACGGGTCCTTCGAACACCAGAGATAAAGACATTTGGGGTCCAGACTCTTGAAACATGCCAACACATATTCGGCAACGTTCCTGGCCGGGGTCCTGCCTTCCCTCTCCAGTTCATCGATGACCATGACACCACGGCTTCAAGCTTCTTGCCGGTGAAGGTCAATGCCAACAGTACCTTGTACATCTACGGCTCTTGGTCAGCCGAACGTACCGGGCTGAAACCAAACGTCACCAGAGCTTCTTTGGCATTCCCTAAGAAATTCCAGACTTTCTTGGACTCATATGCCCTCAAATTCTTAAGCTCCTCCAGTGACTTTTTGGCAACCGAAAGTTTCGCACAACCTTCCTTGGAGAAGCGCTTGACTTCCTTAGCGCGTTGTTGGATACTTTCATCCATCCACTTTTCTTGGTCGATGAGCTCTTTCTCTCGGAGGTGGATACAGTTCCTCCGCTCTGCCAAGTCCTTCTCCTTGGCCTTCACCTTATCCTCCCTGGTGGAGATATCAGTCTCTCTTTTGCAGACGTTTACCCCCACCTGCCATATCTGATCCTTCTCTTGATCACACCACAGATCAAACTGTTCGGCACGATCAGCCAAGCTTTTCTCTACCAGCGACAGCCTCTAGGCGAGCTTCTCCTCCCTCTTCATGAGGTCCTCCTCTTTCTCTAGGAGCTTATCCTCCTTTTGATCGAGGGCTTCCCAGCACTTTAGAAGTTGCTCATTCAGCTCATTGAGTCTATCTGAGCGATTGTCGGCCGCTTCACTGGCCTCCTTAGCATGCTCAAACACCTCCCATGTTTTATCATCAAGAGCATTAATCATGGCCTCTCTTTCATTGAGCGCACGATCTAACTGCACCAGTCGGGCCTTCTCCTTGGCCACACACTCCTTCTGGTTAGCCAGCCGATACTGCATCAGCTTCATCTCGAAATGAAGTCTATTGCGCCAACACCTTAGGGTGTTGCGCTCTTCTTCGAGAATCTTGCTTTCGTAGAGATTTGAGCAGGCATTATCGATATACAACACCAAAGGAATCGGCTCTGGGCCTGCCTGAGGTGCCTCTGCAGGCTCCAGTAGGTCTTCTAGAATTACTATAAGATCCCACATGCGTGAGCGTGTTCTCCAATAGCTTCACGTCGCTGGGTTCGATCTCTAAGAGCTCATCAATATTTATCACGTCAGAAGAAGGTCCCGTCGCGGGAGCTTCAACCTCCGAAGCCGATGAAGAGGGTCCCTCAGCCAGATCTTCATTCATCAGCCCAGAAGATGTAGGACCCGCAGCCGGATCCTTGGGTTGCGCCAGCTCAGACATAACCACCTCCGGAGCTGATCCTTCTAGAGCTGGCACTAATGCATTTGCCAGAGCTTCACTCACTTCTAGCGCTGATGCCAGAGCTTCCACAGCAGGCTCCATCAAATTCTTCCTCCTCATGGTCCGACCACAGGATCTTCGGTTGCCGGCTCTGGACTTGTCTCCACAATAGCCAGCGCTGGAGATGTTGTGTCATCTGCCACCACCCTTGGGGGAGAGGCAGGAGCCAGGCCAGGGGCTTCCGCCGATGCAACCTCCAGAGCCATAGTAGGCACTGGAGTTGCCGTTCTTGTTCTCGACATTCTGGAAACAGAAAGTAGGGAATTCAATACAAAGAAAGGAAAAAAAATCAAAACAAAAGTTGAAGAGCCGATTCTTACCTTGGAGTACTACCGCTCCAATCGGCGCGGATCTTCTTCCTTGGGCGACTGGAGCTAGATCCTGCCGTAATCGCTGTGGCAGATGCTCCAGGACCCGAACTTGGAGTTGAGGCAGCCACCAGTGCTACCACCTGTTGTACGTCCCCAGTCAGAGGATGTACTCTGGACCCAGAGCCACCAGTTGGCATCGGGACGGGAGTTGACTCTCCGAAGCCAGCACCCCGTGCGAGCACTGGAGCCGAAGCACCAGCCAGAGCTGGAGGCACGATCACCACGGACCTAAGCTGAGGTTGAGGGGTCACTGCTATCAGAGCTTCCCTCATACTTCTCCCATTGCTCCTTGTTAGCTTCTTCTTGCAACTCAGAACTTCGACGGGAGCTTTCTCTTTGCCTCGACTGGAGGTTGATTTTTTGGGAGGAGAAGTTGCGAGACCTTTGCCCTTGCCACTGACTGGCGTAGGTCCAGAGCCTTCGTGGGACCAAGGAGCCCCGAGGATCACAATCCCTGCTGGAGGAGTGCTGTGACGCTTGTCCACGAGGGCCAGATCATCAAGTGCTGGCATCCTTATTCGTATCTCTCTCCTGACCTCTGGCACCATGTTCAGGGGCAGGAACACTGTCGGAGGAGTCAGATCATCCGAGAAAATGATACTGTGCTGCAGCTTGTTGACATTTCTTACATCACAGATAAAAATCCGCAAGCGCACGAAAACTGTCGTGTACCATTTCCCCTTAAGAGAGTATTCCAAGGGTATCGAATCCAAGGAACGTGTGTGTAATCTTACGACATAATTCATCCAAGGACACAAAGTTATTTTGTAGGCATGGAAGAGAGTGGAATTCAAAGTATTGATTCTAATTCAAAAGAATATGCGGTAGTCGCTTGCTTCAGGCACGGGTTTACCCCTGGCAATACTTGGATGACTCCCGCCAAGAGCCTATGGCATAGCCGAACGTGGAGGATTACAAATGACAGATAGGACTGACACCACCAAGTGCCTACCTCTTCAATCATTGGGTCTACAAGATATTAACTGGTGATTTCTAACCTAAGCACCACACTTACTTTCTAAATCACAACTCTAGTTGTTTCGAACACAAAGCTACAACTAGAGCCTCTAATAAATTAAAGCAATGAACCCACAAGTAGGCACTTGTTCAAACAACTATGAATTGAGAATCAAACTTGAACTGAATTCACAATGGGCTTACTTGATTTGAATAACACCTTTGTAGGGGTACAAGTGTAGAAGAGGGACTTGACAAGCCCGAGCCTCCTTCTCCTAAACTCTCACCACACTCTCCTTCTACTTGGCAGCCTCTAGGATTACTCAAAACATTAGAGTGGTATTATATTCTCAACTTTTGGTGTGTGTGTGTGTGTGTGTGTGAAGTGAGGTGTGGGGTTCTATTTATAGGGGGGATAAGGGCCGGTTCCCGCCAAAAAATTCGCGTGAATCAATCTTTATCGTGATCAGGGCATCATAAGGAGTCGACATGTGGAAGCTGACCAAGTTTGGCGCTAGGAAGGGTTCGGCCGAACCCCTGTTGATGGTCCTTAAGTGTGACATTTAGACCGTCAATTCAACACATAATGTGCACAAAAGAGAAACATAACGTAGTGGAAGGGTTAAAAACTAACCAATTGCACAAGTGTTGGTGTTTATTTGTATGCAGGTGAATATAGACCCAAAGTACCAAGACATGCACGGAGTAATCCATGAAATTGGGTTTCAATGAATCAAGCGACGCCACGTATCATCACATGGATCAAACGGCCAACAAACAGAAGTATCTGAGGCCATCCAACGGTGTAGCACCCATATAAGGAGATGGGACCCACCTAGAAGGGACCTGGAGGAAGAACAGCACCAACAGGGCTCAGACCAAATCGGCCGACCTCCCTAGTCGACCACTAGGTCATGGCGCCAATTGCGGTCAAACGCCATGTGTTGGCTACTCCCGGCTTGATGTGGTCATGGGTGACTGATTCGCGTGCATTTTGTGGTGGGAACCTACCCTTATCCTCCTTATAAATGGATACCCACACACACACACCAAAAGTTGAGAATAGAATACCACTTCTAAAGGCTTAGAGTAATCCTAGAGGCTGTAAAGTAGAGGGAGAGTGTGGTGAAGAGTTTAGGAGAAAAATGCTTGGGCTTGTCAAATCCCTCTTCTACACTTGTACCCCTACAGAGGTGTTATTCAAATCAAGTAAGCCTTTGTGAATTCAATAAGTTTTATTCTCAATTCATAGTAGTTGGCACAAGTAGTTACTTGTGGGTTCATTGCTTTAAATTATTAGAGGCTCTAGTTGTAGCTTTGTGTTCAAAACAACTAGATTTGTGATTTAGAACGTAAGTGTGGTGCTTAGGTTAGAAATCACAAGTGAATATCTCGTAGACCCACAAATTGAAGTTGTAGGTAGTAAGTGGTGATAGGCCTATCTGTCCTTTGTAATCCTCCACGTTCGGCTATGCCATAGGCTCTTGGCGGGAGTCGCCTAGTGTTGCTAGGGGTAAACCCGTTCCCGAAGCAAGCAGCTACTGCAAATTTCTTTGAATTAGAATCAATCCTTTGAATTCCTCTCTTTCCTTACCGACCAAACAACTTTGTGTCGTTGGGTGAATTAGTTTGTAAGATTACACACACATTCCTTAGATTCGATACCCTTGGAATACTCTCTTAAGGGGAAGTGCTATACGACAATTTTTGAATGTGGCATGGAGGGGGTGAATAGGCCTTTTTCAATTTTAGTCGGAACCTATAACACTTAGCAACTTGATCAAATACCGATAAATCGGACTAGTCCGATAGTGTGCGGACTAGTCCGGTGCTTGCGGACTAGATAGATCAAGTTGGATTGATGATCTCGATCCAAGTACTCTACGTAGCAGAAATTAAGATGTAACTAGAGTATGTTTCTTCAATTAAACTGAGGATCGCACAAGGTAACCTTAGTTTCAAGTTTTGACATAATTTTACAATGATCAATTAAGCCCTACATATAATGAACAATAAGCACGATGTTAACACACAATATTTTTATCCCGTGGTTCGGTTCCCATGAAGGCAACCTACATCCACGTCGAGGAGCCCACGAAAGGACGTCTGCACCAACCCTACCCTTGTCGAATCGCCACAGAGGCCGATTCTCTTCCACTAATCACAAAGGGGTAAGAATAACCGTGTTCAAGGGGCCTTCTCACAAGTTGAGGGCTCCCAAAGATTTACAACTGAAGACAGCACCAACACACTCGAATTATATGCAATAAAGAACAAGAGTGTGCGAGAGAATCAAACCCAAGAGCTCAAAACATTAAGAATCGTGTCTCTCCTTTGATCTAACGTTAATTCTCAAGGATTTGATCTTTCTTGCGTTGGATTTTGTGGAGAGACGTGTTTTCTAGGCTCCTGGAGGGTGTGACTGCGCAGGGGGTCGAGAGAATTCATAGTTGGGTCGTGCACCTCTATTTATACTAGGGTTTCCTAGGGTTACCGTTAGGGTTTTCAAAGTCCGGACTAGTTCGTGGTGGTCTCCAGACTACCCCGGTGTGCGTCGTGTGGGAAACCCTATGTGCCCCAAATTATCGAACTTGTCCGGCCAAGGCAGACTAGTCCGTTTTTGTCTCTGGAAATGTTCGGACTAGTCCAGCACATATCGGACTAGTCCGGTGTGGCGAAACCCTTTGTGAATTGGGGACAAGTACGCACTTAGAGGATTTGTCCGACTTTAGTCGGAAGGTTTTTCGGACTAATCTGGGCTGATATCGGACTTGTTCGATTTGGGTCAGAAGGATATCAGACTAGTCTGTGGTGATATCGGACTTGTCCGATTCCTTGCAAAACTGTGAAGTGATGAGGACTAGTCCGCACTGGGGAGGACTAGTCTGATCTTAGTCACAAATATATCGGACTAGTATGTGGTGATATCGGACTAGTCCGGTCTGTGTAAACTGGACTGTGTGTGCAGACAAGTCCGCACTAGGAGGACTTGTCCGATTTTGAACTGAGAGATATCGGACTAGTTCAGAGTATATCGGACTAGTCCGGACCTGTATGAATTTGTGCATTGAGAGTGATTAAAATTAGCTTGAGCTCTTGGGGTGTGTTTCTCCAACACACTCCATACACAAAGAGTATTATGATCATTTCTTGGGCTCCTTTCAACTTGATTCCTCCCTCTCCTTTCTTTTTGCGCTTACTTCATAATTTCATCAAAACCTGCGCTCATCTCAACAATTTAGTTAGGATCTCATTTGCTTGTCATAAATCCACCAAAACCCACAGGGGATGCCTAGATGCACTTTCAATCTCCCCCTTTTTGGTGATTGATGACAACCAATTGAGATTTCACAAATATGATAAAAATACAGAATTTTCATAATGTGTGCACATATGTGTTTGGAACAAATTAAGCATGATAACATAAGGCATGTGCACTCTTTATGGTGGGATGCAAAACTACATGTGTGTGAACAATAATCTTGATGTGAGTAAGATAAATGACATTACAGCATCAAGATCATCAGTCCAGAATATCAAATTCAGAGCATAAAACATAATCCATAAGCATAACATAGTAAAAGTTTCACAACACATGTCCAAAAGCATGAGAGAGCATAATCAAAGATTTACATCCCAAAAGAAACACAATTTGAGCTCTCCTCGCAACCTACAGCTACACTTAGTGACTCCCCCTCAATCTCTCCCCCTTTGGCATCAAGACACCAAAAAGAAGGAGAGGAGGGATCTAGTGCTGTCATTCCTCGCTGTCGGTACTCTCCTCATCTTCATCTTCATGTTCAGGTTGTGGAGGAGGAGGAGGAGCGGATCCACTTGAAGTGCCCCCAATACCAAAATAGGCAAGCTCGGAGGGAGACAAAGGTCCATGCTTAGTGAAGTCAGATGCGGAATCATCCAAAATAATTGGAGATCCGATGGGCTCAATCTCCAGCTTCTGACAAATTTGCTTGACATTTTGCTTTATGTATCTCATGTCATCCTTCCTTGCCTTGTTCATCTTATGAAGTTTCACTTCGGCTTTCTTGCATGAGCCAAAGATGGCAGCCAAGTATTTCAAGATTCCACTAGGAGACTCTTTTTGAGGAGGGGACCTAGTGGTGGGAGCAGTCCTTGTATCTCCTTGAGCTCTCCTTGGAGCCTCTTCACTAGACACTGGAGATGGAGCAGCCAGGAGAGTAGCTTGGGTAGGCTCCTGAGGCCTCAGGGGAGTGTGCTCCACATCCTTAACGAACTCAATTCTTATGACTTTATCAATCATAAATATGAGGTAGGGTGCATAGCCACAGGAACGGTTCGGTGTGTAGAAGATATTCACCATATAATTCCAAATATAGTCGAAGATATCAAACTTCCAATTCTTGCTTATCACCTTCATCAGTCTCCTTAAGTAGCCTTGGACACTTCCTGCATCTCCATCTTTTAGAGCTATGGTCTTCCTCAACACCCTGTTGAGAACCATGAAGAAGGGATTCATGTTCTTGGTCAATGGAGGGTTGTACTTTAGACTAATATCATAAAGGAACTCCATCTTATACTTCCCCAAGACACCAATGTTGTGGATAGTTAGCTCATTGTTGCCATTGTCTTCTCGGTGAAGCAGTCTTGCAAAGTCATCATAAGTAATAGTGTACTTAGATCCATGCATCATCCAAGTCACCCTCTCCTCTTCATCACTGGCAAAATAGCATGTGGCATAGAATTGAGCAATGATCTCATCGTTCCAGTGGTACCTGAAGGCAAACAAATCCTTCAGTCCATGCTTCCCCACTACCTCTATCACCTCATTAAAGGCTTAGCAGCTCTTACTCTCGAAGTGTGCCCAGTCAATCCACTGGTTGCGCGCCACTGGAGTCTTCATGGTGAGATAAACGAAACTGTAGAAGTCCGCATGAAAGTTGCTCCAGAATCTGGCATCAGCTGCCTTCTTTGATCCGCTATAACAATCCACATTTCTGAGCTTGGAAGTCGTATCGCTTCCCTTGCCATTGAACTTTTCTTCAAATGGGTCTCTGTACTCCTCTCTTGGTGCATTCATCTAGAAAGGACAGATCGGGCCTGAGGCAATTCCCATTGCCCTTAGCTTGGCGAGGAGCTACTGTTGATGGCTGTTATATACCAATTTCAGCTATCAATATAACTCAATTATTTGAAGGATTGATCATTTCTTGCACACATCACCATTCTACTTGACCTATTTCCACTTGTACATGGAGAAATATGTGTATGCAGATATTTATACAGGAATTGAGGAAAAGTATGGGGAGCAATCCAATAAATTATCATACCAGCCCATCAGGCGATGACACGTGGCACGACATGGATCAAATGGCCCACAAAAAGAAGTATCTAAGGCCATCTAATAGTGTAGCACCAATATCAGTCAATGGGACCCACCTGGCAGCCACCTTCAGGAAGTACGGGCCGTTTGGAGCCCTGACCAGGTCGGCCAAACCAGGGGGCGAGCCGACCTGGTCCTGGCGCCAAACGCGGTCAACTTCCACCTGTTGGCTCCTCCCAGCTCCCTGGAGTCAATGATGACTGATTCACGTGCTTTTGGTGGCAGGAACCGGCCTCAACACTAGTATAAATAGGACCCCATACCCCTCACTTCAACACACACCACTTGGGCATCATTCCATTGTATACACTATCTTCCATAGTCCTTAGAGGAGTTAGGATGTAGAGAGGAGAGCCTCTAGTCCCAAGTACAGATTGGGAAAGGAGTAGAAGGAGTCTCTCTTCCCAATTCTACATAGGGAAAGGTATGTCTCATGTACTCCTTCTTGTATTTTTGACTTTGTGCTCAATAAAGATATTATCTTTAGCCTTCTTTTATACGTATACCTGGACAAAGCGTTTCTTGTTTGATTGTGGAGTCCATGTAAGTGTAAGGTATAGTCTTTATGATTGTACTCTCATGATCACATCTTATGGTCATAAACACTATAGACCCCCACTATAGTCTATGTAGTTATGATATGATTATGTTAATATGAATAACTATGCTATGCAATCAACATTGGTTCGACGATGATTTAGTTCATTGCCTTAGGATGGCTTGTGCTGCAGCTCTTAAGGTATTTGCTTAGTATGCTAGCATGGTGCTAGGGTATTTAAGTAGCGTTGGATGTCTTGTAGACCCACGGATTGAAGAGGTAGACAGTAGGTGGTGACAACCCTATCTGTCCTTTGTAATCCTCCACGTTCGGCTATGCCACAGGCTCTTGGCGGGAGTCGCCCTAGTATTTCTAGGGGTAAGCCCGTGCCTAATGTGTTGAATAGCATTGCATTGGAATTCATCATTGACATGACCATTAGTATCTACCTTAGACTATGTATATGTATTAGGAGCATTGTAGGAGCAACTCTCTAACTCTTAATCCAATCTCCCTCTAGGACCCAATTTACCCTTTAGAATATATTGCCTAGGTGTGTGTCACACTACCCCTATTATCAACTGGCCCCCTGTCCGGATAATTGATTAGTATCCCATAGCTTGACCATAAGAGTAGTATATACTTTACTCCATTGCCTTCCTTTGAGATAAATACGATACCCTTGGGAATACTCATGGGTGAAAAGCTACAATGGTATCTTCCGTGTGCTTGCGGATCTCATCTCTTTACCGAAGATGATCTGTGGTGTTAAGAAATACCAACAAGCATTTCTGGTGCCGTTGCCGGGGATGATTTGTTAGTATATCTTAGGAGCTGTCAACAAGAATTTCTGTTGCCGTTGTCGAGGAAGGCAAAGGAAGTGAAGGATAGCTATCACATGTGATTAAGCTATAGGTACTAATAGTTATTAGACAGGATTACCCTTGTCTGTTTTCTCCTTTGTGTGAAAACAGGGTAGTGATGGACAACCCATTGTATGGGATGGCCAAAGAGAATGCAAGTGCTAAATTGCAAGATGATTCAAGGTGTACCTCAACAAATGTCTGCTAGGCAACACCATTGCCTTTTGCGGGAGAATTTCAGCTCTCAGTAGGAGCCAAAGTCATCCATACCCAAGCTTGGGGAAGGATCCAAGAAGTTCTTCTTGGTTTGCCTCCACCATGGGGTGGATAGTTGGCTCTTCATCCAACACTCATGTCATGGGTTGGCTCCACCAATCCATGACCACATTCATGCTGGAGCTGAAAGAGTCCTATTCTCATTCATCATGGATGAGAAGAAGGTCTCCACTCAAGGGGTGGATTGAAGAATGCACGAGTTCCCAAAGCTTGCCATGCACACCACTTCACAAGGTGGATATGCTAGTTATGGAACTACACCTACCATTGAAGTGTCATGAATATCCAAGTCATTGGAGATTTGTTTGGATAATCCAAGTCGTGGATATTCACATGATTTGTGAAAATCCATGTCATCATGGGACGTGTGGGAATTATTCCCTAAGACACATGAGGACCTTTTTCAAACAACAACTCCAATGGCTACCATTCACAAGGAGGTCAAGGGTGGAATTAACATCACCCTTGTATTCAACGAGGCTATGGCTTTCCAAGGGATTTAAGTTCAACTAGCTTAGCTTGAAGTATCTTGGCCAAGCAGAAATCAAGACAACATTCACATGAAGATCTTGGCCAAGGACAAGAACTTAAGGAGCATTCAATGTCCAAGATATCCCACATCACTTGTTGGGATTCCCACACTTCGACCAAACCCATTCAACCTAGGGCAAGTGACATTGTGGATGAAGTGTTTCTTGTTTGATTGTGGAGTCCACATGTCATCATGCCCAAGGAAGCCTTTGATCCATGATCAAGGTATCGGTTGATTCAATGGAATATCAATATGGTCAGAGTGGCACCCCTAAGAATGACAAAGCCTCACCATGCTAATGAAGGAATACATTCAAGAGGGAGAACCTGTCGCTACAACAACATGTCTATATCAATACAACGGGGAGAGGCTAGGGCCACCATGTGGCCCACATGTCCAAATGACAGCCAAATGAGTTTGGCATGTCAAAACAGAAGAAATCGGCCACATCTTCAACTCCGAGATTGGACAACAAATCATCTCGCTGAACAGAACGGAGGTATGTCCTACTCATCGGACTTCAAAAATTTGGTGAGTCCTTGCCAATAGGTTAATTGGTATTTATCTCATATTTGTTTTCCAAATTGCATCAACCCTTGCATTTGCATGTTTGAAATTCCACACTTGCATGTTGGAAAGTAAAATTTCCAACCATCATAAAACAAAAAATTTGAATTAGGGGAGAAATTTAATTGGATATGAACTACGTGCATGACCACTTGAATTTATCTTCGTCAAATCAAAAAGATTTGCTTTGACCCTCACTGCATTTACAAGTTATTTCAAGCTGGGCAAGACAATTTGAAAATTGGGTTCAATTTTCTTTTGGCTACCGTAACCCGTTTTCGAGTTGTTTTGTGTGTTCTTGATTAAAGTGCAGCTAGGTCAAAATTGTGAAGAGGTGGTATGGCAAGAAAGTGGAAGGTTTCATCAAGCTCAAGTCACCATTGGGAGGATTTGGGAACACTTCTCTCCTTCAAACTCATTTTGAGTTTGAGGAAGAGAAATGTTCAAGATGATGACCCAATGGAGGAGCCAGAATCAAATCCATTGCCAAATCCAATCTCAAATTAGCATTTGACATCAACCATCAAGCCTATGCTTAAAATCAAGGTTGTGAGTTTCTCACACAAAGACCTTCTTCACAAACTGCTCTTCAAAGGAGGAATGAGTTTAGATTTTTTCATTGGTTGGATTGCCATAGAATTGGATGTATTTGCTTGCATTTGTGAGGAAGGTTGACACTTCCTCATCATTTAATTCTCATGCATTCTCACAAGAGTAAGTGTTGGTATTGACTTTTGGATCTCCAAAACAAAATCCCACCTTACATGGAAAAATCTAAAACAAGTACCTAGAATCCTTTAAGCATTGTTTTGTAGACATAGTCATTTTTGTCTAGGTATAGAAAATAAAAGTTTTGGCCATGACTTAATTGGTGAATTGGCATATAGAAACTTGGGCATAGTGACAGCCATAATTTTTAATTGAGCTTCATGCATAGACGGTGTCACTAGATTTCAAACTCCTAGGAATAAGTGATATCCTTGCTCTAAAATTGAATTACATTTTTTGGAGGAGTCACTAAATTTTAAATTCCAAGTGAAGTTATGGAGGATAAAATTGAGAATCTTGTTTGTCATGGTCTAAATGATAAAATTTGCTCTTGAAAGCTAAGATGGTTAGAAACTTTAAAAGATGTAGGGATCCATAGAGTATATTTCTATCACATGCATTTCTATGAGTAGGAGCTTTAGAAAATATGAAACATGAATTATCCATAAAGCACCACTCTTATCAATGAATAACACATTGATCACGGATACACTTGAAATTGGAACCAATGCATCTTTGATTTTGTTCTTCCCCGTATGTACAAATGAAAGTTCGGGTACCTAACTCGAACGTTCATTTCTACAAGTATCGGGAGCTTACCATCCCTCTCTATTCAAGAGAGGAAGTTTGCAGGAGTAATATTACTATGCAGGCATTCAAGAAGCTGATTGTTGGGATCACTAGAGGATCCCATTTCAACATCTCTTGGCCAAGGAGTAAATGAGGATGGTTGCTACCTATTGGAAATTATGCCCGAAGGTCAATCATAACTATACGAGCCTAGAGATTTGAAATGGGAACCCTCCATGGGCAACCAATGGGCTGCCACGAATGGGTGAGAGCATTATGCTCTCAACTATTCTAAGCACTCATTCAAGCTCAAGGGATTTGCCACCATCATTGGATGCAAGTTGTTCCTATGTGGCTAGAAGCCAAGGAATGACAAACCACACCAAACACATGGAGACCTTGATGTGCGGACAATCAACATCGAAAACACTCTATTCAACCACACTCATGGTGTCCATGGGAGGCAACACAACAATCAACACCCAACCCTCCATTGTCAAAGCCACGCTGCAACAAGGATAGGCAAACTCATGGCCTACCTCCATCGTTAGGGTTTCAACCCCTATCACGGACCTTGATCAAGAATAATCTTGGGGGAGGACCCCCACTTGAGGTAACTTGTATCACACCCACTGCATTTTTATTTCATCCATTGCATATTTACTTTCCGTTCATCCACCATCCGCCATGGATCTAAAAAAACATAAAAATAGGAACTTAGATTTGCTTTGCTTATCAAATAAAGATGTGCGGTAAGAATGACATAGAATTCACATAGATGAAATGATGAATAGTTGCTCTGTTTTATTTTTCCTAAGTCCCTAGTTTACAACTTGCTACTCTCCGAATAATGCTTAAATGGCTAAAATTATCTTTGCCTTGATTTAGAAATTGTGGGTAGCAAAAGCTTAATCTACTTCTAGATTGTTGGGAGATTTGAATTAGTAATAGGGCTGCTATTCCTATTTTGAAAGTGAAACTTAGATTTCCGGAGAAATTCTATAAAGATTTATGTTTTCCTCATTTGATTGGAAATACCTACCAAAGCCATATGATATTCATACATAGACAACACCTTATGCATATGCTATTTTGCTTTCACATTGAGCCTAGTCAAACTAGTATAGACCTATGTGAGAAATCATTCAATTTTTTTTGAATTCAAGACTTCACTTGCACATGCTATACTTCTACACTAGAAGAAAGCAAAATTCCATCATATCCACCATTCCACGATAGAAAGAGAAACTCCATGCTATTCATAGGTAGCACTCTCTTCAAGTTATTGCATAAAAAGGAATAGAAGACATGGCTACAAGAAAAAGAAAAAGAAAATGCATGCTTATATCATAAGCATGAATAAAAAAAGAAGAAATAATATGCTTACTCCATATGCATCAAAAAAAGGTAGCCATGTTTCATCCTTGCAATAAAGAGAGTCCACATCAAAAGGAGTCATCTCAATGTTTCCACATCCACCTCCATTCCATCACACATGCACAAGTTTTTATTCAAAAGTTTGAATTGATTTCTCCTAAGGCTTGCTCTTTTGACTTAGCAATATTATGTGTTGCAAATATGCCTACTTACTTTCCCTACCAAGCTCCACGTACAAGCCATATTCAAAGAGTAGGAATAGTATAGGCATAATACCTTGGTGAGGACATATTTCCACTATACACAAAGAAGTGATTGAGAGAATCAATTGAGGTACTTGTAATCTAATTTGAATCTCTCCGGAATTTAATTGGAACTTGATATCTAGGCTATGCTTGCTCCATTTGTTGTTCTATCTTTCAATTACCCATGAATAGGAGAAGGCATAACTCCCATAATGACTTAAGAAGGGTGAAGTACCATAGCCACTTTTTGCAATAGTAGGTAGAGTATTTTGTTGTGCACTTGGTACTTTCGAAAGGTAGAACATTGTAGCAACTCCAGATCATCAACCTAAAGTCTTGACTTTGCTCGGGACGAGCAAAGTATAAGCTTGGGGTAGTTTGTTGACGACTGTTATATACCAATTTCAGCCATCAATATAACTCAATTATGTGAAGGATTGATCATTTCTTGCACACATCACCTTTCTACTTGACCTATTTCCACTTGTACTTGGAGAAATATGTGTATGCAGATATTTATACAGGAATTGAGGAAAAGTATGGGGAGTAATCCTATAAAGTATAATCCCAGCCAATCAGGCAACGATACGTGGCACCACATGGATCAAATGGCCCACAAATAGAAGTATCGGAGGCCATCCGATGGTGTAGCACCAATATCAGTTAATGGGACCCACCTGGCAGCCACCTGGAGGAAGTACGGGCCATTTGGAGCCCTGACCAGGTGGGCCGAACAAGGGGGTCGGCCGACCTGGTCCTGGCACCAAACGCGGTCAACTTCTACGTGTTGGCTCCTCCCGGCTCCCTGGAGTCAATGACGACTGATTCGCTCGCTTTTGGTGGCGGGAACCGACCTCAACACTAGTATAAATAGTACCCCATACCCCTCACTTCAACACACACCACTTGGGCATCATTCTATTGTATACACTATCTTCCATAGTCCTTAGAGGAGTTAGGATGTAAAGAGGCGAGCCTCTAGTCCCAAGTCCAAATTGGGAAAGGAGTAGAAGGAGTCTCTCTTCCCAATTCCACATTGGGAAAGGTATGTCTCATGTATTCCTTCTTGTATTTGTGACATTGTGTTCAATAAAGATATTATCTTTAGTCTTCTTTTATGCGTATACTTGGACAAAGTGTTTCTTGTTTGATTATGGAGTCCATGTAAGTGGAAGGTATAGTCTTTATAATTGTACTCTCATGATCACATCTTATGGTCATAAACACTATAGACCCCCACTATAGTCTATGTAGTTATGATAAGATTATGTTAATATGAATAACTATGCTATGCAATCAACATTGGTTCAACGATGATTTAGTTCATTGCCTTAGGATGGCTTCTTCTGCAGCTCTTAAGGTGTTTGCTTAGTATGCTAGCATGGTGCTAGGGTATTTAAGTAGCGTTGGATGTCTCGTAGACCCACGGATTGAAGAGGTAGGCAGTAGGTGGTGATAGACCTATCTGTCCTTTGTAATCCTCCATGTTCTGCTATGCCACAGGCTCTTGACGGGAGTCGCCCTAGTATTGCTAGGGGTAAGCCCGTGCCTGATGTGTTGAATAGCATTGCATAGGAATTCATAATTGACATGACCATTAGTATCTACCTTAGACTATGTATATGTATTAGGAGCATTGTAGTAGCAACTCTCTTACTCTTAATCCAATCTCCCTCTAGGACCCATTTACCCTTTAGAATAGATTGCCTAGGTGTGTGTCACACTACCCCTATTATCCACTCACCCCCTCTTCGGATAATTGATTAGTATCCCATAGATTGACCATAAGAGTAGTATATACTTCACTCCATTGCCTTCCTTTGGGATAAATACGATACCCTTGGGAATACTCATGGGTGAAATGCTACAACGGTATCTTCCGTGCGCTTGCGGATCTCATCTCTTTACCGAAGATGATCTGTGGTGTTAAGAAATACCAACAAGCATTTCTGGCGCCGTTGCTGGGGATGATTTGTTAGTATATCTTAGGAGCCGTCAACAGCTGTCGAGCTAGAGCCAGCTGGATCCTTGGCTTTGGACGCAGGCTTCTTAGCTAGGACCTTGCGCTGCACCTGAGGTGGAGAAGGTGCCGGCTCGGAGGGACGCTCTTGTCACTTCTTCCCTTGGCCTGTCGAGGACCGAAGCAGGGAGTCTTGGTCCATATCGGCCTCATAATCAGAAATTTGATCATTGGAGCTCAACATTGTCTTGAGAAGGGATTATACAATGTATGGATGAGAATTGATGTCATGGAAGTGCATTAAGAGTTGAAAATTAGGGTTGAGTTCAGTTTAAAATCGGACTTGTCCGGTGTTCAGGTACGGACTAGTCCGGGGGACCGGACTTGTCCGTACAGGAACCGGACTAGTTTGATGTTCATCACCTTAAACCCTAACTAGACGATCAATGGTGATTCGCAATGAAAAACTAGCTTAAGAAAGATGTAATACAACAAGGAGGCCTGTATTAGCTAGAAGGAGCTAAGCTATTTGATTCAAAACAAAGGAAATCAAAATTTCTAGGGTTTTGGAGAAAATTTAAAAAAAATACTTTGATTCTTGACTATGGAGGGGTTGTAGGAGCGTACAAGTCCGAGGTCTTCAATCCCCTCACAATAGAGATCGTTTTCCACGGAAAGTTGAAGGGATTTGGTGGAGAACTCGCCAAATCTCTTCTGGGGCGCTTTGGAGATGAGTTGTGAGGGTGAAGGAGTATAGGTTGGCGGCGCCTAGGTTTATGGAGTCGAAAAACCGGACATGTCCAGGTTATAACGGACTAGTCCGGACTACCGGACACTCTGCAGACTAATCTGCAGAGCGGACTAGTCCGGGTAACCACGAACTAGTCACTAGAACATATATAATTAGCCCATTTATATATATTTGAAGGTTCTTATAGAGAAAAATATGGGGCAAAACATACAAATAATCTTGATGAACATGATCAGTAAAGATCCAACAATCAAGCTATGACCATAATTCACTAAGATCAAGTAATTGAAATAGTTTTTCGCAGAAAATTGAGGGAGATGATTTTCATAACACGATCAATGGATTTTGAATAAGCCATACAGGTATGCAAGTTTTCAAGCCACGTTTTGAGCATCGAGGATATTCAGTTCATTTCGGAGCTCGCAAAAATGCTTTTCATCAAGTGGCTTGGTAGTTGTTTTTCGGTGTTGACATGGGAAGTGGTTATGTTTCCTTTCATTGAGTGGTCACTCTAAAAGTGATGTTGGATATCTATGTGTTTGTTCCTAGAGTGCACAACGGGATTATGGGCAATTTTAATGGCACTCTCATTATCACAAAGGAGTGGAATATGGCTCATATTGTAACAGTAATCCCTTAGACTTTGTCGCATCCAAAGGAGTTGTTTACAAAAACTCCTGGCTGCAACATACTCCGCTTCGGCCGTGGATAAGGCAATGGAGTTTTGTTTCTTGGAGGACCAATAAACTAGGGATCTTCCTAAGAATTGGCAAGTACCGGAGATACATTTCTATCTACTTTGCATCCGGCATAATATGCATCGGAGTACCCAATGAGATTGAATTTGGAACTTTTAGGATACTAAAGGCCTAAGTTGGGTGTATGAACTAAATATCGCAAGATTATCTTGACGGTTTTCAAATGACACTCCTTAGGATTAGCTTGAAATCTTGCACACAAGCACACACTCAACATAATATCAAGCCTAGATGCACATAAGTGGGGATCCAATCATGGAGCGATATACCTTTTGATCCACGCTTGGTCCGTCTTCATTGAGATCCAAGTGTCCATTTGTTGCCATGGGAGTTTTTATGGGCTTCGCCTTGTCCATTCCAAACTTCTTTAGTATGTCTTGAGTGTATTTGGTTTGGCTTATGAATGTCCCTTCCTTTTGTTGCCTCACTTGGAATCCCAAGAAGTACTTTAATTCTCCCATCATGGACATCTTGAATCTATCTGTCATGATCTTACTAAATTCTTCACAAAATAATTTGTTAGTTGAACCAAAGATTATATCTTCAACATAAATTTGACAAATGAATAGATCATTGTCGAAGTGCTTAGTAAACAGGGTATAATCGGCTTTGCCAATCTTAAATCCATTTTCAATTAGAAAATCTCTAAGCCACTCATACAAGGCTCTAGGAGCTTGTTTGAGGCCGTAGAGAGCCTTACACAGTTTTAACACATAGTCGAGGAACTCTTGATCTTCAAATCCAGGGGGTTGCTCCATGTACACCTCCTCCTTGATTGGTTCGTTGAGGAAGGCACTTTTCACATTCATTTGATAGAGCTTGAAATCATGGTTAGTAGCATATGCAAGTAATATTCTAATTGATTCAAGCCTAGCTACGTGAGCAAAGGTTTCGTCGAAATCCAAACCTTTGACTTGTGAATACCCTTTGGCTACAAGTCGCGGCTTGTTCCTTGTCACCGCCCCGTGTTCATCTTTTTTGTTGCAAAAGACCCATTTTGTGCCGACTACGTTGAACTTGGGTCTTTCAACGAGTTCCCACACCTCGTTTCATTTGAATTTGTTGAGTTCTTCTTGCATCGCTACCACCCAATCCGGATCTTTCAATGCATCCTCAATCATGCGCGGTTCCAAAAAGGATAAAAAAGAGTAATTCTAACAAAAGTTAGGTATGCGAGATCTAGTGGTTACTCCCTTTTGGATGTCACCAATTATGTTGTTGATTGGGTGATCTCTTTGGACACATTGGTGTACTCTTGGGTGTGGCACTTGCGGTCTTGTATCTTCGAGATCATCTTCTTCTCCCCCTGGATGGTTGCATTCATTGGTGTGTTGACCATTTTCGTCTTCTTGAGGTTTATATTGTGTAGAAGCTCCCCCTTGATCCATTACCTCCACTTGTGGTTCATCTTCTTCATTTTTATTTGGATGTGGCGCTTTTGGTCGAACATCGCCCAACGCCATTCGTCTCAATGCTTGAAAAGGATCTTCTTCTCTATCTAGCACATATTGATCAACTTGCTCTTCTTGAAATCCGTTAGTTTCATCGAACACTATGTCACGTGCTACATCAACAAGTCCGGAGACCTTGTTTAAGACAAGATAGGCATAAGAGTTTGAATCATAACCAAGCAAGTAACCTTCATCGGGCTTCAAAGTAAACTTTGGAGTCCTAGGCTTCTTATTCAAAATATAACACCTAGAACCGAAAACTCGAAAATAGGAGATATTCGGCTTGTTACCGGTGAGTAGCTCATATGACGTTTTCATGAGTAGTCGATGAAGATAGAGTCGGTTTATGGCGTGACAAGCGGTGTTAACCGCTTTCGCTCAAAACCGATCTGAAGTCTTGTACTCATCAAACATTGTACTCTCCATCTCTATGAGGGTTCGGTTCTTCCTTTCGACTACTCTATTTTGTTGAGGGGAGTAAGGTGCTAAAAACTCATGTTTTATGCCTTCTTCGTCTAGGTACTCCTCAACTTGGTTGTTCTTGAACTCCGTTCCATTGTCTCTTCGTATGTTCTTGATCTTGAATGAGAATTCATTTTGGGCATGCTTGAGAAACTTCTTGAGGGTTCTTTGAGTTTCCGTCTTATCATGCAAAAAGAAAACCCACGTGAAGCACGAAAAATCATCAACAATTACTAAGCCGTATTTGTTACTGTCGATGCGTATGTAAGCAATTGGACCAAACAGATCCATGTGAAGTAGCTCGAGCGGTCTTGTCGTTGTCATGATGTTCTTCGCGGGATGAAGTGCTCCTACTTGCTTCCCGGCTTGGCATGCGCTATACGGCCTGTCTTTCTCATAAACAACATCCTTCGAACCTTGGATGTGATCGCCCTTGAGGAGTTTTTAAAGATTCCTCATACCAACATGTGCTTGTCGTCTATGTCACAGCAAACCCATGTTGGTCTTTGCAATCAAACATGTGTCAAGTTCGGATTTATCTTTGTTGAAGTCAACAAGGTAAAGCTTTCCCTTTAACACTCCCTTGAATGCAACCGAGCTATCACTCCTTCTAGAGACGCTCACACCCTCATTAGTGAACAAGCAATTATAACCCTTGTAACATAATTGAGATATGGACAGAAGGTTATAATTTAAGGAGTCAACATGCAAAACATGAGAAAGCACGTGTTGAGATGATATTGCAATTTTGCCGGTACCGAGCACCCTTCCTTGACTATTGTCTCCAAAATAGATGCCCTCGCTTGGATATTCATTTACTTCATACTCAACCAACATCCTTCTTTCTCCGGTCATGTGGTTGATGCATCCACTGTCTAGCACCAATTTTGCTCCACCGGAGGAGTAGGCCTTTCCTTTACCTTCCTTTGCCATGAGACATGTGTCATTGTCCTTCCATGCACCGATAGTTGGGAAGAGAGTCAATTTCTTGGTCGTCTTCTTGATGGCTATGCTAGCCATCTCCTCTTCCCCTTCGGATGAGGATTCATCATTTGAGTCCCACTCCTTTCCTAGGTGCGCCTACCCAGCTTGCGTTTTCTTCTTGAAGAACTTCTTAGGTTGATGCTTTGCTTCCTTGGTCTTCTTCTTGTTTTCTTCATTAGGGCAATCAACTATAAAGTGGTCATATTCACCACAGTTATAGCATGCCCGCCTCAACTTTGGTCTTGATTTATCTTTGTATTTTCCTTCATTTTATTTACCCCCTTGTCTTCTTTTCATGATCCTTTTGAATTTCTTCGTGAAGAGGATCATGTCTTGTTCATTTATGTCGCTGCTCTCATCATCACTATCTTCTTCTTCTTGAGTCTCTCGAGCTTATTTTGACAAGGGCTTGCAAGTGGACTTCAAAGCGACCCCCTTCTTCTTTGCCGAGGTGAGGTTGGCAATTTCCTTGACATGTTCTGCTTGCTTCACCATCATCTCGAAATTGATGATCTTCCCAAGCAATTCGTCCGCGGTCATTTTCTTGTACCCGGGGCTTTCTCTAATCATCGAGCACAAGGTAATATTGTGAGGCATGAAGGATCTAAGAATTTGCTTCACCACCTCGTGATCGTTCCACTGCGTGCTTCCATATGCTTGAACCTTGTTGATGAGAGTCTTCAACCGATTATACATGTATTGCAAGGACTCATCTTCTTCTATGGCGAATCTTCCCAATTTGCCTATGATCATCTCAATCTTAGCTTCTCGCACATGATGATCGCCTTCATGTGCTGTTTGTAGCGTATCCCATATTTCTTTAGCAATTTTGAGTCCATCCACCTTGGTGAACTCCTCTAGACTCAAGGATGATGTGATCACCGATGCAGCTTGAGCATTCTGATGAATCGCATGCTCTTGGATTGGTGTTAGCTCTTCATCATCGTCTGGGATATCTATACCTGTACACACTATGTGCCACAAACTAGGGTTAAGTGATATTAAGTACATTTTTATGTTTTGCCTCCACATAGAATAATTGTTGCCATCAAAGAATGGGGCTTTTCCTAAAGGAATTGATAAATAATGGTTATTATTAGAATTCAGATGATCATAATTGAAAGGATATCGGGAGTAGTCAGTGTGACTACTCCCCTTCTTCTTCTTTTCATCTTCGACCTTCAGTTTGCCTTTGCAGAGAGCTTTCATCCTTAGGAGCGCCTTGAGTTCATGCATCTCCTCGTCATCATCCTAGAAATACTGAATGGCGCCGAGGAGCTTCTCCATTTTCTGAGCCTTTTCATCTTCAACCTTCTCTTGGTTGAGGCTCTTGTGCACATCCTTCATGTATGACATTTTCTCTTGGAGCGATTAGTCTCTTTTTGAAGAAACCTGGCCCTGATAGCAATTGAATGTGGCCTAGAGGTGGTGAATAGGCCTTTTTGAATTTTAGTCAGAACCTTCAACACTCAGCAACATTATCAAATACCGATAAATCGGACTAGTCCGGTAGTGTGCGGACTAGTCCGGTGCTTACAGACTAGATCGATCAAGTTTGATCAATGATCTCAATCCAAGTACTCTACGCAGCGGAAATTAAGATGTAACTAGAGTATGTTGTTTCAATTAAACTGAGGATAGCGCAAGGTAACCTTAGTTTCAAGTTTTGACGTGATTTGACTAAGATGAATTAAGCCCTATATGCAATGAACAATAAGCACAAAGTGAAGGCACAAGATTTTTATCCTGTGGTTCGGTTCCCACGAAGGCAACCTACATCCACGTTGAGGAGCCCACGAAAGTACCGGGTCTTCACCACAACAACCCTTGTCGAATCGCCACGGAGGTCATTCTCTTCCACTAATGACAAAGGGGTAAGAATAACCGTGTTCAAGGGGCCTTCTCACAAGTTGAGGGCTCCCCAAGATTTACAACTGAAGACACCACCAACACACTCAAATTATATGCAATAAAGAACAAGAGTGTGCGAGAGAATCAAACCCAAGAGCTCAAAACTTGAAGAATCGTGTCTCTCCTTTAAATCTAACATTAATCCACAAGGATTTGATCTTTCTTGCATTGGATTGTGTGGAGAGACGTGTTATCTAGGATCTTGGAGGGTGTGACGGCGCAGGGGGTCGAGAGAATTCATAGTTGGGCCGTGCACCTCTATTTATACTAGGGTTTCCAAGGGTTACCGTTAGGATTTTCAAAGTCCATACTAGTCTGTGGTGGTCTCCATACTAGTCTGGTGTGCTGCGTGTGGGAAACCCTAAGTGCCCCGGATTATCAGACTTGTCCGACCAAGGGTGGACTAGTCCGTTTTTTGTCTCTGGAAATATTCAGACTAAACCGGCACATATCGGACTAGTATGGTGTGGTGAAACCCTTAGTGAATTGGGGACAAGTCCGCACTCGGAGGACTTGTCCGATTATAGTCAGAAGGTTTTTCGGACTAATCCAGGTAGATATTGGACTTGTACGATTTGGGTCACAAGGATATCAGACTAGTCCGTGGTGATATCGGACTTGCCCGATTTCGTGCAAAACTGTGAAGTGCAGAGGACTAGTTCGCACTAGGGAGGACTAGTCTAATCTTAGTCAGAAATATATCGGACTAGTTCGTTGTGATATCGGACTAGTCCGGTCTGTGTAAAGTGGACTATGTGTGCAGACGAGTCCGCATTGGGAGGACTTGTTCGATTTTGAACAGAGAGATATCGGACTAGTCCGGGGTATATCAGACTAGTACGGACCTGTATGAATTTGTGCAGTGAGAGTGATTAAAATTAGCTTGAGCTCTTGGGGTATGTTTCTCCAACACACTCCATACACAAAGAGTATTATGATCATTTCTTGGGCTCCTTTCAACTTTATTCCTCACTCTCCTTTCTTTTTGTGCTTACTTTATAATTTCATCAAAACATGCACTCATCTCAACAATTTATTTAGGATCTCATTTGCTTGTCATAAATCTACCAAAATCCACAAGGGGTGCCTAGATGCACTTTCAGTTTTCGTGCGCTTGCGGATTTTAATCTGTGATGTAAGAAAGGTCAACAAACATTTCTGGCGTCGGTGCCGGAGAACGGATGCTATTAATCTTAGAACCTTGTCCACCCTCGTATATATCTTATTATCTTATCTTTCCTTTTATTACCACCACCACCTATATGGAGCAGCCCACCATTCTTTCATATTTTGCCCCAAAGGGCAAGTTTAGTGAGCCACCGCCGTCGGCGGAACCCCTTTGTTCTACTAGCTATGAACTTCGACCTGGCTTCATAGCCATGGTTCGGGAACAATCCTTCTTAGGAACGCATTGTGAAAACCCTTACACCATCTACGAGAGTTCGAACAATTGTGTTCATGCCTGCTAATCAAGGGTATGACACAAGAAACTGTCAAATGGAAGTTGTTTCCTATTTCTCTCAAGGAAAAAGCCAAACAATGGTATGACCACAACGTTGGGAAGACAATTGGAAATTGGAGAGAATAATGAGACAGATTGTTTCTTGCTTTCTTTCCAATCGCCAGAATTGTTTCCTTACGGAAGGAAGTACTATGCTTCCAGCAGAAGGAGAAGGAATCCATAGGTGCAGCTTTGGTAGATTTTCTCTTTTGAGAAATTTCGGCCCAGATTTGTCCATTCCTAATCCGTTAATCTTGCAACACGTCTATATGGGATTGAACAAAGAGTTTGCCTTATATATTGATATTACGGTTAGAGAATCTTTCCTCCATAAGACGCCAGAAGAAGGCAAGTATCTTCTAGACCGAATTCTAAAAAATTCTTCCTTCATTATGGGTCTTAATGAGACCCCTCAAGAGGAAGTAGGGTCAAGATCAGAGGATGAATCAATGGAAAAGGAAGAACCAATCTCTTGCTTATCCCACACCTTGTTAGAGGAATCCTCTCCCGAACCCGAAACTACGAAGGAAGAAGAAATTCAACCTTCGGAGTTTCCCTTCTACTTCGAGGAAGAGACATTTGAAGATTTCGGAAATACCTCAAAGTACCGTTGCCATAGGAAACCATCATTGCCTTTAACTCCATCTGACCCACCTGATGGAGTGTTCGTCCAACGGAAGGTCAAGGAGTTAACCTCAATTTTAAGCAGGGAATGGACTGCAGAAGTTGAGCAGTCACCCAAAATCCTTCAGATGACCTCACCTTTGGCAACTATTCTATGCTTTAATAGAGTAACACTCATTAAAGTCACATACAACCTCACTATTGAAGCAAATCTCATTTCCGATTCTTGTGCTCTCGCCATTCTTGGTGATGTGCCATTGGCACCAACATGTAAATCCTTCGAGACTCCTTCAGAAACATCCTTGAAGGATGATGGGTTTTGCAACAGGTGTTTGTAAATGATATTGAGGCAATCCTAGATTTTCATGTGTTCAAAATTCAAGATTTCGACATTATGATTGGGATTCCCATTGAGAAATTTCTCATGGAAATTCCTTTGGAAGGAAACCTCAATGTCAACCATGGAGGGAGAATGTTTTCTATCCATGTCCTGTGTTCTAAGAACACATCCGCAGAATCTCCCGTTTAAGATGAACCATTAGAGGAGGTTAGAACTCTTCAATTCTTAGCTCCTCCTGAAATAGAAGGAGAAGAAGATTTCATCCAAGAGGGGGACAAATTTTAGGAGGCAATTGAATTGCCAAAAGAAGATCTCTTTCCAAAACCTCTTGTTGAGTTAAAAATTCCACCTCTAGGCCTATGTTATGCCTTTCTAAATGGCGACTTGGAAGCCCCTTTCATCATAAGTGACAAGCTTTCAGATAATGAGACACTCAAACTCATTACCATGCTAGAAAAGCATAGATCTGTTTTTGGCTATTCATTAGAGGATCTCAAATGGATTAGTCCAGCGTTATGCACCCATCACATTCCCATTGACCCCTAGAGTGTTCCCTCAAGGGAACCCCCAAGGCGATTGAATAATGTGATGCGAGAAGTTGTCAAGATGAAGTCTTGAAACTTCTTCATGTCGGGATTATCTACCATGTCCCTCATAGTGAATGGGTAAGCCCTATTCAAGTAGTGCCTAGGAAGGGAGATATGACGGTCGATCAAAATGAGAATAATGAATTAATTTCTTAACAAACCATCATGGGTTGGAGGATGTGCATAGATTACCGAAAACTTAACAAGGCTACAAGGAAGGATCATTTTCCACTGCCCTTCATCGATGAGATGTTAGAGCAGTTGGCCAAACACTCCTACTTTTGTTTCCTTGATGGATATTCAGGTTATCATCAAACTGCAATCCATCCCAACGATCAAAGTAACCACATTCACATGTCCTCATGGGACTTATGCCTACCGACGTATGTCTTTTGGACTGTGCAATGCTCCTGCCTCTTTTCAAAAATGCATGATTTCTGTCTTTTCTAACATGATTGAGGAGATCATGGAAGTTTTGATGGATGATTTCCCCGTCTATGGTAAAACTATTGATCATTGTCTGAAAACTTAGACAAGGTCTTACAAAGATGCCAAGAGAATGACCTTGTACTTAATTGGGAAAAGTTCCATTTCATGGTCCATGAAGGCATCGTCCTTGGGAACTTCGTGTCCAAGAGAGAGATAGAGGAGGACAAAGCAAAGATTATAGTCATTAAAAAACTTCCACCTCCTATCAATGTTAAGGGAATCTACAACTTTTTAGGTCATTCGTGGTTCTATCAGCGATTCATCAAAGACTTCTCAAAAGTCGCTAGACCCCTCACTAGCCTACTAGCTAAGGAAGCTCCCTTTGATTTTGATGATGAATTCCTTAAATCATTTGAAACACTCAAAAGGCACTCATCTCAGCTCCAATCATTCAACCTCCTGATTGGAAGCTGCCATTCAAAATCATATGTGATGCTAGTGATTATGTTGTTGGTGCGGTCCTAGGCCAAACCAAGAATAAAAAGCATCATGCAATAGACTACGCTAGCAAAACTCTACCAGCAGCTCAAATCAATTATGCCACAACTGAAAAAGAGCTCTTGTCCATAGTTTTTGCTATTGATAAGTTTAGGTCCAATTTGGTTCGACCCGAGGTCATAGTCTACACAGACCATGCTGCCTTGAAGTACTTGCTCACCAAAAAGGGTGCTAAACCAAGGCTAATCCGTTGGATTCATCAACTCCAAGAGTTTTACTTAGAAAACAAGGATAAGAAGGAAGTAGAGAATTCCCTGGCAGGTCATCTCTCACATATGGAAGTCACCCAAACCATGGACCTTCCTATCAATGACTTCCTATGAGATGATATGCTTCTCAAGGTGACTGACTCTCACCCTTGGTATGCGGATGTCGTGAACTTTATTGTCACGTGATAGGTACCACCAGAAAAAAAAAAGAAACTCATCTACGAGAGTCATAGACACCTTTGGGATGACCCATACCTCTATCGAGTTTTTGTCAATGGCCTTCTTAGAAGGTGTGTCCCATCAATCGAAAGCATCAAGATTACTGAGAAATGCCATGCTAGCCCCTATGGTGGCCATTATGGTGTTTAACGTACCCAGGCAAAGATCTGGCAGAGTGGATTCTGATGACCTTCTATGTATGAAGATACAAAAGAATTCATTCGCAGATGTTGGAAATGCCAAAAGCATGGAGGGATATTAGCTTGCAATGCCATGCCCCTAACATATAATCTCCGAGTGGACTTATTTGATGTGTGGAGTATTGATTTCATGGGACCTTTCCCTAGGTCCTATGATCATGAGTATATCCTGGTGGCTGTAGATTATGTGTCAAAATGGGTAGAAGCTTTGCCATGCAAGAATGATGATTCCAAGCGAGCTAGGAAAATGTTCTACGCGATCATTTTCCCACGCTTTGGCACTCCCCGTATGGTCATAAGTGATGGAGGGTCTCATTTCATAGATAAGACCTTTCAGATCTTTTTGAGTGAGCTCGGTGTCCAACATAACATTGCTACACCATACCACCCACAAACAAGTAGTCAAGCAGAAACATCTAATAAGCAAATTAAGAATATTCTACAAAAGACCTTCTTAGAAATGGGAACGGGATGGAAGAATAATCTACCCAACGCATTGTGGGCATACCATACTACTTACAAAACTCCCATCAGCATGTCTCCGTTCCAACTTGTCTATGGGAAAACATGTCATCTTCCTGTAGAATTGGAACATAGAGCCTATTGGGCCATCAAGCTGTGAAACATGGACCTTCACGAAGAAGGAATGCACCGATTGAAGCAACTCTCTATGTTGGAAGAGTGGAGAGATAAGGCGTACCATAGTGCCAAAATCTACAAGTAAAGAACTAAAAGATGGCATCATAAGAGGATTATGCCTAAAGAGTTCAAACCTAGAGACAAAGTCGTACTCTTCAACTCTAGGATTAAACTCTTTGGACATGGAAAGCTCAGAAGTGAATCGGAAGGACCCTTTACTATAGTAGAAACCTCATCCCATGGAGCAATGACACTCCAAGGTGATGATGATCATCTATTTAAAGTGAATGGGCACCGAGTCAAATTTTTCTTGAATCCGAAGAGGATGAGACGGAAAAAGAGATTGACATGATAAATCTTATTGATTTTCACACCATTTCTTAAATTCTGTTTAAATTCTCCGCATCCATTTAATGGGTCCATCCAATTATTCATCTATGGGGCCCATTAAGCCAACCCACGAAAACTTGGCCCGTACGGAGCTAGGAGGAGGTCAGCCGAACCGGCTGACCTCCCCCTTGTGCCATCATCCTTCTGTTTTCGCATGCGGACTCTCCCGACGTATCTCAACAAGATTCTCGATGCTATCGTACTTCCCCCACTTATTTATTGACGGGAACATAGAGGCGAACCTTTCACCATATACAAAAAACCCATCTCCTATTCCGAGTCATGGCCGACAAGAAAATTGTGTCTCATCCCCACTCTAGCTCAACCTTCAACCTGCGCGGAGACATCACACCGGACAATGACAAGTCCCCCTTGCTTTGTAGTCCATCATATATGGATGTAGTGCCCCTCGCCATGATCCCGCCACCGATGAAGAATACACGTTGGCATAGCACCACACCTCGTGGTGTTGCACGGTCGCTCTTCCCTCGGAGGACACCCATGAAGTCAATGACACCTGCACATCGTCAGACTCTGAGTGGCCTTAAGTCAATCAAGACCCGTCTTTTTCCTGGAAAAAGATGAGTCTATCCCAACACTGCAGCCTAGCGACGAGTTCATGTACACTCTGAAGACCAAGGACGGTGATGTAGTGAGCCACCACTACATGTCACCTACGTGTCCTTCGCTTGAGCATGTGGGAGACTGCCTTATTATCCATGGGGTGCACAAGCCTGAAGGAGGCTATGCAAAAGGTTTTTTCAAGCAAATGGAAAATTTGGCGATGGAGGAATAGACGGGCTTGTCACCCTCCAAGATTAGGCGTCACTTCTCACCACCTACCATTAGAGGGCCACCTGGGCAATTTGAGGACAGCGACGGGAAATCTCCTCATGCCCCTAAAGTGGCACATCTTTCTGAGGAGTTAGCTTCTCTCCGTTTAGAGAACAAGAAGCTATCGAACTTAGTGGCTGAAGGGCGCATCGAGAGGGTGAAACTGAGGATGAGCTCATAACCCTCGGAGGAGATTGATGGTGTTCGCCGTGGCATGAGCGCCAAGCTGCGGAGCATATGCAATGCCGTTGGGAAGCCCAACATCTACAATGCTCCTTAGTGTAGATGTCCCGACCGCATAGGATGCTTACTAGTTTCGTTGAGTTTTATTCCAAGGTTTTTATTTCATTAAGTTTAGGTTGAATAATGTAAGCATGCCCATATTTGAGTTCAATAAAAGGAACTTACCAGTTCATCTAACCCGGTAAAGTTCCATCTTTAGTTTATTTTGTGTGAATAAATAATTCAGGAAACAAATGTGGGGAAGGTGCCCCAAATTTGCAAAATCCGGACGTGCGGAAATGTCGTTGCATCTCAAAACACGTCTCAACCCATTATATGACTCAACAAGTCGAAATAGAGCAACAGAGAGGCCAGAAGGGGGTCGGCTGATTCCCCTGGTCGGTCGACTTGGTGTGGGCCCTACACGGCTTCATTTTGTTCACAATTTTGGTTTCGATCTCCTACCCCTAAATATGCATGCTACGTTACTGTTTGAGTTGATTTGATATTTAATACTGAATATTTGAAGGAAATTCAACTCAACAATTAACATTTAAAACTTGGTAGTCAAAATTTGCTTCAGCTAAAAATTTGAATACTTTAAATTTCGATTTTTTGCCCTGTTTATGATTCCCACAAGCGTAATAGGGAAACATGTCATTTAAGTATTTGACTTGTGTGATATGGTAAATGAGTTACTTGAGAAGATATCTCCTTGCTTGAAATTGATTTTTGATGTTTGCACAATTTGGAGTCTTGAACTTTGCCTGACTCTCTCATTGGAGATTTACATACCCACCACGGCCATATGATACAAGATCTTGAAAACCACATGCATATGCCACATTGCCTTTCATTCAACTTTGTGAAACTCTTGACCCAATTGAGTGACATGCAAGAACTTTTGACTTAGAAATTCTTGTGCACCCTATTCATGCAAAATTTTTCATATTGAAAATTGGCATCCACCATTTATCCATCCAATAAAAAAACTCAATACATTTTGGTTATCAAAATTTATCTAGAAAAATGAAAAGGAGTTGAAGGCATGGCTACAAAATTGAAAAAAAAAGCATCTACTCTTCAGAAGAGGAAGCATGCCAAAAAAGGTGGAGAAAAAGAAAAAAAGGAGAGTAGCCATGTTTCATCCTTAAAGAGAGAAAATCATGGAGTCCATATGTATCCATTCCATTCATGTGCACAAGAATTTCCTTTGTCAATTAATTTGTTGCATAAGTCTCTCATAAGATCATGTTTAGTAATACATGAATTGCAATGTGTGCCACATTTATCCTTACCAAGCTCCAGATATAGCCATGTTAAGTATAGGGACAAATTGGCACAATATGCCAAGGTGAGGATAAAAACACTGAGAGACTTGAAAGATTCCAAATGAGAGATAATGGCAATTGTTCCTTTGACTTTCCGAATGTAGCAAATTGTCAGATCATTTCTGCAGGGAAAGATTCAAGAGAACTACATCCCAAGCATTCCACTCTTCAAACACCCAAGATTGATGTGGTAGCCACACTCCACAAAGGGAATTCATGAATTGAGGTATGAGTTGAAATATTTAGTATTTACCTTTTTCTAACTTGTAAGCAAATTTATGACAGCACCTTAGTTCTTTTTCTACCTTCACTCTTGGATGAGCAAAGGCTAAGTGTGGGGGAGTTTGTTGACGGTCCTTAAGTGCCATATTAAGACCGTCAATTGACCGCATAATGTGCACAAAAGAGAAACACAACGTAGTGGTAGGGTTAAAAACTAACCAATTCCACAAGTGTTGGTGTTTATTTGTATGCAGGTGAATTTAGACACAAAATACCAAGA
The DNA here is from genome assembly GCA_036927565.1 of Tuctoria greenei. Lineage (NCBI taxonomy): Eukaryota > Viridiplantae > Streptophyta > Magnoliopsida > Poales > Poaceae > Tuctoria > Tuctoria greenei. Next base: position 118,732,140 of record JAYESD010000001.1, read on the forward strand.
CATGCAGGGAGTAATCAATAAAATTGGGTTTCGACAAATCAAGCGACACCACGTGTCATCACATGGATCAAATGGCCCACAAACAGAAGTATCCAAGGGCATCCAATGGTGTAGCACCCATATAAGGGGATGGGACCCACATGTAAGGGACCTGGAGGAAGCATAGCGCCAACAGGGATGAGACCAGGTCGATCGACCTCCATAGTCGGCCGACTAGGTCATGGAGCCAATTGCGGTCAAACGCCATGTGTTGGCTCCTCCTGGCTTGAAGAGGTCATGGGTGACTGATTCGCACGCATTTTATGGTGGTAACCGACCCTTCTCCCCCCCCCCTATAAATAGAACTCCACACCTCACTTTACACACACACCAAAAGTTGAGAATAGAATACCACTCCTAAGGCTTAGAATAGTCCTATAGGCTGCCAAGTAGAAGGAGAGTGTGGTGAAGAGTTTAGGATAAGGAGGCTTGGGCTTGTCAAGTCCCTCTTCTACACATGTACCCCTACAAAGATGTTATTCGAATCAAGTAAGACTTTGCTAATTAAATTCAAGTTTGATTCTCAATTCATAGTAGTTTGCACAAGTAGTTACTTGTGGGTTAATTGCTTTAAGTTATTAGAGGCTCTAGTTCTAGCTTTGTGTTTGAAACAACTAGAGTTGTGATTTAGAACGTAAGCGTGGTGCTTAGGTTAGAAATCACTAGTGAATATCTCGTAGACCGATAGATTGAAGAGGTAGGCAATAGGTGGTGACAGCCCTATGTGTCCTTTGTAATCCTCCATGTTCAACTATGCCATAGGCTCTTGGCAGGAGTCGCCTAGTGTTGCTAGGGTAAACCCGTGCCCAAAGCAAGCAGCTACTGCAAATTCCTTTGAATTAGAATCAATCCATTGAATTCCTTTCTCTTCCTTACCTACCAAACAACTTTGTGTCCCTGGGTGAATTAGTTAGTAAGATTACACAGACGTTCCTTGGATTCGATACCCTTGGAATACTCTCTTAAAGGGAAGTGCTACACGATAGTTTCTATGCGCTTGCAGATTTTTATATGTGACGTAAGAAACGTCAACAACCCCCTAGTAAGCCGAACAGAAAAAGTTGACCATTTCTTGTGTTCTTCCTCGGGGTGACTTCCAGGTGGGTCCCATTGACTGATATGGGTGCTACACCGTTGGATAGCCTCGGATACTTCTGATTGTGGGCCATTTAATCCATATGATGACACGTGGTGTCGCATGATTCGTCAAAATCCAATTTTATTGATTACTCTCTACATGTCTTCGTATTTTGGGTCTAAATTCAATTGCATAAAAATAAACACAAACACATGTGGAATTGGTTAGTTTTTTTAACCCTACCACTATGTTGTGTTTCCCTGAATTGACGGTTTAAATATGGCACCTAAGGATCATCAACAAACTCCCCCGCACTTAGTCCTTTGCTCGTCTTCGAGTGAAGGCAAGAAAAAGAACTACGGTGTTGTCATAAATTTGCTATAAGTTAAAAAAAAAGAGAATACTATATATTTCAACTCATACCTTAGATCATGAATTCCCTTTGTGGAATGTGGCTACCACATCAATCTAGGGTGTTTGAAGATTAGAATGGTAGGAATGTAGTTCTTTTGGATCTTTCCCTGCTGAAATGATCTGACGATTTGCTATATCCAGAAAGTCAAAGAAACAATTGTCCTTATCTCTCATTTGGAATCTCTCAAGTCTCTCAATATCTTTTCATCCTCACCTTGGCATGTTGTGCCAATTTTGTCCCTATACTAAATATGGCTATATCTAGAGCTTGGTAGAGATAAATGTGGCACACATTGTAATTCATATATTACTAAGTCAAAAACTTGATCCTATGAGAGACTTATGTAATAAACAAATTGACATCCTTGTGCATGGAATGGATATATGTGGACTCCATCGTTTTCTCTCTTTAAGGGTGAAACATGTCTACTCGCTTTCTCTCTCTCTCTATCTTTTCTTTTTGATTTAAATTCCGTAGCCATGTCTTCTACTCCTTTTTATTATTTTTTCCCTAGAGATATTTTGATGACCAAAATGTATGGAGTTTCTTTATTGGGTGGATGAATGGTGGACGCAAATTCTTAATGTGAGAAATTTTGCATGAATAAGGCGCACAAGAATTTCTAAGTCAAAAGGTTCATGCATGTCACTCAATGGGGTCATGAGTTTGACAAAGTTCAATGAAAGGCAAAGTGGCATATGACTGTGGTCTTCAAGAATTTGTATCATATGGCCCTTGTGGGTATTTAAATGTCCAATGGGAGAATCGGGCAAAGTTCAAGACTCCAAATTGTGCAAATATCAAAAAGCAATTTCAAGCAAAGAGATATCTCCTCGAGTACTTTATTTACCATACCACACTAGTCAAATACTTAGATGATGTGTTTTTCCTATTTTGCTTGTGGGAGTCAAAAACAAGGCAGTAGATCGAAATATAAACTATTCAAATTTTTATCTCAACCAAATTTTGACTACCAAGTTTTAAATTTTAACTATTGAGTTGAATTGATTTCACATATTCAGTATTAAATATTAAATCAACTTAAATAGTAACATAGCATGCATATTCAGGGGTAAGAGATCCAAACCGAATTTGTGGAGCGAAACGGAGCCATGTGGGGCCCACACTAGGTCGGCCGACCAGGGGGTTCGGCCGACCCCCTTCTGGCCTTCCTACTGCTCTGTTTCGACGTGTCGAGACGTATGTTTGGTTGTGACGTGTTTCAAGATGCAATGCTATTTTTGCACGTCGAGATTCACAAAATTGGTGTACCTCCCCCACACTTGTTCCCTGAATTCATTATTCAACACAAATAAGCTAAAGGGAGAACATTACCGGGTTAGCTGGACCGATAAGTTCACTTTATTGAACTCAAAATATGGGGATGCTTAAATTATTCAATCCAAATTTACGAAATAAAATTTGGCATAAAACTAAACTAAGCTAGTAAGCATCTATGCGGCCGGGACATCTAAACTATGGAGCATTATAGATGTCGGGCTTCCCGATAGCATAACATATGCACCGCAGTTTGGCACCCATGCCACGGCGAACACCATCAATCCCCTCCTTGAGGGATATGTGTTCATCCTTCAGTTCGGCCCTCTCAATGCGCTCTTCATCCACTAAGTTTGTGAGACCTATGTGTGCTGAATACGTTGGCTATGGCAATAAAAGTTTTGAATACTACCAAAACACCTTTATCTTCAGGGTCCAACGATAGGTCCGGCTTGTTTTGCATAGCTCCGGCAAGGTCCGACGTATGGTCCGACTTTCTTTGGCTATGTCCAACTTCTTTGTATAGGTCCGACTAGTTTTGGTTAGCTCCAGCTCTAGGTCCTTCTAGCTTTGGTAAGCTCCGGCGCTAGGTCCGACTAGCTTTGGTAAGCTCCAGCACTAGGTCCGACTAGCTTTGGTTAGCTCCAGTTGAAGGTCTGGTTAGATATGACAAGGTTCGGAGCTTGATTGCAGTGTTTCTGCTTTTATCTTGCAACGATTCGTACTTGCTTTACCTTGATGGAAAGTTGCTTAGTAATCTTTTACTAAGTTTTTGATGTGTTTTGGTGGTTACTGTAACACCCTCATTTTCATGCATCATGCCCTACTTACATTCATATACATGCTTAACATTAACCTACATAAAGAGGAATAGGTTTAAAATTGATTTGGAGCAAAACCGCACTTAAAATGCTGAAAAGTGCGGACTAGTCCGATTTTGGTGAGGACTAGTCCGATTTCTCTCTGACTAAAAACGGACTTGTCCGATTTTGCTGCGGACTAGTCCGATTTTGCCCCTGGAAACTTTTGGACTTGTCCGATTTTATGCGGGCTAGTCCGATATTCTAAGAATCCATGAAAATTTGCTAAGTCCCTGGACTTTTCCGGACTAGTCCGGTGTTCCAGCGGACTTGTCCGTTTTCCTCTCTGACTAAAGTCGGACTTGACCGATTTTTGGCCAGACTTGTCCGATTTCTCTCTGGACAACTTCGGACTAGTCCGGTCCTCTTCTGACTTGTCTGATATTTCGCGACTCCGAGTTCATCTTTTGTTTTACGACTTGTTTCTTAGGGTTCACGTTAAGTGGGCCTAGGGACGTCGTGCCTGTAAAAGCCCGCTTTTCGGAAGAACAAAAACGCAAAAATACGAACTTAAAAATTTTGAAAGTGGACTTGGAAATCCAAACTCACATGAACCATATGAGTAACCAATGTTCACTAAAAATAGGAACTTGATAAAATTTTACATATAGAACATGGTTGCTAATGTATATTAGAACCTAAGGTGTAAAATCCTCAATTTCCAAGTATTCACATTTTCAATGAAAAATTAAAGGAGAAAAGAAAACAAAATAGAGAGAAAGAAAAAGGAATTATTCCAAACCTTAAATGGGACATTAAAAAATATTCAAATCTAAGGCTGTAAATTTTTTCATGACCTTCTAATATTCCAAATTGACTCTCGGTAAAGTCTCAAAAATTTTTGAAGCACGTTTTCCATTTATTGGACAAGTACTGAGAGTTTAATCAGAGTCGACTTCAAATTTAAACTTTGTACATAACCTTGTCCAAATAAAATCCAAATTTTTTCGGAGGTCCCTTATGGTTCAGAAAGGGTAACTTCAAAGTTTCAGGATCTTTGAACCTAATCTACTATTTATTTCATTGAGTCAAGTATCACCACTTGAATTCAAATTCAAACATGAGTTAAAAATTCAACTTGCTCAGTTCTGAAATCTGATTGCACCATAAAATTCTTCACATTTTATTTAGTCATTGGGCCAAAGTTGAATATTTTTGAATCATGTTTGCTAGCTCTATTTGAAATTGGAAAGGAGAAGGGAGGAGAGTGAAGTGGGTCCCACATGTCATGTATATCTTCAGAGGCAGAAATCAAGTTCGTTTCTTCCTGCTCTGCTCCTTATAGCTGCCTGACTCCTCCCTGCTCCACGGAACGCCGCTCACTCGCACGCGTGCGCTCGCTGCTCCCTGGTCGTGCGCGCCTCCCCGCTGTCCGCCTGCCTCTGGTGCCGTCCTCGCGCCGCGCAAGCAGCCGCGCCGCTGGCCCCACACCGGCTACCGCTCGCCCTGGCCGCTCCCGTCGAGTGCTGCCGTTCGCCTCCCCGCAGCACGGTGACCACGCCGGTCGCGCGTCCCCCTTCACCATCGCGCTGCTTCGGCTCCTCACCGGCGCCGACCCGCGCCTGCTCGCCTGGCCGCGTCCCAGCTCCGCCCGGTGCGCTCACCGCCGCCCAGCACCCGTGCGCCGCTCGCCCTGCCTCCACCTGGCTTCCACGCGCGCGCGCCGCCCCAGCTCCTTCCTGCACGCGCTGCTCCGTCGCCGCGCCTCCCTGGCGCCCAGCCGCACCGCTCACTCTGGCGCTCCGCCTCCTGCCGGCCCCTGTCCGTCCAAAGCGTTGCCCCACTCGCTGGCCGCCTTCTGCACCTCATCGTGCCCAGCCTCCCTCGTTGTTGTGCCCAGCGCCCAAAGCCCCCCCCCCCCTAGCCGTGCACCCTGCGCCGACATCGCCCGCAAGGTTACCGCGCCGGCCGCGCGCTAGTGTCGCACCTCCCTCCGTGCCCCTCTGTGCCACAACTTCCGCCGGCTCTGTACTCAAGGCTGAGCACCTCGCCAGCTCCGTCGTTGCCCACCGTGTCGTCCCCGCTTGCGCTCGCCGCCCTAGGTACGTCGTCGCGACGTTCCATGCTGTGGCTATGTCTTGGAAGCAAGGAGAATTCTTGGGGTGATGGATGAAATTCGGGAACACACCTTTGACACAATGGTATCGACAACTGGTCCAAGGTTAGCTCTGATTTGTGCAAAGATTAGTTGAACAGTGCTGCAGCCAAGGTGTTCTATGAAATGTTCACGAGGAAAGAACCAACTTTGTTGATGTTTAGAACTGGTCTGTGATGCAGGGGTAGAATGATGTGGCAATCGACAAGGACATGTGCCAAGATATCCTTTGAATGGTGATGGAGCGACGAAATCAAGTACACAGCCAAGTTATTCGACGAAATGCCTACAAGGTGAGCCTTGCCCTAAAATGCCTTGCTTGACATCATCGAAGTCCGTTCGTCGTGACCTCTAATGGTACTCATGTGTCGTCAAGCCGTACGTCCATGTTCCGCATTGTTATCATTCCTATAGAAATCCCCATGTTGACCTCCTGTGTCGTTTGTATCACATTGGCCTGTTCGTGCTTGCTCGTGATGCTCCACCATGAGCCGCGTTGACGTCGTTGACCACATGACATCGTCGTGACGTTCCGAGCCGTCATCGTGCCCTGGCATCGAGATGGAGTATGCCTGTGATGAGTGTGGTGCTAAAACACAAGCACGACTCGTCGGACAATAGTTGTCAAGCCAAATTAGGTTTTAGTCGATGTGAGGGTGATCGAGTCCTAGGTATATCAAAGGTGCTCGATAAAATGCCTTCTAGGTCAAACCATGAATGTTAGTGATCATCGATGACCTATGATTGAGTAATGCAAGAATGTTGCGACCGACAAGGAAAACTAGACCAAGGGGAACCCTAGATAAGAGTTTCTTGTTCGTGTCGACGATGTTTCCTAACCGTCCACAAAATCGCTTAACTAGGTGTGTCGTTTCATCGATGATAGGTTCATCGAGTCACTTGCCGACGATCGAGTCGACATCACTAACCTTGTGACTCATAAGGTGGTGTTCGAGATTCCGTCCACCACCATGGACAAGTCCGGGTCGATGTGAACGTCGATGAGATGATCTTCCCAAAGTGACAAGGCACGTCATCGCGACCTAGTAATGCCTTAAGTTCGAGTTCCAGGAGTTCAGCGAGCTCATCTAGACAATCTTGCAAAGGACACTGCAATAGTGTCATGTAAGCACTTGAACGATGCTCGAGAAGCTTGCCGTAGAAACTACATTACCTAAAAGTCATTTGAACGTGTCTTGGTACTCACATTAGGTTAACAGGGTTTGTTATGACTCTTTGAGTCCAAGCAATGCCGATCTCACTTCTTTTCCAAGTGTCACTAGGGTTTCACATTGATTCATCCTAATTCAGAACCCTACGACCACACTGGTCACTTAATTAGGTTTACTCTTTAATGAGTTTGTGTAAATTCATTTGTCGCCTTCCGAGTCGTGACCTCTTGTTGCATAGTTCACTCATGCCTTAAGCTTTCAGTGCACCACCTTGAGTCCTTGGTCATTCTTACACTATTCAGTCCAACACTTCCACACCATTCAGCTTTATCGTCCTTGCGTGGCATAGCGTCGAGTGTTGAGTGCCAAGTTGCATTATGTGCTTACATTGCACCTTTCAATTCACATCTCAATACTACTATGACCACTTGACTCCATCCTTTGTTTATCCACACAACAGAGGCATACCTCTTCCTTCTAGTTAGTCTCACCAGTCTTAGAGTTTGTTTAACTTGTTTAATCTAAAGTATATTACATTATGTACTTATATGCATATCATGTCGGTAGGAACGTGATGGTAGGTGATCGATGAGGAGCTTCGCTTGGAGGAGAAGGCCAGGGTGTTCTAGCTTGAAGTTCCATGGCAGGCTCTTCAAAGGAAGACCAAGCCAATAACAAATGACATTTATATAGAGTCGCAAACTAAGGCAAGCCCCGATTTGCATTTAAGAGCCTTTCAGATTTTTTCCATTTTTATTCACTTACGTCTTTAGTTGATATTGTGCATTACGTAGAAGGTGTTTGATACTCCACTTGCATATCCACAAATCCTATGGGAGAGTTGGAAAGGTTTACAACTTGATGTGTAGAACTGCCAATGCTAATGTTGTAGATATATCGGTAGAAGTCGAGTAGTTGGAATCTACTCGCGAGATAGGGATAACAGTTCATATGAGGGTTAGAGATGACAAAATGGCTTATGATATGAATACGAGACCGGGCAAGGAGAATAGGAGTCGACCAGATGGAGTCTCGGGCACATAGCCCTGCCTGTGTCGCTTGAGGACCGTGCCGTATGCGGCACCGTTGGGCAAGCTTGAACTGTATCGGTTGCATAATGGTATATGGGCCCATTAAACTGATGTAACTCCAGACTGTAGTGTGGAGACTCCTCGGTTGTCCTTGAATGGAGATGCGAAGGCATAAAGGTGTAAATCTTCTAGCGGGCAACTTCGACGTGTCCGTGTAGGGGACCTTTTGCTCGGGATGAAGAGGTTTGTCGACATTGGGGTCTTGGGTGAAAGGTGACCACGTATGACGCGGGGAGGAGAGCACGTATGTGTCTCCCACGCGGGTGTGCGTGTCATGCAGTCCGGGTGTGTCCTAATTGCAATCACCGTCCCTCGCGGTTATTTGAGTACGACTTATCCGTCGCTATCATGACGTAGTAAATACTAAAGAAGCCAGAAGAATATGTTGTATTGAATTATAATTGCTTTGCAACCTTGTGTGGCTTAGAGATAGCATAATCAAAAGTTTACAATTTTCAAATACTTATCCTATAATAGCATTACGTGCTTTAGGCATGTCATATCATCGACAAAGCGTTTCTTGTTTGATTGTGGAGTCTATGATGTGTCGTGCCTTAAGAATGTCATGTGCTACTTAAAACATGATTATAAGGATCCGCTTGTAGGCGAGTCTTTTATGATATTCCTTACCTATTCTTAGTATCCACCCCTGCATATGTCTAGTGAGACGGGTTAGTCTTGCTAAGCCTTATGCTCATGTTTGCGCTTTAACGACTTTTTGCTGGTATTAGTTTTATTTCTGCTGTTCAGGTTGTACAAGAGACTCGAGGTGTCAAGATAAATCTCATGTGAACCACGCCGCTGCTGAAAGTTCTTCATGTTGCTAATGAGAATTGTCCTAGGGCATGGACGGTTTCTCTCCTGCTTAGTTAGGGGAGATTATGAGTATGTATTTTCCGCTGTGTGTGTACTTTTGTTGTACACTCTTTTGTAAACTCTTCTTATTATGAAATGAAAACTTTATATGTTTTGGTATCCTTTTTGTGTGTGCTGTTAGGTGTCGCATCGCATGGCACCACCCAATGAGATCCTCGGATGTGTGGACCCCAGTTCCCACACTGCCTAACTCATTTAGAGCCCATGTGGACTCTAAACCGGCCTCTACTCCTCTCAAACTCGAAATCCATCTAACCCTAGTCTCCACCTCTATATAAACAACCCCACCCCTTGGCTTGACATCTATTTGCCACTTTTCCACCCCACCCAAACCCTAGTTCGTGGAGAGCCACCATCAAGAAGGGGGAAGGAGATCCCAAACAAGAAGAAGAGGAGGAGGAAACGAAAGAGGATCAAGATCTCCATCAAGTTTCGTTCTTCATCACCAATTCATCTGCAAGTTCATCCCCAACCCTAGATCATCAAGATCCAAGTGTTAACTCCTTGTTTCTTGATTCGTTGGGGTTCTAAACACCTGGTATACCTTCTATTCTCTTTTCCTTACGTGAATCTGACCCCTAATCTCCAAATTTACATCGATCTAGGAAACCCTGGTTCGCTAGTTCTGCGAAGTGCGGACTAGTCTGGCATTCTGCAGACTAGTCCAATTTTGCTGACTAAATTGTGTTGAATTGATTCTAAAAGTAGATCTAATCAAATCCAAACCTGTATAAACTTGTTAAAATCTATTAGAACTAGTTAGTGATCATTGAAAGCAATCTATTAACAAGTTCTACCTTGCATTTGCATAAATCATGCATGTCATGACATATTGAGTAATATTTGTGCACTCTTTGATTGTGTTTCTTGTTTGTATGTTTATTGTGTGGACTAGACAGATTTGCGCTAGAGAGTGCCGCGAAGGATATACAGCACCAAGAGTTTGAAGGCTTTGACCCTAATCAACCGCAAGAGCAAGGCAAGTGTCCTTGAAGAATATTGATCCTGTTTTAAGGCAAATGTTTTTTTTTTTGCAAAACTGCATGCTTGTGTCAATTTTGATGGGAAATCCTATGATAGGAAGTTACTATACTTGTCTAACCACCCTTGTCATCTGGAATTTATGGTAGAGAGTCGGGAAGGGCTTTTTACCTTTTTGCTTCGCTTAATCAACTGGGATGGGAAAACAACTAAACCACTATATTATTTAATTATGCATTAATGATATATTGATTATCATGAACTAGTTAAAAATATGAGTGATCTAGGAAAGCGTGGCTGGTGGATTGGGTTGGATGTTATGGTGGTTTGCTTGCTTTAGATATAAGGACCGGTTCATGCGAGAATAAGCCAGGATTATAGTGCCACCACGAGGCCAAGTATGGGTGCGGCGTAGCTGATTAATTAGGGCTTTGCCAGTGCTATTTGGACCATTAAGGATGCTCGGGGAAGGGGTAGTCGGATTGGTTTTGTTGATGATTGGTGAGACTACCCTGGGATCCGAATGGCTCAAGAGGGGGCCCCTGGTTGAAGATGTGCTCTGTGGGAGACATCGCCACCGGTGAAATCTTAGTGCGGTCTAAATAGGCTAGTAATCCCTTTGTAAAGGATATTTTGTGATCTCTTTGCCATACACCAAAGGAAGTGTAAATGGCATAAGGGAGGTTCTTTAGTCGCCGATGGGTGATGAAATCAAGAATCATGATAGCCGTGCTCCCGGTTATGAGAACCTGGACAACTTCCATGATTAGAGAGAACTTGGTATTGGGATGGTATTTGGGATGGTTAAGGTTTGGTAATGGTTATGGCTGGTTATGGATTAATTTCTGGTATTGAATATGGTTATTGGAAAATGTTGAAATCTGGAATTATTGATGATGGTAATGAATTCAGAATGGTATTATGATATTACTTATGATTATGATGGGTTTACTTCACATACATATAATATATTGCTTTTCAAATGTTTTAATGTACTTTTCAGCACTCAGCCATTATTATTGTCGTCATTTGAATTAGCCACATGTCATACTTTCCACACTTGCTGAGTACGACATGTACTCACTCTTGCAATCCCCCCAACAGTTGCAGGTCAGGATTGCGAGTTTAACGGCAATAATCCGGAGTTCTAGGTCATGTCTACCGTCAGCTTTGCCTTTGGTGTTTTGGAGCTGTGCTACCCTATTGCTTACGCTGCCTATCTGTTTAGTTTGCTTATTTAGCTATTTCCTCTGCATTAATTTGAACTTGTCACTAATATTCATTAGAGTTCATATTCGAGAATACTCTTAATTTTTAATAAAATTTGGTTAATTAATCTTGTTCTGTGGTTATTTTCTGTATACTCTTTTGTGAATGCACTCGTGTATGTGTGTTGAACATCCTGGGCACACATATGCATTCACTTGGATCATTTTTTTTAGAATCAGGTGTCACAGATTGGTATCAGAGTCAGGTTGACCGTAGGACGCAGCCTAGATAGAATGGACACTTTAGAGCACATAGGAGCACTCAGGGACCAATGTGTTTTGTTTGGTGTGCTATTGCTATATATTGTTTGCTTGCGTGCTTAATAGAGGATTTTGGGATGCTTAAGCATTGCGATGTCCATGTAGGCTAGTTAGTTTTCTAGTTTCATATCCCTTGATGCATATAGTTGGGGACGTTTTCTAATTCTTACCTATTGCTTTTCTTCCAGATGGTGAGGAATCGCAACCAGAGGGGTACTAATGATGAGGAGGAGAACCATGGAGTACCTCAGAACAACAATGGACAAGGACCTGCCCAAGGAGCTATTAATATCGAGCAGCTATTGGATATGCAGAACCAGCTCATGCAGACCATGATACAAACAATGGGACAGCTGCAGGTTGGTAACATCAATCAGTCCCACATGCCTCCACCGCCACCCCCGCCTCCTCATAACCGATTGGGAGAGTTTATGAGGACTAGGCCACCGACCTTTGCTCAAGCTGCCGACCCTATGGATGCCGATGATTGGCTCAAGTCTGTGGAGAAGAAGCTTGCTATTGTCCAATGTAGTGACCAGGAGAAGGTGCTATTTGCTTCTCATCAACTCATTAGAGCAGTTGCAGATTGGTGGGATGCTTATTGCAATGCTCATGAGAATCAAGAGAGGATCACTTGGGTGGAATTCAAGGAGAACTTCCGTTCTCATTATGTGCCCGAGGGAGTTATGATCTTGAAGAGGCAAGAATTTGAGAACTTGAGGCAAGGAAGATCGAGCATGGGTGAATATCTCAATAAATTCACTCAACTCTTGAGGTATGCCCCAGAAGATGTTAGTCGGGACAGCCGGAAGCAATACTTGTTCATGAGAGGCCTCAACAATGAGATACAAGTGCAATTGCTCATCTACAATTATGCCAACTTCTAGAAGCTTGTGGACAAAGCAGTTGTGGTGGAGAATAAGGTCCGTGAGATGGAGCAAGACAATAAGAGGAAGGTGCCCTATCAAGGACAGCGGCAATGAAGTAATGTGAGCCCTCGCTTTGCACCTCCTAATGTGCCATATTACAACTCTTCTGTTCCTGTATAGCACCCTGGTTATGCACCGTGCCCAACTCAGTTTGTGCAGCAATGCCCTGTTATGCAAGCACTAGGCCTCCAATGCCTTATGCGCCTCATGCTAATTTTCCTAGTGCAAATTTTCAAAATCAAGTCCGTCCAAATTCTGGTGGAGTTAGGAAGTGCTATACTTGTGGAGAAGCTGGACACTTTACGCGTCAATGTCCTAAGTCAGGCCTTGGTTAGGGAAGCAATGCACCGAGGCAAAACCCAAGACCCAATGGAGGACAGCCACAACGGAACCATGGACAGCAGAATTTTGCTCGTGGCAATGTTAACCATGTCTCTACGGAGGATGCTCAACAAGCGAATGATGTGGTCATTGGTATGTTTCTCGCCAACTCCAACCCCGCAACTATGTTATTTGATTCTGGAGCATCACATTCATTCATTCCATCGAAGTATGTTGCCAAGTATAGTTTGCCTATCTCTCATATGAAGTTTACTCTATTTGTTAATTCTCCTAGAGGAGAGATGAGGACAAATATAGTATGTCCAAAAGTAAGCCTTAGAATAGGGGGGGTAGACTTCTCCGCCAACATCATTGTTTTGGATTCTCAAGGATTAGACATTATACTTGGTATGGACTGGTTGAGGAAGCACAATGGAGTTATTTAGTGTGCCACGAGAACGGTAAAGTTGACCAATGAGGAAGGGACCACCGTAGAATTTGAAGCGTCTCAAACCGCACTGAAGCAATTGGAGTTGAATCACATGGTACTGTAATTGAGGAGATTCCGGTGGTGTGTGAATTTTTGGATATTTTTCCGGATGAGTTGCCAGGTATGCCACCTGATCGAGATATTGAGTTTGTTACTGATTTAATACCTAGAACTGCTCCTATACCTAAGAGGCCGTATAGGATTCCTCTTATGGAATTAGCGGAGCTCAAGAAACAAATTCAAGAGCAACTAGAGAAAGGTTTTATTCGCCCTAGTTCTTCACCTTGGGGAGCGCCCGTGCTGTTGGTGGACAAGAAGGATGGCACCCAAAGGATGTGTGTGGATTACCGAGCTCTCAACGAGGTAACAATCAAGAACAAGTACACCTTGCCACGCATAGAAGACTTGTTTGATCAGATGAAGGGTGCTTGTGTCTTCTCTAAGATTGATTTGAGGTTGGGATACTTTCAAATGAAGATTAGACCATCGGACATACCCAAGACAGCTTTTAGAACACGGTATGGATCTTATGAGTACACCGTGATGTCTTTTGGATTGACCAATGCATATGCCTACTTTATGTACCTCATGAATAAGGTCTTCATGGAGTAGGTCTTCATGGAGCATCAATTGTATGCCAAGTTCAACAAGTGTCAGTTTTGGTTGAAGAGGTGTCGTTTTGGGTCATATCATCTCAGGAGGAGGAGTATCGGTTGACCCCAGAAAAGTGAGAGACGTGTTGAAATGGGAACCTCCGCAGAGTGTAAAGGAAATAAGGAGTTTTCTTGGGATGGCTGGATATTACCGTAGATTCATCAAGGACTTCTCCAAGATATCCAAGCCAATGACGGAATTGCTAATGAAGGGAAAGGCGTTCCAATGGACTAAAGCTTGTCAAAACAGTTTTGATGAGTTAAAGAAGAGGTTGACAACATCCCCAGTTTTGGTATTGCCGGATGTAAGCAAGTGTTTTGATATTTATTGCGACGCATCAAGACGGGGACTTGGATGTGTATTGATGCAATAAGGTCAAGTTGTAGCCTATGCGTCATGACAATTGAAGAAACATGAGCAGAATTACCCAACGCATGATTTGGAACTTGCAGCCATGGTACATGCGTTGAAGATTTGGAGACACTATATCCTTGGACATATGTGTGAAATCTATACGGATCATAAGAGTTTGAAGTATATTTTCACACAAATGGATCTGAACTTGAGGCAACGAAGATTGTTGGAGCTCATCAAAGATTATGATTTGGGGATCAATTATCATCTGGGGAAAGCCAACGTAGTGGCCAATGCTTTGAGTAGAAAAGGAGTAAGTCATCAACTCACAGTCCGAGAGTTGCCATCCGAGTTATGTAAGAAGTTCGAACGATTGAACCTTGGATTTGATGAGATGGGAATAATGGAGTTAAACCCAACCTTGGAGAAAGAAATTCGAGAGGCATAGACCAAGGATGAGGAAATTCAGGAAATCAAGGAAAGGACTCAAGAGGGGAGAGAATTCAGATTTGATGAGGATGAACATCGTACCTTATGGCTAGGAAAAAGGATTGTCGTGCCTAATGTGAAGCATATTCGGGAGACGATATTAAAAGAGGCACATGACTCACCTTACTCAATTCACCCCCGTTGTACGAAGATGTACAAAGACTTGAAGACTTGCCATTGGTGGGCTAGCATGAAGAAGGACATAGCTGAATATGTAGCATTGTGTGATGTGTGCCAACGAGTCAAGGTGGAACATTAAAGGACAGCTCGACTATTACAACCATTAAAGATTCCAGAATGGAAGTGGGAAGAAATTAGTATGGACTTCATAGTTGGTTTACCACGTACCCAGTCCAGGTATGACTCAATTTGGGTAATCGTGGATCGATTGACCAAGTCAGCTCATTTTGTTCCTGTCAAGACCAAGTATACATCTGCACAATTGGCCGAAATAAACATGGAGCATATTGTGTGTCGACATGGAGTCCCTAAGAAGATAGTCTCGGATAGAGGTTCTCAATTTACCTCCAGGTTTTTGCAAAAGTTAAATGATGCATTAGGAACAAGGTTGAATTTTAGTTCAGCATACCACCCTCAAACGGATGGACAAAACGAGAGGACCAATCAGATTTTAGAGGACATGTTAAGGGCTTGTGCTATGAACTATGGGAAAAGGTTGGGACAAGAGCTTGACATATGCAGAATTTTCATACAACAATAGTTACCAAGCAAGCTTGAAAATGTCACCATATGAAGCTCTTTATGGAAGGAAGTGTAGGACACCTTTCTTTTGGAATGAGGCAGGAGAAACTCAAGTATTTGGTCCGGATGTGTTGCAAGAAGCCGAAAAGCAAGTCCAAATAATTCGTGAAAACTTGAGGGCTGCCCAATCAAGACAAAAAGGCTATGCAGACAATAGGAGAAGGAAATTAACCTTTGAAGTGGGAGATTTTTTTACCTCAAGGTGTCATCGATGAGAGGTCATAAGAGGTTTAACATAAGAGGCAAGCTAGCACCTCGCTACAATTGACCATTCAAGATTTTGGACAAAAGAGTCGAAGTAGCGTATAAGTTGGAGATGCCAACTTATCTTTCAGATGTTCATGATGTTTTTCATATTTCCCAGCTCAAGAAGTGCTTGAGAGTACAGGAATAACAAGTCCCAATGGAAGGATTGGAATTAGAGGCAGATTTGACTTATGCCGAGCAACCGGTCAAAATCTTGGAAACCAAGGAGAGAGTCACAAGGAACAAGGTTATTAGATGGTGCAAAGTTCAATGGAAGCGCCACACAGAAAAAGAATCAACGTGGGAATTGGAGGATGATCTCAAGAAGGAATTTCCCTATCTCTTCTCTTCCGCGTCGAATCTCGAGGGCGAGATTCATTTTAAGGAGAGTAGGTTTGTAACACCCTCCTTTTCATGCATCATGCCCTACTTACATTCATATACATGCTTAACATTAACCCACATAAAGAGGAATAGGTTTAAAATTGATTTGGAGCAAAACCGCACTTAATATGCTGAAAAGTGCGGACTGGTCTGATTTTGGTGAGGACTAGTCCGATTTCTCTCTGACTAAAAAGAGACTTGTCCGATTTTGCTACGGACTAGTCCGATTTTGCCTCTGGAAACTTTCGGACTTGTCCGATTTTGTGCAAACTAGTCTGATATTCTAAGAATCCTTAAAAATTTGCTAAGTCCCTGGACTTTTACGGACTAGTCCGGTGTTCCAGCAAACTTGTCCGTTTTCCTCTCTGACTAAAGTCGGACTTGTCCGGTTTTTGGCCAGACTTGTCCAATTTCTCTCTAGACAACTTAGGACTAGTCCGATCCATTTCGGACTTGTCCGATATTTTGCGACTCCGAGTTGATCTTTTGTTTTATGACTTGTTTCTTGGGTTTCACGTAAAGTGGGCCTATGGACGTCATGCCTAACTCATTTAGATCCCATGTGGGACTCTAAACTGGCCTCTACTCCTTTCAAACTCGAAATCCATCTAACCCTAGCCTCCACCTCTATATAAACAACCCCACCCCTTGGCTTGACATCTATTTGCCACTTTTCCACTCCACCCAAACCCTAGTTTGTGGAGAGCCACCATCAAGAAGGGGGAAGGAGATCCCAAACAAGAAGAAGAAGAGGTGGAAACAAAAGAGGATCAAAATCTCCATCTAGTTTCGTTCTTTGTCACCAATTCATTTCCAAGTTCATCCCCAACCCTAGATCATCAAGATCCAAGTGTTACCTCCAAGTTTCTTGATTCATTGGGGTTCTAAACACCTGGTATACCTTCTATTCTCTTTTTCTTACGTGAATCTGACCCCTAATCTCCAAATTTACGTCGATCTAGAAAACCCTAGTTCGCTAGTTCTGCGAAGTGCGGACTAGTCCGGCCTTCTGCAGACTAGTCTGATTTTGATGACTAAATTGTGTTGAATTGATTCTAAAAGTAGATCTAATCAAATCCAAACCTGTATAATCTTGTTAATATCTATTAGAACTAGTTAGCGATCATTGAAAGCAATCTATTAACAAGTTCTACCTTGCATTTGCAAAAATCATGCATGTCATTTCATATTGAGTAATATTTGTGCACTCTTTGATTGTGTTTCTTGTTTGTATATTTATTGTGCGGATTAGACGGATTTGCACCAGAGAGTGCCGCGGAGGATCTACGGCACCAAGAGTTTGAAGGCTCTGACCCTAATCAATTGCAAGAGCAAGGCAAGTGTCCTTGAAGCATATTGATCCTGTTTTAAAGTAAATGTTTTGTTTGCAAAACTGCATGCTTGTGTCAATTTTGATGGGAAATCCTATGATAGGAAGTTTACTATACTTGTCTAACCACCCTTGTCACCTGGAATTTATGGTAGAGAGTCGGGAAGGGCTTTTTTCTTTTTGCTTCGCTTAATCAACTGGGATGGAAAAACAACTAAACCACTATATTATTTAATTATGCATTAATGATATATTGATTATCATGAACTGGTTAAAAAGATGGGTGATCTAAGCAAGCGTGGCTGGTGGATTGGGTTGGATGTTATGGTGGTTTGCTTGCTTTAGATCTAAGGACCGGTTCATGCGAGAATAAGCCAGGATTACAGTGCCACCATGAGGCCAAGTATGGGTGCGGCGTAGATGATTAATTAGGGCTT
This sequence comes from Tuctoria greenei, assembly GCA_036927565.1. Classification (NCBI taxonomy): domain Eukaryota; kingdom Viridiplantae; phylum Streptophyta; class Magnoliopsida; order Poales; family Poaceae; genus Tuctoria; species Tuctoria greenei. The sequence continues at coordinate 118,749,950 of JAYESD010000001.1, forward strand.
TGCCAGTGCTATTTGGACCATTAAGGATGCTCGGGGAAGGGGTAGTCGAATTGAGTTTTTTGATGATTGGTGGGACTACCCTGGGATCCGAATGGCTCAAGAGGGGGCCCTTGGTTTAAGATGGGCTATGTGGGAGACATCGCCATCGGTGAAACCTCAGTGCGGTCTAAATAGGCTAGTAATCCCTTTGTAAAGACTATTTTGTGATCTCTTTGCCATACACCAAAGAAAGTGTAAATGGCATAACGGAGGTTCTTTAGTCGCCGACGGGTGATGAAATCACGAATACGTGGGTAAAGTGGTACAACCTCTGCAGAGTGTCTAATAAAACTATCATGATAGCTGTGCTCCCGGTTATGAGCACCTGGACAACTTCCATGATTAGAGGGAAATTGGTATTGGGATGGTATTTGGGATGGTTAAGGTTTGGTAATGGTTATGGCTGGTTATGGATTAATTTCTGGTATTGAATATGGTTATTCGCAAATAGTGAAATCTGGAATTATTAATGATGGTAATGAATTCAGACTGGTATTAAGATATTACTTATGATTATGATGGGTCTACTTCACATACATATAATATATTTCTCGAATATTTAATGTACTTTTCAGCACTCAGGCATTATTATTGTCATCATTTGAATCAGCCACATGTCATACTCTCCACACTTGTTGAGTACGACATGTACTCACTCTTGCAATCCCCCAACAGTTGTAGGTCAGGATTGCGAGTTTAACGGTGATAATGCAGAGTTCTAGGCCGTGTCTACCGTCAGCTTTGCCTGTGGTGTTTTGGAGCTGCGCTACCCTATTGCTTATGCTGCCTAGCTATTTAGTTTGCTTATTTGGATATTTCTGCTGCATTAATTTGAACTTATCACTAATATTCATTAGAGTTTGTATTCGATAATACTCTGAATTTTTAATAAAATTTGGTTAATTAATATTGTTATATGGTAATTTTCTGTATACTCTTTTGTGAGTGCACTCGTGTATGTGTGTTGAACATCCTGGACACACATATGCGTTCACATGGTTCATTTTTCAGAACCGGGTGTCATAGTTATGGCTGATATCGTTTTTGCTATGGTTTGCAACATGCTTACGTGAGGTGCTCACGTAAGGTGTTGTGGTTTCAGATCTAACGAGAGTCAGGTCGAGGACTTCTGCGCAGAAGTATTGGTTGTTTATTCATGTGCAGGTGTTGCTAGAGTTCAAGACATGGCTGGTGATGGGATCCATTGAACTAGTCTTAGGGAGAAGATGAGGTTCAACAACCAAGTTCGGGAGGAATTGTGGTTGAGTTGATCGGGAGGTTGTGCAACATGTTTGAATCTAGAACAATGCATATGAAGGTATCGTGGACGTCGTTGGAAGATGTTTGCACGTGTACAAGGAGTGCATGGACGTGGCTACATGGTTCCAAGGCGTGACGAAGAGATGTGGACATAAAGAATTGGTCAGAAAGGTCCAACCTACTAGCTTATGGACTCAGGCTGCGGCTGAGTCGTGTTTGACTCAAATATGGAATGTTTCGGTTGGTTATGATAGGATTTCGTGTGCGTCACGAATTCGAGTTGTTTTAGGAATGTGGTATACGTTTCTAAGGTGTTTAGAAGTCTTAAATTGCTTCTATCTGCGTATAGAAGAGTCTTGAGCAGTTATGGAAAGTTTCGATTCGTGAACTGAGTAGGATTAGAGTCCTAGTTTGGTTTGGGTTGGCCAAAGGGTTGGTTATATAACCAAGGGAGGCCATAGGTCGTGGTAGACGACTTTGGGGATGTTCCTATTGTGTTCAATTGAATAAAATTCGTAGTTGAAAGGAACTTTTGTGCCTTGTTCGTCCGACTTGTTCCAGACAAGTTTTTCTCGTCGAGTTTCTGCACAGCACTACCTTTCTTTGATGGTTTTATCATAACATGAGTTTTACATATCCGATTGACGTGATTCTTTTTGGGTTGCCTTCACAACTTAATTTTCTATAACCTGTTCATTGGATTTGTGGTTTCTGATCTACACGAGTTTCTTTGCAGTGTCCCAGAGCTATTTTTCTCGGGTGGGACAGATTGACCTTTGTTCGATCTTTTGATCGTAACTTGAGTTTCTCTCGACGAATTTGAGTGATTCTTCTTTGTAAAAGCCTGCTTTTCGGAAGAACAAAAACGCAAAAATGCGAACTTAAAAATTTTGAAAGTGGACTTGGAAATCCAAACTCACATGAACCATATGAGTTAACCCACGTTCACTAAAAATAGGAACTTTTTAAAACTTTACATATAGAACATGGTTGCTAATGTATTTGGAACTTAAGGGGTAAAATCCTTAATTTCCATGTATTCACATTTTCAATGAAAAATTAAAGGAGAAAAGAAAACAAAATGGAGAGAAAGAAAAAGGAATTATTCCAACCCTAAAATGGGACATTCAAAAGAAATTCAAATCTAAGGCTGTAAATTATTCCATAACCTTCTAATCTTCCAAATAGACTCTCGGTAAAGTTTCAAAATTTATGAAGCATGTTTTCCATTTATTGGACACGTACTGAGAGTTTAATCAGAGTCGACTTCAAATTTAAACTTTGTAATTAACTTTGTCCAAATCCATTCCAAACTTTTCCTAAGGTCCCTTATGGTTCAAAAGGGGTAACTTCAAAGTTTCAGGATTTTTGAACCTAATCTACTATTTATTTCCTTGAGTCAAGTATCACCACTTGAATTCAAATTCAAACTTGAGTAAAAATTCAACTTGCTCAGTTCTGAAATCTGATTGCACCATAAAATTCTTCACATTTTATTTAGTCATTGGGCCAAAGTTGACTATTTTTGAAGCATGTTTGCTAGCCCTATTTGAAATTGGAAAGGAGAGTGAGGGAGGTGGGTCCCACAAGTGGTCCCCACAGGTCAGGTCGGCACAGTCCTTCTCTTTCCTCCCCTGCCTCCATGCAGGTGCATGCATGTGCCACCGCGATGCAAATCAGTCTTTATCTACCACGCCTGACTCCTTCCTATCCACGGCACACCGCTCGCCTCCTGCGCTCCTCTCTCGGCCTGCGCGCACCCTCCCTGCTGCGCCGGTCACCTCCGCCGCTCGCTTCTGGCCGTGCGCGCCTCCCCGCCATCTGCCTTCCTGTCGCGCCGCTCCCGCCGTGCCCCCACCTTCCGGCCGCAGTGGCGTTGCCCCACGCTGGCGCAAGCTCGCCCCCTGCGTGCTGCACCCGTGTGCCGCTGTTGGCCCGCGTCCCCGCTTGCCCTGACCATTTCCTCCGCGCGCCCCTCTGCGCCCGTCCATGCACCACCGATGCCGGCGCTCCACCTCCTAGCCACCACGGCGCAGCGCTACTGCGCCCCGCGCTCGGCCGCCCCACGACGGCCGCCGGCCCAGCTGCCTCCTTGTCGCACGCATCCCAGCCGCGCCCTCTGCGTCTCATGCTCCCAACCCCTGCTCTACGGTGCCCCGCACTTCCTCCTGCTCGCCCACAGAGCGCGCCACACCCCAGCTCACCGATGTCCTGTCGCCTGCCCTGGCTGCGCCAACACCATGTCTTCGCCAATGGTCGTCTCTTCCCCCAGATCAAAGTTGCTCGTAGGCCATGGACGTCTTGTGCTTCGTCCCACTTTCTTCCCTAGCGCCCAGCATGCCGTTGGCCACTCTGCGCGTGCGACTCACCGCGTGTCGCTGCCAACTTCGTCTGCCGCCGGTACTGACCATGTTGTGCCCATCGCTGCACATGCCTAGTCCCGCTGCCCATCAGCCGTTGTTTTCGCTCGTGCACTGTCGCTGCTCTTCCGATCGGCATCAAGTGACATGGGTACCTTGCTCGCGTGCTTTGCCTGCTACGTCGCCAAGGGCAACCACCACTGTCCACGGCAATGATGCACTTCGCCCTGGCTCCCTGCTCGCAACAGCTACATCGTGTCGTGTCTACAGCACCTTATCCATGCCAGCAGTGCTGTGCATGTGTCACATCGACGTCGTCACCTTCAAACCACGTCACGCAGCGTTCTGATCATTTGTCGTGTCCTGGCAGTGAATTGAGTTAAGCATGTGATTTAGGTGATGCAGGAACACAACAATGATACAACAGACAGCGGCAATTTGGCAAAGGTTAGTTGCACATGATGCGAGATTGATTAAGTCGAAACCATGGTTAGGATGTTCGATGAAATGCTTACAAGGAAAGAACCAACTTCGTTGATGTTCAGAACTGGTCTTGATGCAGGGGTATGATGATCTTGCAACCAACAAGCCTACGTGCCAAGATGCTCTTTGAATGGTGATAAAGCGACGAAATCAAGTACACACCCAAGATATTCGGCGAAATTCCTACAAGGTGAGCCTTGCCCTGAAATGTCTTCCTTGATGTAATCGAAGTCCGTTCCTGGTGACCGCTAATGGTACACATGTGTCGTCAAGCCATACGTCCATCTTCCGCATTGATATCATTCCCATAGAAATCCCCAAGTTGACTTCCTTTGTCGTTTGTATCACGTTGGCCTGTCGGTGCGTGCTCGTGATGCTCCACCATGAGCCGCGTCGACGTTGTTGACATCACGTCGTCGCGACGCTCCGAGCCGTCATCGTGTCCTGGCATCGAGATGAAGGATGCTTGTCATGTGTGTGGTGCTAAAACACCAGCACGACTCGTCGAACAATGGTTGTCAAGCCAAATTAGGTTTTAGTCAATGTGAGGGTGATCGAGTCCTAGGTATAGCCAAGGTGCTCGATAAAATGCCTTCCAGGTCAAACCAAGGTGGTTGGTGATCACCGATGACCTGTGGTAGAGGTGTGCAAGAACGTTGCGACCGACAAGGAAAACTAGAGTAAGGGGAACCTTGGATAAAGAGTTTCTTGTTCGTATCGATGATGTTTCCTAACCGTCCGCAGAATTTCTTAACTAGGTGTGCCGTTTCATTGACGGCAGGTTCGTCGAGTCGCTTATCAACAACCGAGTTGACATCACTAGCCTTAAGACTCACAAGGTGGTGTTCGGGATTCCGCTCATCACCATGGACGAGTCCGGGTCGATGTGAACGTCGATGAGATGATCTTCCCGATAGGGCAAAGCACATCATCTCAACATAGTAATGCCTTATGTTCGAGTTCTAGGAGTTCACCTAGCTCATCTGGACAATCTTGCAAAGGACACTGCAATAGTGTCATGTAAGAACTTGGGCGATGCTTGCGGAGATTGTCGTAGCGACTGATTTACCTAAAGGTCTTTTGAACATGTCTTGGTACTCACGTCAGGTTAACAGTGCTGATGATGCTCTTTGAGTCCAAGCAATGTCGATCTCACTTCTTTTCCAAGTGTCACTAGGGTTTCACATCGATTCATCCTAATTCAGAACCCTACGACCACACTGGTCACTTAATTAGGTTTACTCTTTAATGAGTTTGTGTAACTTCATTTGTCGCCTTCCGAGTCGTGACCTCTTGCTGCACAGTTCACTCATGCCTTAAGCTTTCAGTGCTCCACCTTGAGTCCTTGGTCATTCTTACACTATTCAATCCAACACTTCCACACCATTCAGCTTTATCGTCCTTGCGTGGCATAGCATCGAGTGTTAAGTGCCAAGTTGCAATGTGTTCTTACATTGCACCTTTCAGTTCACATCTCGATAATACTATGACAACTTGACTCCATACATTGTTTATCCACACAACAGAGGCATACCTCTTCCTTCTAGTTCATCTCACCAATCTTAGAGTTGTTTAACTTGTTTAATCTAAAGTATATTACATTATGTACTTATATGCATATCATGTCGATAGGAACGTGCTGATAGGTGATCGACAAGAAACTTCACTTGGAGGAGAAAGCCAAGGTGTTTCCATTGAAGTTCCATGGCAGACTCTTCGAATGAAGACCAAGCCAATAACAACTAACATGGTTATAGAATCGCAAACTAAGGCAAGCCCCAGTTTGCATTTAAAAGCTTTATAGAGTTTTGCAGTATTTCTCACATTACGTCTTAAGTTTCATATGTGCATTACGTATAGGGTGATAGATACTCCACTTGCATGACCACAAATCCCAGGGTTTGGTTGGAACGAGTTACATGTTGACCTGTAGTATCTGCTTTGCTAGTGTATAGGAAATCCAGTAGAAGTCGAGTAGTTGGAATCTACTCGCGAGAGGTGTAGGACATACCTCACAGGATTGGTTAGATAGAAAATGGATTAATATAATGAAACTGAGACCGGGCAGGGGATGGATAGGAAGCGACAAGAATTGGAGTCTCGGTCGCATAGCCCTGCATGTGTCGATTAAGGCTTGTCTGTATGCGGCCCCTTCGAACAAGCTTGACTTGTACCGGCGACATACTGGACATATGGATTCCAGTAAACTGACGTAACTCGATAACTGGGATGTCGAGGCCCATTAACTCACCATCGATAGGGGTGGGTTGAGGACAGTAAGGTGTAAATCGTCGGCGGATACATGTGGTGTTCCGTGCGGAGACCTTCTGTTCGCGGAGGTGAGACGGGCTCGTCGTTCGGGTTTCTTGTGAAAGGTGGCCATATACGACTAGTAATGAAGTGTTACGTAGGTACTGGTGTACTCGCTGACACTTCCGAACGACGTATGTGTCGTGTTGTCCGGGTGTGTCCTGATTGCAATCACCATCCCTCGCGGTAATAGAGTACCACTTGTTCACTGCGCTGTGACATAGTAAATACTAAAGAAGCCAGAAGAATATGTTGTATTGAATTATAATTGCTTTGCAACCTTGTATGGCTTAGAGATGGTACAATTAAAAGTTTACAGTTTCCCCATATTTTACCTGTAATAGCATTATGTTCTTTGAAGCATGTCATATCATCGGCAAAGCATTTCTTGTTTGATCGTGGAGTCTATGATGTGCTATGCTTGAAGAATGTCATTTGCTACTTAAAAGATGATTATAAGGATCCACTTGTAGGCGAGTCTAATTATGTTATTCCTTACCTATGTTTAGTACTTACCCCTGCATATGTCTAGTGAGACGGGTTAGTCTTGTTGAGCCTTATGCTCATGTTTGCGCTTTAACTATTTTTGTAGGTATTAGGTTTATTTCCGCTCTTTAGGTTGTACATGAGATCTCGAGGTATCAAGATAAATCTCATGTGAACCACATCGCTGCTGAATGTTCTTCTTGTTGCTAATGAGAAGCATCCTAGGGCATGGACGTCTTCTCTCCTGCTTAGTTAGGTGAGATTATGAGTATGTATTTTCCGCTGCGCGTGTACCCCTGTCGTACACTCTTTTGTAAACACTTCTTATTATGAAATGAAAATTTTATATGTTTTGGTATCCTTTTTGTGTGTGCTTTTAGGTGCCGCATCGCACGACACCACCCAATGAGATCCTCGGATGTGTGGACTCCGTTCCCCACATTGTTGTGTCGTATTTTTGACTTGATTCTCTCTGATATATATCACTTTTGTCACGGTGAAACGCATTTACATTAGTCTCACACACAATTTCATCAACAAATCATTTTTCTGCTGAGGGGTTTTCATTGCTTCCGCTGGAAAAGTTTTAATCTACCATTCCCCACCCCCCCTCTTGTAGCTTTAGACATGCTCTTCGATCCTACAATTGGTATCAGAGCCACGTTGCTCTAATATTTGTAATTTGCACGTGTTTTTGACTAATCACCATGGAGAAATACTATGCAAAATATTGTGTCTTTAGTGGTATTGTTTTTCAGGTTTGGAAGGCACGTACGGAATCCTTCATCTAGTCACAAGGCTTTGCAATATGGGAGAAGGTGTACAAGACTTACGAAGTGCCGTCAAATGATCAAGTTACAGCTACAAATCTGAGATATGTCAACAACAACAAGGCTCAGAACTTGATCATACAAGGATTAACTCAAAGCGACTTCCATTGTGTTGCACACCTATGATCTACATACGATGTGTGGAAAGCACTTTGTGACTACCACGGAGGATCTAACACGATCAAGGAGGTAAAACAAGATATATTAAAAAAGGAATACATGCGTTTTGAGATGCAACCCGGCGAGTGAATTGACGATTTCTTTGCTCGTTTTAACAAAATTCTCAGCAACTCGCGTAGTGTCAATATATAATTTTTCAGATGCTGAAAATTCTAGGCAACTACTAAGTGCATTAGACATGTCAATTTGGGAGATGAAAGTCACATCCATTCTTGAATCTACTGTCATGAGTAACTTACATTAGATGTTATTTATTCTAAATTGAAAACTCATGAAATTGATATAATTTCACTTAAGAACCCCAACAAGTCTCTTGCATTTGTTTCTCAACGTGATACGCCTATCTCCGACCAATCTTCATCTTGTGGTACACTTGCTTTGTTGTCCTCTCTAACCCTTGAACAGATTTAGGAGTTTCCAGAGGAGGAGATAGTACTTCTCTCTACTAGGTTCTCAAAAGTGTTGCAAAATGTGAGAACTAGAAGGAGAGGAAGCTCCGGACCTCAACAATGTTTCGAATGTGGTAAGACAAGACATTTTTGTTCAGATTGCCCTAACCATTCAGGTCCTACTTCCCGGGATGAAAAGAAAACAAGGACGAAGCACTCCTCTGCAAAAGATACGAAGAAAAAGAAGGGTTTTAAAGGACATCAATTGGTGAGCAGTTTTATCTCCGCACTTCAAGAACATGGCTCAAGCGATGTGGACATTGGAAGTGATGAAGATGAAGATGATTTGGCAAACTTGTGCTTCATGGTGGGCAAGTCAAGATCAAGTATGGAGGAGGCTGAACACAACAGCGACAATGAAGAGGTTACATGTTTCAGCAAGGAGAACATTTGGATTGTGGATTCAGGTTGCTCATGCCACATGACCGGTAACAAAGTATGGTTCTCCTCCCTCTCTTTTGTGTCACGTGTAGAGAATGTTACTTTTGCCAATAATTCTTGAACTCCAATAATTGCTAAGGGTTCGGTTAGAGTAAATGATCACTACACATTGAAGGATGTGGCACTTGTTAAAAATTTGAAATACAACTTGCTTTCTGTTTCACAACTGCTAGATGAAAATCTGGAAATTATTTTCACTAAAAATTGATGCAAAGTTGTAAATTCAAATAGTGAGCTTATTTTTAACATGTCTCGATTTGGAAGAGTTTTCGAAGCTAATTTTGATATGTCTTCGTCTAAGCATAGGTGTATAGTTGCTAATGATTCAAAGGACTTATATTTTTGGCATCGTAGACTTGGACACGTAGGCTTTGATCATCTAATGCGTGTTAGTGCTCTTCATCGCATACGTGGGCTGCCTAAGCTTAAAGGGGACAATGAAATTGTGTGCTCTTCTTGTAGGCATGCTAAGATGGTTGCAGGTTCATATACTCCTCTCACAATAATCATGACAACTGAACTGGGTCAACTTTTGCACCTTGACCCCGTAGGACCCTCACGTGTTCAATCCTTCAGAGGTAAATGGTATGTTATTGTGATTATTGATGATTATTTTAGATACTCTTGGGTTTACTTTATGGCATCTAAAAATGAAGATTTTAGTAACTTTAGAAATTTACTTCTTAGATTATCAATTGATCACACGGGATCTTTAAAAGCAATTAGAAGTGATAACAGAACCGAATTTAAAAATCAATCTTTTGATCACTTTTGTGCTGAAAATGGAATAGATCATCAATTTTCTTCACCATATGTACCTCAACAGGCGGTGTTGTAGAAATAAAGAACATAACCTTAGTTGCGATGGCTAGGTCTAAGCGTGATGAATATCAAACTCCTAGAAATTTTTTGGCTGATGCGATTGCACTCTTGTTCTGTCTTAAATCATGTTTTCTTGCGCGCTAAGCTAGGTAAAACACCATATGAGCTCCATTTTGAACATAGTCCTAGTGTTACACACTTTAGGGTCTTTGGATGCAAATGCTTTGTTAAGAAACGTGGTAATCTTGATAAATTTGAACCTAGATCCATTGATGGCATGTTTCTTGGTTATCCATCTCATACTAAAGGCTACCCTGTGCCTTTACTTGACACTAACAAAATTGTGGAGACTGGTGAGGTGTCTTTTGATGAAGCTAGCCCAGGTACTAGCTCAAACATTGCAGGCCCGGATCCATATCCGCAGGGGGAGAGCATTTTCGTTGAAGATGAGGAAGAGGTGGAGCTGCTGCCCGAAAATTCAACAGCTAATGACATTGTTCTAGTTCCTGATTTTGATTCACAGCTAGCACTGATGACCACCATTTCTGGTCCAGATCCTCTTTAAGTCACAAGATCATCGATTTGTGATGAACATGAAGAAGAAGAAGAAGAAGCTTGTGAAGTGTCCACTGCCCTCTGGGTTCTCAAAAGTCATCCTCCACAACAAATTATTGGAAGCTTGCACGAACGTGTCACACGGTCTTGGTTTTGCGATCAAAACTCTCACGTTCATTCTGCTTTTGTTGCTTCTTTTGAACTCAAAGATATATCATAGGCACTCACTAATGACTCCTGGATTATTGCCATGCAAGAAGAGTTAGAAAATTTTGAAAGAAATAATGTTTGGAAACTTGTACCTCCTCCTCAAGGTCACACTTTAATTGGAACTAAATGGGTGTTTAAAAATAAACAAAGTGAGTATGGGGTTGTGGTTAGGAATAAGGCTAGGTTTGTTGCTCAAGGATTCACTCACGTTGAAGGTCTAGATTTTGATGAAATTTTTGCTCCTATTGCTAGATTAGAAGCCATAAGAATTTTGTTAGCTTTTGCTACTTCTAAAGGTTTTAAGCTATATCAAATGGATGTTAAAAGTGCTTTTCTTAATGGCTACATATATGAGGACGTTTATGTCAAGCAACCACCAGGTTTTGAAAATTCAGATTTTCCTAATCATGTTTACAAACTGTCCAAAGCCTCGTACGGTCTCGAACAAGCCCCTAGAGCATGGTATGATAGGTTAAAAACATTCTTACTTGAAAAGGGGTTTACCAAGGGCAAGGTTGATAAAACTCTTTTTGTGCTTAAGCGTGGCATTGACTCATTATTCATTCAGGTGTATGTGGATGATATTACCTTTGGTTGTGCTTCTTATGATCTTGTGTCCAAGTTTTCAGCTATGATGAGTTCAGAATTTGAGATGAGTATGATGGGAGAACTCACGTACTTTTTGGGGCTGCAAATCAAGCAAACAAAGGATGGTACCTTTGTGCATCAAACGAAGTATACGAAAGACCTCCTAAGGCGCTTCAACATGGAAAAAAGAAAGCCTCTTTGGACACCAATGGGAGCAACAACAACACTTGAACTTTATGAAGATGGTGAACCCGTGGATTAAAAAGAATATAGAAGCATGATCAGATCACTTTTATACCTCACGACATCAAGACCAGACATACAATTCAGTGTATGTCTTTGTGCACGGTTTCAAGCCTCCCCACGTGCTTCACATCGTCAAGCTGTCAAAAGGATTCTCAGGTACTTACATGGAACTCAAGAATTTGGCATTTTTCTTCCTTCTTCCTCAATCGTAACTTTGAAAGATTTTTTGGATGTTGATTTTAGGGGTTGTAGGATTGATAGGAAAAGTACTTCCGGTGTTTGTCATTTTCTTGGTAATTCACTTATTGCTTGGTCCTCTAGAAAACAAAACTCAGTTGCACAATCCACAGTCGAATCTGAATATGTAGCTGCTGCTAGTGCATGCTCACAAATTCTTCGGATTGTTCAAACACTTAAGGACTATGGGGTTGATCTAGATAGTGTTCCACTATTTTGTGATAACACTAGTGCCATTTGCATTGCTAAAGACCCCGTGCAACATTCTAGAACTAAGCACATTGACATTAGGTATCACTTTCTCCGTGATAATGTTGAAAAGGGAAATATTGTGCTTCACCATGTAGATACCGAACAACAATTGGCTGACATTTTTACAAAACCTTTGGATTTCACTCGTTTTTGTTTCATTCGTAGTGAAATAGGGGTTATGCATCCTCATGGCTTACATTGAGGGGGAGTTTACAAACTTGGGAATTCTATGTGTGAATCTGAAATTAAAATAATATGAGCATAGTATTTCATACATATATGACTTTGTGATTTCTTTTACATGCTGAAAGTTCTTACTACATTACTCGTGTTATACGTTTTGTAGTTTTTGCCATGTCTAGTAATTGGAATAATTACTTACACTAAATCTGGTCATCGTCAAACTTTCTTGCTATTTTGAACTTGTTTCATGCTCACAAGTGCTTTTAATCATAAAGAAATAATCAAGTAATCAACTCACATGTTGACTTTTTATGAACAAATAGAAATGAGAAAAGATCAAGAGAATATGCATGCATCGCACTTCTTCTTTTGAGATGGCTTATAATTGCACTTAGATATGAACTTGGAAGAAGTTGTGTATGACTAAAATCATGCCCTTAAGCTTCTGATTGTCAAATAACATAGGCTTGGCTTGGTTAGTTAGAATAAGGCAGATGCGACATATAATCTCTTGCAAATGTCATATGTTAAAAATTTGTGCTTTAAAGAAAAAAATTTGCAGCAACAAGTGTCATGCTTTCAGGTATTGGAATAGTTAAGTTTGTGAGATCATGACTTACTTAAATTGATAATTACATTTGATCTCTAGCATGGCTTACACTACTTTATGTATCTCATTGTTGTGATAGTGTAAGTTACTTGATAGTATGACTTGGATGAGCATTTTTTTATATGTATATTGATATGCATAGAAATTGGTTCGTCAAAGGGTGGCCCGATCTTCACGACAGAAGGTTCACAAACAAGATAACTTGCTGTAGAAACAGCACGGATAACTAGCTTTATACCTGACCAAGGTTGGATGCAACCAAGCGACGGGGAAAGAGACACCGAAATCGCGAAGACTTTGACTCGATCTCCGAACGACCGCAGAACCACAACCGGAGCTAATCCACACAAGACGGGGCAGCCGTACTGGAACCCGCAGAGCACGAATTAGTGGATCTCAGAGAGATCTCTCCACAAGTTCAAGAAGAACAAGGAAGAACAAGGGTTGAGTAAGACAGTCAAGCAGCTCAGCTGCAAATATCACTGGAATAATCTTAATTCATCAAAAAGTCCTTCTTGTCTTACAAAAGAGGGTTATTTATACAACTAGTCTAAAAATAGATGTGAACAAAAAAATCCACGTGGGAAGATGGAAGGCCAACTGTCTTGATCATTCATGCAATGGTCTTCAATTTCCCGCATGTCTTCTGGCCTTTTGAGTGGTCTTCAGTGTTTTAATCATAACTCCACCTAGGGACATCCAAAAGACATGGGACCAGATGCGTTGGAAAGATAATTTGATAAAATTTCACAATGTGTAGCATGCTTCACGAAATATTGTAGAGTGATAGAGTTTCTCATAGAAACTTGTATCTCATGCTGATTGTTGATCTTCTGAACAGTCTGCACCAAAAGCACTCGGCTGCAAGCTGGGAGCTCTAAAGCACTCGGCACTTAGTGGCATTAAAAAGTTGACTTCAAACCTTTCCAACAAGTACTCATGGACCTTAACATCTTCTATGAATCAAGAGATATGACTGTTTCTTCATGACAGTTCTGCCAGGCCGAACTGGTTCGACGTAGTTCTCCTCTCTGGTTTAGTCTTGGTGTGTCCTTGTCATCCTCCTTGGTGAACCTGAGTAATAGAAACATGTACGATTTAGGAATTATATAATTATCATTAATAAATAGAATTTCACAAAGTAGCGCGTGCACCTCTTGTTGTAGCTGTTTAGCTCAGCTACGAGTAATTGGTCCATCGAAAACATGAGCTAGTGCAGCTTGACTTGATGATTGTTCCATCTTGCTTGATGTAGTCAGTATACACTATGGTGTGGTCAGCGTGGGCATATCATCCCCCCCCCCCCCTCCCCCCTTGAAACAGAGTCATCCTCGACTCTTCCAATCCAAAGAATGGAGAGAGGTCGGACACATTGAAACTGGTACTTACACCATAAGTACTTGGCAGATCAATTTCATAAGCATTGTCGTTGATCTTGCGCAGAACTTTGAATGGTCCGTCAGCCCATGGTTGCAACTTGTTCTTGCGCAGCTCTGGAAAATGATCCTTTCGAAGGTGCACCCAAACCAAGTCTGCTGGTTTGAACAACACCTTCCTGCGACCCTTGTTAGCGTGCTTCTCATACTTCTTGGTCATCTTTTCAATATTGGCACGAGCCCTATCATGAATGTTCTTGAAAAATTCAGCTGGCTTGCTTGCATCGAAGTTCAAACGTTCCTGCATGGGTAAAGACAAAAGATCTATGGGAGCAATGGGTGTGAATCCGTATACAATTTCAAATGGACAAAATCTAGTGGTTGAGTGTACTACCCTATTGTATGCAAACTCAACATATGGCAAGCTTTCTTCCCATAGTTTCAGGTTCTTCTTAAGGACAGCTCGGAGCAACATTGATAGTGTTCGATTCACAACTTCAGTTTGGCTGTCCGTTTGCGGATTGACATGTTGTGGAGAACAACAGTCTTGTCCCAAGTTTGCCCCACAATGTCTTCCAAAAGTAGCTCAAGAACTTGGTGTCACGATCCGACACAATGGTACGTGGCATTCCATGTAGTAGCACGATTTCCCTAAAAAATAATTCAGCAATACGGGAAGCATCGTTGCTCTTGTGGCAAGGAATAAAATGTGCCATTTTGCTGAAATGATCAACCACGTCAAAAATTGAATCCCCTCCCCCTTTGGTCCGTGGTAACCCAAGAACAAAATCCATTGAAGTATCATCCCAAGATGCATTAGGAATAGGAAGGGGAGTATATAAACCATGAGGGTTCAGGCGAGACTTAGCTTTGTGGCAGTTTTCGCAGCGAAGAATATGTCTCTCTACATCTCGTCGCATTTTTGGCCAAAAGAAATGGTCAGCCAGAACTTGCTCCGTCTTCTTTGCTCCAAAATGGCCCATAAGTCCACCTGCATGAGCTTCCTGCACGAGTAAAAGTCGAACAGGGCAATCTGGAATACAAAGTTTGTTAGTGCGAAATAAAAATCCATCATGCACATGATACTTTTCCCATCCTTTGCCATTACGGCACTTGGCATATGGTTCAGCAAAGTACGAATCAGTGGCATATAATTCCGTTATACTTTCCAATCCGAGAATTTTAGCATCAAGTTGTGTGAGCAAAGCATGACGTCGAGATAAAGCATCAGCTACAATATTGTCTTGACCTTTCTTATATTTGACAATATAAGGAAAGGACTCAATAAATTCACTCCACTTAGCATGTCGTTTATTCAGTTTTAGTTGTCCCTTAATATGTTTCAATGATTCATGGTTTGAATGTATTACAAATTCTTTAGGATAAAGGTAGTGTTGACAAGTTTCCAAACTCCGAATGAGATCATATAATTCTTTATCATAAACTGAATAATTCAAAGTCGGACCCCTTAGCTTTTCACTGAAGAATGCAATTGGTCTCTTTTCTTGCATCAGCACGCCTCCAATCCCAACTCCACTTGCATCACATTCAATTTCAAATGTCTTGTTGAAATCTGGAAGTGCAAGGACTGGGGATGTTGTGAGCTTCCTCTTTAATTCTTCAAAAGCTTTTGTTCTGCTTCTCCCCATTTGAAAGGTACGTCTTTCTTGGTCAGCTCATTGATTGGAGCAGCGATCGTGCTGAAATCTTTCACGAAGTGCCGGTAGAAACCAACAAGTCCAAGGAAGCTTCTCACTTGGCTCACGTTCTGTGGGGGCCTCCATTCGTGTACAGCCTTGACTTTCTCAACATCCACCTCCACGCCTTGTCCTGAAACAACAAAACCAAGGAAAACTACCTTGTCGGTGCAGAAGGTGCACATCTCAAGGTTAGCGTACAATTTTTGTTTACGCAGGACAACAAGTATGCTCTGGATATGTGCAACATGTTCTTCAAGAGTCTTGCTGTAGATTAGGATGTCATCAAAATAAACCACAACAAATTTACCAATGAAAGTTCTAAGCACATGATTCATTAATCGCATAAATGTACTAGGTGCATTGGTTAAACCGAAGGGCATCACTAACCATTCATACAATCCAAATTTTGTTTTAAAGGCTGTTTTCCACTCATCTCCTTCTTTCATACGAATCTGATGATAGCCACTTGTTAAATCAATTTTAGTGAAAAAATTAGCACCAGCAGGTTCATCAAGCATATCATCTAAACGAGGAATGGGATGCCTATATCTTACTGTGATGTTGTTAATTGTGCGGCAATCCACACATAGTCTCCAAGACCCATCTTTCTTAGGCACTAAAAGAACAGGGACAGCACAAGGGGAAAGACTTTCCTGTACATACCCTTTTTTTCATCAATTCTCCACTTGTCGCTGAATTTCTTTTGTCTCCTCTGGGTTGGTGCGGTATGCAGCCCTGTTCGTAAGTGATGCACCAGGAACCAAGTCAATTTGATGCTCGATCCCTCTCTTAGGTGGCAGTCCTGGTGGTACTTCGTCCGAAAAGACATCTTCATATTCCTGCAAGACATTCAAAAGAGTACTCGGCAGGGTATAGGGTAAGGCATTAGTAGAAAGAAAAGTGTCCTTGTACATAAGTACAAAGAACAGGGCATCGGGTTCACTCAATGCTTCGATATCCCCCTTCCTAGCCATCATTACTAAACCCTCTTTTTCCGGTTTCTGGGTTCCTTGCAGCTGTGGGGTTCGATTTGGCTGTGGGCACTATTCCTTACTATTTTTGTGGCACACTCGCAAGTGGTGCTCGCCCTCGCACTGTTTCTTCCTGATATCATCTTTCAAAATTTCTTCCGGTGTCAAAGGAAGCAAGGAAATTCGCTCTCCTTTGTACACAAAAGACATCTTGTTGGTCCTTCCAAAAATCTGGACATCACGATCATATAGCCATGGTCGACCGAGCAGAAGCTGGAAGGCTTGCATAGGCACCACGTTGCACTCCACATGATCATTGTATTTACCAACAGAGAATGGTACAGTCACAGTATGACTGACAAGTAGCGCACCACAATCATTAAGCCACTGCATCTTGTATAAACTTGGATGATGCCGTGGTTTCAGTCCCAATCTGTCCACCAATTCTTGGCTAGCAATATTGTTGCAGCTGCCATTATCAACGATGATGGGACACACCTTATCTTTGATTAGTCCACGGGTGTGGAACAAATTATGTCGCTGCCTGTTGTCTTCCTTTTCTGCTGTTACACTAAGCACTCGTAGAGAAATAAAGCAATTATGTACTCCTTCTTTAGGCTGGATCTCATTCCCTTCCTCCTCAATTTCTTCATCACATACCTGTCCAACATCTTCTGGATCACTCTCGGATTCCCATTCACCTTTCTCATTCAACAACATGGTCCTCTTGCTTGGGCACTGGGCAGCAATGTGCCCACGGCCGTGGCATTTATGGCATACAATTTTTCTGCTTCGAGAAGAAGATGTAGCTCCCGAGACATTGCTGTGGGCTGCTGAACTTGCAGAGGGTCGCTGCTGAGTTGTTAGTGATGACGCGGTGGAGGCTGCCATCTTCGATGGAACAAATGATTGAGAAGACTTGGCTGCAGCCCCTTGAGATCGTCCACCACCATAGGAAGTACTTGACTGCTGTTTGCGCCATGGGGCAGCAATAGAATAACTGCCATAAGAATTTCCATGTGACTCTTGCTGAATCTTTTTCTCCGTTCGCATAGCTTGATCAACAAGATCCTGCAATGTACGATATGGAAACATCTCCACAAAAACAGAAATTTCTTCATTAAGATCTCCTGGAAATCTTTCCATTGTTGACTCTGCATCTTCTCTTATTCCCGCTCGCACCAACAGCAGCTCCATCTCCTTGAAATACTCATCAACTGATCTCTTCCCTTACTTCAACATCTGCAACTGGTTCCTGAGATCACGCTGATAGCTAGATGGCACGAATCGCCTTCTCATCACTTGTTTCATCTCCTCCCATGTATTGATATATCCACGTCCCAAATCACGTTGATTCTGCTGCGCTTGGTTCCACCAAGTGAGAGCGTATACAGAGAATTCCAGCAAAGCAAGATTCACACGGCGCTGAGCCGAAAGATTATCTACTTGGAATATTTGATCACACTGCTCAACCCATTTAAGAAATTCATCAAGATTTTCCTTTCCAGTAAACTTTGGAATACTCAATTTGACACGAGCGATGCTATCTGGATTGTCATGAGGATGTCGACCACGATGGTATTCCCTTTCTTCAAAATCAGCAGGCCGGCGATGATGACGCCGATCAAACCTTCCTTCTTGACCGAAAGGATTTTCATCATCATGAGATCCTTCTTCATGATCTTGATCTTCAAACTCTTCATCTTCAAAATGCACGCGGCGACCATCAGCATTGCTCCTATGTGCGTGACGCCCACCATGGTAATTATTAAAATTAGCATGGCGACCACCACCAGATCCGTCAGGGCCATGTCCGAAGCGATTGAATCCATGGCTAAAACCAGAATTCTCATCGTCGGACTCCTCTCGATGACGGTCCTCTTGATCACAACATGCTCGACATCCTCCAGCCGCGGGAAGACGCTCATCGAGGAGCCTGCCCATGTCCTCCATGAGTGAATCAGCCATGCAACGCATCTCATCCCGTGAGACAGGGGGTTCCCTATCACCATGGTGTCCACCATGAACACTTGAATCTGAGTCTGCCATGTTAGGAGCAGCAAAAAAAAGAAATATATATATATATATATATATATATATATATATATATATATATATATATATATATATATATATATATGGACACACTCAATCTCACCTCTTACTTACCCAAGTTCTTGCCTGATCTCAAGAATTGTGATGGTGCTGGTGTGACAGCTTCAACGGAGGTGGTAAAGAGGCCGTAAGGAGTACAAATCGAAAGTCCCGGTTCAGGTTTTTGGTGGAGCTATAGGTGGCTGAACAAGGAGGGTTACGGTACTGCCTATCAAGTGAAATAAGATGTGCTCAAAAGATAATTTTTTTTTCTGCTATCAAGACTACCACCAACTTGGATATGAAAACTGAAAATTTCAACACCCAACCGTAACACAAAATTCTTCAGAATATTTTCACTTGTGCTCTCTTTTTTTTTACTGTATTCTTTCTTTCTTTTTTTACAAAACTAACAGGGGTGCTGATTACAAAAGATATAGGTAAACGGTGGTGACGAGCAATTGGAAGAACACAAACACAAGATAATAGTACCGTCAAAAGGGCTATAGGTATTTTTTTAGGCTTTGGACTATAGGACAAACAAATATATGTAAAAGATAAACACAGGGATGAATATGTGGATGGTGAAAACTGTAACAGATTGAAAAAGGGTGGGAGTGTGGGTGATAAAAAAAATAAACCTACCATGACAACGATAGCTCTGATTACAACATGATATGCATCGAAATTGGTTCGGCGAAGGGTGGCCCGATCTTCATTACAGGAGGTTCACGAACAAGATAACCTGCTGTAGAAACAGTACGGATAACTAGCTTTATACCTGACCAAGGTTGGATGCGACCAAGTGACGGGGAGAGAGACACCGAAACCGCGAAGACTTCGACTCAATCTCTGAATGACCGCAGAACCACAACCGGAGCTAATCCACACAAGACGGGGCAGCTGTACTGGAACCCGCAGAGCACGAATTAGTGGGTCTCAGAGAGATCTCTCAACAAGTTCAAGAAGAACAAGGAAGAACAAGGGTTGAGTAAGACACTCAAGCAGCTCGGCTGCAAATATCACTGGAATAATCTTAATTCATCAAAAAGTCCTTCTTGGCTTACAAAAGAGGGGTATTTATACCAACAACTAGTTCAAAAATAGATGTGAACTGAAAAAGCCACGTGGGAAGGAAAAAGGCCGACTGGCTTGATCATTCATGCAATGGTCATCAATTTTCCCGCATGTCTTCTGGCCTTTTGAGTGGTCTTCAGTGTTTTAATCATAACTCCACCTAGGGACATCCAAAATACATGGGACCAGATGCGTTGGAAAGATAATTTGATAACCTTTCACACAATGTGTAGCATGCTTCACGAAATAGTGTAGAGTGATACAGTTTCTCACGGAAACTTGGATATCAGGCCGACTATTCATCTTCTGAACAGTCTGCACCAAAAGCACTCGGCTGCCAAGCTGGGAGCTCTAAAGCACTCAGCACTTAGTGCCATTAAAAAGTTTACTTCAACACCTTTCCAACAAGTACTCATGAACCTTCACAGCTTCTATGAATCAAGAGATATGACTGTTTCTTCATGATAGTTCTGCCGGCCGAACTGGTTCGACGTAGTTCTCCTCTCTGGTTCAGTCTTGGCGTGTCCTTGTCATCCTCCTTGGTGAACCTGAGTAATAGAAACATGTACGATTTAGGAAGTATATAATTCTCATTAATAAATGGAATTTCATAAAGTAGCGCATGCACCTCTTGTTGTAGCTGTTTAGCTCGGCTACGAGTAATTGGTCCATCGAAAACATGAGCTGGTGCAGCTTGACATGATGATTGTTCCATCTTGCTTGATGTAGTCGGTATACTTGATGGTGTGGTCGGCGTGGGCATATCATATATGATATAATATGCTCATAACAATTAAATTTTCTCTTTTGTACCTTGCTGAATACATTGTCAAAGGGGGAGAAATTGATCACACTTTGCACATATTGATAAGTGTTTTTGGCACGATTCTTCTAAGGGGGAGAAGTATGTATAGGGGAGAAATTCTATTTCTATCGATTTTCAAAAAGGGGGAGAAATTGTTTTCAAAACTTATCATTCCAATGTTCGGATTTTAAGTGGTGTTGCCAATGCATTTATCAATGGAAAGATTGTGAGACCTATGTGTGTTGAATACATTTGCTATGGCGATAAAAGTTTTGAATACTACCAAAACACCTTTATCATCAAGATACGACGATAGGTCCGGCTTGTTTTGGGTGGCTCCGGCAAGGTCCAATGTATGGTCCGACTTGCTTTCGCTAGGTCCAACTTCTTCGTCTAGGTCCGACTAGTTGGTTAGCTCCGGCTCTAGGTCCGACTAGCTTTGGTGAGCTCTGGCGCTAGGTCCGATTAGCTTTGGTAAGCTCCGGCGCTAGGTCCAACTAGCTTGGGTTAGCTCTGGTTCAAGGTCCGGTTAGCTTTGGCAAGGTTCAGAGCTTGATCGCAGTGTTTCTTCTTTTAACTTGCAATAATTCGTACTTGCGTTACATTGATGGAAAGTTGGTTAGTAATCTTTTACTAAGTTTTTGATGTGTTTGGTGGTTATGGCTGATATCGTTTTTGCTATGTTTTGCAACATGCTTTTGTGAAGTGCTCACGTAAAGTGTTGTGGTTTCAGAACTAACGAGAGTTAAGTCGAGGACTTGTGCTCGAAAGTATTGGTTGTTTATTCATGTGCAGGTGTTGCTTGAGTTCAAGACATGGCTGTTGAAGGGATCCATTGAACTAGTCTTAGGGAGAAGATGAGTTTCAATAACCAAGTTCGGGAGGAATTGTGGTTGATTTGATCGGGAGGTTGCGCAACATGTTTTAATCAAGAACAATGCATATAAAGGTATCGTGGACATCGTTGGAAGTTGTTTTCACGTTTGCAAGGAGTGCATGGGCGTGGTTACCTGGTTCCGAGGCATGATGAAGAGATGTGGACGTAAAGAATTGGTCGGAAAGGTCCAACCGACTAGGTTATGGACTCAGGCTGCGGCTGAGTCGTGTTTGACTCAAATATGGAATGTTTTAAGTTGGTTATGAGAGGATTTCGTGTGGGTCATGAATTTGAGTTGCTTTAGGAATGTGGGATATGTTCCTAAGGTGTTTGGAAGTCTTAGAATTGCTTCTATCTGCATATAGAAGAGTCTTGAGCAGTTAGAGAAAGTTTCGATTCATGAACGGAGTAGGATTAGAGTCCTAGTTATGTTTGGGTTGGCCTAAGAGCTGGTTATATAAGCAAGGGAGGCCAGAGCTTGTGGTAGACGACTTTGGGGCTGTTCCTCTTGTGTTCGATTGAATAATATTCGTAGTTGAAAGGAACTTTTGTGCCTTGTTTGTCTGACTTGTTCAAGACAAGTTTTTCTTGTCGAGTTTCTGCACAGCACTACCTTTCTTCGGTGGTTTTATCATAACTCAAGTTTTATAGATCCGATTGACAGATTCTTTTTGGGTTGTCTTCATAACTTATTTTTCTATCACCTGTAAGAATTTCATGGTCATTGGATTTGTGGTTTCTGATCTAAACGAGTTTCTTTGCAGTGTTTCAGAACTGTTTTTCTCGGGTAGGACAGATTGACCTTTGTTCAATCTTTCGATCGTAAATTGGGTTTCTCTCGATGGATTTGAGTGATTCTTGTAGTGTCGTCTTTGTGACTTGATTCTCTATGATGTATATCACTTTTGTCACAGTGAAACACGTTTAGATTAGTCCCACATACGATTTCTTTAACAGATCATTTTTCTGCTGAGGGGTTTTCATTGCTTCCGCTGGAAATGTTTTAATCTACCATTTACCCCCCCTCTGGTAGCTTTACACGTGATCTTCGATCCTACAAAGTCCAATAGCTTCTTCTTCTCCAAACGGAGAAAATCTAACTCCTTAGAAAGTTGTGCCACTTTAGGGGCAGGAGGAGGTTTCCCGTCGATGTCCTCAAATTGGCCAGGTGGCCCTCTGATGGCAAGTGGCGAGAGGTGACGCCTAATCTTGGAGGGTGACGAGCCCATCGATTCCTCCATCACCAAATTATGCATTTTCTTGAAAAATCCTTTTGCATTGCCTCCTTCAATCTTGTGAACCCCGTGGATAATAAGGCGTCCTCCCACACGCTCAGGCGAGGTACGCGTAGGTGACTTGTAGTGGTGGCTCACTACATCTCCGTCTTTGGTCTTCAGAGGGTACATGAACTCCTCGCCAGGCTGCAGCGTTGGGAGAGACTCATCTTTTTCAAGAAAAAGACAGGTCTTGACCGACTTAAGGCCAGCCGTAGTCGGACGATGTGCAGGCGTCGTCGACTTCATGGGCGTCCTTCGAGGGGAGAGTGATCGTGCAGCACCACGAGGAATGGTGCTATGCCCATGCAGAGTCGTCATCGGTGGTGGGATCGTGGCGAGAAGTATGTCATCAAATGCCATGACAAACTCCAAAGCGAGGGGGGACTTGTCATTGGCTGGCATGATGTATCCGCTCAGGTCAAAAGTTGAGCTAGAGTGAGGATGAGGCACAATTTTCCTGTCGGCCATGACTTAGATGGGAGGAACAGGAGATGGGTTTTTCTAGATGGTGCAAGTGTCTCCTCTTTGTTCCCTTCAATATATACGCGGGGAAAGCATGATAGCACCGAGAGTCTTGTCGGGATACGTCAGGAGAGTCCGCACGAGAAAATAGAAAGCTAGCGGCACAAGGGGGAGGTCGGCCGAACCTAGGGTTCGGCCAAACCCTTCCTGGCTCCGTTCGGGTTAAGTTTTCGTGGGTTGGCTTGATGGGCCCCGTAGTTGAATAATTGAATGGGCCCATTAATTGGACGCTGAGAATTTAAACAGAATTTAAAGAGACGGTGTAAAAATCAATAAGATTTTCACGTCAATTTCCTTTTCTGCCTCCTCCTCTTGGGATTCAAGAAATAATTTCAGTCTGTGCCCATTCACTTTAAATAGCTAATCATCATCACCTTGGAGTGTGATTGCTCCATGAGATGAGGTTTCTACCACAGTGAAGGGTCCTTCCCATTTACTTCTGAGCTTCCCATGTCCAAAGAGTTTAACCCTAGAATTAAAGAGTAGAACTTTATCTTCGGGTTTGAACTCTTTAGGCATAATCCTCTTATTGTGCCACCTTTTAGTTCTTTCCTTGTTAATTTTGGCACTATGGTACGCCTTATCTCTCTCAATTCATCCAACTTGGAGAGTTGCTTCAATCGGTGTTTTCCTGCTTTGTGAAGGTCCATGTTCCACAGCTTGATGGCCCAATATGCTATATGTTCCAACTCTACAGAAAGATGACAAGTCTTCCCATAAACAAGTTGGAAAGGAGGCATGCCGATGGGAGTTTTGTAGGCAGTACGTTATGCCCACAATGCGTCGGGTAGCTTATGCTTCCATCCCATTCTCATTTTCAAGACGGTCTTTTTCATAATATTCTTAATTTTTTTATTAGATGTTTCTGCCTGACCACTTGTTTGTGGGTGGTATGGGGTGGCAATGTTATGTTGGATACCAAGCTCACTAAAAAAGTTCTGGAAGGTCTTATCTATGAAATGAGACCCTCCATCACTTATGACCATACGGGGAGTGCCAAAGCATGGGAAAATGATTTCATAACATTTTCCTAGCTTGCTTGGAATCAGCATTCTTGCATGGCAAAGCTTCTACCCATTTTTGAGACATAATCTACATCCACCAGCATGTACATGCAATCATAGAACCTAGGGAATGGTCCCATGAAATCAATACCCCACACATCAAATAATTCCACCTAGAGATTATAGGTTAGGGGCACCACATTGCGAGCTAAGATTCCTCAATGCTTTGGGCATTTCCAATGTCTGCGAATGAATTCTTTTGTATCATTATACATAGAAGGCCAATAGAATCCACTTTGCTAGATCTTTGCCTGGGTACGGTAAACACCGTAATGGCCACCATAGGGGCTTATCATGGCATTCTCAATAATCTTGGTGCCTTCAATTGACGGGACACACCTTCGAAGAAGGCCATCGGCACAAACTCGATAGAGGTATGGGTCATCCCAAAGGTGTCTACAACTCTCATAAATGATTTTATTTTTGTTTTCCCCTGGTGGTACGTATCCTGTGACCATGAAGTTCACGATATCCGCATACCAAGGGTGAGCGTCAGTCACCTCGAGAAGCATATCATCTCGTAGGAATTCACTGATAGGAATGTCCATGGTTTGGGTGACTTCCATACGTGAGAGATGATCTGCCACGGAATTATCTACTCCCTTCTTAACCTTGATTTCTAAGTCAAACTCTTGGAGTAGAAGAATCCAATGGATTAGCCTAGGTTTAGCATCCTTTTTGGTGAGCAAATACTTCAACGCAGGATGGTCTGTATAGACTATGACATTGGCTCCAACCAAATAGGATCTAAACTTATCGATAGAAAAAACTACGGCCAGGAGCTCTTTTTCAGTTGTGGCATAATTGAGTTGAGCTCCTGTTAGAGTTTTGCTAGCGTAGGCTATTGCATGATGCTTTTTATCTTTGGTTTGGCCTAGGACCGCACCAACGGCAAAATCGCTAGCATAACACATGATTTTGAATGGGAGCATCGAATCGGGAGGTTGGATGATTGGAGTTGAGATGAGTGCCTTTTTGAGTGTTTCAAATGATTTAAAGATTCATCATCAAAATCAAAGGGAGCTTCCTTAGTTAGTAGGTTAGTGAGGGGTCTAGCGACTTTTGAGAAGTCTTTGATGAATCGCTGATAGAACCCCGCATGACCTAAAAAGCTGCGGATTCCCTTAACATTAATAGGAGGTGGAAGTTTTTCAATGACTTCAATATTTGCTTTTTCCACCTCTATACCTCTCTTGGACATTAAGCGTTGCCTTCACGGACCATGAAATGACACTTTTCCCAATTAAGTATGAGGTCCTTCTCTTGGCATCTTTGTAAGACCTTGTTTAAATTTTCAAGACAATGATCAAAAGTTTTCCCTTAGACGGAGAAACCGTCCATGAAAACTTCCATGATCTCCTCAATCATGTCGGAAAAGATAGACATCATGCATCTTTGAAAAGAGGCAGGAGCATTGCACAGTCCAAAGGACATACGTCGGTAAGCATAAGTTCCATAGGGACATGCGAATGTGGTCTTACTTTGATCGTTGGGGTGGATTGGGATTTTATGATAACCCAAATACCCATCAAGTAAACAAATGTAGGAGGGCTTTGCAGACCGCTCTAACATCTCATCAACAAAGGGCAGTGGAAAATGATCCTTCCTTGTAGCCCTATTAAGTTTTCATTAATATATGCACATCCTCCAACCCACGATGGTTCGTTGAGGAATTAATTCATTCTTCTCATTTTGAACGACCACCATACCTCTCTTCTTAGGCACTACTTGAACTGGGCTTACACATTCACTATGAGGGACAGGGTAGCTAATCCTGGCATGCAGAAGTTTCAAGACTTCCTTCTTGGCAACATACCGCAACGCATTATTTAATTTCCTTTGGGGTTCCCTTGAGGGGACACTCTCGGGGTCAATGGGAATGCGATGGGTGCATAATGCTGGACTAATCCCCTTGAGATCCTCTAATGAATAGACAGCCTTATGCTTTTCTAACATGGCAATGAGCTTGAGTGTCTCATCATCTGAAAGCTTGTCACTTATGATGACAGGAGCTTCCAAATTGCTATTTAGAAAGGCATAACGTAGGTCTGGAGGTAGAATTTTTACCTCAACAAGAGGTTTTGGAATGAACTCTACTTTTGGCAATTCAATTGCCTCCTGAAATTCATCCTCTTGTTGGATGAAATCTTATTCTCCTTCAATTTTAGGGGGAGGTAAGAATTGAAGAGTTCTAACCTCCTCTAAAGGGTCATCTTGGATGGGAGATTCTATGGACGTGTTCTTGAATTGCATGATAGGAATAGAGAATTTCCTCCCTCCAAGTTTGACATTGAGGCTTCCTTCCACGTGAATTTCCATGAGAAATTTCTCATCTGGAATCCCAATCATAATGTCGAAATCTTGAATTTAGAACACGTGGAAATCTAGAATTGCCTCAACATCTTTGTGTCTCATAGACACTTGTTGTAAAACCCCGCATCCTTCAAGGATGTTTTCGGAAGAATCTCGGAAGGATTTACATGTTGATGGCAATGGCACATCACCCAGAATGGCGAGAGCACGAGAATCGGAAATGAGATTTGCTCCAAAAGTTGGACTGTATAGGACCTTCATTGGTGTCCCTCTAATAAACCATAGAATAATTGCCAAAGTGAGGTCATCCGAAGAATTTTGGATGACTGCTCAACTTTTGCAGTCCATTCCCTGATTAGAATAGAGGTTAACTCCTTGACCATCTGTTGGATGAACACTCCATCAGGTGGATCAGGTGGAGTTAATGGCAATGATGGTCTCCTTTGGCAACAATATTTCGAGGTATTTCAAAAATCTTCAAATATCTCTTCCTCAAAGTAGAAGGAAAACTCGGAAGGTTGAATTTCTTCTTCCTTTGTAGTTTCGGGTTTGGGAGAGGATTCATCAGGCAAGGTTTGAGATAAACAAAGAGATAGGTTCTTCTTTGTACATGGATTTATTCTCGGATCTTGACACTACTTCCTCTTGAGGGGGCTCATCAAGACCTAGAAGGAGGAATTTTCTAGAATTTGGTCTAGAAGATCCTTGCCCTATTTCGGTGTCTTATGAAGGTAAGATCCTCCAGCCGTAATGTCAAGATGTAGGGCAGACTCTTTGTTCAATCCCATATAGAAGTGTTGCAAGAGCAATGGATCAGGGATAGACAAATCTGGGCCAAAATTTCTCAAAAGAGAAAATCCATCCCAAGCTGCACCTATGGATTCCTTCTCCATCTGCTGGAAACATAGTACTTCCTTCCGCAAGGAAACAATTCAAGCAATTGGAAAGAAAGCAAGACAAAATCTGTCTCGTAATTCTCTCCAATTTTCTTTTGTCTTCCCAACATTGTGATCGTACCATTGTTTGGCTTTTTCCTTGAGAGAAAAAGGAAAAAACATCCATTTGAGAGTCTCTTGTGTCATACCCTTGATTAGAAACATGAACAAAATTATTCAAACTATCTTATATGGTGATACGTGTTTTCACAATCCGTTTCTAAGAAGGATTGCTCCCGAACCATGGCTATAAAGTCAGGGCGAAGTTCATAGCTAGTAGAACAAATGGATTCCACCAAAGGCGGTGGCTCACAGAACTTGCCCTTTGGGGCAGAATATGAAAGAATGGTGGGCTGCTCCATAAATGTGGTGGTGAAAAGAAAAGGAAACATAAGATAGATAGATACGAGGGTGAACAAGGTTCAAAGATTAATAGCAATGGTTCCAAGATAATGGCGCCAAAAATGCTCGTTGACGTTTCTTACGTCACAGATAAAAATCTGCAAGTGCACGGAAACTGTCATGTAGCACTTCCCCTTAAGAGAGTATTCCAAGGGTATCGAATCCAAGGAACGTGTGTGTAATCTTATGAACTAATTCACCCAAGGACAAAATTTGTTTGGTAGGCAAGGAAGAGAGAGGAATTCAATGTTTTGATTCTAGTTCAAAAGAATCTGCAGTAGCTTCTTGCTTCGAGCACGGGTTTGCCCCTAGCAATACTAGGACGACTCCTGCCAAGAGCCTATGGCATAGCCGAACATGGAGGATTACAAAGGACAGATAGGGCTATCACCACCTACTGCCTACCTCTTCAATCAGTGGGTCTATGAGATATTCACTGGTGATTTCTAACCTAAGAACCACACTTACGTTCTAAATCACAACTCTAGTTGTTTCGAACACAATGCTACAACTAGAGCCTCTAATAAATTAAGCAATGAACCCACAAGTAACTACTTGTGCAAACTACTGTGTATTGAGAATCAAACTTCAATTGAATTCACAAAGGGCTTACTTGATTTGAGTACACCTTTGTAGGGATACAAGTGTATAAGAGTGACTTGACAAGCCCAAGCCTCCTTCTCCTAAACTCTCACCACACTCTCCTACTTGGCAGCCTCTAGGACTACCCTAAACCTTTAGAGTGGTATTCTATTGTCAACATTTGGTGTGTGTGTGTGTGTGTGAAGTAAGGTGTGGGGTTCTATTTATAGGGGGGAGAAGGGTCAGTTCCCGCCACAAAATGCGCATGAATCAGTCTTTATCGTGATCAGGGCATCACAGGGAGTCGACATGTGGAAGCTGACTGAGTTTGGTGCCGGGAAGGGTTCGGTCGAACCCTCTAGTCGGCCGAATGGAAAAGTTGACCATTTCTTGTGTGCTTCCTCGGGGTGACTCAGGTGGGTCCTATTGACTGATATGGGTGCTACACCATTGGATGGCCTCGGATACTTCTGTTTGTGGGCCATTTGATCCATGTGATGACACGTGGTGTCACCTGATTCATCGAAATCCAATTTTATGGATTACTCCCTCCATGTCTTAGTATTTTGGGTCTAAATTTACCTGCATACAAACAAACACCAACACTTGTTGAATTGGTTAGTTTTTTAACCCTACCACTATGTTGTGTTTCTCTTTTGTGCATATTATGAGGTCAATTGACGGTTTAAATATGGCACTTAAGGACTGTCAAAACAATTTTTGAAGATGAAGCTTCAAAGCCTGTTCATTCAAATTGGACCTGATGCCCGTCTCAATCCAGATGTGATCCATTTTTCCACCGAATGCCCATGCAGGCCACTCCCTCGTCTTCAGCGGAGCCCACCGGTTAGTCAGGAAGTTGGCGATGACGATCAGGGTAGTCATCCTCCTTCGATGCACTATGGGATCCTTGTCAAGGTTGGGTTTTACTCCTTGATAGCGTCTGAACCACCTCCCAAGCATCAGTGTCTACGGCTGAAAGGCTGTCAGGCAGCTCCAGCATATCGTGGCAATCCATCGTGATGGCCACCCAGTCCTTCTTCCAGTTGTCCCACTTCTCATAAGGGAACGTCTTCTGGTACTTGAGTGGCGAGTTCTTGCGCTTCACAAAGTAGTAGAAGCCAAGAAACTCGTTGCTCTTCCCGGTTGCGTGGACTGTGAAGAAGGTCCATAAAACCTCGATGCAGGGTGGCACACCTACCCACATCTCGCAAAAGTGGACATATGTCGCCACCAACAAGAGAGAGTGGGGGCTAAGGTGATGAAGTTGCAGACGGTAGAAGTCCAGCAGCATCAGCAAGAAGCCTAGAAAGGGTGGGATGAACCCACCATGGCATACGACAAGAAGTAGACGATCTCGCCACGATTCTCCTTTTAGAAGAGGAACTTGCTGACGCAGATCAGGTTGTTGAAGGAGTCGCTTGACCACCCCATGTAGGTCCGAACCTTCATCAAGTCTTCATTTTTCATGATCCGGCTCCAAGGAAGTCCCAACTCCATCGCTGCAAAGTGGAGTAGAGGAGGAAGAAATGTTGCAAGGGCGGAGAGCTCTAAGTGCAATGTTATATGAAGGCATAAAGAGTTCTCTCCCTCTACAACTTTCTCCCTTTAGTAAACCTCTGCAACGCTTGGATGGAAACTACCTCTAGACCCGAATCGCATATGACCTCATCAATGATAAGGGGGCCCAAGTTCACTTTGCTTAAGAAGTTACACCAGGTGAACCGTTGTCATGATGAGAAGTTGGAAGCCCGAGGACGGCCGCCTGACATGGCTACAAAGATTATGCTGGGAACCTATATGGCTTTCGTGTTGGGAACCAGTGATTGTCGGTACCCTCCGTACCGGATACCCCTTGGGATCGCAAAGATCACAAGGAAACTCCATCTACCAGATTTGATGACCTCCAAAGGCCCCACATGGCAGGCGTAGCCGGACCTGCTTCCCTGACATGGTTAGTCCCGGGGCCGCCATGTGTATCACAAGATCGGAGCTATCACCCACACCTGGGAAGCTCCGGTCAGAATACCAATATGGCACCCCCGGACCTAACCCCAGACAGAGGGAAGCTCCGATACTGACACGTGTCCAATAGCACTGGACCTGCCCGTCCACGACAGTGAGCTACAGAGCTGCCACGTGGCAATCGCCGGACCTTCAACTTTAACTATCAGGCCGTTGGACCCCCCCCCCCCCCCAACGGCTCTGGACCTTCAAGGATCAATCAAAAACTCCAAGACCCTATTAAGTGTCATTATTGCCATATTAATGACACACGATCGGATGGTCCTTAATACTGGTAACGGCACTATTAAGGCCCGTTACCATTCTATTAAGGGTAATTAACTCCATTTATTATGTATCAAGCATGTGTAACCGTCGGGGCCACTTGTCGGGCCAGGCACATTGTAACGACCAGTCCTTGTACTATAAAAGGACTAGTCGATGATACACAAGGGACGGTTCCAGACCACTGTTGAACACCCTGAGCTAGACGAGCTTCTTCTTCTGGAGCTTCTTCTAGACTCACAAGCTTAATACATCACCAACATACCCTGTGGAGTAGGGTATTACGCTCAAGCGGCCCGAACCACGTAAATCCCTGTGTACATGTGTCTTTCACCTTCTTGAATCTCTGCGCGCCCATTATCGAACTACAACTCCTCGATCTACCAAAGGTAGTGTCGGGAGATCTGCCGGTTCCAGACACCGACAGTTGGCGCGCTAGGTAGGGGCGCCTGAGATTTCGAGTATGGTTAACTCAGCTGCTGGATCATCCAACGGCAGCCCTGCTGTACAACCCACTGGAGGCAATCCCTTCAACATGCAGAAACTAGCAGGTGATGTGGCTCCAACAGGAGTCATGCCTCCACCGCCACTGCCTGCACCAGCACGTCAAGCTGAGCAGCGTGACGGTGCATCAGCGTCGGTCACTGCATCAGTGAATAACAACAACCCTGAACATGCGCTTCATGCAGCGCGTGCTCTCCTCCAACGTCCACCACCTCCAGGTGCATCCTAGGGTGCAATGGAGCAGTGGAGGGCTGATGTGGAGCATCTGGTTGCAGCAGTAGCCCACCTCATCAGCAACCAAGGTCCTCCTCCTTCGAGGCGGGCCCCATCGCAGCACCGGACCGTGTCTGGCAGACTTGGTCCGCATGCTTCCCAGATTAGGAGGCGTGCTGTATCACAGCAAGTTACGTCGCTACCCTCCGGGGCGCGATGTACTCATACGGTAACCAGGATGTCAACTCATGACCTCCGGGCGGAGCTTGATCGCCGTTACCGTCAACAGGACGGCCGTGTCCATATCGAGCGCGCTCGAGAAAGGCGAGAGGCTCGAGACAGCCCTGCTCCCGAGGGAGTAGGAGGAGGCTATTCTGCACTGGCCATGCACCTACGCATGGTCAGATGGCCACAAAAGTTCCGGCCACACCTGCCAGAGAAATTTGATGGGACTGTTAACCCCGCCGAGTTTCTCCAAATTTACACCACCGCAATCCTTGCGGCCGGAGGTAACGAGGCCGTAATGGCCAATTACTTCCCAGTGGCTTTGACTGGGACCGCTAGGTCCTGGTTCATGAGCCTTCCTCACAACTCTATCAATAGTTGGGAGGAATTGTGCCAACAGTTCATCTCCAATTTCGGGAGTTCATACACCCGACCAGGCACCGAACTGGACCTTTTTGCAGTTGTACAGAAGGGGGAAGAATCCCTGCGCTCATTTATCCAGAGGTTCTCCCAGGTACGGAACACCATTACTTCTATCTCTAGCGCTTCTGTTATCATGGCATTTAGACAGAGCGTTCGAGATAAGAAGATGCTGGAGAAGCTGGCGGTTAAGGAGATCACCAACGTCACGGAGCTCTTCAGCTTGGCAGACAAATGTGCCAAAGCTGCAGAGGGCTCTGAAATGCACTCCAAACCACCTCCAGAGCATGGAAAAAAAAACCTCCAAAGGCGAAACCATTACCTCCGGGAGTGGCAAAAAGAAGAAAAAGTCCAACGACAAGAAGAAGCTGTCGGCCGGCGCATCTGCCGCTGCAGCTGCTGTAGCTCCGGGTGGCCGGGGGCCACGCCCCGAAAAATGACCTCGATCGTCCTCTGAAGATCGTGGCAACTCCAAAATGTGGTGTCCTATCCACAAGTCGAATGGCCACAACTTGGAGGATTGCCGGGAGGTCCAAAACCTTGCCGAGCGCTACCACAAGCACCGGGAAGAAGTTCCTTTCTGTCAGAGGGAAGGAAAGTAGAAAGTCGACGAAGCTCTGGCTGAAGAGGAGTTGGGCTTCCAGGACCCTAAATAGGTCCTGAAGGCTGTGTACACCTCCGTCGATGATGACTCCGATGTCTCCGACAATTAGCGTCGAAAGACCATGAACACCATCTTTGGTGGTTCATGAGACATCACCTCCCGCCGTGTGCTCAAGACCATGCGGCGGGACATGGCCTCAATAGCTCCTACAGCTAGGGAGGAGCCTCATCGAAAGTTGATGGACACTACCATCACTTTTGATGCTTTGGACTGCCCTCAGATCATGATCAGAGCTGGCCAGCTACCTTTGATGGTATCACCCAACATCAATAACATTCAACTCCACCATGTAATGGTGGATGGAGGTTCGGGGCTGAACCTCATAAGCTTCGAAGCTTTTGTTAAGCTTCAGCTCTGACCTTCGGACCTTCGCCCCTCCCAACCTTTCTCTGTAGTAGGTCCGGGGGCCATAACACCACTCGCTGCCATTACTCTCCCCGTGACCTTCGGGACTCGATAGAATTATCGCATTGAGAAGTTGATCTTTGACGTTGCTCAGATCAACTTGCCTTTCAATGCCATTCTGGGCAGGCCCGCCTTGTACAAATTCATGGCTTCTGCTCATTATGGCTACATGGTGTTAAAGATGCCGACACCAGTTGGCGTTCTCCAGATCTGCGGAGACCATACTACCGGAGTGACTGCTCTGGAGGAACTTCATGCACTTGCTATAGCGCAGGAGGAAGAATCCAGAAAGGAGCAAACTACAAAACCCCCGAGCATTCTTCAATGAGGCTCAACCTCTGCACCTCACATGCAACCAAGAGGCGACACCGACATCCCCGTCAAGGTCGTCCAAATCGGTTCCAATGCCGCTCAAACCACTCGTATATCGGGAGGACTGAATGACAAATAGGAACTCGCGCTCATCATTTTCCTCCGGGCAAACGTTGACGTGTTTGCCTGGCAACCGTCACAAATGTCTGGGATCCTTAGGGAAGTGATCGAGCATAATCTAAAGATCTATCCCGATGCTTGGACCGTACATCAAAAGCATCGGAAGCAATCCGTAGAGCGACAGAACTTCATACAACAAGAAGTAAAGAAGTTGCTCGAAGTTGGATTCATCCGAGAAGTCTTCTATCCAAAATGGCTGGCAAACCTTGTCGTTGTACCCAAGTCCAATGGGAAGCTTCAGATGTGTATCGACTACACAACACTAAATAAGGCATGCCCAAAAGATCCATTTCCACTACCTAGAATAGATCAGATAGTGGATTACACCTCCGGGTGTGAATTACTGTGTTTCCTAGATGCATATTCTGGGTACCATCAAATCAGAATGTCTAGGGAAGATGAAGAACATACTTCTTTTATCACAGTAGATGGATTGTACTGTTATACTGCCATGCCATTTGGTCTCAAGAATGTAGCTTCAACATTTGTACGAGCTATGTACAAAACCTTTGGAGAGTTCATCAGAGACGTAGTGGAAGTGTATGTTGATGACATCGTCGTCAAGATCGAGGACAAGGAGTCACTCCTTGACACCTTGCAAGCTATCTTTGACAAGCTGCGGGTCACCCGCATGAAGCTGAACCCAGACAAGTGCGTCTTCAGGGTTAGCTCTGGAAAGCTTCTTGGTTTCCTGGTAAACCACCAGGGCATAGAGGCAAATCCGGCAAAGATTAAAGCTGTTGAGGAGATGCGGCCACCAGCCTGCATAAAGGATGTCCAAATTTGACTGGATGTCTAGCCGCCCTCAGCCGGTTCATCTCAAGACTGGCAGGACGGGTGTTACCCTTCTTCAAGCTATTGAGGAAGTCTGGACCATTTCAATGGTGTGATGAAACAGAAAAGGCGTTCTAGGAGCTAAAGTAGCTCCTCACCACTCTACCAACCTTGGTAGCTCCGAACCCTGGTGAGCCTTTACAGTTTTACATTTCACCAACCGACGAGGTTGTCAGCATGGTCCTGGTCGCAGAGAGACCAGAACCATCACAAGCTCAGGAATCCAGGCCCCTCCGGGAGGGTCTGGAGGTTCCTGAAGGTGAGTCTGGGTCCCAGCCCCCCGGACATGGATCAACAGGGAGTTTTCCCAGAAGACTTGGACCCCTCCGAGAGCGTCCGAGTCACTCCAATAGAAGCTCCGGGTTCCTCTAGCAGGGACCCGGAGGTCCTCGAAGCAGGTCCGGACACCTCCGGGAGGGTCCAGGTCGATGTGGAGGAAGCTTTGGGCCCCTCCGAGAGGGTCCGGACAGTCCAACGCCCAGTGTACTTCATTAGCGAAGTACTACACGATGCCAAGACTCGATACCTAGAGGTGCACAAGCTGCTCTATGCAGTTCTCATCGCCTCCAGGAAGCTTCACCATTACTTCCAAGCTCACAAGATCTCAGTGGTGAACTCTTACCCACTACGTGCGATCTTGCATAATCCCAACTCTACTGGGAACATTGCAAAGTGGGCAGCGGAATTGGCCGAATTTGATCTTGAATTCGTCCCAAGACAAGCGATCAAAAGTCAAACATTGGCAGATTTTGTGGCAGAATGGACCCCCTCACCATCAAACCCTGGGGCCCTAGTGAGCAGAAGTCAGAACTCAAGGCTCCGGTCTTCACTGAACCTCACTGGACCCTCTACTTCGACGGCTCCATGCAAAAGTAGGGTGCCGGAGCTGGAGTCCTTCTCCTCGCTACAACCGGGGAGAAGGTAAAATACATGGTCCACCTTGACTTCAAGGCGACCAACAACATGGCGGAGTATGAAGCACTCATTTATGGATTAAATGTGGCACTATCATATGGTGTCAAGAAACTGTTGGTCAAGGGAGATTCCCAGCTCATCATTAAACGGGTCAAGGGTGAATGCTCCTGTAACAATCCTCAACTAGCTGCTTATCTCCTTGAAGTCCAGAGGCTTCAAAAGGACTTCGAAGTCCTGGATCTCCACCATGTCCAGTGTGTCCATAACGCTGAAGCTGACGAACTCTCGAGGAAAGCATCAAACGGAGCTCCGGCTCTTGACGGAACCTTCGTCCGGAGGTTGTCAAAACCCATAGCTCAGCCTGCCGAACTGAGCGAAGGGGGCGAGACCACCATCCCGAAGCTGGCGGTCCCGATGGCCCTGTTACCATGGCAGCCATCAAGGGTCGTAGGTGCTGCAGGAAGCTCCGAGCAACCCAACACGCAAGACTCAAACGCTCAAGAAAGCTCCGATGCATGGATCTCAGAGATCCGGAGCTACTTGAAAGATAACATCCTTCCTGACGATGATGTATCCGCTGACTGGATAGTTAGATTGGCTAAAAGATACACGTTGGTAGAAGGGGATCTCTACCGGCGCGGTGCCAACGGCGTCCTAATGCGGTGCATCACAAGGGAAGAAGGTTGCGAGCTCCTCGCAGAAATCTATGGAGGCGAGTGTGGGAACCACGCGTCTTCCCGCACACTGGTCGGTAAAGCCTTCCGGCATGGCTTCTACTGGCCTACAGCGCTCCAAGATGCAACTGGGCTAGTGAAGAAATGCAAAGCATGCCAGTTCCATGCAAAGAAAATTCACACACCGACTCAACATCTACAATTGATACCTCCTACGTGGCCTTTCGCTGTGTGGGGGATGTACATCTTGGGACCTTTCCCAAGAGCCATCGGATGTTACAAGTTCCTGTATGTCGCCATTGATATGTTCCAAATGGCCAGAAGCAACTCCAGTTGTGACAATAAACAAGCAATCAGCTATCAATTTCTTGCAGTCCATAGTATGCAGATTTGGAGTCCCGAACAAAATCATAATAGATAATGGGACCCAATTCACAAGCTCTGCTTTCCAAAGATACTGCGAAAACTTCGGCATCCAAGTCAGTTATGCTTCCGTAGCTCACCCGGCAAGCAATGGCCAAGCCGAGAGGGCAAATGCAGAAATCCTGAAAGGACTCAAGACGCGCACATATGAGCGCCTGAAAAAATATGGAGCCAACTGGATTGAAGAACTTCCGCCCACTCTATGGGCCAATAGGACAACTCCAAACCGGTCAACCGGAGAGACACCCTTCTTCCTGGTGTACGGAGCTGAAGCAGTCCTTCCTTCGGAAATCACCTTGGGGTCACTCCAGGTCTGGACCTCCGATGAAGCCACGTAGGACAAGCTCTGGCGTGAGGACCTTGACCTCTTTGAAGAGGGAAGGTGTCGAGCAGCAGTCCGGAATTCCCGATACCGCCAAGCTCTTCGGCGCTATCACCAACGGCATGTTCACAGCCGACAGCTCGAGGAAGGCAATCTGGTGCTATGGAGAATACAATCCAGAGAAGGGTTAAATAAACTCTCCTCCAGCTGGGAGGGACCCTTCCGAGTGATCAAAGTATCCCGTCCCGGATGCGTTCTCTTGGCAACCGAGGATGGGACACCTCTCCTAAACCCTTGGAACATTGAGCACCTCCGTAAGTTCTACACTTAGTATCACAGAGGTGAGTCTGTAATCACATGTGGTGTATGTTATAGAGTCATTGAACAGAGTCGAGTAGCTCCTCCGGGAGGGCAGCCAGACCTACCCTTCTAGGTCCGCAAAGTCCATGCAACACTTGTCACAGTCTCAGAACTAAAAGTGTTGCTAGCTACCTTGGGTCAAACAAGAAACGAAACACACTTAGACTGGTTCCATACCCTAAGAGTGTACTTGTTTCCCCTGTACCCCGGACCTATAATGAAAGATATCATTGTGTGAAAACAGACTATACGTGCATTCACTTTGTACAGGCTCAATATTTTTTATTTTTCTCTTTCTTGTCTATAACAAAGTTGTGCAGTTCTTAAGAAACTTTAGCTTGACCAGTTCATGTACAATTCGAGTTGCATTGTCTATCCTTGCGGGTTCAAGCATTGTTGATGGCCTACTTTTCTGAATGCCGCCAAGCCAATCTAGGGCCGGAGTGTGCTACTAACTTAGTCTGGTCCTGCACCCTAAGTACGACACTCTACCTACACTCCGGCAGGCCGAAGTAAGGCAAGTCCGGAAACGATCGGACATGAAGGAAGCTAGATAGCGCTCTTGATTGTATTTAGAATTGTGTTCGACCTAAAAATTTCTAAGGAACAGTAAGCCGCAATGAAGTTATAGATAGGAAACGGATTTTACTATTTTTCTTGACTTCAGTGTGAAGGAAAAATAAATAAGCTATGACATCCTCTAGGAGGTTTGTGCTATATGTTCAAACATTGACATCGAGCATCTCTGGAGCTAATCAGTTTTGGTAAAGCTAGGAGGCAAGTCGTCAACATGAAGATGGTGGAAAGACTCTAAAGTGGAGTCTAACGTTGACACAACACGTGTTGACAGAGGTCACTGACGGAGGACACCCCAGAGGACTAACCATCGATGCTCTGGAGCTACTAAGCTTCCGCGATGGTCAATGCCAGAGCCACTAAGCTCTGACAGCCTCAGGGGGCCTACACTATCGAAGACTTCGGACCTACATTCAACAAGTTTGAAGCACACAAGTCTTCAACAACTGTTACATCCTTTTGGTACATGTTCACAATCAAATTGTGTACATCTACCAGGGGGCAAGCGAGACAAAGGTGTTGAAGACAAAAAATGAAATTCGAATTCACAAAAATTTGGATTTCATTCATCTAGAGACAAGAGATTACAAAATAGGAGAAGAAGAAGAGAGAGTACAACCGGGAGCTACAGGGAGACGATCCTAGACCCTATGGAATAACTGAGCAACCTTCTGGGCCACCTCCGACACGTTGGCTCGGGCGGCTTGACCCTCTCCTTCGATGGGGCCTTCAAGCACCGGGTCCAGAGGGAATTGAGGGTTCCGGCTGGTGTAGCACGTCAGCACAAAATCTGCGACGTTCTTTGCCAGAGACTGACCCTCCGTTTCCAATTGGTCCGCAATGACATCGCCCACATTGGAGAGCTTGTTGCCCACTGAACTTAGCGCCTCCAACCCCTGGTCCAGCTCTGGCTCTGGATCATCCGGGCGCACAGGGCTGAAGCCCATTGGCGTCAGCACGTCGTTGGCCTTGCCCAGGAAATCTCAAACTTGTTGGGACTCCGCACCCCTTGCACCATGCATCTCCGCCAAGGATCTCTTTGCCGCTGCCAGCTCCGAGCTCTCCCGAGCAAGACGCTCCACCTCTTTGGCATTCTGTTGAATCGTTTCAGCAACTTGCCTTTCGAGCTTGCTGAGCTCTTCCTCCCGGAGGTGGATCTCGTTCCGGCGGTTGACCAGATCTTTCTCCCGGCCCTGCAGTTTCTTCTCCCGAGCGGCGATGGCATTCTCCTGCTTGTAGGGTTCTTGCCTTCGCTCCCAGGCCTTCTTCTCCTCCTCCTTGCAACGCTCCTCCAATTTCTTGGTGTGTTCTTCGAGGCTCTTGTCAGCCACAGCTATCTTTTGGACAAGCTCTTCCTCCCTGTTCACAAGGTCATCTCGCAGCTCCAGGAATTTCTGTTCTTCATCTTCGAGCCGTCTTTCCCGCGCTTCAAGAGCCTGCCGGTGCTTGACGAGACTATCATGGATGGCGGTTAGCCTTTCCTGACGATCATCTGCCGCGCTATTTGTAGCCTTGGCCTATTCATAGATGGCCCGGGACTAGTTGTCGAGGGTCCGCGTCATGCTTTCCCACTCATCCAACAACTTTCCCAGTACTCCAGGCGAACCTTCTCCCTTTGCACCCACTCCTTGTCGTCAGCCAGCCTCGACTGCGCCAACTTGGTCTCGAAATGGAGTCGGTTGCGCCACCTCCTAAGGGTTTGGCGCTCCTCCTCGAGGGCCTTGCTGTCGTGGTAGAAGGCCAACTGCTCCAGGCGAAGACTGGAGCAAGCGTTGTCGATAGACAAATATAGGGGGATCGGGTCCGGACCTGCTGGGGTCCTCTC
This sequence comes from Tuctoria greenei, assembly GCA_036927565.1. Lineage (NCBI taxonomy): Eukaryota > Viridiplantae > Streptophyta > Magnoliopsida > Poales > Poaceae > Tuctoria > Tuctoria greenei. Next base: position 118,789,627 of record JAYESD010000001.1, read on the forward strand.
TGCTGGCTCTAGCGGATCTTCAGCAACAAAAATTGGGTCCCTCAATACGAGAGCGGTACCCTGAGCTTCCACAACACTAGGGTCATCCTCCGGGATAGCCTCGGCCGCTGCCGAGGAGGTGTTTGCAGCAGAAGTTTCGACCTCCAGAATTGGTTTTGAAGGCCCAGCCGCCAGGTCATCAACAACTGGCCCCTTTGGCGGGGGGCCAGCAACTTTGTCACGGCACCCTGGCTCAACAGAGGGCACCTCCGGGATCACCGCTTCCGGAGCGGGTGTTGAAGGTTCGGTCGGAGCAAGAACCACTTCTGGCTCCGGCGCAAGCGCTTCCTCCGCCTCTGGCTCAGGTGCTGGCGCTTCAGCCATCATGGGCTCCGGCGCTGGTGCTTCGACCGACATAGGCTCAGGTGCCGATGCCTCCGCAGCAACTGGATCGGACGCCGGAACCTCTTCAACAGCCGGCTCCATAGCCGGAACTTCTACAGCAACCGGCTCTGCCGCCGGAGCTTCCTCGACGACCGACTCAAGTGTTGGAGCTTCATCAACACCCGGCTCTACTGCCGGGACCTCCTCAACCACCGGCTCGACTGACGGGGCTTCAACAACATCTGTCTCTAGGGCCAAAATTGCAGCTTCCTCTGGCTCTGCGGCCGGAGCGTCCAACATCACAGCATCCAAGCCCGGAGCTTCAATCTCCGAGGCTGGCGCTGTTGGTACATCTTCAGTCCCGTGGTCCAGCACTACCACAGGAGCTTCTGGGGATGAGTCGTCCAAAACCACGACGGCCGGCGCCAGGGCTGCCGCAGCCTCAGCCACTTCTTGGGGCGGCGTTGGAATCGGAGCCGGAGCTTTGGCCTGCACAGCCTCAACCGCTACTGCAGGGACCAGAGCTTCAGCCCTTTTCTTGGGCATGCTGTGGATGAAGGACGAAGAGGCTCAAAATACAATTAACAATAAAACATCTGACTGAGGTTAAAAATCAAGAATTACCTCGGAAGGCTTCCACACCAGTTACCGCGGAACCTCTTCTCCAGACGCTCCGGACTGGCTCCAGCTGACACTGGCGTGGTAGTCCCGGAGGGCCCCCTGGAGCTTGCTACCGCTATCAGCATTGCTCTTGTCGAGGCCCCCCTTGACCGGGAAGGACCTCCGGACCCGGAGCCCTCAGCTGGCCATGGAACCAAAGTCACCTAGCCAGAGCTAGCACCCCGAGAAGAAACCACTACTCGAGTAGACGCCACCGTCGTAGACCTCCCCCTTCGGGGAGAAGGAGACGCCGCGGAAGAAGTATGCCTGGCCCTTCTGTCGGCATGCTTCCTCTTACGGCTCGAGGGCTCGGCCCATTCCTTGCCCTTGCCAACGACTTCGGTTCTTGGCTTAGGGGCGGGAACGGAGCCACCTTTCGGAGCTTCGGAGATCGCCAACCCGGTGGTCGAGCGCCTCTCAATGACACCAATATCGTCAAGCACCGGCATCGTCCGCCAGAGCTCCCTACTGAATGATGCTTCCATGTTCAGTTGGAGGAAAGCCGGCGGTGGAGCCAAGTCGTCGCCCTCGACATTGATGCCGTGCTGGAATTTCTTCAGGTGGAACTCCAAAGTTGCACCCTCCATGATGGACTTCAAAATGGTCTCGATCCGGTCATCGTCCAGCACACTGTTGAGAGCCCAAGCCAACTTTTCCCTCCACTTCAACGGAGCCCACTTGTTGGTCAGGAAGTTGCAAAACACCGCCTGGGGTGTCACCCCTCCTTCCACACATAGGCGGATCCTGGTCAGAGCAGGATCGAAGGCATCCGACAGCACCAGAGCTTCACTCCAAACTGCAGTGTCGATGTTGGGGAGGCCTTCCGACAGCTCCAGCTTCTCGTGCTCCTCCACCCTGATTACAATCCAATCCTTCTTCCAGTCGTCCCACTTCCCAGAAGGGAACGACTGCAAGTACTTGTATGGGCACTTCTTGCGCTTCACAAAATAGTAGAAGCCAAGGTACTCGTCGCTTCGACCTGTGGTTTGGACAGTGAAGAAGGTGCGGAAGATCTCAATGCGGGGGGGAATGCCCACCCACATCTCGCAGAAGTGGACAAATATGGACACCAGCAGAATGGAGTGGGGGCCAAGGTGCTGAAGCTGCAGACCATAGAAGTCTAGCAGCATCAAGAAGAAGGAGGAGAAAGGTGGGATCAGTCCCACCATGGCGTAGGCGGAGAAGTACACAATGTCGCCGGAGTATTCCTTCTCGAACGGAAGCTTGCTGGCGCGGACCAGGTTGTTGAAGAAGTCAGGGTACCATCCCATGAGGGCCCGGACCTTCTTCGAATCGTCATTGGTCTTCAGCCAGCTCTGGCGGAGACCCAACTCCATTGCGCCACAGCAAGGCAGGAGAGAAAAGGCAAGCAAAAGTTTGGAAGGTTTGAGCGCAAGATCGATTGAAAGGTGTAAAGAACCCCAAACAGTGTGTGTTTTCCTTCTTAAGTAATCCCCCGCAACACCTGGATGGAAACCGCAGGGGAGCCGACGATACCAGTCAAAATTTTCACCCCGCTAATGACAAGGGGGCCCGGGGCCACCCCGACGATCAAGCCGAGGTTCTTACCCCAGGCGAACGGTTGTCATCATGAAATGCGGGAAACCCGAAGTCGGCGGCCTGACAGGGCGCGCGGAACCGATACGATTTTCGTATCGGGAAACGGCGACCTTCAATTGTGTGAGATCCGCACGCTGAGATCTCACCTGCCGCCTTCAAGATACGCCACGCGGCGGAAGTTCAGCTGTGAACTACCGACAACGGCACAACCAAAGACCCTTGAAGACACAGTTCAGAAACCAAAGAATGAACCCACCTCTGGCGAAATGACATCATACCAAAGGTCTCTCCCGAAGGTGAGTCCAGCGGGCCACTGTCGTTACCCTCCATACCGGATACCCCTTGGGATCGCAAAGATCACAAGGAAACTCCATCTACCAGATTTGAAGACCTCCGAAGGCCCCACATGTCAGGCGTAGCCGGACCTGCTTCCCCGACATGGTTAGTCCCGGGGCCACCACGTGTATCACAAGACCGGAGCTATCACCCACACCTGGGAAGCTCCAGTCAGAATACCAATATGGCACCCCCGGACCTCACCCCAGACAGAGGGAAGCTCCAGTACTGACACGTGTCCAACACCACCGGACCTACCCGTCCATGACGGTGAGCTCCGGAGCTGCCACGTGGCAACCGCCGGACCTTCAACTTCAACTATCACGCCGGTAGACCCCCCAACGGCTCTGGACCTTCAAGGATCAATCAAACACTTCAAGACCCGATTAAGTGTCATTAATGCCATATTAATGACACACGATCGGATGGTCCTTAATACCGGTAACGGCACTGTTAAGGCCCGTTACCATGCTATTAAGGGTAATTAACCCCATTTATTGTGTATCAAGCATGTGTAACCGCCAGGGCCACCTGTCGGGCCAGGCTAACGTTGTAACGACCATTCCTTGTACTATAAAAGGACTGGTCGACGATACACAAGGGACGGTTCCAAACCACTGCTGAACACCCTGAGCTAGACGAGCTTCTTCTTCTGGAGCTTCTTCTAGACTAAAAATCTTAATACATCACCAACATACCCCGTGGAGTAGGGTATTACGCTCAGGCGGCCCGAACCACTAAATCCCTGTGTACACGTGTCTTTCACCTTCTTGAATCTCTGCGCACCCATTACCGAACTACAACTCCTTGATCTACCAAAGGTAGTGTCGGGAGATCAGCCAGTTCGAAACACCGACAGTAACACTATAACGAAACTTGTGTAGATCAAAAACCACAAATCCAATGACCGTTCAATTTTCACAAATGATAGATAATCAATTTTCAAGACAACCCAAAAAGAATCACATCAATTGGATCTTTAAAACTTGAGTTATGATAAAACCACCAAAGAAAGGTGGTGATGTGTAGAAACCCAACGAGAAAAACTTGTCTGAAACAAGTCGGACGAACAAGGCACAAAAGTTCCTTCAAACTACAAATTTTATTGATCAAAACACAAAAGGAACATCCCCAAAGTCGTGCACCATGAGCTCTGGCCTCCCTTGCTTTTATAACCAACCCTAAGGCCAACCCAGTCCTAACTAGGACTATAATCCTACTCAGTTCACGAATCGAAACTTTCCATAACTTCTCAAGACTATACTATACGCAGATAGAAGCAATCTTAAGACTTCCAAACATCTTAGGAACGTATCCCAAATTCCTAAAGTAACCCAACTTTGTGACCCACACGAAATCCTATCGTAACCAACTCAAATATTTCCATATTTGAGTCAAACCCGACTTAGCCGCAGCCTGAGTCCATAACCTAGTCGGTTGGACCTTTCCGATCAATTCTTTACGTCCACATGTGTTCATCACGCCTTGGAACCATATAGCCACGTCCATGCACTCCATGCACATGTGCATACACCTTCCAACAACGTCCACAATACCTTCATATGCATTGTTCTTGATTCAAACATGTTACGCAACCTCCTGATCAACTCAACCATAGTTCCTCTCGAACTTGGTTGTTGAACCTCATCTTCTCCCTAGACTAGTTCAATGGATTCTGTCACCAGCCATTTCTTGAACTCAAGCAACACCTGCACATGAATAAACATCCAATACTTCCGAGCACAAGTCCTCGACTTGACTCACGTTAGTTCTGAAACCACAACACCTTACGTGACCACCTCACATATGCATGTTGCAAACAGCAAGATGATATCAGCCATAACCACCAAAACACACCAAAAACATAGTAAAAGAACACTAAGCAAACTTTCTATAGATGTAAAGCAAGTTCAAATCAATTCAAAGTAAAAGCAGAACCATTGCAATCAAGCTCTGAACCTTGCCAAAGCTAACCAGACCTTGAACCAGAGCTTACCAACGCTAGCAGGACCTAGCACCGGGGCTTACCAAAGCTAGTCGGACCTAGCGCCGAAGCTTGCCAAAGCTATTCGAACCTAGCGCTGGAGGTAGCAAAAACATGTCTGACCTCAACAAAGTAAGTCAGACCTTGCCAAAACAAGTCAGACCTTACGTCAGACCTTGTCGGAGCTACCCAAAACAAGCCGGACCTATCGTCGGACCCTGCAGGATCTCGAACCTAGAGTCGGACCTTGTTAAAAGGGTGTTTTGGCAGTATTCAAAACTTTTATCGTCATAGCTAATGTATTCAGCACACATAGGTCTCAAATGAAGGCATTTTGATGAAGGGAAATGGAAAATTGTCTAGCTCCGGTGCTAATCTGTTGGTGAGGATTTTGGATAATATTTTGGTGAAGATATGGATCAAACTAATAGGCCTATAATCCGTGATTTGCTGCGGGGAGGGTCGCTTAGGAATAAGCACCACAAAGGCGCTGTTGAGAGTCTGCAGACCCGATGATCAGTGTGCATAACTGATCGATAGCAGCAAGGAAGTCAGTCTTAATTATGTACCAGCTTGATTGAAGGAACCATCCGGTAAACCCATCAGGGCCCGATGCTTTGCTCTTGGGCATCTCCTTGATAACCCTGTTCACTTCTTCCTCAGATACTGGGCAGTCTAGGTGCTGCAAATTCCTCGGTTGCCAGTCCAGGTTTGTGAGACCGAGGGCCAGTCCCTGATGATGTTGGGATCCTAGTTGCTGTTTCAAGTGTTGATATATGGCCTCATGCTTGGCTGCATGAGAGAAGACAACTTCAATCTGTGTCTCAAGCGAGTGGATGAAATTGATTTTCCTTCTTGCGTTGGCCATGGCGTGGAAAAAAATGTGTGTTAGCATCACCTTTTTTTCATCCACGTAAGCCTAGATTGTTGCTTGGCTCTAGCTTTCTCAATCACCGCCAGGCCAAGAATACACCTTTTAAGGAGGACGTGAAGATCTCTTTCCTGCACAGATAGGGGGGAGACTCCATCGCCACATCAATCCTACAGATGACCTCTTTACACAGCACCAGGGCCAACTTTCCTTAAGGAATAAGCGTTCTGGACCAGCTTCTGAGCACCTTGGCAGTTCTGGACAATTTGATGTTAAGTGTACGCAGGGCATGGAGTTCTGTGGAACTGGTTTGCTCCAGGCCTCCTGAACGCATTCCAGGTATCCTGGCATTTTGGGCCAAAACTCTTCAAATATGAATAGTTGACTGCGAAAATTGTCTTCAATCGGAAGGAGAAGGATTGGACAATAATCTGACATCGAGGTGGATAAAGCCTAAAGTATCGGGTTACTATAAAGCTCTTCCCACCTTGTCAAGACAAATTCTCTGTCTATCCTCTAAGGGTGGGTTGAGATTGTTCGTTATACCAGGTGAAGCATCACCCGATCAATGGAATTTCCTTGACTTCAAGAAATTTTAGCGTGTTACTGAATCGTAGCATCAGACGTCTGTTGAGGCGTCCACTGCTCTTGTACTCATCTCTGCAAATCAGGTTGTAATCTCCAAGAACTAGCAATGCTGGCTCAACTAATGCCTTTAGCTATCTTAGTTCAGAGAGAAAGAACCTATTTTCTGAATCAGTATGGGGACCATAAACTCATGTGATAGAGGTGGTCTCGGACAGCCGAGTGTCGGTGGCTATCGCAGTGATAGAGTAAGTCTACAATGAAAAGTCAGAGAGTTTGAGCTACCCCCGTTGCTTGCCAAGAGGATACCACTGCGTGTTCCGTCCGCTGGGAGATAGCCAAAGTTATCAGTATATTGAGTTCCCAAAATGTTCATGACGTCCCAGGGGTGGATCTCTGAAAGCTTCGTTTCCTGAATACAAACCACCATTGGGCGATGTAACTGGATTGTCTGTCTAACCTCCGCTTGTTTGGCACCACTATTTAAACCACAAACGTTCCAAGATAAGTAGGAATAGGAAGAGATTGGATCAGCCATTGGAACAAGTTTCAGCCACCCGCAAAGAGAGATGCAGACACAAATCTTCGCAATGACGACCAAGCATCATAGCAGAACAGAGACGGGACCACCAGGAGCCCCGAAGCTCAAAGACAGCTCGACCGATTACTTCTGTCGAGGAACAAGCTGCAGAAGGGAAACTAAACCAAAGGGTGACTGAAGGCCGACTACTAGGGCAGTGTGACCAACACCCCAACAGACAAAATACTAGGGACGGGTTGACATAGACAGGTACTGGACAACAAGACATATTGAAGGCAAGGACTACTGGTCCTAGGATAGAAAGACTAGAGGAAGGCATCATATGGTCTTGACCTTTGGCACCTAGGAGCTGCTTGTCATCTTCTTATTCTCTTTGCTCTTAAGCTTCTTTTTTTGTTCTGCAACCGCCATCAGGGCCTTCATAGCTTCTATCGCCGTGGGGGATAAGGGTTTCTTGTAGGCGTCGAGGTACAGCTGAAGAGTCATGTCATCAAGCTGTTGATCTGGTTTGAGTATCCCCCATTTCTTGGCTAAAATTTCCTGAGCCATGGCAATAATTGGCTTACGCTGCTTTCCTTTGTTCTTGAGCCTCAGGCTGTGGCGCTGAGGTTCCTCGACTCTTGGACGCGGGGCCTTCTGAGATTCACTTGGCTTAAGCTGAGGCGTGGGGAGGAGAGTAGGCGAAATAGTCTGAGCAACCTCTTCAGCAAAATCAAGTAGCTTGGAGATCAGGGAGTTCTGTGGATCCACAACATTGCCTGCGCCCCGCACCACCTTGGTTTGAGACAGAATATCAGGGTTGATATTTGCCTCCTGAGAATCTTCGCCATTGGTCTCTACCTCTGAAACAACAAGATTAGATTGCTCCTGGGTTTCAAAGGGTGGGGATTCTTGTTCATGAGTGCAGTTCTGGGTCAGATCGAGTGGACGGACCTCTTTGGTCGGTTGGATGACAATAGCGTCTGAGATGTTACTGCGTCCTTCGACAGAGAACATTTGAGGTTGATCTAGCTCTTCCACGTGCACATCTGTAGTCCAGGGACCTGGTTGTGGAATGATAGTGATAGCATCAGAGATCGCAGAGGTCTCTGTCTCCATTTCTGCCACATAAGGTGGTGACTGAACCTGCAATAGGTGCATATTACCTTTCTTCAGAGCATCCTCCCGGACCACTGGTTTTGCTTTCCAAATGTGCAGTAATGCCCTTTTCCCAGCAAATGATGGGCCTTCTCTGGAAGGAGGAGGGGAAGCATTGTCTTTACGGCTGCGGGAAGGGTTTTCATGTCCCCACCCCTCGCGACAAGAGCGCTCTGGGGAACATCCCCTCCCTCCACTTCTGCTGCCCACCCAGCGTGCCACGCGCGCCATGAGCGCACGGGCTCGAATCCACCGATCGCCAGAATCGTGATCGTCATCTTCCCTGGACGGCCTCTGATGAGATGGGGTAGGGCGACATCCTTGGGAGTTGGGAGGGGGTGGATGTCGTCTTCGGGAGTATCTCAATCAACTCTGCCAAATTGCCATCCGAATTCACAATTAGGCTTCTTACCCTCGGCCAGCAGTTCTTCCGGAGGATGGTGATAAAAACGGAGATCTTCAACATAGTTGATATGAACAAAGACTCGATATGTATGACCTCTGTGCAGGCTACTACATCTGGTGAAATGACTTTGCAAGTCCACTTCTTGATGCCCCATTTTCTGTGATAGAGTAAGGACAACAACCTGGGGACTCCTGTTAGGATCATGACAGAAGGTCCAGCAAATAAATGTGTGGAGATCCTCCCTTTGCCTTGATTCAGAAGGAACATGGTGGATTGCACAAGTGTCTCATAAAACTTCGCCTGCGGTCTCCTCATGCCAGGCGTGGTGGGGGATGCCCTCCAAGCAAATTTTGACATGAAATGGAATGATGCACCTTTCACCATGGACATCTGCGTCCTAGGAATGAAACCTGAAGTCAAAAGGGCCCTCACGAATACAGCTGCGAGCGAAGGCGATGTTCTGCAGCGTCTCGGTGCTAAATAAGACCAGGAAATGCTCTAAGGTTCTGCGGGAGACATGGAACTCATATTCTCGAAGTTCCGAATTATGAATGATGGCCTCTTTGAGCTCTTCACGAGAACTCACCCCTAGGGCAACCTCTTCAGTAACCAGGAGTTCCCTACGGGAGAGAAATTGTTGTCGATGAACCATCTCTTCAGACATGACCAACACCTTTTCAGAATATCTGGGCCTGAGGTGCGTATTGCCTGGAAACTCAATAGCATTGCCCCTCTCTAGGGGCCCAGACCATTTCCGGCGAGATAAGTCCCCCACGTCACAACGTTGAAGCCACATAGAGTCACCCAGGGAGCGTCTCCTCTCCATGGCATAGAAAGAGCGGGAGGGACAAGGTTTGCGGTGGGAGGGATTACTGGAAGCAGAGAAGAACTGGTATGGTGTGGGAGGCCAAGGGGGCGGAAGGGTATAAGTAGCACCCGAGGGTTTGACCTTAGGAGCTCCGCCGGTAATCTGGCTCGGGCAGTGGGAGGAGATATGCCGACTAGATTAACACCGCCAGCATCTTTTAGGGTCACGACATTGGGGTTTGAGATGATCGCCAGCTAGGAAATTATAGCAATGGCCTTTAAGCTTGGCTTTGAAGAATTGGGCATTGTAATGGCTACTAGATGGAGAGGGGTAATTCAGTCCGCCTTTTCTCTCCACCATCCTTTCTTTCTGACTAGCCGATGTTGCTTAGTTGTGTTCTCCAAAGCATCCCCTTGAAAATTGAAATCTTCTCCAAGGTCTTGAACTTGGATTCCCCGAGGAGCAGTAAAGGAAGGAGGATCCAGTACCTTCCCAATTTTCAAACAGCTTCGAGATGAGTTACCTAGGCAATAGGAATTGACTAGATTGCTCCGGCCCGGCCCAACAAGGCGGCACGACTCGTCATCTACCAGGGAAACTCAACCTTGCTGGCAGGGGGGATGCACGACACGGCGATCACCGAAGGATGAGGGAGAAATGGGGTGGGCCCTATCATGGCAAGCAGAAACAAGCCGGGACCCATATCTACCATATCGAACCACTTCGGCAAATGATTTAGAAAACTCACCCTTGTTGACGCAATGGTCGAGCTTCAGCGGATGAACTGCTCCCCATTCCGGCGGCTTTTGATGAGGACATCACAACTGCAGAGATGCACATTGAACTGCAAGGACCAATCACAAGAGCACGAGCACGGTTAATAAATCACCAGGTGAAGTCATTCCTAACTTCCTTTGCATGTGAGTTTGAGAATAGATTGCTATGTGATGATTTAATTATTATTAGGAACAATGGATAAGATCAACAAGTGAAGGGAAGAGGCCTTAGGAACGTGGAGAACGGGACGTCCACAAGTTGATAGAATCAGTTTACAACTCGGACTTGAGTTCAACTCGGAGTCCAAGAGCAGTCCACCTCAAAACGGACGCCCAGGATGCATACGGACTCTGTTTTTGACGTCCACATATGCACGGAAAGAGAAGAAGATAAAATTTCCAATGGATCTGTTCCCACCTCAAAATTCCTCTGGAGTCATTGGGAATCGTCGAAACAAGTCGAGTCCAGATTTCTTTCCGGTGTTGTGCTACCGAATCGGGCCTTTGGGCCTTGTATCCCGTATGAGTCTAGGGACGCGTCTAAGCGTGTTTTAGACGAACCCTACACTTTAAATATTGCAGCCTCCTATCATATTCGATGGTTTTTTGCTTAGATCAATAATATCGCCGTTCTAACGGTTTGTGAGACCCCAACTTCGCGATTTCAGATCATGTCTTCGACGTTCTTGCTTGTGTTCTCGGTTGCACTTGCAGGGATTAGCCTTCTTGGGGAGGTCAAGTGTGTGCAGCACAATTGATAACCAGTGGAGCAGTGGTGTAGTGATTGTAGGGGTACTCGAACTGCTCGAGTGCTGCGGATCATCAACGTCGAGTTCTCCACTCCAATCGACTTACCTTTTGGAAGATCGGACCTAAACTACTCATCAGCTTCACTTCAAATGAGGTCTTCAGGTTTCTGGAGGAGGAACCCTTAGACTCGATCTTCGCTGGAACCCTGTGGGTCTCGTGCCTAGACCCACGGAAGAGATCCTCACCTTTCTGCCTCGACGACACCAAACGGGCCTTTGCAGAGTCCCTAAGTCCGGCCGGTGACCTCTAGTGGGAGTGCGAGAAGCAGCTGGGAGTGCTTGATGGGTAGTGGGATCGCTTGAGTGGATTGTTTTGGTGGATTTGTGGGTGGCGAAAGGTGGGGGTGGGATTGAGGCGGAGTCGCTATCGGAGTCGCCTCTCGCTCATGGCTCTAGGAAGACTTCTCCCATGGAAGAACTTCATCTTCATTATTATCTGTATCAATAGGATCCGGTTGATGATTGACCTTCTCATCCTTAACTTTGAATTTGATCTCATATAGATATTTCCAAATGACCACATCAACCGCTTAAGGGATTAAGTTCGGATCAAGTACCAGAGCTTGAAAATGACACGTTTCATTATTGTAGGTGTGTACCTTATCGACATCCACCGTTACCCCAATTATGGTTCCTATTGCCCAGATGATACGGAACTCTTTTAATTCCTCTGGTAAACCTAAACATTGAATTCATACCTTGGGAAGTTTTGCTTTGGCCCCCATACCACATTTCTCTTCTATCCTCAGTTTTATATTTTCGAACCTTGTTTGAACAGTCCCCCACTCTACCATCCTGCGTAATTCAGCCCTTGTTGGGAATGTTGTTTTGAACACATTCCTCTTCACCTCTTCCATCACTTCCATTTACCGGGGATCAATCTTTCGAGTTCCGAAGTAACTTTGCTAGCTGATAAATTGCCGCGGTAGCCTTTATCACAGCCACTCTCAATTCCATCTTACTTTTCATGGGTGTCATGTATGGTATGTGAAAAAACGCCAATCCATCAACCGCTGCTCCACATATAGTTGCACACTGTCTCACAGGTCTATAAATGGGACATCTAGCTTTGTTGTGTTGGGTACAGTCACATATATCACAGTACAACTCCCTGAAACATTATTCAGTCTTGTGGCCTTTTGTGTAGCATCTGTGGCAATATGGTTTACCAATAATGTCTATGTTATTCCTTGCCAAAGACTCTGGAATTTCAGTTGCTGTAGATTTCGACCTTCCTGGAATTTGTTGAATTTTGAACGTTGATCTAGGCACCATGTTATTATCCTGCAGCACCTGTTCCTTTTGTCTGAGGTTCAAACCAGAGGTTTCTGCCACCACCGACACAAAAGCTTTCTGCAAAAGCTCAGCTGCCTTAATAGGTAGATTGAGTTGAACCTTGGCGTCCTGAGATTCACGCATCTACAGCGCGAACTCGAGGTTCCAAAGCACGTCGCCCATTGAGGGGCGGTCGGCGCCGTGGTCGGCCAGGCACTTCTCCGCTGTCTCGGCATACTTCTCCAGACAGTCCAGGCTATCTTACCCTTCAATAGCGGGTTAATGATGTCCTGCAGTGCTCCCTTCCTCTGGCAGCTCAGGGTGTGGTCGGTTAGGCTGACCTGTTCCCTCGGCAGGCTCGGGTTCAGAGCGGGTCATGTGCAAAGCACCTCGAAGAGAACCACGCCGAAGGAGTAGACGTCAGATTTCTCGGTGAGCTGCTGCCGTCGGACGTATTCGGGGTCGAGGTAGCCGAAGCTGCCCTTGACCATGGCAGCACGTGGACCAGGGAGTGGATCAGGGAGGCCGAAAGTTGAACGTGAGCGTGGCAGCATACAGAAATGCGACTGTGGTAGCCGGAACCGGGTGTCCGCGGAGTGGTGCGTGGGAGTGCAAGGCGGCTGGGTGGGGTGGGGAGAGCCGGTTCGGGTTAGCCGCTGGGCTGTTGTTAGGATGAGTAGAAGTGAATAACGAATTTCGCTTATTTCAGGCATTACGTTTAATACAAACTCAAAAAGGACCAAAAACCGAATGGAAAATTTTTCATAACAAAAAAGGGAACCAAAAATCGACATAACCACAACTTTTGGTTTGTTTGATGTTATTAAATTCAGCTTACAGTATATCCGGTTTATGATGCCCAGGTCTAAGCACCTCTCCCTTCACGGTGCCAAAATCTATAGTCATGGAGCTGCCCTCCCCTACATCGAGCTCACTAGAAGAACTTACAAAATATTATACTCCCTCATTTTCTAAAATAAATGACATTTAATACCCTCAATTTAGTTAACAATAATATCATAACAGGATTGTATTACTACAACAAAACCTACTTCTGGATTTATGGTGATCGGAAATTAGCAAAAAAACGGTACTAGTGTAATTATAAATAGCATCAGACACTTGATCGAGTTAGGCCCGTCCGTGGTGGTGAATCTACCAACCGCGCAACCCTTTGCATCAGCCGGCTCATGACCCGCCTCTTGTGTCTGGGCCACAAGCCCATGTTAGCTACATCACACAACTGGTTCACTTTCATCAGACGAATACAGATGCAGAAGCAACGACTTCTCACTACGGTCACCCACCAAAGTTAGAATTGTCCATGATACATCTTGCTATCTGCCGATCCACTGAAAAGCATGACAGCGCATGGAATGGATAGCAGCAGTACGCACACATCGCCATCTCAATGATAGCAAAAGTTGAGAGCCATGAACATGCGAACACGGAAATCAAACCATAAGGAACACTACCAGTGACACGCAAAAGCAAAGCGGCAGTCCATGCATTCATCAGTCCGTTGCAGATCCATGATGAGTTCCGAAAACATGAACCAACTCTAGTGCAGCCAGTGTGCTGCGTCAGTGCATAGGCATAGAGCTAGCTCCACTTGGGCAGCATGGGTTGTGCCTTCTCAAGCGTCATCTTCCACACTTGGACTGTCACGGAAACATTGCTAGAGGAGCTCCAATACACGTTGGGGACAACCAAAAACTCATTACCCGGATGATGTTCCACCCACCGTCGGATGAAAAGGCACACACGGCCCCAACACGGACAGCGAGAGCATGGCAGCCGCTGTGCCAGCAAATATCACTCTCACCGACATCGTGCAGCCTAGCCACTTGGTTCCAGTCGGGGGATGGCCGATGCAGACCACAGACATTGGGGCGGATCCGTTGGGGGGTCAAGGGCGGCTTGAGCACCCCTACCGCCCCCAACATAATTGGAGCCCCTCATTGAGCTCCTCCTAAAATTGAGGCAATAGGATGAAGAAAACATGAGAGAGAAGGTGAAGGAAGGGAAAGAAAAGAGGAGACAAGGAGGAAGAAGAGAATCAGCCCCTCCAATGTTTATGGTTTGGATCCGTCACTGACCGAAAGAGTCCGCTCCATTGGGACGCCACCACCGTTGAGCAGTAGGAACAGTGCGAGTCTACAATTAATGTTCAGGAGAACCCAGAACAGTGTGTTCTGGTTCAGCGTAAACAGCATGGACATGACGTTGAAGTACCCGTGCGCCTGGATGATGTGGCCGTAGAGGTCCATTCGGACCACGCTGGAGTTGTCGCAGCCATTCATCGGAAAGGTGCACGGCTCGTCGGTGTTAGGGCAGTGGGAAGAGAAAAGAAACATTGAGAGGAAGAAGAGAATGGCGAGGAACAGACCTACGATTCCATTTCTGTTCCACATCAACAGCATTAAGTTACATACTTTTAGTTATACGCACGCGTACGAACTCTGATGCTTACAACCAATTCAGTAACAGTACCACTGGCTTCCACTCATTCGCACGTTAGGACTTTGAGCCTTGCACCACGCCGCAGCCCATCAAGCAAAGTGGTTGAAGTCGAACGGATAGCCTTCTCGCCTGAGCCCGTAGTTGAACCGGCTGTAGAGAACATTCGAACACAGCACCTCGTGTAAGCTCTTGTCGCCGTACTTGAGGCTGCGTGCAACTGTAGCTAGAGAACGCGCGGGGAGTACCATGGCCACAATGTAGGAAAAATTCAGTGGCTAGCCTAGTGACCGGCAAAGAACAGAGTGTTTTTGAGCTCAAACCGAGACTCAAAGATATTCATTGATCATCATTGTAATACAAAACGATTACACAACATTCTTTATGTAGAGGGAAAACTAAGTACTTTGTGTCTGCCCACAATCCAAAAAAAAAACAGGAGGAAGGCTCTGGCTACTCCCGGCCGTTATTGACCCTGCTCGGTCACGTGACATCGCGCACGACGCGTTCTGAGCATAATACGCGATCTTCTAGGCAACTGAAAACTGCAATGACTCGGTCAGGATTATTCCAACATACCCTCCCCCCCCTGCTAATCCTGATCTGATCCTAGATCATGAACACCCAACAAATAGCGCATGGTGTCAATTTCCCCACTGATAACGCCTTCGTCAGAACGTCTGCTCGTTGTTCTTCTGACCTGATGAATTCCACTGAAATGTGTCCTTCCGGCACACACTCCCGAATGAAATGATATCTTGTGCCAATATGTTTGCAGCATCCATGAAATACTGCATTCTTCATCAATGCTATCGCAGACTTGTTATCAACAAACAACTTAACAGTCTCCAGTTTGCTGTCAGTTAGTTCCTGCAGCAACTCCTTGAGCCATAATGCTTGACATGCTGCGGTTGTAGCTGCCATGAATTCACCTTCGCATGATGACAGAGCTACTGTCCTCTGATTTTGCGAATTCCATGAGATCAAACTTTTGTTCAGGAAAAACGACATACCTCCGGTGCTTTTACTTTCATTAGGGCCCCCAGCTGTAAAAGCCTGCCTTTCGGAAGAACAAAAACGCAAAAATGCAAACTTAAAAATTTTCAAAGTGGACTTAGAAATTCAAACTCACATGAACCATATGAGTTAACCAATGTTCACCAAAAATAGGAACTTGTTAAAATTTTACTATTAGAACTTAAGGTGTAAAATCCTTAATTTCCAAGTATTCACATTTTCAATGAAAATTAAAGGAGAAAAGAAAACAAAATAGAGAGAAAGAAAAAGGAATTATTCCAACCCTAAAATGGGACATTCAAAAATTCAAATCAAGCTACTGTTCAAACTAGGTTCACATGAAGATTTGAGCTGCCCAATAGATGCTCCATATATCAAATAGCCTCCCTGCAAAATTTAAGAATTTTGGAAGCACGATTACTATTTAATACACTGTGTAGATTGAAATTCCTTGGAATTCAAATTTAAAATTGAATTTCAAATGAAACTTGATCAAAACAAGAATTTGACTTCAGAATCAAATCCTACACATTTGTTTAAGGCTAGCTGCCAACTTTTACTAAATTTGGAGCTTGTTTGGTAATGATTTAAATCAGCAGAATAGGGATAAGGAGGGGGAGAGAGTGGGTCCCTATCGGTGGTTTTGATCTGGCAGATCTCTCGACACTACTAAAGTGTTAGAGGAGTTTGAGGTTCGGTATGGGCGCACAGAGATTCCAGAAGGTGAGATGTCGAGTGACACAAGGGACACGAAGATTTACGTGGTTCAGGCCGCCTGAGCATAATACCCTACTCCACGGGGTGTGTTGGTGTTGTATTTGATGTATGAGCTCAACGTCTGTTGAGAGTGTAAAGTCAGCGTGTCTCCCGAGAGTGTATCTCTAGCGCATGTCCTATGTATCGTCGGCGTGTCCTTTTATAGTACAAGGGCAGGCCGTTACAAGTTAGCCTGGCCCGACATGTGGCCCCGGCGGTTACTGATATGGATACACATTCAACACGTTTAATTGCCGTTAATGACCGAGTTATGGGCTTTGACAGCACCGTTACTGGTAATTAAGGTCGTCTGATTGTGTGTCATTAATGTAGTATTAATGACACTTGATCGGATCTTGAAATCCTTGATTCCCCTTTGAAGATCCGGAGCCGTTGTGGAGTCTTCCGGAGGTTAGAGGCTGAAGATCCGACGGTTGGACACGTGGCAGCGCCAGAGCACACTGTGGGGAACAGATAGGTCTGGTGTTACCCAACACGTGTCAGTTCCGGAGCTTCCCTCAGTCTGGGGTTAGGTCCGGGGGTACCATTTTGGTACATAGCCCGGAGCTTCCCCCTTGTGGGCGGTAGCTCCGGTTTGATAGTACACGTGGCGACCCTGGGACTAACCATGTTGGAGAAGCGGGTCCGGTTATGTCTGACATGTGGGCCTCCAAAGGTCTTCAAATCAAGTAGATGACTTTCCCTTGAGATCTTTGCAATCCCAAGGAGTATATGGTACCCAGGGTACCGATAGTGGCCCCCTGGGCCCACCTCTGGGGAAGACCCCTTGGGTGAAGTCATTCCGCCGGAGGTGGGTACATCCTTCGACTTTTGAACTGAGTCTTCAAAGGTCTTCGGATGTGCCGTTGGCGATAGTTTGGAGTTAAATCCTCGCCGTGTGGCATATCTCGTGTACGGCAAATGAGATCTTTGGCGTGCGGATCTCACGCAATTGAAGGTCGTCGGTTCCCGATACGAAAATCGTATCGGTTTCGCGTGCCTTGTCAGGCCGCCTCCTTCGGGCTTCCTGCCTCATGATGACAACCGTTCGCCTGGGTAAGAATCTCGACTTGATCGTCGGGGTGGTCCCGGGCCCTTTTGTCGTCGGTTGGGTGGAATTTTTTAGTAGTATCTTTGACTTCCTTGCGGTTTCCATCCAAGCGTTGCGAGGGATTACTTAAGGAGGAAAGCACGCACCGTCTGGAGTTCTTTACGCCTCTCATCTGATCTTGTCCTCAAACTCCCAACTTGTGCTCGCTTTTCCTCTCTTGCCTTGCTGTGCTGCGATGGAGTTGGGTCTTCGCGAGAGTCGTTTGAAGACTGAAGGTGACCTGAAGAAGGTCAGAGCCCTCATGGGATGGTCCACGGACTTCTTCAATCACCTGGTCCGCGCCGGGGGAGAGCTCCCGTTTGAGAAGGAGCACGCTGGCGAAATGGTGTACTTCTCTTCGTACGCCATGGTGGGGTTGATCCCACCTTTTTCCTCCTTTTTCTTGATGCTGCTAGACTTCTATGGTCTGCAGCTGTACCACCTTGGCCCCCACTCCATTCTTCTTGTGTCCGTCTTCGTCCACTTCTGTGAGATGTGGGTGGGCATCCCCCTGCATTGAACTCTTCTGGACCTTCTTCACCGTTCATACCACCGGTAGGAGCAATGAGTACCTTGGCTTCTACTACTTCGTGAAGCGCAAGAAGTGCCCATTCAAGTACCTCCGGTCGTTTCCCTCTGGGAAGTGGGATGATTGGAAGAAGGACTTGGTAGTCATCCAGGTGGAGGAGCACGAGAAGTTGGAGCTGCCCGAAGGCCTCCCCAACATCGACACTGCAGTCTGGAGTGAAGCTCCGGTGCTGGCGGAAGCCTTCAACCCTGCTCTGACCAGGATCCGCCAGTGCGTGGAGGGAGGATTAACTCCTCAGGCAATATTTTGCAACTTTCTGGTCAACAGGTGGGCACCGCTGAAGAGGAGAGAAAAACTCGCTTGGGCCCTCAACAGCGTGATGGACAACGACCGGGTCGAGACCGGGCTGAAGTCCAACATGTCAGGGATAACCTTGGAGTTCCATCTCAAGAAGTTCCAACACGACATCGACATCGCGGGTGACGACTTGACTCCGCCATTAGCTTTTCTTCCTCTGAACATGGAAGTAGAGTTCAGCAGGGAGCTCCGGCGTAAGATGCCTGTGCTTGACGACCTTGGTGTCGTCGAGAGAAGATCGACCTCCAGGGTGGTGATCCCTGGGGCTTCCGAAGGCGGATCCGACCCTGCCCCGAAGCCAAGGATCGAAGTCATCGACAAGGGCAAGGAGCCGGCAGACGAACCTTTGAGCCGGAAGAGGAAGCTGCAGCATGCCGACGGAAGGTCCGTCAGGCCTGCCACCTCTGCATCAGCTCCTTCTCCCTGGAGGTGGAGGTCTTCTATAACTGCGGCGGTTTTTCCCGCAGCGGCGTCCTCCCGGGGTGCTAGCTCCAGGCATGCGACTTCAGCACCAGGGCCGGTTGAGGCCTCTAGGTCCGGAGGTCCTTCCCGGTCGAGTGGGGCCTCGACTAAGGAAATGACCGTGGCTGCAACGAGTTATGGGGGGCCTTCCGGGGCTTCCACGCTGGTGGCGACTATGGTCAGCCCAGAACGCCCGGGAAAGAGATTCCGCGCAAGCTGGTGCGGAAGCCTCCCGAGGTAATTTTTAATCTTCACCTCAGATAGTTGTTTTTTTGTAGTAACTGTTTTTGAAATTTCTTCATCCTTCATCTGCAGCATTCCCAAGAAGAGGAGTGAGGCTCCACCTTCAGCCACAGCAGCTGAAGTTGTGAGGGCGGAAGCCTCTGCTCCTGTCCCGACGCCGCCCCAAGTGGTGGCTGAAGCTGCGGCAGCTCCGGTGCCAGCTGTCGTGGTCATGGACCTCGACTCATCCCCCGAGACTCCCGTGGTAGCGCTGGACCACGGGAGAGAAGATGCGCCAGCGGCACCTGCCCTGGAGGTTGAAGCTCCGGGTTTGGGTGTTGAGATGATGGAAGCTTCGGCCGTTGAGCCGGAGGAAGCAATAATTCCGGCCCCAGAGCCAGAAATTGTCGAAGCCCCGGCGGTTGAGCCGGAGGTAATTGAAGTCCCGGCATGTGCGCCGGATGTTGAGGAAGTCCCAGTGGTTGGGTCGGCTACCTCCGAAGCACCAGCTGCAGAGCCGATCGTTGTTGGAGCTCCGGCTGCAGGGCCGGTTGATGTTGAAGAATTTCCAGCGCCCGAGCCGGTTGTTGCGAAGGCGTCAGCGCTCGAGCCCCCAATAGAGGAGGTGCCCAGGCCGGAGCCAGAAGCAGCCCCTGCTCCGGAAGTGACGATGTCGGAGGTACCCGCGGCTGAGCCGGAGTGCCCTGGTGAAGTCGCTGCCCCCCTGCCTGAGGGGGCAAATGAAGACCTGGCGGCGGGGCCTTCGGAACCACTTCCAGAGGTCGGAACTTCATCAGCGGGACCCTCCTTGATGACGACTGAGGCCATCCCGGAGGACAGCCCTAGTGCCATGGAGACTCAAGGGACCACTCTTGTTGAGTGGGACCCAATTTTTGTCAGCGAGAATCCGCTGGAACCAGCGGAGGAGACCCCAGCAGGTCCGGAACCTATCCCGTTGTCATTGTCTATTGACAACGCCTGTTCCAGTCTATGTCAAGTTCAACTGGCCTTCTTCCACGACAGCAAGGCTCTTGAAGAGGAGCGCCAAACCCTTAGGCGGTGGCGTAACCGGCTCTACTTCGAGACCAAGCTGGCGTAGTCGAGGCTAGCAGATGACAAAGAGTGGATCAAGCGGGAGAAGGTCTGCCTGGAATACTGGGGAAAATTATTGGATGACAGGGAGAGTATGACTCGCGCCCTCGATGCTCAATCTTGGGCCATTTATGAGCAGACCAAAGCAGTTAATAGTGCGGCCGATGAACGCCAAGAAAGGCTTGAGGCCATTAACACTACTCTCATCAAGCGCCGGGAGGCACTTGAGGAGAGGGAGAAAAGGCTCGAAGATGAAGAGCAGAGACTCCTAGAGCTACAGGATGACGTCTTGAGGAGGGTGGAGGAGCTCTCGAAAAGGTGGCTCTGGCTGACAAGGGCCTCGAAGAGCGCGCCAAGAAATTGGAAGAGCGCTGCGCTGAGGAGGAGGAGAAGGCCTGGGTGCGAGGGCAGGAACTCTACAAGCAAGAGTGTGTCATCGCTGCTAGAGAGAAGAAAGTAAGGGGCAGGGAGAAGGACCTGGTTGACCGCCGGAACAAGATCCACCTCCGGGAGGAGGAGCTCGGAAAACTCGAGAAGCGAGTTGCTGAAAAGATTCAGCAAAACACCAAAGAAGTTGAGCGCCTCGCTCGCGAGAATTCTGAACTGGTGGCGGCCAAAAGATCCATGGAAGAACTGAAGGGCTTGAGGGCTGCAAACTCCCTACAGGTTTGGGAGTTCCTGGGCAAGGCCAAAGACGCGCTAAGACCGATGGGCTTCAGTCCCGTGCGTCCGGATGATCCGGAGCCGGAGCCGGACCTGGCGTTGCAAGCACTGAGCTCAGCGGGTAGCAAACTCTCCAAGGTGGGCGACGTCATTGCGGACCAGTTGGAGGTTGAGGGGCAATCCCTGGCGAAGAACGTCGCAGAGAATGTGTTGACGTGCTACACCAGCCGGGATCCCCAATTCCCTCTGGACCCAGTGCTTGAAGGTCCCGTCGAAGGAGAAGGTGAAGCCGCCCAAGCCAATGTGTCAGAGGTTGCTCAGAAGGTCGCCCAGTTCTTCCATAGGGTCTAGGACCATCTCCGTAGCTCCCACTTGTATTCTCTCTTTTTCTTCCTCAATTTGTAATCCCTTGTCTCCAGATGAATGAAATCCCCAAATTTTTGTGACTTTCACTTTTTGTCTTCGACACTTTTGTCTTCACTTGGCCCCCTGGTAGATGTACACAATTTGATTGTGAACATGTACCAAGAGGATATTGTGTTTTGTTGAAGACTCATTTGCTTCGAACTTGTAGAGTGTAGGCCCGAAGTCTTCGATAGTGAAGGCTCCCTGAGGTTGTCGGAGCTTAGTAGCTCCGGCAGTAGTTCCTATCAGCGCGTAGAGCATTGATAGTTAGACCTCCGGGGTGTCGGAGCTTAGTAGCTCTGGCAGTGACCTTTGCCAAGGCGTAGTTTGTCGGCAGCAGACTCCGTTTGTGGGGTCTTCTCACCATCTTTTATTTTGCGTCGACGGCTGGCCCCCCTAGCTTTACCGGAGCTTGGTTGCTCTGGTGATGCTCGTTTTCAATGTTCAACATCGATTATAGCCACCTAGGGGGAGTCGGAGCTTCGTCAGCTCTGGCTTTTCTCCATCAACGTGGATTCTTTATCTTTCCTGCACACTGAAGCCAAGAAAAATAGTAAAATTCGCTCCTTGCCTATAACTTTGTCGCGGCTTACGATTCCCAAGAAAATTTTTGGTCAAACACGATTCTGAATACAAACGAATGTGTTGCCTTCTTCCTTCCAGATCCAATTATACTTGGACCCGCCTTACTTCGGCCTGCCGGGGTGTAGGTAGAGTGGCGTACTTAGGGTGCTTGACCAGGCTAAGTCGATAGCACACTCCGGCCCTAGATTGGCTTGGCGGCATTCAGGCGAGTGAGCCATGAACAATATTTGAATCCAAAAGAATTGACAATACAGCTCGAATTGTACATGAACTGGTCGAACTAAAATTTCTTAAGAATTGCACAACTTTGTTATAGACAAGAAAGAGAAAAACAAAAAATGTTGATCCTGTACAAAATAAATGCACGTGGAGTCTGTTTCACAAGAAGATGTCTTTCATTATAGGTCCGGGGTACAGGGGAAACAAGTACACTCTTAGGGTACAGAACCAGGCTAAGCGTGTTTAATTTCTCGTTTGACCCAGGGTAGCTAGCCACACTTTTAGTCCTGAGACTGTGACAAGTGTTGCATGAACTTCGCAAACCTTCCGGGAAAGGTCCGGCTGTTCTCCCGGAGGAACTACCCGACTCTGTACAATGACTCTATAACATACACCTCAAGTTACTACAGACTCACCTCCGTGATATTAAGTGTAGAACTTACGGAGGTGCTCAATGTTCCAAGTATTTGGTAGAGGTGTCCCATCCTTGGTAGCCAAGCGAACGCTTCCAGGACGGGATACTTTAATCACTCGGAAGGGTCCCTCCCAGCTGGGGGAGAGTTTGATTAACCCTTCTCTGGATTGTATTACCCGTAGCACCAGATCGCCTTCCTTGAGCTGTCGGTTGTGTACATGCCACTAATGATATCGCCGAAGGGCTTGGCAATATCGGGCGTTCCGAACAGCTGCTTGGCACCTTCCCTCCTCAAGGAGGTCTAGGTCTTCACGCCGGAGCTGGTCCTACGTGGCTTCGTCGAAGGTCCAGACCCGGAGTGACCCCAAGGTGTTATTCGGATGAAGGATTGCATCAGCTCCATACACCAGGAAGAAGGATGTCTCTCCAGTTGACCGGTTTGGAGTTGTCCTGTTGGCCCATAAAGTGGGCGGAAGCTCTTCAATCCAGTTGGCTCCATGTTTTTTCAAGCTCTCATAGGTGCGCGTTTTGAGTCCTTTAAGGATTTCAGCATTTGCTCTCTTGGCTTGGCCATTGCTTGCTATGTGAGCTACAGAGGCGTAGCAAACTTGAATGTCGAGGTCTTCGCAATATCCTTGAAATGCAGAGCTTGTGAATTGGGTCCCATGATCAGTGATGATTTTGTTTGGGACTCCAAATCTGCATACAATGGACTGCAAAAAGTTGATAGCAGATTGCTTGTTGATTGTCACAACTGGAGTTGCTTCAGGCCACTTGGTGAACTTGTCAATGGCAACATACAGGAACTTGTAACCTCCGACGGCTCTTGGGAAAGGTCCCAAGATGTCCATCCCCCACACAGCGAAGGGCCATGTAGGAGGTATCATTTGTAGGGGCTGAGCTGGTGTGTGAATTTGCTTTGCATGAAATTGACATGCTTCGCATTTCTTCACCAGCTCAGTTGCATCCTAGAGTGCTGTAGGCCAGTAGAAGCCATGCCGAAAGGCTTTACCAACCAGCGTGCAGGAAGACGCGTGGTTCCCACACTCGCCTCCATGGATTTCTACGAGGAGCTCGCAGCCTTCTTCCCTTGTGATGCACCGCATTAGGATGCCATTGGCACCGCGCCGGTAGAGATCCCCTTCTACCAACCCGTATCTTTTAGCCAATCTGACTACCCGGTCAGCGGACACATCATCATCAGGAAGGATATTGTCCTTCAAGTAGTTCCGGATCTCCGAGATCCATGCATCGGAACTAACTTGAGCATTTGAGTCTTGCGTGCTGGGTTGCTCGGAGCTTCCGACAGCACCTACGACCCTTGATGGCTGCCATGGTAAGAGGGCCATTGGGACCGTCAGCTTCGGGATGCTGATCTCGCCCCCTTCGCTCAGTTCGGTAGGCTGAGCTGTGGATTTTGACAACCTTCGAACAAAAGTTCCGTCAGGAGCCGGAGCTCCGGTTGACGCTTTCGTCAAGAGTTCGTCGGCTTCAACATTGTGGACACGATGGACATGGTGGAGATCTAGGACTTCAAAGTCCTTCTGAAGCCTCTGGACTTCAAGGAGGTAAGCAGCTAGCTGGAGATTGTTGCAGGAGCATTCACCCTTCACTTGCTTAATGATGAGTTGTGAATCTCCCTTGACCAGCAGTTGCTTGACACCGTATGACAGTGCCACCCTTAGTCCGTAAATGAGTGCTTCATATTCCGCCATGTTGTTGGTCGCCTTGAAGTCATGGTGTACCATGTATTTTACCTTCTCTCCGGTTGGTGCGAGGAGAAGGATTCCGGCTCCGGCCCCCTGCTTTTGCATGGAGACATCGAAGTAGAGGGTCCAGTGAGGCTCGGTGAAGACCGGAGCCTTGTGTTCTGGCTTCTGCTCGCTGGGGCCCCCAGGGTTTGATGGAGAGGGAGTCCATTCCGCCACGAAGTCTGCCAATGCTTGACTCTTGATTGCTTGCCTTGAAATGAATTCGAGATCGAATTCGGCCAATTCTGCTGCCCACTTTGCAATATTCCCAGTTGAGTTGGGATTATGCAAGATTGCTCGAAGTGGGTAAGAAGTCACCACTGAGATCTTGTGAGCTTGGAAATAATGGCGAAGCTTCCTGGAGGCAATAAGAACTGCATAGAGCAGCTTATGCACCTCTAGGTATCGAGTCTTGGAGTCATAAAGTACTTCACTAATGAAGTACACTGGGCGCTGGATGGTCCGGACCCTCCCGGAGCGGCCCAGAGCTTCCTCTTCATTGATTCGGATCCTCCCGGAGAGGTCCAGATTTTCTTCGGGGACTTCCGGGTCCTTGCTGGAGGAACCCGGAGCTTCTTCAGAAGTGACCTGTACCATCCCAGAGGGGTCTGGGTCTTCTGATGTAGCTTCTTGTGGATTCAAGTCTGGGAGCTGGGACCCAGACTCGCTTTCAGGAATCTCCAGACCCTCCTGAAGGGGTCTGGACTCCTGAGTATGGGATGGTTCTGGTCTCTCCGCAACCAGGACCATAATGACGACTTCGTCAGTGGCTGAAATGTAAAACAGCAAAGGCTCACCAGGGTTCGGAGCCACCAGAATCGGTAGGGTGGTGAGGAGCTGTTTTAGCTCCTGGAACGCTTTTCTTGCTTCTTCAAACCATTGGAATGGTTCGGACTTCCTTAATAACTTGAAGAAGGGGAGTGCCCGTTCCGCCAGTCTTGAAATGAACCGGCTGAGGGCTGCTAGACATCCAGTTAGCTTTTGGACATCTTTGATGTGGGGTGGTGGCCGCATGTCTTCAATGGCTTTGAGCTTCGCTGGATTAGCTTCTATGCTCCAGTGACTTACCACGAAACCAAGAAGTTTTTCGGAGCTAACCCCGAAGACACACTTGTCTGGATTTAGCTTTGTGCGGGTGACCCGCAGCTTGTCGAAGACAGCCTACAAGGTGTCAAGGAGTGACTCCTTGTTCTTGACCTTGACCACGATGTCGTCGACGTACACTTCCACTATGTCTCTAATGAGTTCTTCAACGGTTTTGTACATAGCTCGTACAAAGGTTGAAGTTGCATTCTTGAGACCAAATGGCATGGCTGTATAACAGTACAATCCATCTACTGTGATGAAAGAGGTATGCTCTTCATCTTCCCTAGACATTCTGATTTGATGAAACCCAGAATATGCATCTAGGAAACACAGTAATTCACACCTAGAGGTGGAATCCACTATCTGATCTATTCTAGGTAATGGGAATGGATCTTTTGGACATGCCTTATTTAGTGTTGTGTAGTCGATACACATCCAAAGCTTCCCGCCGGCCTTGGGAACAACGACTGGGTTTGCCAGCCATTTTGGATGGAAGACTTCTCGGATGAATCCAGCTTCGAGCAACTTCTTCACTTCTTGTCGAATGAAGTTATATCGCTCTACGAATTGCTTCCGAGGCTTCTGATGCACAGGCCGGTCATTGGGGTAGATCTTCAGATTGTGCTCAATCACTTCCCTGGGGATCCCAGGCATTTGTGACGGTTGCCAGGCAAACACGTCGACATTAGCCCAAAGGAAAGCGATGAGCGCGAGTTCCTATTTGTCGTTCAATCCCCCCAATATATGGGTGGTCTGAGCGGCATCGGAACCGATTTGGACGACTTTGATGGGAATTACGGTGTCGCCGCTTGGCTGCACTTGAGGTGCAGAAGTCGAGCCTCGCTGACGAATGCTCGGGGGTTTTGGAGCTTGCTCCTGCCTGGAGTCTTCCTCTTGCGCCGTAGTAAGCGCATGGAGTTCTTCCAGAGTAGTTACTCTAGCAGTACGATCTACGCGGATCCGGAGAACACCTACTGGTGTTGGCATCTTTAACACCAGGTAACCATAATGAGCAGCTGCCATGAATTTGTACAAGGCAGGCCTACCCAAGATGGCATTGAAGGGTAAGTTGATCTGAGCAACATCAAAGACCAACTTCTCGGTGCGATACTTCTCCCGGGTCACGAAGGTAACGGGGAGGGTAATAGCTCCGAGTGGGGTAATGGCTCCCGGACCTACTCCGGAGAAAGGTCGGGAGGGGTGAAGATCCGAAGGTCGGAGCTGAAGCTTGGTAAAAGCTTCGAAGCTTATGTGGTTGAGCCCCGAACCTCCGTCTACCATGACATGGTGGAGCTGGATGTTATTGATGGTAGGAGATACCATCAAAGGTAGCTGACCTGCTCCAACCATACTTCGAGGGCAGTCCGAAGCATCAAAAGTGATGGTTGTGTCCATCCACATCCGATGAGGCTCCGCCCTGGCTGTAGGAGCTACAGCAGCCATGTCCCGATGCATAGTCTTGATGACGCGGCGGGAGGTGATGTCCCATGATCCACCAAAAATGGTGTTCATGGTCTTCCGACGCTCATTGTCAGAGACGTCGGAATCGTCGTCGACGGAGGTGTAGACAGCCTTCTGGACCTTTTTGGGATCCTAAAAACCTAACTCCTCTTCAGCCAGAGCTTCGTCAAATTTTTGTTTTCCTTCCCTCTGTCGGAAAGGAGCTTCTTCCCGACGCTTGTTGTAGCGCTCGGCGAGGTTTTGGACCTCCCGGCAGTCTTCCAAACTGTGGCTGTCCGTTTTGTGAATTGGGCACCACACCTTGGGTTTGCCACCGTCTTCAGAAGACGGTCGAGGTCACTTCTCGGGGCGTGGCCCTTGGCCACCCGGAGCTGCAGCAGCTGCAGCATTGGATGCACCGACCGACGACTTCTTCTTGCCGTTGGTCTTTGTCTTCTTCTTGCCACTCCAGGAGGTAGCGGCTTCTCCTTTGGAGGATCTCTTGTGATCCTCCGGAGTTGGTTTGGAGTGCATTTCACGGCCCTCCGCAGCTCTGGCACATTTGTCAGCCGAGCTGAAGTGTTCTGTGACACTGGTAATCTCCTTGATAGCCAGTTTCTCCAGCATCTTCTTATCCCGCACTCCCTGTCTAAGTGCCACGATGACAGAGGCGCTAGAGATAAAAGGGATAGTGTTTCGTACCTGAGAGAATCTCTGGATGAATGATCGCAGGGATTCTCCTCCTTTTTGCACAACTGCAAAAAGGTCCAGTTCGGTGCCTGGTCGGGTGTAAGAACTCCCAAAGTTGGCGGTGAACTGCCGGCACAACTCCTCCCAACTGCTGATGGAGTAGGGTGGAAGGCTCATAAACCAGGACCTGGCGGTCCCAGTTAAAGCCATTGGGAAATAATTGGCCATTACGGCCTCATTTCCTCCAGCTGCCAAGATAGCAGTGGAGTAAATCTGAAGAAATTCGACAGGATTAACGGTCCCGTCGAACTTCTCCGGCAGGTGAGGCCGGAACTTCTGTGGCCACCTGACCATACGCAGATGCATGGACAGGGCTGAACAGCCTCCTCCTACTCCTTCAAGAGCAGGAATGTATTGAGCTTCTAGTCTTTCACGAGGATGCTCAATATGGACTCGGCCGTCTTGATGGCGATATCAGCGATCATGCTCTGCCCGGAGGTCATGAGTTGAAAGCCTTGATACCATGAGAGTGCGTCGTGCCCCGGAGGGCAACGACGTCACCTGCTGTGATGCAGCACGTCTCCTGTTGTTGGAAACGTGTGGACCAAGTATGCCAGACAAGGTCCATCACTGCGACGGGGCCCGTCCTGAAGGAGGAGGACCCTGGTTGCTGATGCGGTCGGTTGCTGCTGCAACCAAGTGTTCCACATTGGCCCTCCACTGCTCCATTGCATCCCGGGATGCGTCCGGAGGTGGTGGGCGCTGAAGAAGAGCACGTGCTGCATGAAGCGCTTGTTCTGGGTTGTGAAGATTCGCCGACGCAGTGATTGACGCCGGTGCACCATCGCGTTGTCCAGCTTGATTTGCTGGTGGAGGCGGCGGTGGTGGATGTGTGACTCCTGCTGGAACCATAATTCCTGCTGGTGGCTGCATATTGGAGGGATTACCCCCAATAGCTTGAACAGCGGGATGACCATTAGATGATCCAGCGGCTGAGTTCACCATTCTTGAAATCTCCTGCCCCCCTACCTGGCGCGCCAACTGTCGGTGGTTTTGATCGGTAGATCTCCCGACACTACTAAAGTGTTAGAGGAGTTTGAGGTTCGGTATGGGCGCGCGGAGATTCCAGAAGGTGAGATGTCGAGTGACACAAGGGACACGAAGATTTACGTGGTCGGGCCGCCTGAGCGTAATACCCTACTCCACAGGGTGTGTTGGTGTTGTATTGGATGTATGAGCTCAACGTCTGTTGAGAGTGTAAAGTCAGCGTGTCTCCCGAGAGTGTATCTCTAGCGCGTGTCCTATGTATCGTCGGCCTGTCCTTTTATAGTACAAGGGCAGGCCGTTACAAGTTAGCCTGGCCCGACATGTGGCCCCAGCGGTTACTGATATGGATACACATTCAGCACGTTTAATTGCCCTTAATGACCGAGTTATGGGCTTTGACAGCACCGTTACTGGTAATTAAGGTCGTCTGATCGTGTGTCATTAATATAATATTAATGACACTTGATCGGGTCTTGAAATCCTTGATTCCCCTTTGAAGATCCGGAGCCGTTGTGTAGTCTTCCAGAGGTTAGAGGCTGAAGATCCGACGGTTGGACACGTGGCAGCGCTGGAGCACACTGTGGGGAACAGATAGGTCCGGTGTTACCTGACACGTGTCAGTTCTGGAGCTTCCCTCGGTTTGGGGTTAGGTCCGGGGGTGCCATTTCGGTACATAGCCCGGAGCTTCCCCCTTGTGGGCAGTAGCTCCGGTTTGATAGTACACGTGGTGACCCTGGGACTAACCATGTTGGAGAAGCGGGTCCGGTTATGTCTAACATGTGGGCCTCCGAAGGTATTCAAATCAACTAGATGACTTTCCCTTGAGATCTTTGCAATCCCAAGGAGTATATGGTACCCAGGGTACCGACAGTCCCACATGTCATGTTTATCTTCATTGCCACAAAACCGAGTTTGCTTCTTCCTCTCCCGATTCTGATCCACAGCACCTGACTCCCTCCTGTGCCACGGCGCTCCACCGCCCCCACGGCACCACGCCTAACTCTGGTGCCCCACACGGCTGTCGGATCGCACGCCCCTCTGTGTCTCGCTGCTCACAACAGCCATGGTGCGCCGCTTGTCGCCTTCTAGCCGCAGCGCGCCCCCACCTAGCCTCCAGCGCCTGCTCACCGCGCTCCTGGCCGCGCTCCGCCACTGCCGCCAGCTGTGCCCCAGTGCCCGAAGCCGCCCGCTGCTGGCCGCCATCCCAGCTCGCCCCGACACGCCCGCCTCTGCCCTGCTCCTCCGACGCGCCGCCACGCGCCTCCGCTTCCAACGGCCGCCGGCTTGCCCCGCCCCTGCTCAGTCCGCCGGCGCCACCCACCTCCACCGTGTCGCTCCCCCACTGGCTCGCCTCCGCCTGGCTACACCGCTCCATCGCCGCACCTCCCTGGTGCCCAGCCGCGCCCTTGCTGCCACAGCCCTGTGTCTCTGCTCTGCCACGCCAGCTATGCCGCTCCTTGCTACGCTCTGCTACTCGCCCTGGCCATGCCTGACTCTGCTGCTCACCGGTCGTCGACCTTCTCGCTCACGGTCACAGCTACCTGCACGCCATGGCCGCTTCTTCCGCCGACTCGCATCCCTGCTCGTGCCTCTTCGCACCGCACCGGTCCGGTAGCTCGCCAGCCTATCCATGGCGACGACCGTCCGCCACTATTCATGCCATGCCTGCTGTTGCCGGACCACTTCTGCTGCTAGCCGTTCATTGCCCACGCCACCATCCACTGAGCCTTTCTGCATGTCGCCACAGCCGCAGCCGCGCTGGCCGCACGTGCCGTGTCCACAACAACGCCAGCCGCGGTGAACGCCGTGCACGTTCCCCCTGTTCGCACCATGGCTGCACACAACCAGTGAAGCGAGTGATGTGTGTGATTTATGAGATGCAAGAACACGTCGATGACACAATGGAGAAGACAATTGGTTCAAGGTTAGCTCTGATTTGTGCAAATATTAATTGGGACAGTGTTGCAGCCAAGCTGTTCGGTGAAATGGTTACAAGGAAAAACCAGATGTGTTGACGTTCAATGTTGGTCTATGGATGCAGGTATGTCGTGGTGTGGCAATCGACAAGGATATGTTCCAAGGTGCTCATGCAATGTTGATGAAGTAACCGGATCAAGAACACAACCAAGATATTCGGTGAAATGCCTACAAGGTGAGCCTTGCCCTGAAATGCCTTGCTTGACGTCGCCGAAGTCCGTTTGTGGTGACTGCTAAGGGTACTCATGTGTCATCAAGCCATGCGTCCATGTGTTCGCATTGATATCATTCCTAAAGAAATCCCCAAGTTGACCTTCTTTGTCTTTTGTATCGCGTTGGCTTGTCCGTGCGTGCTCGTGATGCTCCACCATGAGTCGCGTCGACATCGTTGACCACATGACGTCGTCGTGACGTTCCGATCCATCATCGTGCCCTGGCATCGATATGAAGGATGCTTGTGATGTGTGTAGTGCTGGAACACAAGCACAACTCGTCGGACAATGGTTGTCAAGCCAAATTAGGTTTTAGTCTATGTGAGGGTGATCGACTCCTAGGTAGCCAAGGTGCTCGATAAAAGGCCTTCTAGGTCAAACCACGGATGTTGGTGATCACTGATGACCTGTGGTTGAGTAATGCGAGAATGTTGCGACCGATAAGGAAAACTAGACCAAGGGGAACCTTGGATAAGTGTTTCTTGATTGTTTTGACGATGTTTCCTAACGGTCCGCAGAATTGCTTAACTAGGTGTGCCGTTTCATCGAAGACAGTTTCGTCGAGTCACTTGCCGACGATCGAGTCGACATCACTAACCTAGAGACTCATAAGGTGGTGTTCGATATTCCGCTCACCACCATGGACGAGTCCGGGTCGATGTGAACGTCGATGAGATGATCTTCCCGAGAGGCAAAGCATGTCGTCGCGACACAGTAATGTCTTATGTTCGAGTTCCAGGAGTTCACCGAGCTCACCTGGACAATCTTGCAAAGGACACTGCAATAGTGTCATGTAAGAACTTGGACGATGCTTGCGAAGATAGTCGTAGCGACTGATTTACCTAAAAAGGTCTTTTGAACGTTGTCTTGGTACTCATGTTAGGTTAGCAGTGCTTGTGATGGCTCTTTGAGTCCAAGCAATGTCGATCTCACTTCTTTTCCAAGTGTCTCTAGGGTTTCACGTCGATTCATCCTAATTCATAACCCTGCGACCACACTTGAAACTTATTAGGTTTACTCCTTAATGAGTTTGCGTAACATCTTTGGTCGACTTCTGAGTACGACCTCTTGTTGCACAGTTCACACAAGCCTTAAGGTTTCAATGCTGCACCTTGATCGCTTAGTCCTCCTTACATCACTCACTCTGGTACTTCTTCATCTTTCAATCTTATACCTCTTAAGTGGCATAGCATCAAGTGTTGTCTACTAAGTTGCAATGTAAACTTACATTGTTCCTTTCCGTTCATACCGACACACTACTATGTCCACCTTGACTCATCCTCTGATTACCACACAACAGAGGCATACCTGTCCTTCCTAGTCAAACTCCTTGTTCTTAAAATTTCCACCACCTCTTAGAGTCTATTATTAAGTTACCTTAATTAATTATATGCATTTCATGTTGATAGGAACGTGATAATAGGTGATCTACGAGGAGCTTCGCATGGAGGAGAAGGCCAGGGTGCCCGTCGTGAAGTTACTTGGCGAAGTCCCGAAAGAATACCACTGACCCTTGACATTTAATCAAATCGTAAACTAAGGCAAGCCCCGGTTTGCATTTAAGTGCCTTACAGTGTCTTTGCAGTTTTCATTTACCTTACATCTTCAGATGTTTGTGCGTTACGTTTAAGGTGTTTGACATCCACTTGCATGACCAAAGAACCTAGAGAGTGGTTAGAATAGCTCACAGACTCGTGTAGTAACTGCCACGCTTGTATTCATATGGATCCGGTAGAAGACGAGTAGTTGGAATCTACTTGTGAGATATGATTTTATCACACAGGATGAATTGGATCAAGAAATGTTTGATAAATATGAAATTGAGACCGGTCAGGGATGAGTAGGAAGCGACAAGAGGTGGTCTTGGTCGCATAGCTCTGACTGTGTTGATTAAGGTCTATGCCGTCTGCGGTCCTGCTGTACAAGCTTGAATTGTACCAGCGACATACTGGAGAAATGGGCTCCAATAAACTGACGTAGCTTGATATTGGTTTGTTGAGCCATTCCCTTCCGTTTTATAGGTGTGGGTTGAGGGCAGCGAGGTGTAAATCAGCTGGTGGGCACGTCAGAGTACGCCCCACTTAGTGACCTCCTGCTCGTGATGGATCGTCCGGTTCGACATTCGAGTGTTGGGTGAAAAGTGGCCATATATGACTAGTACTGAAGGGCTATGTAGGTACTGCCGTAAGTATTCGCTGACATTTCCGAAAGTGCGTATGTGTCGTGTTGATCGGGTGTATCCTGATTGCAATCACCGTCCCTCGCGGTAATAGAGTACCACTTGTTCACTGTGTCGTGACATAGTAAATACTGAAGAAGCTAAAAGAATATGATGCATTGCAGTATAGTTGTTTTGCAATCTTGTATGGCTTAGAGATAGCACAATTAAAAGTTTACAGTTTTCCCATAATTTACCTATAATAGCATTATGTGCTTTGGGCATGTCATATCATCGGCAAAGCGTTTCTTGTTTGATTGTAGAGTCTATGATGTGCCGTGCCTGAAGAATGTCATGTGCTACTTAAAACATGACTATAAGGATCCACTTGTAGACAAGCCCCTTATGCTATTCCTTCCTATGCTTAGTAATCACCCTTGCATATGTCTAGTGAGACGGGTTAGTCTTGCTGAGCCTTATGCTCATGTTTGCGCTTTAAATGATTTTTGCAGGTATTAGGTTTATTTCTGTTGTTGAGGTTGTACATGAGACCTCGAGGTGTCGAGATGAATCTCATGTGAACCATGCCGCTACTAAATGTTCTTCATGTTGCTAGTGAGAAGTGTCCTAGGGCATGGATGTCTTCTCTCCTGCTTGGTTAAATGAGAGTATGAGTATGTATTTTTCGCCGTGTGTGTATCTATGTTGTACACCATTTTGTAAATTTTTTATTGTAAAATAAAAACTTTGCTTGTTTTGCATTCTTATCGTGTGTGTTGTTAGGTGCCGCATCGCATGGCACCACCCAATGAGATCAATGGACGTCGGCACCCCGATACCCACAGACATGGTATCAGAGCTTCATTGGAAATAGCACGCTCAAAAAGAGTCTATTTTTTAAAACTCCAAAGTAGTCGAGTGAGGGTTAGCTATATGCCCATTAAGGACCATTACTAGTATAAGTTATAAAGGTGGTGAACTAACTTACTTGTTATCATATTCTGCAACGACGTTCCATCTTCAAGTTAAGAGGTAAGGTATGCCACCAAGAGCGGATCAATCTCGGTAAGCTCTGCATATGAGATGTGGTATGTGATGTTTCTGCGGCTTTGCACGCAAAGTCAATATGAGTCTCTGAAGCTTTTCATGTTTCTGGGAACATATGACACGGGGTACCCCAGCGTGACACAAAATTAGTGGGAGACCCCGTCAGGTGGTTGATAACCCGATAGTATGCATCTCTTGAACTATTCATGTTTTATGGGAGCATGCGAAACACGTATGTCCGAGCGTGTATAAGTCGGTTCGTACGGGAGTCTTTGTTGTACAGACGTAGTACAATCATGTACCTCGAGACATGACTTCGCTCGAGGGCGACTCACACTAGAGTCATATGCATATACTTTTGATTATATATTATTGTGACTGCCTGTCGTGTTTCCCCGTGCCGCCCTTGAGGTGTGAAGGTGTGAAAGGGGATTATTTGTCTTTTGCAGGTACACTAACTACGGTAGCAACCCGTGTAGCAAACGTTTATGAGTGATCGATATTAGGACCACCTATAGACGTATCTGGATATACCGATTAAACTTTTATTTTGGTAAGGCACGTAGTATTGTCAGTATCACACTGGATACTTTGACCATCCCCCACGAAAGAAATGGCTTCATATTTATATTCAGTCCAAGTATCAGTTGCTGGTATCTTACGGACAATGTAAAATGTTTCTCTTCAAGAGTAGGTGAACCAAAGTTCTTTGTTCCTGACGAGAGTTTAGCTCGACTTCGCCGGGTTAAGACTTTAGTTAAGCATCAAGAACCATAGTGACATGCTATGGATGAGTAGGTCGTTAGGTCTTTTCACAAAGTTCCAATTCAGCTTCTAGGCAAGAATCAGGGTGTTAAGCAAGTTCTAGTCAAGCTCTAGTTTTGGAACTCAGTTTCAAAGTTTGAGTTTGTTTCCAATTCATGGGTTTCGAAGCCGGTAAGCTCTGTTTTCTAATAGGATTTGATTTGAATTTTAAAATCCATATCTCTTCAACCTGAAGGGATATGGATGCAAATGAATACTTTTTGGAAATTTCTTGAAGTATTCTATATGTTTCCAATTGACCTCCAAGCCAATAAACCGAGGTAAGGTGAAGAAAATCTTCTCTAACTAAATCAGCTGCTGTTCTGAAACTGTATGAACAAGCATTTGAATTTTTGCCATAATTATCTGTATAAATATCTTCTAGTCTATTGTGATACATTTTTGGAAAGGGAAAGATCTATTCTACAACTTTTCTATACATTGTTACCTCAAATTCGGTTTAGAACAAATTAGAAACTGGAGTTGAAGTTAGTACCTGTGTACAGTGCTATCTGAAACAGCCAGAAAATTTTTGGACTTTGAACAGACATAACTCTTAAATTACAAAAGCAACCTATGCATATCTATACATGTCTGGAAATCTTAAAAAGTCCTCTATCAGCTTCCTATTCAATGCTAAGGCTAAAACTTGCAATAACCATGTCTAAATCAAAGTATAGTTTAAGGTGTCTTAACAGTCTAGAATCTGGACACTTATATAAACAGTTGTTGTTTGGATCGTAATTTCTAGTAGGATCGTCAAAAGACATCATAATTTACATTTATGGAATCCTGAGGATGTGTTTAACATGTTTGCAATATATTGTTTTTGCAAATATCAATGTTTCTCTATTTGAAAATTGTGGACAAAATCAGCAACATACAAAGGAAGCTCTGCCAAATTTTAGTTAAAAATCTGAGAACTTGGTCGAACTCTAAAATTCCATATCTCCTCAACCAGAAGTGCCATGAGGGCAAGTAAATACTATTTAGAAAGCTTTGGAAGTCCTCTACAAGTTTTCTATGCAACTCAAGACCAGAGTCCTTTTTTAAGTGGGTGAAATTTGGAAACTTGCAGAAACTGTCCGGAATCAACCAAACTGGACAGCAATCTGTGTATTTCTGAATTTGAACCATAACTCGCTGACCTTACATCCAGTAGAGCTACACGAGTAACCATTGGAAATGTTAGTGAGTCAGCTACAATTTTTGTAATTGGCGCCAGGTCGAATCGGTCATCTACCTATCCAAATCGAGTTTGAATACAAAGTGGTCAGTCTGAACTGAACCCCCGTTTCTTCTGAATGCTGAATTTTTAGCAAACCTCAAAAATAAAAAACTTTTGAACCAGGACTGATATGCATACAAATAAATAAATTCTGGAAATCTTATTACATTGGCTACAACTTTCACTACTACAAAAAGCATTTTCACAGGCGCCTGGATTTTTCAAACACAGGTGGTCCATAAAAAATGCGACTGTGATGACGAATGATACAATAACTGCCCGTGATGACAGAACATCACAGGCGGTTCTTAAAAAACAACCGCCCGTGGAAATCATGTATTTTCCCAGGCGGTTAACCGCCTGTGATGTAGCTTACTGTAGTAGTGTTTGTTAATAATAATATTTCCATATTTCGAACAGAATGGTCTGAAAACCTTAGATCAAAACTGCTACTTTTAAGCAGGTCTGCTGAAAGTGCAGAAAATTCTGCTAATTTGAAATAGCATAACATGCAAACCAGAGATGATCTAGAGGCAAACCAATACTTACTGGAAAGGACTTGAAGTGAAATTTAACTTTGTTATTCACCTCGAGATCTGATTTCCACGTTTGCTGAACCAAAACTGAAGTTGCGTACAGACTGGTCTGGTTGCAACCGAAACTGAATCAGTGTGTACATTTCGTTTTGGTTAGGTAAATGGTCTTCAACTTCATTTCGAGAAACATCGAAACCACCAGGTGTCGTGACTCAACCATTTTACTGATGGAAATCAGGTGCTTGACTCGATCAAACCCCATTTCTTTTGATGGTCATAGTTATGTCTTATTTATGTGGCTTGCCACATCACATCTTGTGATGTGGAACGCAGGTCACAATTACTCGAGTTGGATCTCGTCATTCCATGAGGATTTCTTGAAGTATGTTTTGACATCCAGGTTTAAAACTTTAAGGGGGAAGGCGAGCACTCAAGTAATTGTGGTATTCAACCATCAACCTTGGTTACAACGAGTCGTGTCAACAAGAAGACGATCAATTGAGGTTACAACTTCAAGAGGATTCAACCTCCACCACCAGGTTGAGTTACTCTAAGAAGAGTGTGACTTCAACTCCACTATAGTAATCAAGAAGGATATCAGTTCCTACTGCCAGATTGAAACAAAGGTTAAGTGAAGCATCACTAGAGAAAGTAGTTAATTGTTTTCTCTGGTTGAAGTTACTCCTCGAGTCAACAGGTACCTTTAAGACTTAGATGAAGATATAATCAAGTTGGTTAGAACATGAACAAGCTTTAGAAAGGTTGAGGTAATGTGGTATATTTCCCACATTCCTTGTCAATTGTTCTGTTATGAATTCCCTAACTGTAGTCGAGTCATGAAAGTAACGCTACTCATTGAGTGTCTTTCATGACCACAATATCCAATCCTTGCAAATCATGAGTTAGTTCTTGAGTTGTGTGTGTGTGGTTTACTTAGTCTTTCTCAAACTATAAAAGCTACTGCACCATACATATGCACCATTTGCACCATACGTATGCACCATTTGCACCATACCATGTGCATATTCATTGCACCATACAACATATGACGCATCATAAAGCATCATTACCAATGAAACACCGATGATAGAATGCATGGTAATACTAAAATTTAGATCAAGATTGTGTACCCCATTCAAACTATTCTAAGGTGTCTAATGACTACGATCATTTCACCATCTTCATTTGACTTCTTACATTGTTGATCTCCTTTCCATTGAGTAATACTTTGGAAACCGATTACTCAACCTCACTTGCAACTAAACAAACACTTGAACTTCCATCATTGACTTGTTTAGGTTCAAGTACCTTGATTGTTGCAACTATACCGTTCGTCATCGAGTGGTCATCAGTTCAATGATCAACCTTGTAAAATCCATAAAATATCCTTACTCGCGAGGATACCATTCGATTGTCAACCTCGTGACACTCTTTGGGTCCATTTAAGATTCTTGCGTTGGTATATGGTAACCTTGATATCTTGATAACCTTGTAGCTACCATATGAGTGAGTTCTTTGTTGTGTTGAGAACATGTGAGGATACTGAATCCGTAAATCTTCATATGCCACCGCAAAGAGTTTTCCACTTCTATTTCTATTGTTGGAGATGTTGATATGCCCAAAAATCTTGTAATCTCCATATCCTCAGTATTCCTGCTGTTTTGCTAACATAAGAGTGTTGAGTGCTTTGCTACTCTTATGCAACAGCTAAGGGATCGTATGGTCGACTAAACATCAAGCGAGGTTAATAATTGTTATTTAACCTCGTAAACCATTGTAAAAGCCCGCTTTTCGGAAGAACAAAAACGCAAAAATGCGAACTTAAAAAAAAATTAAAAGTGGACTTGGAAATTCAAACTCACATGAACCATATGAGTTAACCAATGTTCACTAAAAATAGGAACTTGTTAAAATTTTACATATTGAACATGGTTGCGAATGTATATTAGAACATAACATGTAAAATCCTTAATTTCCAAGTATTCACATTTTTAATGAAAATTAATAGAGAGAAAGAAAAAGGAATTATTCCAACCCTAAAATGGGACATTCAAATTCGGATCCAAAGTCATATGAAAAATGGTCAAAACTTGAAATTGGATCCACCTTGTTTTCTCATACCTCAAATAGTTGTCATGAAAAGTTTCATAACATTTGAATGTCATTTGCTATTTATTTGGATGAGACCATTAAAATACATCTGAATTCAAATTCAAATTTGAATTTGTTTGAAACTTTACCAAATATTAGAATTGAGTTCACATTTAGGTTCTACACAATTTATTTGCCTTGGCCAACAAGTTTGGGCAATTTTTGAAGATTATTTAAATAGAGGAAAGAGTTAATAGAGGGGATAAGGAGGGGGGGAAATGGTGGGGCCCACGGGTCAGAGTTATCCTTAGTGCTAGAAATGCGAATTTTGCTTCTTCCTCCTGACTCTGCTCCACGGCGCCTGACCAAGCACCCAATCTTCCTCCTGCATGCCCGCACAAGCCCACCGCCCCTCGTCCTGGCCAAGCTCTGGCTTGCCGCCGGCCGCATCCAGCGTCGTGCCCTTGCCCCGCACCTGGCGCGCGGAGGTCTGCCTGCTGCTCGCCCACGCCGGCCGCCGGTTCACCTCCCCACACCGTGCGCTCCAGCCGTCCAAGGCGCTGCCCCACATGCCGCGCCTCTGCAAGCACCGCGCCGCTCGTCTGGTCGCGCCGCCTGATCCGGCTCGCCACCCTGCCGCGCCCAGCGCCGCTGTGCGCGCCGCCCCACCGCACCCTGCTCGCGTGTCGTCTCGACCGCAGCAGCGCCGGTAGTGCCGCCGTAACTTGGATTGTAACCCACTGTCCTGCTCCGTCCTCCCGCTCTGGCGCGTGCCTAGCTTGCCAGCGTCGCCCGCAACTCTCCTGCAGGACGCCGCATGCCTCCCTGTTGCTCGCCGCCGTCATCCGTGCCATGGCGCACCGCCTTCCTGTTCCTTCCGCCAGCCGCACGTGCTCTGCTTGCGCCGCCACGATGTTGGCCGCTCGCCTGTGCGCCTCGCCCTATTGCACGTCCACCCTTGCGCGTCTAGCCCTGTTGTCACCCACGGTTGCCCTGCTCGTGTCGCGCCCGTGGCGGCCACAGTCGTCCGTCGTTGCCACTTTCCAGGCCAAGCACCAAGTGCAGATGCCCGCCCGCCGTGTCTCTGCTGGCCGCGCCTTGCCGCGTCGACCGCGAGCGCCATGACGCCATGTCCGCGCATCCGTCGGCGAGACTCCTTGCTGCCCAACGTGCCGTCCCTACTGGCGCTTGTCGCCCTCGGTACGTCGTCGCGATGTTCTGCATCGTGGCAGCGCCCAACCAGTGATGAATGTGATGTGTGTGATGGATAAGATGTAAGAACACGACATTGACACAATGGAAACGGCAATTAGGCCAAGGTTAGCTCTGATTTATGAAGAATTGGTCGAGACAGTGCTGCAACCAAGGTGATTGATGAAATGGTTACAAGGCGAAACCAGATGTATTGCTGTTGAATGCTGTTCTATGGATGCAGGTCTGTTGTGGGGTGGAAATTGACAAGAATATGTGACAAGGTGCTCTTTGAATGTAGTTGAAGTGACTGGATCAAGAACACAACCAAGGTGTTCGCTAAACTGGTTACAAGGTGAGCCTTGCCTTGAAATGCCTTGCTTGACGCCTCTGAAGTCCGTTCGTGGTGACCGCCAATGGTACTCATGTGTCGTCCTGCCGTGCGTCCATGTTCCGCATTGATATCATTCCTATAGAAATCCCCAAGTTGACCTTCTTTGTCTTTTGTATCGCGTTGGCTTGTCCGTGCGTGTTCGTGATGCTCCACCATGAGCCGCGTCGACATCATTGACCTCAGGACGTCGTCGTAATGTTTCGAGCTGTCATCGTGCCCTGGCATCGAGATGAATGATGCATGTGATGTGTGTGGTGTTGAAACACAAACATGACTCGTCAGATAATGGTTGTCAAGCCAAATTAGGTTTTAGTCAATGTGAGGGTGATCGAGTCCTAGGTGTAGCCAAGGTGCTCGATAAAATGCCTTTCAGGTCAAACCAAGGTTGTTGGTGACCTGTGGTTGAGTAATGCGAGAACGTTGCGACCGACAAGGAAAACTAGACCAAGGGGAACCTTGGGTAAGAGTTTCTTGATCGTGTCAACGATGTTTCCTAACTGTCCGTAGAATTGCTTAACTAGGTGTGTCGTTTCATCGACGACAGGTTCGTTGTGTCGCTTGCCAACGATCGAGTTGACATCACTAACCTTGAGACTCATAAGGTGATGTTCAGGATCCCGCTCACCACCATGGACGAGTCCAGGTCGATGTGAACGTCGATGAGATGATCCTCGCGAGATGGCAAAGCACGTCGTCGCGACATAGTAATGCCTTATGTTCGAGTTCCAGGAGTTCACCGAGCTCATCTGGTCAATCTTGCAAAGGACACTGCATAAGTGTCATGTAAGAACTTAGACGATGCTTGCAAAGATAGTCGTAGCGACTGATTTACCTAAAGGTATTTTGAACGTTGTATTGGTACTCATGTTAGGATAGCAGTGCTTGTGATGACTCTTTGAGTCCAAGCAATGCTGATCTCATTTCTTTTTCAAGTGTCGCTAGGGTTTCACGTCGATTCATCCTATTTCTGAACACTGCGACCACACTTGTCACTTAGTTAGGTTTACTCCTTAATAAGTTTGTGTAACTTCATGGGTCGACTTCTGAGTCACGACATCTTGGTGCACAGTACACTCATGCCTTAAGCTTTCAATGCTCCACCTTGATCGCTTAGTCCTCCTTACATCACTCTGTCCGGTACTTCTTCATCCTTCAATCTTATACC
The DNA here is from genome assembly GCA_036927565.1 of Tuctoria greenei. Lineage (NCBI taxonomy): Eukaryota > Viridiplantae > Streptophyta > Magnoliopsida > Poales > Poaceae > Tuctoria > Tuctoria greenei. The sequence goes on from JAYESD010000001.1 coordinate 118,830,827, forward strand.
TCTTAAGTGTCATAGCTTCAAGTGTTGTCTACTAAGTTGCAATGTAGCCTTACATTGTACCTTTCCGTTCATACTGACACTACTATGTCCATCTTGACTCATCCTCTTATTACCCACACAACAGAGGCATACCTGTCCTTCCTAGTCACATTCCCTGTTCTTAAAGTTTACACCACTTCTTATAGTCTATTAATAAGTTGCCTTAATTACCTGTATGCAATTCATGTTGATAGGAATGTGATAATAGGTGATCGACGAGGATCTTCGCTTGGAGGAGAAGGCCAGGGTGCCTATCGTGAAGTTACTTGGCGGAGTCCTGGAAGAAGACCTTTGACCCTTGACATTTCATCGAGTCGCAAACTAAGGCAAGCCCCGGTTGGCATTTAAAGGCTTTTCAAAGTTTTCTAGATTTATTCACTTACATGTTCAGTTGATATTGTGCATTATGTATAGGGTGTTTGATACTCCACTTGCATATCCACAAATCCTATGGGAGGGTCAGAAAGGTTTACAGCTTGATGTGTAGGACTGCCAATGCTAATGATATAGATATACCGATAGAAGTCGAGTGGTTGGAATCTACTCGCGGGATAGGAATGACAGTTCATATGGGGATGAAAGCTGAAAGGATGGCTTATGAGATGAATACGAGACCGGGCGTGGGATGGATAGGGAGCGACGAGGCATGGTCTCCGGTGCATAGCCCTGCCTGAGTCGCTTGAGGACCGATCTGTGTGCGACCCTGCTGAACAAGTTTGAATAGTACTGGTTGCATAATGGGTTAATGGGGCCCAATAAACTGATGTAACTCCAGACTGTAGTGTGGAGACTCCTCGGTTGTCCTTGAATGGAGATGCGAAGACACAAAGGTGTAAATCTTCTAGCGGGCAACTTCGACGTGTCCGTGTAGGGGACCTTTTGCTCGGGATGAAGAGGTTTGTCGACATTGGGGTCTTGGGTGACAGGTAGCCGCGTATGACGCGGGAAGGAGAGCACGTAGGTGTCTCCCATGCGGGTGTGTGTGTCGTGTAGCCGGGTGTGTCCTGATTGCAATCACCGTCCCTCGCGGTAATAGAGTACCACTTGTTCACTGTGTCGTGACATAGTAAATACTGAAGAAGCTAGAAGAATATGATGTATTGAATTATAATTGCTTTACAACCTTGTGTGGCTTAGAGATAGCAGAATTAAAAGTTTACAGTTTCTAAATACTTATCCTGTAATAGCAGTATGTGCTTTGGGCATGTCATATCATCGGCAAAGCATTTCTTGTTTGATTGTGGAGTCTATGATGTGCCATGCCTAAAGAATGTCATTTGCTACTTAAAATATTATTATAAGGAGCCACTTGTAGGTGAGTCTATTTATGCTATTCCTTACCTATGGTTAGACTTTATATGTCTAGTGAGACGGATCAGTCTTGCTGAGTCTTATGCTCACGGTTGCGCTTTAACAATTTTTGCAGGTATTAGTGTATTTTTGCTGCTCAGGTTGTACATGAGACCTCGAGGTATCGTGATGAATCTCGTGTGAACCACGCGCGTTGCTGAATGTTCTTCATGTTGCTAGTGAGAAGCGTCATAGGGCATGGACGTCTTTTCTCCTGCTTAGTTAAGTAAGATTATGAGTATGTATTTTCCGCTGCGTGTCTACCTTTGTTATACATTGTTTTGTAAATCCTTCTTATTGTGAAATGAAAACTTTGCATATTTTGATAATTCTTTTCGTGTGTGCTATTATGTGCTGCATCGCACAGCACCCCCCAATGAGATCTTGGACGTCAGGACTCCGGTCCCAACAAACATGGTATCAGAGCTTCATTGGGAATAGCATGCTCGAAAGGAGCCTATTTTCGAAAACTCCGAAGTAGTCGAGTGAGGATTAGCTATATGACCATTAAGGACTATTACTAGTATAAGTTATAAAGGTGGTGAACTAACTTACTTGTTATCATATTCTGTAACGACGTTCCATCTTGAAGGTAAGAGATAAGGTACGCCACCGAGAGCGGATCAATCTCGGTAAGCTCTGCATACGAGATGTGGTATGTGATATTTCTGTGGCTTAGAATTGAAAGTCAATATGAGTCTCTGAAACTATTCATGTTTCTAGGAACATATGACACGCGGTACCCCATCGTGACACAAAATCAGTGGGAGACCCTGTCGGGTGGTAGATAAACCGATAGTATGCTTCTCTAGAACTATTCATGTTCTATGGGAACATGCAAAACATGTATGTCTGAGCATGTATAAGCCGGTTTGTACGGAGTCTTTGTTGTACAAGCGTAGTACAACCATGTACCTCGAGACATGACTTCGCTCGAGGGCGACTCACACCAAAGTCGTATACATTTACTTCATATATATTATTGTGACTGCCTGTCGTGTTTCCCCGTGCCGCCCTTGAGGTGTGAAGGTGTGAAGGGGGATTGTTTGTCTTCTGCAGGTACACTAACTCCGGTAGCGACCTGTGTAGAATATGTTTCCGAGTGATCGATATTAGAACCACCTATAGACGTATCCGGATATACCGGTTAGACTTTTCTTTTGGTAAGGCACGTAGTACCATCAGTATCACACTTGATACTTTGACCATTCCTCACGAAAGAATGGCTTCATATTCATATTTAGTCCAAGTAATAGTTGTTGGTATCTTATGGACAATGTAAAATGTTTCTATTCAAGATTAGTCGAACCAAAGTTCTTTGTTTCTGGTGGGAGTTTAGCTCGACTTTTCCGGAGTGAGACTTTGGTTAAACATGAAGATCCATAGTGACATGCTATAGATGAGTAGGCCATTAAGTCTTTTCAAAAAGTTCCAATTTAGCTTCTTGGCAAGGATCTGGGTGTAAAGCAAGTTCTAGTGATCAAGCTCTGGTGTTGGAACTCAGTTTCAAAGTTTAAGTTTGTTTCCAATTCTTGTGTTTCGAAGCTGTTGAGTTCTGTTTTCTAACAGAATTTGACCTGACTTTGAAAATCCATGTCTCTTCAACCCGAAGGGATATGAATGAAGATGAACAGTTTTTGGAAAGCTCTTGAAGTATTATATAAGTTTTCTATTGACCTCAAAGCCAATAAACCGTGGTAAGGTGATGAAGATCTTCTCTAACTAAATCAGCTGCTGTTCTAAAACTGTATGAACAAGCATCTGAATTTTTGCCATAATTATCTGTAGAAAGCTCTTCTAGTCGTTTGTGATACATTTTTGCAAAGGGGAAGAGATATTCTACAACTTTTATATTCATTGTTACCTCAACTTCGGTTTATAACTAATTAGAAACTGGAGTTAAAGTTAGTACCTGTGTACAGTGCTATCTGAAACAGCCAGAAAATTTCTGAACTTTGAACAGCCATAACTCTTAAATTAGAAAAGCAACGTATGCATATCTATACATGTCTGAAAATATTAAAGAGTCCTATATCAGTTTCCTATTCAACGCTAAGGCTAAAACTCGCAATAACGAGGTCTAAATTGAAGTACCGTTTAAGGTGTTGTGACAGTCCAGAATCTGGACAGTTATGATTTCAGTTGCTGTTTGGATCGTAATTTCTAGTAGGGTCATCAAAAACTTCATATTTTACATTTATAGAATCCTGAGGATGTGTGTAACAAGTTTGCAATATATTGTTTCTGCAAATATCAATGTTTTTCTATTTGGAAATTGTGGACAAAATCAGCAACATACAAAGGAAGCTCTGCCAAATTTCAGGTAAAAATCTGGGAACTTGGTCAAAATTTAAAATTCCATATCTCCTTAACCAGAAGTGCTATGAGGGCAAGTAAATACTCTTTAGAAATATTTGGATGTACTCTACAAGTTTTCTAATCAACTCAAGACCAGAATCCTTTTCTAAGTGCGTGAAATTTGGACAATCGCAGATACTGTCCGGAATCAACCAAACTGGACAGCAATCTGTGTATTTCTGAATTCGAACCATAACTCGCAGACCTTACATCCAATAGGGTCACCCGAGTAACCGTTGGAAAGTTTAGTGAGTCAGCTACAATTTTTGTAATTGGCTCCAAATCTGAATCGGTCATCTACCTATCCCAAAACGAGTTTGAATGCAGGGTGGTCAGTCTGAACTGAACCTCCATTTCTTCTGAATGCTGAATTTTTAGCAAACTTCAAAATTCATATCTTTTGAACCATGACTGATATGCGTACAAATAAATACATTCTGGAAAGCTTATTACATTGGCTACAACTTTGTAAATAAGAATATTTCTAGATTTCGAACAGAACAGTCTGGAAACTTTAGGTCAAAACTGCTACTTTTTAAGCAGGTTCTGCTGAAAGTGCAGAAAAATCTGCTAACTTTAAAATAGCATAACTTGCAAACCATAGATGATTTAGAGGCAAACCAATACTTTTTAGGTATGTCTTGAATTTTAATTTAACTTTGTTATTCACGTCAATATCTGACTTTGACATTTGCTAAACCAAAGCTGAAGTTGCGTACAGGCTGGTCTGGTTGCAACCGAAACTGAATCAGTGTGTATATTTCGTTTTGGTTAGGTAAATGATCTTCGACTTCATTTAGAGAAACTTTGAAACCACCAGGTGTTGTGACTCAACCATTTATTGATGGAAATCGGGTGCTTGACTCGATCAAACCCCATTTCTTTTGATGGTCATGGTTGTGTCTTATTTATGTGACTTGACAAATCACATCTTGTGATGTTGAATGCAGATCGTATTTACTTGAGTTGCATCTCGTCTCCCATTAGGATTGTTTGAGGTACGCTTCGACATCCTAGTCCAAAACTTTAAGGGGGAAGGTGAGCACTCAAGTAACTGTAGTGTTCAACTAGCACTCTTTGGCACACTGAGCTGTGTCAACAACGAAGCAAACAAGTGAGTTTACATCTTCAAGAGGATCCAACCTCCAACACCAGATTGAGTTACTCTAAGAAGAGTGTGACTTTAATTCCACTAAAGTGATCGAGAAGGATATCCGTTCTTCCTGACTGATCGAAGCGAAGGTTAAGTGAAGTATCACTAGAGATGTGTGCAGTAATCTCGATCAGGTGTCTAGGGATAACCTTTGACATTTAGTTAGTTGTTTTTCTTCTGTTGAAGTTACTCCTCGAGTCAACTGGTACCTCTAATACCTAGTTGAAGATACAATCAAGATGAGTAGTACATGAACAAGCTTTCAAAAGGTCGAGGTAACGTGGTATATTTCCCACATTCCTTGTCAATCGTTCTGTTATGAATTCCTTAACTGTGGTCGAGTCATGAAAGTAACGCTACTCGTTGAGTGTCTTTCACGACCATGGTATTTAAGCCTTGCAAATCAAGAGTTAGTTCTTGAGTTGTGTGTGTGTGGTTCACTTAGTCTTGCTCCAACTATGAAATCTACTGCACCATACATATGCACCATTTGCACCATACATATGCACAGCATAGGCATTGCACCATACCATGTGCATAGGCATTGCACCATACCCCATGCGATGCATCATGAAGCATCATTACCAATGAAACACCAATGATAGAATGCATGGTAATATTAAAATTTAGAGCAAGATTGTGTACCCATTCAAACTATTCTAAGGTGTTTAATGCGTACAATCATTTCACCATCTTCATTTGACTTCTTACATTGTTGATCTCCTTTCCATTGAGTAATACTTTGGAAATCGATTACTCAACCTCACTTGCAACTAAACAAACACTTGAAGTCCCATCCTTGACTTGTTTGGGTTCAAGTATCTTGATTGTTGCAACTATACCGTTCGTCATCGAGTGGTCATCAGTTCGATGATCAACCTTGTAAAATCCATGAAATCTCCTTACTCACGAAGATACTGTTCGATTGTCGACCTCGTGAAACTCTTTGGGTCCATTTAAGATTATTGGTTAGTATATGGTAGCGTTGATACCTTGATAACCTTGTAGTTACCATATGATTGAGTTCTTTGCTGTGTTGAGAACATGTGAGGATATTGAATCTGTAAATCTTCATATGCCATCGCAAAGAGTTTTCCGCTTCTATTTCTATTGTTGGAGATGTTGATATACCCAAAAACCTTGTAATCGCCATATCTTCAGTATTCCTGCTGTTTTGGTCACATAAGAGTGTTGAGTGCTTTGCTACTCTTATGCTACAGCTAAGGGATCCTATGGTCGACTAAACATCACGCTAGGTTAATATTTGTTGTTTAACCTCATAAGCCATCTTAACTCATGTCAAGGGGAAATACCACATTAAGTTGTAAGGACCTATGAAAAAACAAACAAGCAACCAAGAATCAATGCAAAGATAGTTTCAAACTATCAAGGTGATCTAGAGAAGCAAAGAACAAGTCCTGATTCTTCAAGTCAAGACTAGGATAGGACAAGATGTCATGTCAGTTTAAGAGGACAGCGATAAAAGTTCAGTAACAGACGTGAAAGTTTTACGACGTGATATGGTCATGTCGAGCATCCTGTCAAGGTCATCAACCTAAATACTGGAATCACCTAAAGCAAACTTTATAATTTCATAAGATGCCTTAAGATAATCACTACTTCGTAGAACCAAAGTCTTTAAGGGCATTGTCATTTTCCTTAATCAATGACCCTCTTTTGCGGATCGTACCCTCAGCGTTTCCGTTATTCTACTCGTTAGAATCTCGGGACGAGATTCCTTATAGAGGGAAGGATGGTAAACGTCCGCTTTTCGGAAGAACAAAAACACAAAAATGCGAACTTAAAAAATTTTGAAATTGGACTTGGAAATTCAAACTCACATGAACCATATTAGTTAACCAATGTTCACTAAAAATAGGAACTTGTTAAAATTTTACTATTAGAACTTAAGGTGTAAAATCCTTAATTTCCAAGTATTCACATTTTCAATGAAAATTAAAGGAGAAAAGAAAAAAGAATTATTCCAACCCTAAAATGGGACATTCAAAAATTTAAATCAAGCTACTGTTTAAACTAGGTTCACATGAAGATTTGAGCTGCCCAATAGATGCTCCATATATCAAATAGCCCCCCTCCAAAATTTAAGAATTTTGGAAGCACGATTACTATTTACTACACTGTGTAGATTGAAATGCCTTTGAATTCAAATTTAAAATTGAATTTCAAATGAAACTTGATCAAAACAAGAATTTGACATCAGAATCAAATCCTACACATTTGTTTTATGCTAGCTGCCAACTTTTACTAAATTTGGAGCTTGATTGGTAACGATTTAAATCAGCACAATAGGGATAACGAGGGGGGAGAGAGTGGGTCCCACATGTCATGTTTATCTTCATTGCCACAAAACCGAGTTCGCTTCTTCCTCTCTCGGTTCTTATCCACGGCGCCTGACTCCCTTCTGCGCCATGGCGCTCCACCGCCGCCACGGCGCCTCGCCTCCCTCCGGCGCCCCACACAACCGTCGGCCTGCGCGCCCCTTCGCGTCTCGCCGCTCCCGATAGCCATGGCGCGCCGCTCATCACCTTCCATCCGCGGCGCACCCCGACCTGGCCTCCAGCGCCTGCTCGTCGCGCTCCTGGTCGTGCTCCACCGCTGCTGCCAGCGCGCCCCGACGCGCCTGCCTCTTCCCCGCTCCTCCAACGCGCCGCCACGCGCCTCTTCTTCCGACGGCCGCCGGCTCGCCCCGCACCTGCTCATTCCGCCGGCGCTGCCCACCTCCACCGCGTCGCGCCCCCACTGGCTCCCCTCCACCTGACTACACCACTCTATCGCCGCACCTCCCTGGCGCCCATCCACGCCCTTGCCGCCACAGCCCTGTGTCTCTGCTCAGTCGCGCCAGCTATGCCGCTCCTTGTTGTGCTCTGCTGCTTGCCCTGGCCGTGCTCGACTCTGCTGCTTGTCGGTCGTTGGCCTTCTCGCTCACAGTCACAGCTGCCTGTACGCCATGGCCGCTTCTTCTGCCGACTCTCCTCCCTGCTCGTGGCTCTCCGCACCGCGCCCGGTCCGGTAGCTCGCCAGCCTATCCATGGCGATGACCATCTGCCACTATACCCGCCATGCCTGCTGTTGTCGGATCACTTCTGCTGCTACCCGTTCATCGCCCACGCCACCATCCGCTGAGCCTTTCTGCGCCTTGCCACAGCCGCAGCAGTGCTGGTCCCACGCGCCGTGTCCACAACCACGCCAGCCGCGGCAAACGTCGTGCACGTTCCCCCTGTCCGCGCCATGGCTACACCCAACCAGCAAAGCGAGTGATGTGTGTGATGTATCAGATGCAAGAACACGTCGATGACACAACGGAGACGACAATTGGTTCAAGGTTAGCTCTGATTTGTGCAAAGATTAGTTGGGACAATGCTGCAGCCAAGGTGTTCGATGAAATGGTTACAAGGCAAAACCAGATGTGTTGATGTTCAATGCTAGTCTATGGATGCAGGTATGTCGTGGTGTGGCAATCGACAAGGATATGTGCCAACGTGCTCTTGAAATGTTGATGAAGTAACCGGATCAAGAACGCAACCAAGATATTCGGTGAAATGCCTACAAGTTGAGCCTTGCCCTGAAATGCCTAGCTTGACGCCGCTGAAGTCCGTTCGTGGTGACTGCTAAGGGTACTCATGTGTCCTCAAGCCGTGCGTCCATGTTTCCCGTTGATATCATTCCTGTAGAAATCCCTAAGTTGACCTTCTTTGTCTTTTGTATCACGTTGAGTTGTCCGTGCGTGCTCGTGATGCTCCACCATGAGCCACGTCGACGTCATTGACCACATGACATAGTCGTGACGTTCCGAGCCGTCGTCGTGCCCTGGCATCGAGATGAAGGATGCCTGTGACGTGTGTAGTGCTGGAACACAAGCACAACTCGTCGAACAATGGTTGTCAAGCCAAATTAGGTTTTAGTCGGTGTGAGGGTGATCGAGTCCTTGGTAGACAAGGTGCTCGATAAAATGCTTTCGAGGTCAAACCACGTATGTTGGTGATCACCGATGACCTGTGGTTGAGTAATGCGAGAATGTTGTGTCTGACAAGGAAAACTAGACCAAGGGGAACCTTGGATAAGTTTCTTGATTGTGTCGATGATGTTTCCTAACCATCCGCATAATTGCTTAACTAGGTGTGCTGTTTCATCGACGACAGGTTCGTCGAGTCGCTTGCCGACGATCGAGTCGACATCACTAACCTTGAGACTCATAAGGTGGTGTTCGAGATTCCGCTCACCACCTGGATGAGTCCGGGTCGATGTGAACGTCGATGAGATGATCTTCTCGAGATGGCAAAGCACACTGTCGCGACATAGTAATGCCTTATGTTCGAGTTCCAGGAGTTCATCAAGCTCATCTGGTCAATCTTGCAAAGGACACTGCAATAGTGTCATGTAAGAACTTGGTCGATGCTTGTGAAGATAGTCGTAGCAACTGATTTACCTAAAAAGGTCTTTTGAATGTTGTCCTGGTACTCATGTTAGGTTAGCAGTGCTTGTGATGGCTCTTTGAGTCCAAACAATGCCGATCTCACTTCTTTTCCCAGTGTCGCTAGGGTTTCACGTCGATTCATCTTAATTCAGAACCCTGCGACCACACTTGTCACTTAATTAGGTTTACTCCTTAAGGAGTTTGTGTAACTTCTATGGTCGACTTCTGAGTCACGACCTCTTGTTTCAATGCTCCATCTTGATCGCTTAGTCCTCCTTACATTACTCTATCCGGTACTTCTTCATCTTTCAATCTTATACCTCTTAAGTGGCATAGCTTTAAGTGTTGTCTACTAAGTTGCAATGTAACCTTACATTGTACTTTTCCATTCATACCGACACTACTATATCCGCCTTGACTCATCCTTCGATTACCACACAACAGAGGCATACCTGTCCTTCCTAGTCAAACTCCTTATTCTTAAAGTTTACACCACCTCTTAGAGTCTATTATTAAGTTACCTTAATTACTTATATGCATTTCATGTTGATAGGAACGTGATAATAGGTGATCGACGAGGAGCTTCGCTTGGAGGAGAAGGCTAGGGTGCCCGTTGTAAAGTTACTTGGCGAAGTCCCGAAAGAAGACCACTAACCCTTGACATTTAATTGAATCGCAAACTAAGGCAACCCCCAGTTTGCATTTAAGTGCCTTACAGTGTCTTTTCAGTTTTCATTTGCATTACGTCTTCGGATGTTTGTGCATTACATTTAAGGTGTTTGACATCCACTTGCATGACCAAAGAACCTAGGGAGTTGTTAGAATAGCTCAACGACTCGTGTAGTAACTATCATGCTTGTATTCATAGGAATCCGATAGAAGACGAGTAGTTGGAATCTACTCGCGAGATAGGATTTTATCACTCGGGATGAATTGGATCAAGAAATGTTTGATAAATATGAAATTGAGACCGGTCAGAGATGAGTAGTAAGCGACAAGAGGTGGTCTTGCTTGAATAGCTCTGGCTGTGTTGATTAAGGTCCATGCCGTGTGCGGCCCTGCTGGACAAGTTTGAATTGTAACGGCGACATACTGTAGAAATGGGCTCCAGTAAACTGACGTAGCTTGATATTGGTTTGTTGAGGCAATCTGTTCCGTTTTATAGGTGTGGGTTGAGGGGAGCGAGGTGTAAATCAGCTGGTGGGCACGTCAGAGTATGCCCCATGCAGTGATCTCCTGCTCGTGACGGATCGACTAGTTTGAAATTCAAGTGTTGGGTGAAAGGTGGCCATATACGACTAGTACTGAAGTGCTATGTAGGTACTGCTATAAGTACTCGCTGTCATTTCTGAAAGTGCGTATGTGTCGTGTTGACCGGGTGTGTCCTAATTGTAATCACCGTCCCTCGCGGTAATAGAGTACCACTTGTTCACTGTGTCGTGACGTAGTAAATACTGAAGAAGCCAGAATAATATGATGTATTGCAGTATAATTGTTTTGCAAACTTGTATGGCTTAGAGATAGCACAATTAAAAGTTTACAGTTTTCCCATGCTTTACCTGTAATAGCATTAGGTGCTTTGGGCATGTCATATAATCGGCAAAGGGTTTCTTGTTTAATTGTGGAGTCTATGATGTGTCGTGCCTGAAGAATGTCATGTGCTACTTAAAACATGACTATAAGGACCCACTTGTAGGCGAGTCCCTTATGATATTCCTTCCTATGCTTAGTAATCACACTTGCATATATCTAGTGAGACGGGTTAGTCTTGCTGAGCCTTATGTTCACGTTTGCGCATTAACGATTTTTGCAGGTTTGAGGTTTATTTCCGCTGTTCAGGTTGTACATGAGACCTCGATGTGTCGAGATAAATCTCATGTGAACCATGCCGCTGCTGAATGTTCTTCATGTTGCTAGTAAGAAGCGTCCTAGGGCATGGACGTCTTCTCTCCTGCTTGGTTAAATGAGAGTATGAGTATGTATTTTTTGTTGTGTGTGTACCTCTGTTGTACACTATTTTGTAAACTCTTCTTATTGTGAAATAAAAACTTTGCTTGTTTTGCATTCTTATCGTGTGTGTTGTTAGGCACCACCCAATGAGATTCTTGGACGTCGGGACCCTGGTCCCCACACCAGCTAGGTCACTGTGAAAGTAGCAAGTCTAAACATCCTATTGTCTATCGATACACTGTTGCATCAACAGGTTCTCCATTTGGCTCCTTGTGCAGCTGCAACTTCAGTTCCATTCAAGACGAGCCCGCACGAAGAATGGAGACGCGCAAAACGTGCGTCTCCATCATAGCGTCTCGCATTACAGAGTAATCGAAGATGATTGGTTGGGCGCGTTGCCGATCAGAACACATGTGAGACAAGCTCTAAGAATGCTTGTCTCATTTTTGTAAGAAATCTGAGACGCACTTTATTGTGGCTCGTCTCCTTTTTGTATGAAATCCAAGACAAGCTTTAAGGCACACCATCTATTTTATGTAAGATATCCGAGATAGTCTTGATATCAGCCCGTCGCATATTTAATGACTAATCCGAGACGGTCTTTTAGGACGATCGTCTCTTTTTTGTAAGAAAGCCGAGATGATCTTTATGACAGCCCAATGCAGATTTGACAACAAATCTGAGATGCTCTTTTAGGCTGCACGTCTCCTTTTTGTAAGAAATCGGAGGCGTTCTTTAAGGCCGCCCGTCTCCTTTATGTAAAAGATCTGAGGCGCGCGTTTAGGACATCGTCTCCTTTGTTTATAATATTTGAGACGGTCTTTATGTCATCTCATCTCCTTTTTGTAAGAAATAGGAGACTAATCCGAGACGAGCTTTAATCCTGTCTGTCTCCTTTATATATGAAATATGAGCTACTCTTTATGTTAGCTCATCGCGGATATAACTATTGGCTGGGTCACTGTGGCACTAATAGGATACGCTCCCTATTAAACGCTCATCTCCTATTAGATGCCCCCCTATTTATCTTGGTTGCCAGTTGCATCCTGGAGCTAGCCAAAATTTGGCAGCCGCATTGCCAGGGTCAGCAACATACACATACAGAAAACATATGTATAGCCAAATAGAGATCACACATTGAATTATATTGACCAATAAAATATTAACAAAGTGTCAATCATGGTTACCAAGTAACTATTTACACAATGAATGACTCTTTATTCATTCTGCTTATATATCAAGTAACTATTACAAAAAGAATGGCCCCTATTCATCCTTCTTAACAAGTAACTAATTACACAAAGAATAAATGTTATCTAATCCTGTATATTGTAATAAAATTCTTCCTTTGGATCAATGATCTAGGAAATGATGAACTTGCATAGCCTCTCTCTAATGTGCTCGAGGCTAGAACCTATTGCGTTCCTGAAGGCGGTTTTGTAGTCCTGCCACACGATAAAATGAGATTTAGCAAAAGATTAGTTATAAAGTAAGATAAATACACTTACACATACATTGCAATACGGCTGCTCTCCAAATAAAACCATGCTTCTGCAGATATGGAAGCCACATGTGTTGCCCAGAGCTTGTTGTGGGACATCTAATGCAACATGATGTTTAAGTTATCGACATTTTCCTGCGTGTCCTTCTCGCACCTTAACCACGTATGTGTCAACAGCCCTAAACAGAGACATTCACATTTAAAGTAAAATTATCGTGCAATGACGAAACAGTCAAAAACTTTAGTGGAGAAGGAACTTACTCGTTAATAACGTAAGTGATATATCGCTCGCCAGTTTTTGGATCTCTCGACCTTGAGGAGTCATAGTACCAGAGTTGGTCATACTTTGTAGAAATTGCTAGGGTCACCGAATGGTTACTCGGGTTGTACGGTACGACTAGGAGCTCCTTTTCACTTTAGTGTTTCATTGCCTTGATAAAATATGTAACAAATTTTTTCGACTACTCATCGTTAGAAGATTAGTTCTCGTTGATATTTGCGGGTCATGATATGCAGGAGACGCCTTTCCTGTTCTATGATGAGTAACTTGTTGCATGTGCCTACACACAAAATGCCAAATTTGTTAGACACATATCTTTCTATATATATATATATATATATATATATATATATATATCGAAGAACCTAGTGTTTGAGAACTTACAATGTGAAGCAGCGTATTAGAGAGACATCCAACGCGTTGAGGGTGAAAATATCGTAGATATTGGACCATGAGATGACAAAGATGCCTTCACCCACCAGAAAGTGCTTATCCTTGAATCCCACTATTAAGTGTTGATATTTTTTGTAATGTTGCATGTAGTAGTTATGAAGGTCAACACAAGGTTTACCAACTTCTTTAAGTGCGGGATAGTTAACATTGGCTTCCCCATTTCAAACTTTGGGTTAGCATTCGTCATTGCTGTCGACACCCTCGGGTTAGCTTCTAACTCTTTCATTGGTTTCTTTCCAGCTTCCTTCGACGTTCGCTGTTGCGGCTGACTCTTGTTCTTGGCACGTACATTCTTCATCGCCTTTGTCGGTGGCTCATCAGGTGTAGGGAGAAGGACACTTTGAGTGCGAGGTGGAGATCGACACGGCTGCTCTTCAAGTAGAGACTTATGCGGTAGCTCTAGAGTTGGAGACAGATGCGGGTGATCTCAAATTAGAGACTCCTGCTGCTACTCTGTAATGAGAGGTAACTACTCTCAAATTGGAGACTTATGCTGCTTCTTTATAATTGGAGGCAACGACTGCTCTGGAATTGGTGACATGACCATTTGCTCTGGATTTGGAGACGAAATCATACGTGCCTTAGGGGATATCAAAGCAGTAGAGGTCGACACTAAAGTTGTTGTTGCTGGGTCAACAACAATAGAAGTCCATCTCCACTGAACCCTTCTAACAACTGCATCCCGCATAATCAATGTTGTATCGTCCAATAGCACTTCGAGCTTCAGGTTTTTCCAATTGTCATGCACCATGTCCACCTTGACCACAACATAGGATGTTGTGTCGACCTAGATGTCGTCAAGCATGGTCTGACTGTGATGCACTAGCCCTCTCCTGACCTCCATTGAAAATCTTACTCCAACCAATAGCGTGAGGCTGCATGTTTTTGGCTGAGCCAAGTTATCTATCGTGTCCGGCTCAATTGAAGGTCCAGACGCTGGTGCCTGAAGCTCCTTATGTGGTCGTCCACCCCTAGCTGTTGTAGAAGCTAAGCTGCTCATATGCTCCTCATTGTAACTTACGAACGCATCAAAGTTAGGGAATTGTATGCCTAAGGCCTCCAGTATAGGCTTCAGGTGCCCTAGAATCTCCCTTCTAAGCTGTCTATTTAGGTCCTCCATGTCAACATGTGGTGTCGAGGTCATTTTCCGCTTCTAATACGTAGTTTTGTGTTCCAGAAAACCCTTTGTCCATGTCAACTTACTAGAAACACCACGAACGCGGCCTCGTTGCTCCTTGTTTTGCAGGGCCTTGCCGAGGGCATCATTTTTCCTCTCACCATTTGAGTCTTCACTGCTCTCGCTCAAGGCCCTTTGGGCGACATCCGCGACGCTCTAGCTGTAGAAGCTGACCTCGCTTGACTCTGCCAGCTTAGATCAAGCACGCATAAATGGTTACAGCCGTCCACAAAAATTGTTGTAGGATTCTGAAGACCTTGTTAGGCCAATGTTTCATCCTCTTGTTGCCTCCTCCTTTGTTTTCTGGCTTAATCGGAGTGGTCGAGGCGGTGGTCAAGCTCATTCTGCGATCGAAGCCACTTCATATACTCATTGCTCGGGGCAAAGTAGTCTAATTTGCACTTTTCAACAAATATCGCACAATCATCTACTAACAAATCTTTAAACTTATCAAAGGGAGTTTTATCTTCCTCCAAATATCCACAAGCTTACTCTTGTAGCTCCTCCAAGCATGAGAGATGATCTTCATAGCTAGCTTCTTCCCCTTCTGCTTCAGCTGTTCTGGATGTTCAATGTATGCTTGAATAGAGTTTTTGAAGAGTTCATCCTTTTAATTTTTGGTCAACTCATCGAATCCCTGCAAGGTTAGCACACCCTTTGCCGGGCAGCTAGACCACAAACCCTATACAATCTCATATTCACTTTCGTGTCCAGGGGTAAGTCTTCGTCATTGACCTCACCAACACTCATAATGTCTGTCGTCCACGACGTCTGCGACCTTTTATTTTGTTGACCAAAGGCAAGTTCTGATTGTGATCCAACTGATACATCCTCTTCATGAGTCTGCTGTTGTTGAGAAGTCTGCTGAGTCTACTGCTAACTCTGCAACTGTTGAGGAGTCTGTTGTTGAGCCTCTTCAAATCTGATGTTGATGCTCCGATTGAGACATCTTCAAATTCAATAAAATCACTGAAATCCTATGGAACATTATCAAATTCCAGTCACATTCGGACAAACAGTCACATAAGGGAGCAAATTCTCTCATAGCATTTGTATCTTAATAAGAAAAAGATCTATGTGGCAACTTTAACCGTAAGGACAACCCAAAGCTATCTGACACAACCAAACAATCATTAAAAGCCAAAGCGTAATACTCTAAACATGTCACAGCTGAAATTTGGCATCCTTAACCAGTTAAGATGTCAATACACTGAACATTGAACCACCAAAGAGCATCAACCAAACCATATATACATCAAAAAAGAGTAGATTTCACAGAATGCATGAAGCACGATACATCAAAGCACGGACTATTTCGACTCCAACCAGCACACAACAAACCAACAACGCGCACCCACGAGACAACCCCATAAAAGTTCTTATGACAAACCTTATTAACGGTACCCAATAGAAACATAAAAACTTACTAGGATGAGGTACGGGTCGAGGCAGAGGCCTGGGTCAAGACAGAGTCGATGTCGACGGCGGCAACACGACAATGACCATGAGGATAGGTTCATGGAGGTGACGTGCTCCGGGGAAGGGGACGAGGCGAAGAGATGCTTCGGGGATGAGGTGGTGGTGCGGCGGTTTCTAGGGCGGTAAAGCGAGATAGCGCGAGGTTGAAAATTTGCCGAAATTTTTGTTAAGTGTTAGGAAGAGAGCGCGTGAGAGCTAAACTACCTAGGGCAATAATCGGAGATGAACGTACAAGAAGCACATATCTCATTTATTTGTATGATATAGGAACCTCATATGGGCTCATCTCATATTTTATATCGATCAGAGAAGACCTCCATAAAGCGTGTCTCCCTTATGTAGATATACGAGACAAGCTTACTTAGAGCTATAATGCTCTTCCTCTAGCCGCACCATAGCCTTCCGAGCTCTAGCCGCCCTTCGTCCCCACAGCTCAATGGTCACTCCTCCATCCCCAGCTCCAACCGCACCTCTGCCACCTTTCTGGGCAGAAGAGCGACAGTATCTGTTTGGGAAAATCGCTCACCTGAAGGGTTTGGTCACTGCATTAGAGGATGACGACCTTAAAACTCTCCACAAGGATATAAACAGGGATGTGTTTAACAGTACATCTCATGCCAATGTGGCTTCTGGTTCTTGGTCCCCTTCCAGAATGTATTGGAATGGGCGAGCATGGTGCTAACATTGGCCACTACCTCTACGAGTTAAGCGTCGTGGCCGGTCGTCTTCACGCAATGCAGGAGGTGTCGGTGGGGTGCTTAGGGTGCAAGGCTGCAAGGGTTTGTCCGAGGTGATCGCCGACAAGTGTGGGGTGAAGTACCCACCAAAGGACTAGGTGATCGTCTGTTTTTTTTTTCTTTTGTTGTTTGTAATAATGTTTATTTTAATGAAATGTCGATGAATGTTTGCTTGATGATGAATGTTTGTTATCGTTTATCAAATGGTTTGTTGTCATTTTGGTATCGATCATCGAATGCGCACGCAACAGTGCTCAACTCCGATGAGCTCTCTCAAGGAAGAGATCCCAGTACACAAAACGTTAGACAAACATTCCAGTTCATAAATAAAGCATTCGAGCTTGTAAATAAAACATTCCAGATATCCAATACCTTAGGTATCTACACAAAGCATTCCAATTCGTAAATAAATCATGTAATCCAAACAAGTTACAATACAATGTCGAAGGGGGAAACATAACAAGTGCCAAATTCAGAGACGAGCTCGCAACAATCAGAGACGAACATCAATAAATCTTGTCTCTCATTTCCTTGTATGGGAAACGATCCTCATATGGGCTCGCCTCGCATTTATTCAGATCGGAGACGATCTCCATAAAGCCCGTGTCCCTTATGTCAATATACGAGACAAGCATACTTAGAGCTCGTCTACCTTTTGGTCGGTCTTGTTGTCAAGTTAATGTCTTGATTGCCAAACTTGACAACAAGACCGTCCACGCCAAACTTAGGTCAACTGTGCAACGCCTCGCCTTATATGCTTGTTGCAACACACTCAATTTTCCGAGTCGGGACAAAAGATCTTCACAGCCGCATGCGAGACGAGCTTTATATGGGCGTGTCTCCATTTTGCTTTTGTGGTGGTACCTTCACAGAAGCATACGAGACAGTCTTACTTAAATCCTGTCTCCCTTTCTGGACACGAGCCTACACAAAACTGCTTAATTAACTCCATGCAAAAGCTCAAATTCGGTTAGAACGGTCTTGATTGCCAGATTAAATTTCCTTAATATTGACATCAAGACCGTCCTCGCCGAATTGGATGTCAACCGTGCAACACCTCGCCTTATATGCTCGTTGCAACACGCTCAACATTCTGAGATGGGACAAAAGATCTTCATGGCCGCATGCGAGATGAGCTTCATATGGGCGTGTCTCCCCTATTGCTTTCGTGGTAGGACCTTCACATAAGCATACGAGACATGCTTACTTAAATCCCCTCTCCCTGTTTGGATACGAGCCTAAATAAAGCTACTTAATTAACACCACGCAAAAGCTCAAAATCGGTGAGAACAGTCTTGATTGCTAGATTAAAATTCGTTAATCTTCACATCAAGACCGTCCTCACATAATTTGATGTCAACCGTGCAACACCTCACCTTATATGCTCGTTGCAATGCGCTCAACTGTCCGAGGTGGGACATAAGATCTTCATAGCCGCATGCGAGACGAGCTTCATATGGGCTCGTCTTCCTTTTGCTTCTGTGGTGAGACCTTCACATAGGCATACGAGATGGTCTTACATAAAGATCATCTCCCTTTTTTTCCCTGGTGGGACCTTCACCGTGGCATACGAGACGCGCTTTCTTGGAGCTCGTCTCCCTTGTGCTTCGTTCAGGGCAGAACAAGTGCCAAATTCAATAGTGCTCCATCACAAATAGAACACAAGGCATCAAGTGGCCATATTTTCACACATTTAGCATATTTCACACATATAACCAATTGAAAGTGCATCTAGGTTCCCCGTGGGTTTTGGATGATTGATGATGACAATTAAGTCGCTAATGAGCTCATGTGATCTTAGCACAGGTGTGGACTCGATCGGAGACGCAAACCCTCAAAAAGGAAAAGGAAGGAAACAGAGTCGACTCGAAGCGTAGAAACTAGGGTTTCTAGCATGTTGAGTTAGACTAGCCGTAGAAATAGGAGGGTGTGTGCGTAATGTGCAAAGAGATCAAAGTAGGAGCTCAAGAGTGGTGGTTGAGGTAGAAACCCTGTTTAAAGTTGAAGTTAGAGTAGTCTGGCAGGAGTGGCCGGACTAGTCCGCTCTTGGCCAGACTAGTCCATTTTCACACGGACCAGAAGGTCATGTGTGACTTCGGACTAGTCCGTAGTGGGACGGACTAGTCCGGGGTACCCCTTAGGGTGGAGTTTCGGGACTAAGTCCTAGAGAGCGGACCTGTCCGTTTTGGGGCGGGCCAAAAGGTCCTGTGTGAGATCGGACTAGTCCGTCCGTAGGTCGGACTAGTCCATGTTGCCTAGTGCAGAGAGGTTTTGCGACTAAGTCTGGGGAGGCCGGACTAGTCCGTGGTCTCCAGACTAGTCCGTTTTCACACGAAACAAAAGATTCTGTGTGAGATCGGACTAGTCCGGTGAGGGTCAGACTAGTCCGTTGTTGAAGTTACCGTTTGAATTTGAAGTTTGGCGGGTAGCGTGACGATTGCAACGCAGTGCGACAGTTGTCAGAGGGGTCAGTGGTCCCCTAGGCCGGACTAGTCCGGGCCTGAGGCCGGACTAGTCCGCCCTTTTGCTGAAGTCAGCAGTTTGGGCTCGGGACCCCTATAAAAAGGGGACCCCGGCCTCATTTCAAACACTCTTGAACCCTAGCGCCGCCACAACCAACTTGGAGCACTCTTAAGCCTCTTTCTTGCCTACTTTCCATCTAAAACTAATTCTTGAGTGGATTAGGGTTTAGTAAGGTGGAGAAGAGGAAGAACATCGTGCTTGTGCTCCCGGTTTGATCTCTTGCACTCATTGAGTCGTTGTGACCTGTGTTTTGTTATGTTGATCATCTTTGTGGTGTGGGAGCCTCAGATTGTGAGAAGCCCCAATGAATCTTGTATTCACTCTTTGAGATAGTGGAGAACCAAGTTAGGCCCGTGCGGTAAACTTGGTGAGGGAAGGGTTGTTGAACCCGGTCCTTTGTGGACTCCTCAACGGGGACGTAGATTCTTGTGTGGAATCGAACCTCGGGATAAAATCCTTGTGTCTCCGTGTTCTTCGCATTTTGTTTATCGAATATTTCATTCTAGGGTTGCTAGTTTTGTCTTGTCCTTCACATTGCTATAATCTTGTTGAAACTTGACTTACTCTTGTGTTGGTAGTTTCTAAACTTGTCATAAACATATCCTCACCTGTAGCCTCGAGAAAATTCCCTTAAAACTTGCTAGAAACACTTTTTAGGGTTCTTCACGCAGGCTGACCGGACTAGTCCGTCCCCAGACCGGACTAGTCCGCCCCCTGTGATTTAATCTCGTTTTATTGAGTCATTTGCAGGTCGATTAGCCTATTCACCCCCCCCCTCTAGGCAACTTTCAATTGGTATCAGAGTGGGACTCTCCACAAAGAGTCTAACAACTCGGAGAGATGGCCGGAGTGGTGTTTGAAGAGGTGTCGACCAATGATTCTCAACCGACACGTGAGGAGACAATGGCTTATCAAGACAAGCCAACAGATGATGAGGAGACTCACCAGCTCAAGGCGAAGCTCCGGGAGAAGCTGAAGATTGCTGTGGTTGAGCCGTCAAGCTCATCAAGCGGTGGCGGCGGGGTCAACTACAATCGACAAGGGTTCAACTATGAACGCCTTGCCGCCAACAACCACTACCTCTCCATCCCATTGGGGAAACCTCCTCAATTCGATGGAACCGACTACGGGATGTCGAAGCACAACATAAAGATCCACCTCGTGTCACTCAATCCGGCATTGTGACAAATTGTCATGACCGGGGTGGAGATCCCAAAGGATGAGGACAACATCACGCAAGAACAAGCCATCCTCATCCACCGCAACGCTCAAGCTGCGGGTGTGATCATCTCATCCCTCTCAAGAGATGAGTTCAACCGCATCGATGGTCTTGAGGTGGCCAAAGATATATGGGACACCCTCAAGACGGCGCATGAGGGAAATCGTGTGGTCAAGGAGGCCAAGATCGAGCTCATCGAAGGAGAGCTTGGGAGGTTCGCCATCATGGATGGTGAATCCCCCCAAGACATGTACAACCGGTTGAAGATACTGATCAACAAGAGCCGATCATATGGCTGCACCAAGTGGACCGACCACGAGGTGGTGAAGAGGATGATCCGGGCATTCATGCCTACGAACGTCGCTCTTTGCTCCATGATTCGAGAAAGCCCGGGGTTCACTCAAATGACCCTGGAGGAGGTCCTTGGTAGGATCATCAACCACGAGATCATGGAGAAGGAGGCGCTCTTCGACAACGACCTTCAAAAGTTCACCGCCTCCAAGATGAAGGATGTTGCACTTAAGGCAACACCCTCTTCAAAGGAGCAAGAGGAAAGCGATGTGGAGAGCCTCCACACCGATGAGGAAGAGGCCTTCTTCATCAATAAATTCAAGAGGATGATGAGGAGGAAGAAAGGCGGATACAACCATGAAGGCAAGGGGAAGGAAAGAGCAAGGCCCAAATCAAAAAGGGCTTGCTACAATTGTGGCGAGTACGGCCACGTCATCACTGATTGCCCCCATGAAGAAGTGAAGAAGAAGAAGGAGGTCAAGCCTCAAGAGAAGAAATTCTTCAGGAAGAAGAGACCCTCCGGACAAGCACACTTGGGCAAGGAGTGGGACTCTAACGATGAGTCCTCCTCCGAAGAAGAAGAGGAGAAGATGGCTACCATAGCCATCGGGAGGAGCTCCAAGGGAAGCAAGCTCTTCCCCAACCTCAACAACGACTACAAACCAACTTGCCTTATGGCAAAGGAGGGAAGGAGAAAGGTAACATCTCACTCCTCCTCCTCCATTTCCTCTCATGATGAATTTGATAGCGCTAGTGAAAATGAGCACATGTTTAAGCACATAAGCAAAAGCACCCTGCGTAGGATGAAGTTGCTTATGGATGAGATCTTTGAGAAGGAGGATCTCATCAACAGACAAGAGGACATGCTCATCCTTGAAAAGGAGAGATGTCAAGAGCTTAATGAGCTCCTTGAGCTTGAAAGAGAGAAGAGCAAGGCATTGGAACACGAACTTGCTCTAAGTAAGAAAACGTGTTCAAGTCTTGAGGAGAAATCAATTGAGCTCAAGGATGAACTTGGGAACTTGTCAAAAGTTAACAAGATCCTTGAGACTCAAGTTGAGTCTCTCAAGAACAATGTAGCCTCTTCCTCCAAGAGCTCAACCTTCTCAAAGGCCTCATCCAATGCAACCCCGCCTTGCAAGTGCTCTAACTTAATCCTTAAGCTTAAGGATGAACTCAACTTAGCGCAGGGCAAGCAAGCACCTAAGGGTGCCATCTTTGACAAGGAGAAGGTGGCGTATGCACGAAGTGCATACGCCAACACAAGACCTCCCCATGTCAAGGATGGTCTTGGCTATACTAGAGGTGGAAGGCATAAGGCCAAAACCTCCAAGTATGGCAAAGACATGATTGTCTTTGTTAAGGGGAGTTCATCCACAACTAATACTGAAAAGAACTCACCCTCTAGCAACAAAATCCCTAAATCTGAACCGCATCCGCTATTCCATGATTTTGATGCATCTTATGTTCTCATGAGGAACAAATATGGCAAAGTGTTTGCTAGATATGTTGGGCCACTCCGCAAGAGCCCCAAGCCTTGCGTGTGGGTGCCCAAATGCCTAAGCACTAATGTGAAAGGACCCAACTCCACTTGGGTACCTAAAAGGAAGGCATAAATTTGTTTTGTAGGCTTACTCCTCCGGCGGATCGAAATGGGTGTTGGATAGTGGATGTACCAACCACATGACCGGAGAGAGGAGCATGTTCATAGAGTATGAGGAGAACGAGGACCCAAGTGAGGGAATCTTCTTTGGGGATAACAGCCAAGGGAAAATCCTTGGCTCCGGTAAAATTGCTATCTCCTCTTCACATACTCTATCTAATGTTTTGCATGTTGATTCCCTAGACTATAACCTCCTATCCATATCACAACTATGTGATAAAGGATATAAGTGTGTATTTACTAGTGAGGGTGTGAGCGTTCTTAGAGAGGGTAATGACTCGATAGCCTTTAAGGGAGTGCTCAAGGGAATGCTCTATCTCGTGGACTTTACCACGGATAAGGCTCAACTTGACACATGCTTAATGGCGAAAGCCAACATGGGATGGCTTTGGCATAGAAGTCTAGCCCATGTTGGAATGAGGAACCTTCAAAAGCTCCTTAAAGGAGAGCACGTTCGTGGCCTAGAGGATGTGGTATTTGAAAAGGATAGGCCATGTAGTGCGTGCCAAGCTGGAAAGCAAGTAGGAGCTCAACACCCCTCTAAGAATGTCATGACGACAACTAGACCTTTGGAGTTACTCCATATGGATCTTTTTGGCCCCATTGCTTATATTAGCATTGGTGGCAACAAGTATGGTCTAGTCATCGTTGATGACTTCTCTAGATATACTTGGGTGTTCTTCTTGCATGATAAGAGTGAAACCCCCGGTGTCCTCAAGAAATTCCTAAGGAGAGCTCAAAATGAGTTCACCTTAAGGATAAAGGCTATAAGAAGTGACAATGGCACCGAATTCAAGAACATGCAAGTAGAAGAGTTCCTAGATGAGGAGGGCATCAAGCATGAGTTTTCTGCTCCCTATTCTCCTCAACAAAATGGAATTGCCGAAAGAAAGAATAGGACACTTATTGAGATGTCAAGGACGATGCTACATGAGTACAAAACATCGGACCGGTTTTGGGCGGAAGCGGTTAACACCGCTTGCCACGCCGTAAACCGATTGTACCTTCATCGCCTCCTCAAGAAGACTCCTTATGAGCTTCTCGTTGGTAAGAAACCCAATGTTTCTTACTTTCGTGTCTTTGGTAGCAAGTGTTATATCCTCAACAAGAAGCTTAGGACTTTGAAGTTTGCTTCAAAGTCTGATGAGGGTTTCTTGCTTGGATATGACTCAAACACTCATGCGTACCGTGTGTTCAACAAATCCTCCAGAATTGTTGAAATAGCACGTGATGTGGTGTTTGATGAAACCAATGGCTCTCAAGTGGAGCAAGTTGATCAACATGCCATTGATAAAGAGGAACCTCCACTAGAAGCTCTAAGGAGAATGGCACTTGGAGATGTTCGCCCACAAGAACCATCTCAAAGCCCATGTGACCATCCTCACTATGAAGTAGGTCAAACCCCCATTGGACAAGTTGGAGATCCACTAGATGCTCCCCAAAGTGATAATGGGAATGAAGATCAAGGGGGAAGCATGGATCAAGGGGGAGACCAAAGTGAAGAAGATGAAGCAAGTGGTTCAAGAGCTCAACCTCCACATCCTCGTGTTCATCAAAGTGTTCAACGGGATCATCCCGTTGACAACATTCTAGGAGATATCACAAAAGGAGTAACAACACGTTCACGTGTTGCAAACTTTTGTGAGCATTTCTCCTTTGTCTCATCCTTGGAACCTCATAAGGTTGAAGATGCCTTAATAGATCTGGATTGGGTAGTTGCCATGCAAGAGGAGCTCAATAACTTTGAAAGGAACAAGGTTTGGGAGCTTGTCAAGCGCCCACAAGCTAATGTTGTTGGAACCAAGTGGGTGTTCCGTAACAAACAAGATGAGCATGGCGTGGTAACTAGGAACAAGGCACGACTTGTGGCAAAAGGGTACTCACAAGTTGAAGGATTGGACTTTGACGAGACATTTGCCCCCGTAGCTAGGCTTGAGTCAATTCGGATATTACTATCCTTTGCTACTCATCATGACTTCAAGCTCTACCAAATGGATGTTAAGAGTGCATTCCTTAATGGCCCAATCAAGGAAGAAGTTTATGTAGAGCAACCTCCGGGGTTTGAAGACCAAGACTATCCTAACCATGTTTACAAATTGTGAAAGGCTCTTTATGGCCTCAAGCAAGCTCCTAGAGCTTGGTATGAGTGCCTAAGAGACTTTCTAGTTGAAAATGGTTTTAGGATAGGCAAAGCCGATTATACCCTTTTCACAAAGCACTTCAACGAGGATCTTTTTGTGTGCCAAATATATGTGGATGACATCATATTTGGTTCCACAAATAAGGTGTTTTGTGATGAGTTCTCCAAGATAATGACGGATAGGTTTGAAATGTCCATGATGGGTGAGTTGAAGTTCTTTCTAGGATTTCAAGTAAAACAACTCAAAGAAGGACGTTCATAAGTCAAACTAAGTATACACAAGATATTCTAAGGAAGTTTGACATGGATAAGGCAAAACCCATCAAAACCCCTATGGGGACAAATGGACACCTAGACCTAAATGAGGACGGTCCAAGTGTGGATCAAAAGTTATATAGGTCTATGATTGGTTCACTTCTCTATCTTTGTGCATCTAGGCCCGATATCATGCTAAGTGTGTGTATGTGTGCACGCTTTCAAGCGGCACCTAAGGCTTGTCATTTGACCGCCATTAAAAGGATCTTGAGATATCTAGTACACACACCTTCCCTAGGACTTTGGTACCCCAAAGGATCTAAGTTCAACCTCATTGGATATTCCGATGCGGACTATGAGGGGTGCAAAGTTGATAGGAAGAGCACATCGGGTACATGCCAATTCTTGGGTCGATCTCTAGTGTCTTGGTCCCCCAAGAAACAAAACTCTATTGCTCTCTCCACCGCCGAAGCGGAATATGTTGCAGCCGGAAGTTGTTGTGCACAACTTCTTTAGATGCGACAAACCCTTAGGGATTATGGGATTATCTTGCGCAACATTCCACTCTTGTGTGACAATGAGAGTGCCATAAAGATAGCCCATAATCCGGTGGAGCACTCTAGGACCAAGCACATAGACATACGACATCACTTCTTGAGAGACCACTCAATGAAGGGAGATATTGTGATTTCTCATGTGAGGACGGAACATCAACTTGCGGATATCTTCACCAAGCCTCTTGATGAGAAGCGTTTCTGTGAGCTAAGAAGTGAGCTCAACATTTTGAATTCTAGGAATGTGGCTTAAACCACATTCCTCATATATTTTGGGCTATATTTCGAAAAACTCTTCTCTATCTTGATTTCTCCTCAAAACTATTTGAGAAAATTATTTTCTTAGAACATGATCATGCATTTATCATATTTGTTCCTCAATAATCATGTTTGTAATGTGCTAGTTGTCCAAAAGGACCGATAGATTGTGGGCAAAACTCAAAGATATGGTTTTTCAGCCCAGTCGGACCGGACTAGTCCGCCCCTGTGGACGGACAAGTCCGGATTCAGACTAGTCCGCGGCTGGTCCGCACACCGAACTAGTCCGCCCTGACACCGGACTAGTCCGGCCCTTGGGGACTTAAACCCCAGGGGCGGCCCAGACCCCTCATCTCTTCTCTCACTCCCGCTTCTCACTCTCCCGCGCACTAGAAACCGCCTCCTTCGGCGATTTTTTGTTCCAACCACCGAATCTCGATTCCAATCCATGCATTGGAGTCTTTGGGAGTGAGGGATCGTTTCCCTGCGCTCCACCTTCGCGATCCATCTTCGATTTCATCGATTCTCGCGAATTTGAGAAGGTATTTCCTCTTTTTCAAAAACTTTCCCCATTTTTGATTCTTGAAGTTTTTGATAGGAACACCTTCATTAATGTTGCTCCATATACCCTTGCGATCATAGCCTAGGAGTATTGCGCACTGATTTGATGATTTTTCGAAGAATCGATTAGGGTTAGGGTTTATCCTGCGCAACCCGGACTAGTCCGACCCCTGGCGGACAAGTCTGGCTTGCACAAGGCAAACCCTGGTTCTAGTCTTCTCTCGAGATTTCTTCCGCAATGCTCCCTCTCCTTGAACTCATATCTTCTTTTCTCTGTGCTTTCCGCAGCATGTCAAACTCGGAGCGTTCCCCTTCTCGTCTCAACCCCGCGGGCGAGGAAGAACGTGTTGAGACCTATCGGGGCCGCACCGAGGAGAGAGGTGCTGAAGTGCCCCGGGAAGGCCGCACCAAAGCACAGATCGTCGAGGCAAGGACGAAGGTTGCCCTCATTAAGGTGCAGAAGGAAAAGGAAGAAAGGTGGCTGAAGGCACTTGAAGCCTCCAAAGTAGCCGCAACCATTTACAATGAAGAAGAAGCTATGGCACGAGCAACTGCAGAATCTCTTAATGAGCTAAGGAAGAAGAAGAGGCAAGATAGGGAGGCTCACAACTCCAGGGCCGCTGAGGCCAATGCCCCCAAAATGAAGAAACTCGTCACTGTTGGCGAGAAGGCTAAGGGCAAGGAGCAAGCCCAAGAGGTAGCTGAGCCTAGGGTCGAGCGTGACCCTAAGAAAGGAAAGGCTCCGGCTCTAGTCGAGCCGAAGAAGAAAAATCCATCTGTCAAGGTGCCATCCATGAAGGCACCCGGAGTGATCCGTGAAAAAGGGAAGGCCCAGGCCGTTGGTCCTCTCATGATGCACAGTCCAGCACGCAACCCAAATCATCAGCCCAACCTCTCAGCCAACACATTCAAAGGAAAGGGAGCTGAGAAGGCCAGGAGGCTCAGAGATGAGAATGTCTATAGGTATGAGAGGTACACCGCCGACCCTCGGTTCTGGTGTGACTTCCATTGCGATTACTATCGCACAGTCTATCAGGCAATGAAGAAGCCAGTGATCCAGGCTCAATGGGTGGATTGGACCTATATGGCTAAGAAGAAACACGAGGCGTTTGACGCAGTGATCGAGGCAGCTGAGTGCCACGGGATCAAGGACATTCTTGGATTCATGTATGACTGGAATGAGGAGGTCATCGTACAGTTTCATACCACAGTTCACTTCCACTCTCGTGGCGACTGAGCCATCACTTGGATGACCAACGGTGAGCAGTACTATGCCACCTTCGAGGTCTTTGCTTAGGCTCTTGGTCTGGAGAGTCATCTGGACCATGAAATCATTATCTCCAATCTCAAGGCTATGGACAGGGATGACATGAGATACATGTACCCTCCTCACGTCCGCTGTGATGCTGGATTGGCCAGAAACATCCTTCCTTTCTACAGCATCCTTAACAGGATTCTTCGGAGGACGGTGGCTCCTAAAGAAGGGGATGCAGGGATCATCCAGGGTCACCTCAGGCACCTGTTGGCTCTCATTGATGGACATGAGATGTTCAACCTTGTGGATTACATCTTCGATGATATCTACAACATCTCACACACACCCAACCGTGCCTGTGGCTATGCCCCTTACATAATGTGTCTGATCGAGAAGGTGTCCGGGCTCGTGTTTGTGAAGGACACCACTCACCAGCCTCTTCGACCCCAGATGCCACCTGCTGTCCCGATCCCTCCGCGCCGGAAGAACGCGGATCCTCCCTCTCAGCCGGAGGAACCTCGTGTTGGAGCCTCTCGCCGTGCCTCTCACTCACCCAGTGGCTCCTCTAGCAGCGGAGTCCTTAAGTTTCTTCGGTCCATCTTCACCTTGTGCCGCAAAGCCGAGGTGCGAGCTCAGCGGACTGAGCGATACGTGAGGAAGCTCTGCGACAAGATGGAGATCCCGATGAGTCTGAGGCATCCGATGACGAGCTCACTCCATACCCCCTTCTCACACCCGATGAGTTGGCACTCTTGGGTGAGACGGAAGGTACCTCCGCACCGGGCTCTGACGATGACGACGACGATGACGATGCCAACTATCATGAGGAAGACGTCGAGGACCCGGAGTCCACGGAGAGCGACTCCCGCGACGGCGATAGTGATGAGGACGAGGACTAGCTTTTAGGTCCTTGTTCCCCTTCTTTTCCTTTTTGGTGCCTTGATGCCAAAGGGGGAGAGTTAGGGGGAGTTAGTCCTTTGTGTGGAGTTAGGGGGAGGTAGTATCTTTTGTGTGGTGTGTTTTTGGCATTCGGACTTGTTTTGTAACTTATTCATGCTACTTGGATGTCTACATTCATGCGACTTGGATGTCTACATTTGTGCAAGACCTGTTAGTGTTGTTTAATATCAATATAATGTTCTTATTGTCAATCTTATGATTATATTGATGTTCTTTATGTCTTGTCACAATTGTTGAGCACATCACGTAGGCACCCCACCATAATGTGTGTGGGTATGAAACATCTCCTCCACCTCTTTTACATGTCGCATACATTGAGGGGGAGTCATTCATACGCACACAAGTTATGAAAACCAAAATATTATAATCTTAATTGTGAAGGACTTGATGTGTTGTCATCAATCACCAAAAAGGGGGAGATTGAAAGTGCATCTAGGTTCCCTGTGGGATTTGGATGATTGATGACGACAATTAAGTTGCTAATGAGCTCATGTGATCTTAGCACAGGTGTGGACTCGATCGGAGACGCAAACCCTCAAAAAGGAAAAGGAAGGAAACGGAGTCGACTCGAAGCGTAGAAACTAGGGTTTCTAGCGTGTTGAGTTAGACTAGCCGTAGAAATAGGAGGGTGTGTGCGTAAAGTGCAAAGAGATCAAAGTAGGAGCTCAAGAGTGGTGGTTGAGGTAGAAACCCTATTTAAAGTTGAAGTTAGAGTAGTCTGGCAGGAGTGGCCGGACTAGTCCGCCTTAGGGCCGGACTAGTCCGCTCCTGGCCAGACTAGTCCATTTTCACACGGGCCAGAAGGTCCTGTGTGACTTCGGACTAGTCCGTAGTGGGACGGACTAGTCCGGGGTACCCCTTAGGGTGGAGTTTTGGGACTAAGTCCTAGAGAGCGGACTTGTCCATTTTGGGGCGGACCAAAAGGTCCTGTGTGAGATCCGACTAGTCCGTCCGTGGGCCGGACTAGTCCGTGTTGCCTAGTGCAGAGAGGTTTTGCGACTAAGTCTGGGAAGCCGGACTAGTCCGTGGTCTCCAGACTAGTCCGTTTTCACACGGAACAAAAGGTTCTGTGTGAGATCGGACTAGTCCGGTGAGGGCCGGACTAGTCCGTTGTTGAAGTTACCGTTTGAATTTGAAGTTTGGCGGGTAGCGTGACGATTGCCGCGCAGTGCGACAGTTGTCAGAGGGGTCAGTGGTCCCCTAGGCCGGACTAGTCCGGGCCTGAGGCCGGACTAGTCCGCCCTTTTGCTGAGGTCAGCAGTTTGGGCTCGGGACCCCTATAAAAAGGGGACCCCCGGCCTCATTTCAAACACTCTTGAACCCTAGCGCCGCCACAACCAACTTGGAGCACTCTTAAGCCTCTTTCTTGCCTACTTTCCCTCTAAAACTAATTCTCGAGTGGATTAGGGTTTAGTAAGGTGGAGAAGAGGAAGAACATCGCGCTTGTGCTCCCGGTTTGATCTCTTGCACTCATTGAGTCGTTGTGACCTGTGTGTTGAGTGTGTTTCGTGTTGATCATCTTTGTGGTGTGGGAGCCTCAGATTGTGAGAAGCCCCAACGAATCTTGTATTCACTCTTTGAGATAGTGGAGAACCAAGTTAGGCCCGTGCGGTAAACTTGGTGAGGGAAGGGTTGTTGAACCCGGTCCTTTGTGGACTCCTCAACGGGGACGTAGATTATTGTGTGGAATCGAACCTCGGGATAAAATCCTTGTGTCTCCGTGTTCTTCTCATTTTGTTTATCGAATATTTCGTTCTAGGGTTGCTAGATTTGTCTTGTCCTTCACATTGCTATAATCTTGTTGAAACTTGACTTACTATTGTGTTGGTAGTTTCTAAACTTGTCATAAACATATCCTCACCTGTAGCCTCGAGAAAATTCCCTTAAAACTTGCTAGAAACACTTTTTAGGGTTCTTCACGCAGGCTGACCGGACTAGTCCGTCCCCAGACCAGACTAGTCTGCCCCCTGTGATTTAATCTCATTTTATTGAGTAATTTGCAGGTCGATTAGCCTATTCACCCCCCCTCTAGGCAACTTTCACCAATGAAAGTCAAATATTCACTCAAATGGCAATATTTTTACACATTTTAGCATATATCACACAAATATCCAAATGAAAGTCATTTTTTCACTCAATTAACCATATTTTTATATATTGAGCATATTTCACACAATCATTTTTCTACTTTCGATGCGGTCTTTGTTTTTTTTAAAATTCTTGACATTTTCATGGTGGCCGTTGTGCAAGTAAGGAGCTTTGTTGGCCGATTGTATTCTTGGCTTGATCATCGAGGTGACGAAAGGAGGAATCTCATCAAATTGATCAAACTCTTCTTCATTGACGGCATTCTCGACTCCGATGATTCTTCATTTTCCACGTATAACCACCTTCAATATTTTATTTGTTGTGTCCGGAAAATAGAACACTTGAGCAACGTGTTCTGCTAACACGAAAGGCTCTGACTTATATCCTTGACGGTTAAGCTCAATGCTAGTGAACCTATACTTGTCTTGTACAACACCCTTGATTCCATCAACCCAGTTGCAGTGAAAAAGAGGAATCTTGAATCGGTGAAAGTCAAGCTCCCAGATCTCTTGTATTTGACCATAATAAATGTTTTTGTTTCGGCCCTAGCATCATAGGCATCAAAATGTACACTACTATTCTGATATGTGCTTTTCTTATCTTGTTCTACAGTGTAGAACGTGTATCCTTTTATGTCGTACCCTTGATATGTAATAACATTGAATATAGGACCACGAGCCAACTTTTCTAGGTATTCAATTGTTTGAGTATCCGATGAGTGAGAAATATGATCTCGTAGCCAGCCAATGAATTTTCTCATGTGTTCATTTGCTAACCTTGATTCATTGCGGTCAATATAGTCTCTAAGCAACACCTCCTTGTGCTCATTGAAGTACTCAGACACAATGGACATCTGGTGCAACATGTGGAAACGAGCGAAGAATAAATGCGGATCTGGAGTTATAGCCTTCTTCCCAATAGTCCCTTTTCATGTGAGCCTCCCCTCATGATGGGACTTGGGAACACCAATCGGGTTACTCGAGTCAACGTAGTTTAGAGCCCACTCCACAACTTCCTCTATACAGTATCCTTGTACCATGTTGCCCTTAGGGTAAGCTCGATTTCTAACGAAGGACTTTAGTATACTGTTGAATCTCTTGTATGCCTACATCTGGTGAAGGAACACGGGCCAAGTAGCTTTATCTCCTTAATAAGATGAGTTGTGAAATGGACGTTGATGTCAAAAAAGACAGGTGGAAAATACATCTCAAGAAAGCATAAAGTTTCATAGTGCCTTTTTTTCAATGACTCGGGATCTGCCTTAGTACTTTCTGACCAATTGCATTGAATAAAAAGAAAAAGTTCATTATACCCTCTTGAACATTGATAGGTAGGATATTTCGAATTCCAACAGCGATCATATGTGTAAGCAATACATGGTAATCATGAGACTTCACACTGGGAGCTACTTTTAGATCTAGAAATGAAATAAGCCTTGAGACGTTCGTCGAGTAGCCGGATGGTACTCTCACATTTTTCAAGAACTCACAAACCTCTTTATTCTCATGTTTTGAAAGGGTTATGCATGATGTGGGTAGTTTTGTTCCTTTTATCGAGTCATCGAGCCATAACTTAGACCTAATTCCCATTTTCTTTAGATATGCTCATGCATGTCCATGGTCCCTAGTTTTCCCATTTGTTTTAAGCAATGTCCTGAGTAGGCTCTCGCACACATTCTTTTCAACGTGCATCACATCAATCGAATGACGGACGTCTAAGTCTTTCCAATACGGTAGCTCCCAAAAAACCGATTGCTTCTTCCACATGTCATCTTTTCACCAGTATTTTTGTTAGTCCTTTTCTGCTTACCAAGGATAACATGGATATCTTTAACCATTTCATAGTCTTCATGACCTGTGAGATAGGGTGGAGGACGCCTCTTCAGTGTTACCACTAAAATTATCTTCCATACTCCGAAACGGGTGCTTCATTAGAATGTAGCGTCGATGTCCCATGTACACTATTTTTCGTGACTCGCTCAAACACTATGAGTCTATTTCTCTAAAACAATGTGGACATCACAACCTACTTTCTTACTCTGTCCGGACAAGTTATGTGCCACTGGAGAATCACTAACAATCACAAATAAAATGGCTTCGAGG
Source organism: Tuctoria greenei (assembly GCA_036927565.1). Classification (NCBI taxonomy): domain Eukaryota; kingdom Viridiplantae; phylum Streptophyta; class Magnoliopsida; order Poales; family Poaceae; genus Tuctoria; species Tuctoria greenei. Next base: position 118,863,608 of record JAYESD010000001.1, read on the forward strand.
CCAAAATACTCAATCTTGTTCTCATCCCAGACTTGCACTTCGTCGTTGTACCACAACTAGTTCAGATCTTCAACCAAAGTCCTGAAATAAGTGTCGATGTCATTCCCAGGTTGTTGTGACCCCGGTATCAATGCTGACATCATAATATATTTTTGTTTGTTGCACAACCAAGGAGTAATGTTCACAATTGTTAGCACAATTGGGCATGTGCTATGTGTGCTACTGTTCAAAAAATGATTCACGCCATGTGTAGCCTCAGATCAATGGCAAATACAGCATTTCGTGAATCAATATTTCACCACTGTGTGGCATCAGCAGGATGTTTATGATTCCAACATTTTGCTTAGGCTTCTCATTGTGCCATTGCAACAATCCTGACTCCTTCTTATTTGCAAACCAACGCTTCAAAAATTAGGAATAATAGGAAAGTACCAAAACATCTTTTTGGGCTCTCTTTTTCTTCTTTTTCTATTGCAGTTCTCATCATCACCTTCGTATTTCCTACGATTGAATTGGTCGAGTCCAAAAATAGAGCATTTCTCAAGGTTTTCGTACTTAGGTCCACGATATAGAATGCAGTCATTCTTGCACGCGTGGATTTTCTCCACCTCCAAACCTAGTGGACAGATTATATGTTTTGCCTCATAAACTGTCTTAGGGACCGCGTTGCCTTCAGGAGAATTTCCTTAAGGAGGGTCAACAATTCCTTAAAACTACAATCACTCCATCGGTTGCTCGTATTCAACTGGAAAAGTTTCACAATCGCAAATATTCTCGTGTATCGAGCCGCACAACCATGATACAATAGCTTCTTTGAGTCTTCGATCATCTTCTTGTACGTTGCAAGTTCACCATTACTGTATTGATCATCGTCGTCATGTCTCTCAACATTGCATACCATCTCCTCTATGTTATACACCTGAATCTCAATATCGTCATCGTTGAATCCTAATATATCTTTCTCATTCACATTTTCGCCGTGATCTTCTTCGACACTAGTCGGGACCTCCCTCTCCAGATATAAATCTCTCATATCTGGTTCATTAAGTCCCTCCTGCCCATGTTTGTTCCAACATCAATAATCCACCATGAATCCATGCATGATCAAATGTGACCTCAACACATCATTTGTGCGATATTTCTTCTAATTCTTGCAATGTTTGGAAGGACAACAAATATTCTCTCTAATGTTATCCAACATGCCTTTCTTCGCAAAATCAATAAATGCATCTACCCCTTTGATATACTCATTGCAAAAGCTCGACTCATACATCCAACTATGATCTGGCAGCATCTATGTACAGAAAAGAAGAGCTAAATCAAAGAAATTGGAAGCCACTAATAGTCAAGGGGTAAAAAAGGAAGGAGCAGGAGAGGGGGAGAGGACTAACCCATTGTTTTAAGGGCCATTAATAATCACCGTAGGATTTTTAGAAAGGGCATCTCCAAATAGGGAAGAACAGGGCAAGGACAGGGCCGATCTGCCAGCCACTATTCTGTTGTAGTTGAGAGCTCGTATAAGGACATAAGAAATCGAGACAAACCTTTGTAACGGGTTTTTCTCTATATTGGTAATCGGAGATGCGCCCACTTCCATGATAAAAGGAGGCGCGCCCAATCAGCGGGAATGAGAGACGCGCCCACTTCCATGATATTAGGAGATGGTCTCCACGAAACAATCGTCTCCTTTTGTTTCATAATATGAGTCGCGCTTAAGGAAGGCTCATCTCCCTTTTATTAGTGAAGCGAGCGGGTCTTGGATATTAATCTAAGGGCCAATTGTGTTTTGACCATTGTTTTAGAAGCTAACAGCCACAACTTTTTTGAACCAAAGCATTAGACTATCACAACTCCGTTTAGTACCTTTAACGGTGTTAACTTTGATGTGTAAAGACAGATATGTCCTTTGTGATTTTACCACAATTTTTATGTTACAATTGTATTACTACCATGATTTTAACACAAGACATCGTAACTTTGAACAAAATTCAGCAACATAATATGGAAATAATGTGAACAATTTTTTTTGAAAAAATTGAAAATCAGAAAATAATATCTTATAAAAAATCCTTAATAATGAAATGTGACACCCGGTTCTGAAAATGAACCAAGTGAACGCATATGTTTGCCCAAGACGTTCAACACACATACACGAGTGCATTCACAAAAGGATAACCAGAAAATTACCACAAAACAAGATTAATAAGCACTTTTATTACATAATTCATAATATCCTCGAATACAAGCTCTAATGATTATAAATGACAAGTTTGAACTAATGCAGTGGAATTAAACTAAATAAGCAACTATGCAGCTAAGAAAATAGGGTAGTGCGGCTCCAAGCGACACCACAGGCAAAGATGACGGCAGACACGGCCTAGAACTCTGATATCATCGTTACACGGGGGAATTGCAAGGGTGAGTACATGTTGTACTCAACAAGTGTGGAAAGTATGACATGTAGTTGATTCAAATGACGACAATAATAAAGTCCAAGTGCTGAAAAGTACATTAAAACATTTGAAAAGCAATAAATTATATGTATGTGAAGTAAACCCATCATAAACCATGTAGTTATCATAATACCAGTCCATATTCCATTACCATCATCCATATTCTAGATTATTACCATCATCATCATTCCATGTCCAATTATCATTATTCAATTCACGACCATAACCAACCATAACAGTACCAAACCATCCTAATACCCAAGTCCCTCTAATCATGTAGGTCATCCAGGTGCTCATAACCGGGAGCACAGCTATCATGATAGTTTTAATACTCTGCAGAGTTTGTACCACATTACCCACGTGTTTGTGATTTCATCACCTGTCGGCAACTAAAGAACCTCCCTTATGCCAATTATACTTCCTTTGGTGTATGGCCAGGAGATCACAAAATAACCTTTACAAAGGGACTACTAGCATGTACGGACCCACTAAGGTTTCGCCGGTGGCGATGTCTCCAACTGAGAACATCTTCAACCAAGGGCCTCCTCTTGTTCCGTTCGTATCCCAAGAAGTCCCGCCAACCATATCCAAACCCAATCTGACTCCCCTTCCCCGGTGTGCCAAATGATCCACCCAATACTAGCAATACCCTAATTAGTTAGCTACGCCGCACCCGTACTTGGCCTCATCATCGCACTGTTGTCCTGGCTTATTCTCGTATGAACCGGTCCTTAGATCTAAAGCAAGGAAACCACCATAGCTTCCAAACCAACCACATACCATGCTTGCTTAGATCACCCATTGCCATGTCATATTGACCAGTTCATATTAACCATAATCTCATTAATGCATAATTAAATGGTATAGTTGTTTTCCCATCCCAAATAATTAAGCGAAGCAAAAAGGTAAAAAGCCTTTTCCGACTCTCTACCATATATTCTAGGTGGCAAGGGTGGTTAAACAAAGCTAGTAAACTCCTATCGTAGGGGTTCCCATTAAATTGACATAAGCATGCAGTTTTGCAAACAAAATATTTATTTTTGAAACAGGATCAATATGTTCAAGGACACTTGCCTTGCTCTTGGGTTTGGTTTAGGTCAAAGTCTTCAAATTCCTGGTGCTGGAGATCTTCCGCATTACTGTCTAGCGCAAATCCGTCTAAATCGCGCAACGAACATACAAGACAAGAATTCAATTAATAAGTGAACAAATATTACTCAATATGTCATGACATGCATGATTAATGCAAATGCAAAATAAAACTTGTTAATAAGTTGTTTTTGATGTATATTAACTAGATCTAATAGTTTTTAACAAGTTTGGACAGGTTGGAAGTTGATTCAAATCAATTTAGAATTAATTTAGCAGAAAATAGATTGCAAAATCGGACTAGTCTGCTGCGGGGCCAGACTAGTCCGCCCTTCGCAAGGACAGCGAACTATGGTTTTCTAGATCAACGTGAATTTTGAGAAATGGGGTTGAATTCATGTGAGAAAGAGGAAGTAGAAAGTGTATCAGGTGTTTAGAACTCCAATAGATCAAGGGTTTTGGAGGCAACACATGGATCTTGACGATCTAGGATTGATGAAGATCTTGATGGTGAATTGGTGATGAAGAACAAAAACTTGATGGAGATCTTCATCCTTTTTCGTTTCCTCCTCTTCTTCTTCTTGATCGGGATCTCCTTCTCCCTCCTTGATGGCGGCTATTCACAAGCTAGGGTTTGGGTGTATTTCAATTGAAGCAAAGAGGTAAAAAGGTGGGATGTTGGTTTGTTTATATAAGGGTGGAGGCTAGGGTTTGATGGATTTTGAGTTTGGGGTTGGTGGAGGCCAGTGTGGGGTCCAACATGGGCTTCAAAATGAGTTAACGCGTCGTACTTAGGCCCACTTAAGGTAAAACCCAAAAACACTTAGTGAGAGATCAAATTGGAATCGCGATTTATCGGATAAGTCCGCAAGAGGGCCAGACTAGTTCGAAGACTGACAGAGGCGAAAACGGACAAGTCCGGACTATATCAGACAAGTCCGAACTTTTTCAGGGAAAATCAAACAAGTCTGGCCAAAACCGGACAAGTCCGATTTTAGTTAGAGGGAAAACGGACAAGTCCACTGGAATACCGGACAAGTCTGGGCAAGTCCAGGGACTTAGCAAAATTTCCAAGGAATTGGGATACCGGACTAGTCTGCTACGGACCGGACAAGTCCGAAACTGTACAGAGGCAAAAACTGGAATAGTCCGCACTGAAATGGACATGCCGATGGAGGTCAGAGAGAAATCGGACTAGTCCGCACCAAAATGGACTAGTCCGCACTTCCCAGAATTCTTAAGTGCGGTTTTGCTCTAAATTCATTTTAAACTCATTCCCTTTTATGTGGATTAATGTTAAACATGTATTAGAATGTATGCAATGTGTGATGGATGAAAATGAGGGTGTTACATGAAACATAATTTTGACAATGATTCGGTAACATTTAGATATAATTCTCACATAATCTCACACATGAATCATATGCACGATTCAATACAATCAAAATACAAAGTATAACAATATACTCCCTCCGTCTCCAAAAGTTTGTCGCTTTGTAGTTCAAAAATGAATTACAAAACGATAGACTTTTGGGACGGAGGTGGTATATCCTAACAAAAAAAAATATAGTATCATTTGTTCAACACTTGAATTTCACCGACGCATTGCCGCCTCCGCAGACCCGTCGCGATGCGCCAAACTGCCGGTGTTTCCACTATGGCTGCCGCACTGAACTGCCACAGCATCGAACTGCCGCCGTCTCTACTAGGGCTGCCGCCCAGCCGCGCCTTGCCCGTCGGCCATCCTCCTCTGCGTCGCGCCCACCTCCGTTGGTTTTCCCCTTAGACTTTTTTGACGGGGTTTCCCTTAGACTTCATGCAGCATTTTCAAATCAAACTCTGATGCACTACTTACTAAAACACAGGATATACATTATCTTCGGAAAAATGGACTCAGTGAAGCGTCCATTCAGTTTTAAAGATGATCCAGAACTGCTTAACATTACTCCTCTAGACACAGTAGTACAAGACGCTGGCAGATCATCAGATGAAAGCAACAGCAGGATACCTCATGCACAGATTAGAAATCTGAGTAAAATATCAAGAGGCAAAAGACCTAAAGGAAGAACATCTGCTGGAAAAACAGAGCGGGGCATTCTTAGGGACCAACCTCCTGGGCATTGTGGAAGCCCCTGCAGTTGATATGTTATCACAGCAAATCTTGAGAACCTCCGCAGATCCGTCGCGCTGCGCCGAACTGCCGGCGTCTCGGCTATGGCTGCCGCGCCGAACTGCCGCTGTCTCTACTAGGGCCGCCGCCCAGTCGCTTATTGCCCTCCTCTGCATCGTGCCACCGGCCGCCATGCCTTGCCCTTCTTCACGCCACGTTCATCGGCTGCCGCTTGGGTTCCGAGCGTGCCGCCATGCCTTGCCCTCCTCCGCGCCGTGCCGCCGTGCCTTGCCCCGCTCCGTGCCGCGCCCACCGGCCGCCGCACCTTGACCTCCTCTGCGCCGTGCCAGTCAGCCGCCGCTAGGGTTCTGAGCGTGCCGCCCTGGAGAAGTCACTCTGGTAGTCGGGTAGTGCAATCGTGCACACTGAAACAATAGGGAGGGGCACTTTGGTCCTTCTGTGATTTCCAACTAATTTTTTCATTTGTTTAATACCCTTTATTCCAAGCTTCTTAACAGTGTTACAAATCTATGGTTAACGGCAGAGTGAGGTTTAAAAATGATGGCTAAAACACAAAATTTAAAAATCTAGGTCTAAATCACAATTAGATGCTAAAATTATGGTCAAAATACAGTTGTTCCTTAACACTACTACAATAAGACTCATCGCAGACGGCACCAAACGTATTATCACACGCGGTTTCTAAAACCGCTTGAAATGAAGAGTTTGTGATAATCTGCAATTTGACAGGCGGAGAAGTGAAACCGCCTGTGAAGACATATTATCACAGGTGGTTCTTTACTTAGGCTATCCGCCTGTGAATACCTATTTATCACAGGCGGGTTGTGCAGCATATATAAGCGCCTGTGATAATTGTGTTAGCATAGGCGGATCTTTAGCTACGATAAGTCGGCTGTGGAGATAGTTTATCGCAGCTGGTTTGTATCATAACAATTACCGTCTATGATAATTAGGTTATCACAGACGGTTCTTTATCTATATCTAGCCGCCTGCGGTAATGATATTCCACAGGCAGGTCTAGCCATAAGTAAATAACCGCTTGTGATAAGGTATAACTTATGCAATACTACCAGCTGTTATTTCTAATTTCCAGTTCAATTCAATATATAATCACAGAAGTCAACAATATCATCACAGAAGTAAACAATATAATCACAGAAGTCAATTTCACTAAAACAATATACATATGTACAAGTTACACATACAAGTCATCTCATAGTTTACAAGTTTCACTAAAAATTGTTTCTATTAGCATAGTCGCAAAGTTCTGGCACATCAGCTATTGCACCATGCTCATCAAAGAACTCCCCTCTTTTGTGCTAAATTTCGCGACGCACGAATTGACACAGTTCAAAAGCAATCTTGTCAGGTCCTCCACCAGGAATACTTCTACAAACCGGTTATTCTTTGTTCACATTCTTCGTGTGCTGCAATAAAACACATAACAAGATTTAGAATGTGTCAGTTTGAATAATCTCAAAGTATAGATCAAAGTGAGAGTATACAATAATTTATTTGGTATTTTCGGAGCAATTGTACTATGATCAATTGAATTTTGAAGTTGGAATCAAAATTTGAAACTAATGAAACTCAAAAGTAAGTAAATAAGATATCGACATTAAGGATAACTTACATCCTCACGATTCACACTATATTCGCTGATGGTCCGAAGATGCTTGCGTACATAATACCCGCATAAGACACTCCCAACAGGCTGCTTCAAACAAGCATAATACATTTTAATGTCCAATGCATTCGTATTAGGAGGTCTCTGACCGCCAAGTTGTTCCACGTAAAACCGCCAAGCGTTGTAATACAAGAAATATCATATAAAACTTGTTAACACATTCTAAATGTGTGTAAATTAAAATTATTGAATAAACGTAAAGATTCAAAATGGAAAGGAAATCTTTGTAACGATCTGGTGGGTAATCGGCTGAGTCCAAGACTGTTGCCAAACCCTGCGTTGGCTTGATGAAGATCATTTTGTAGTGATTACTGCACACATACAAACACACGTGTTAACTATTAGCAATAATTGCTATTTCAATGTCATGTGTCAAACTTACTCGAAGTGGTACGGAGCCTTTATGAGGTCCTTGCTGTCTCTGAAAAAGTTAAATATTGCATGTCCTATGTAAGCTGCAACTTCTGTCCTTCTATCCTTCTTAAGTTTTGCGATTGATTTTTCAAAAAAAAAAAATTCATGTGCATGAACTGTACTGAGTCTCGATTCGCCTTGACGTCGAATAGCGTCTTTGCAATCCATGTAGGGTCAAGGATACCTGTCTTGCATTTCATCTTTTCATTATCCATGTATTGCATCCTATTAAAGAAGTTTAGAATTGTTATAATCTCATGAAATGTGTAGGCATGTAGTAAGAAAAGCAAATGCAAAATATTAGAGGCACTTACAAGCACCAGACTAGTAGCAGGTTGATTTCGAGCATGCCCCGGAAAAGGGTATGGAACTCTTAAAATAAAATGAGTCGTTTATCTGCTCAAGTGCTCCAGAATGCATCTTTTGGAACACGAAATATGATGCAAGAAAGATCATATTTTGTGCTGGCAAGGATGTACCACTTGTGCATTCTTTTGAGTGGGGCAGGTTGTTTGCTAAGTTGTGCGGATGTAATAAACGGTTTCCCATTCTCAAATTTAGAAGGAACATCCTCAAGCTTGTATATTGGAACTCCTGGTTTAAATAATGTTGTCCGCCGATTATACATGATACCGTCTTCTTCCCACTCCTCGATATCTTCTAATGCTGGCTCATGAGAAGAACAAGATGCACTCGATTTTCTAAAATTTTCCTTCATAGTTTCCAAATACTTTGACACTTCTGATGAAGGTTTCTTAATTTTGTATGAGCTGACTTTGATAGGCACTGATGATCGAGAAGTAGTCATCAGAAGTTCGACACTGGCTTGTTGTTGAACATGTTGTTCAACTGATTTCTCTTTATTCCCAGCAGTTGGCTCTTGTACTACTTCAAGCTGTTGCTCAACTGGTTGCTCTTTACTAGCACCAGCTCGCTCTGGTACTGCTTGAAGCTGTTGTCCAACTTGTTCCTCTTGGTTATCTTTACTAGCAAGGTTACTATCATCCTTGCTGAGACATAGGGGGAGCGGATCTTCCTGGACTGGGAGTGGATGTTCCTGTACTTTTGCCTTAGAAGACATGGTTGCAGTATTTTGAGATGCGGCGGGGCTAGAAATCGGCTCATCGTCCAACATAATATTGCGTCGGTACCAAAGGATTAATTGGTTGATAGTCTGCCCCAGAGTTGTGATCCCCTCATGTGTGATGTGGTCTATTTCATAATCTTCATAATCATTATCAATTATCTGAAGAACTTGCACCATAGCATAATATAACAGAAGTGGATTCCTGTTGAAGTCACGATTAGACTTTGCCATAGCAGTGGCAACCTGTTTGGTTTTGTTCCCTACTCTGCTGATTGGGACAAGAAGACGACAAGATTTTTCCTTAGCATATCATCGACAGCGAACTTATGGGTTGACCCTAAGCCTGGAACAGAACCTATGCTGCTACAGTAGGCAATTGGAGATACCAATTGCTCCTTTGGCACGAGAACCATCGCTGTACTCGGTGCCACTAATTGTCCCGATTGTCTATGTTGTTCCATTATTTCTTGCACATTTTCTTGGACCTTTTGAGCAATCGTTTCATCAAGTGTTTTCTTAAACTTCTCACATCTTCTATATGTGTCTTTATCTTTACGGAAACCATCTAGGCAAGAAATTTAAGAAGAGACTGCTCGAACCCGTCCACTGTGTTTAGGGTTTCCTAGGATAGCGGTAAGTTGGTGATTCTCCCTCTTCGGCTTGAAGAGACCCTTCTGTTTCTTTTCAATTACTTCTTTCATTTTTTTCCTCTACTTCATTCACAGAGTCAGACATTTCAAGTTTGCCCTCGCTGGTCAAACCTGACAGAGCAAAGACCCACCGCTGAGTTCTCTCATCGCAACCTTCTAATGGGTGAGCATCGCCCTTACTGGTAATTTCGTCTAATATCTTATTCCATTTCTAGACTTTAGGGGCATATCCGACAGACCCCAAGCAATGATGGTATTTGTTCTTTTTGGCAAGGTCTGACATAGTTGCACTTGGGGATTTAGCATCAGGTGTGGTATTTTAACGAACAAACTCTTGCCACTGAGCTTGTGTGATTTTTCCCATCTTCCTCGGGCTAGGGACCTTATCGGCCTTAACATAAGCATTCATTTCACTCTTCCAGCCATGAAACTTCTTGCCGCAAGAGACCAATGTTGCTTTCTTTACAGCTTCTTTCGTGCCTTTCGGGAACTTGAATTGTTTCTTTATCCTTTCCGACAACTCATTCTTGGTCTCCTTAGGTAATTTTCTCCAATTCTCGGTTTTGATCGGCACGATCTCTCTAACAAGAAAATCGCATGCATTTCGGTACTTGGTAACTAAATTCAATGGTTCATGGGGAAGCCCACCTAGACCGACCCTTGTTATGTACATGATGCGTTCCAATGGACCCTTATTGGGACCTCGTTGCCCTCGTTTTCGCTTGAGTGAAGTTGGGGATTCATCCATTGGAGAACCTTCTGCGGTTTTAGGAGCCGAAGTCACCTTGTTGTCTTCGCGATTAATCTAGGTAGAAAAGAATTATAAGACTTTGTATACTTGACAACCAACATTAACTTGAACTACTGAAGATAAGATTCGTGATCGATACCTCATCGCAGGTCATATTCCTGGTCGAGATCCTCTGAAGTCTTTTTAATTTTTATATTTGGAAAAGGATCCGATGGACTGTGAAAGGAGTCTGAACTGCTGGAGTCAGTAAACTCCATATTGTCTTCTTTATTGTTACCACCAGCACCAGTCTTCTTAGTGTTTTGCACTCCAGAACTAATAAGACAAAAAATATAATGAATAGCATATTAACTCTACATGAAGTGTCCCGTAGAACCATCAACCACTTGTGTGTGTCAAACAATTTATGAAGTTATGGCCAAAACACGAGTACAAGGTGAGATATTCGACTTGCGATACCATTACATCCAGCATGTGGTTAGAATGGATGGTGCTTAGTATAAAAAGAACAAGACACATTCCTTAATTGACCGAGAGGGACTACAGTCCAAATTGCCTCTCAATACACAAGTTCATCTTCTTTCAGATTTTATCCCATATCTAAGTATATTATGCCCTAAGCTCGTAAACAGTGGTGGCCTTGCCACACAATTCAACTTTTACTGGTATAAGCATGGCTAAGCTTGACATTTCAAAAAAAAACTAACCCAGACCTTCGTGGGATGGCTAGGGTTCAAAAACTTGAAAAAATCTATGCACGGTGGCAACGAGAAGGTATCACATGATTATAAGGCCATGTACCGTGCAAAGTTCTTAGTCCATATATGCTTAAAGAGAGAGATCCATTTCCATATATAAGAGGGTATCATTTGTAAAAAATAAAAAAGGGGGAGGGGTGGGCTAGGGGTTAAGGACCTTAGTAAGATGAATGTCAGTCTACTGAGCAAATGGTAGTGAAGATTGGAAAAGGAATAAGGGCTTTGGCAGGACATTATCAGAGTTAAATACATTAGGGATTCCTCTGTTGGGACATTGAGACATAAAATTTCTAACTCTCCCATACGGAGAGACCTTCAAAATGTCAAGATTATATATACAAGAGCAGAAAATTTATTTTAGGGAATGGTGAAACAATAAGTTTTTGGCTAGAAATTTGGTTAGAGGTAAAACCTCTAGCCAGCCTGTACATCATTCCATTTGAACTTTGTGTTGACAAAGACATCTCTGTTGCCCAGTGCTTTGCGCAAAACTTAATGGTCTAACAGTGCAGCAAAATGATGATATTGTGGTGTGGAAATGGAACAAAACAGGTGCCTTTTCAGTTAATTCGGTTTATACTAAATTAACTAGGTCATATTCTGGACATGGTTATAAACAAATTTGGAAAGCTAGACTCCCTCCCAAAATCAAAATCTTTATGTGGTTGATTGAAAATGATGCCTCATGTAGCTTTTTCCCATGGATTTGAAATAGTGAATCATTTTGCTTTTTGGCTGTTGCATAAGCTTGGATAGCCTGCTCCAAACCTGCATATGGTTCATAGCGTCATAACAACACAAGTTGTTTGACCAAAAACTACCAGCATAGTTTATCATGTCTAAACCCTAACCAAGGAAACCTATGTCGTGGTCCACCACCACCACCAACAGGATGCCTAACCTTTTCAAATTCCCGAACCCTAACCAAGGAAATCTATGCAAGGCACCATTTGACTAGGCTCACGGCGAGGGCAAGGAGGGAGGCGACATGGCAACGGAGGAGGGAAGTTCGAAAGGTTTAGTATTTATCGTGAAGCTCAGCGGTGAAAGCAAGGGCTTCGCTCGGTGTACCTGGAAGTGGCGAGGACGAAGCAAACGGACAACGGCAAAGCTCGGTGGCGAGAGCGGCGAAGACTTGGCGGCAAACGAAATTTTGGCAGCCTGACTGCATCTAAGTGATTTCACCTGGGTTAGGTTTTTCTAACGCAGCCGAGGGCTATATATATACACCTATCTTCTCAGGCGGTTTTTAAGTACCAACCGCCTGAGAAGATGTTTATCTCAGGCGGGTGGCAATTACCAACCGCCTGAGTAGATGCATTTATCTCAGGCGGTTGGTAAGTCATACCCGCCTAAGATAATCTTCTTCTCAAGCGGTTATTCGGTACCAACCGACTGAGAAGATATTTATGTAAGCTTAGTTAATATTCTTGATTAAATGTGGGGCCTTTCAAAGCCCAAATTCCACTTTCTTGTAATATGATTGTGTATTAAAGGTTACCATTAAATTTCAATTCATAAAGCCTTTGAAATTGGTCAGAACATAAAAAGCATATAACAATTGCTATTTGTCATTTTTTCTATCTTGATGAATATAATGATTTTTTCGTTTATTTTTTCAATGGATATTTTTAGTCATCATACCAACCTCTATGAATTTTTTTAGATTTTTTTTAAAATTTTTTGAATCAATGTGTGTTCAAAATTTGATGAATGCCTCATATGTATACGAGCATTTGGTTAGAATGATGGATAATTTAAATATTGACATGTTGGAATGCTTTAAAAAATTAACAAAATTCATACATGTATAAATAATACAAATATGTTCATACAAACGATTTTCAGTGAAGGATCCCTTTTTTAGGAGATACACAAATGTGAATAATACGTGAGTGTAAATTAATTTGATATTTACCAAAACATTACAATGTTAGCTATACATGTTTTAAAATATTTGGTCCAGGTGGTAGATGTTATTTTTTGAAAAATATAGAAGAAAGAATCATCGAATTTGGACTCAATTTGCAGAATCTATACATGTTTGAGTATTTATATTGGAATCTAAATAAAAAAGAAGAAAGGGAAAAGAAAACTGAAGAACATGCTCGGGCAATTATCCCAGACGGTTGGTACTTAATACCCGCCTGAGATAATATTTTTCTCAAGCGGTTATTCACTTCCAACCGCCTAAGAAGCAGTTAAAAACCGCTTGAAAAGACCTCCTAAACTTAATTTTTATCACAGGTTGCTGTTTCGTTAAAAACCGCCTGTGAAAACCGACCCCTATATAAAGAATCCTCGGGCACCACAGAAAACCTAACCCTGGAGATTTTCCATCGACGCCGCCAGGCTGCCAAAATTTTCCGCTGTGCGCCGGCCGATACTGCATTCATCGACTGATCAACCTTCAAACAGAAAAAAGGTTAGAAGAGACTTCTTTTTCACTATCATGTTTTTAATTTGTTCTGTTTTCATAGTTTCATTTTGTTGTGTTTGCGTATGCCTGTAGCCCCCCCCCCCCCCCCCCCCCCCAACCACTTGAGATTTGTAGTAGATTTGAATAATTAAAAGTTGAAAGATGTAGTTTAGTCTCCCCTTGAGCTCACCCCTGAATTTTATAGAACAAGAAGTAGATTTGAAGGATTAAAGGTTGAAGATGAATACAAGCACATCACGTGTTTGATGAAATGTTTCAATGAATAAGAGAAAAATTCCTGAAGGTGACGATGACGATACTTCTGGCGATGCAGACGGGAAGAATAATAGAAAAATTCCTGCCTTGGTGATGTGGTACCTTCCGGTAATTGATTGCTTGAAGCGTTTGTTCTCCAACCCTTGGGAGGCTAAACTTATGCATTGGCATTCCGAGCAGTGCAAGAAGAATGAAAAAAAATTCGACACCCTGGTGATGCAACGCAGTAGAAAATTTTTAATATTCAGTATCCAGAATTTGCAAAGGAAATCAGAAATGTAAGGTTTGCTTTGGGTACAGACGGAATGAATCCGTTTGGTGAAAAAAGGAGCATACACAGCACATGGCCCATGGTCTTAACGATGTACAACCTCCGACGTGGTTGTGCCACAAACAGAAATATATCTTGTTATCCATTCTTATTCAAGGTCCGAAACAACCGGCATCAAAATTGATGTGTTCTTGGAACCTTTAATGGAAGATATGGCAAAATTGTGGAATGAAGTGGTACGTATATGGGATGAGTACAAGCGGGAGTATTTCATGCTAAGAGCAATGATATTCGTTACCGTGCATGATTACTCCGGACTGTTTACATTATAGGGACAACTGAAAGGGAATAAAGGTTGTTTAAGGTGCGTGGATAGAACTGGATTTTTATACCTCACTTCATCCAAAAAGACGGTGTACATGCAACATCGGTGGTTCTTGACAGATACACAAAAGTATTGGAAGATGAAAGAACAATTTGATAACAAAATCGAAAAAAATACTGCACCAAAACCTTACAGTGGAAAACTTGTGTTCGAAATGTTCAATAACATTCATATTGCTTTCGGTAACGGCGAAAAATGTAAAGGAATCAAGAGAAAGAAAAGTACATCTTCGGGTGATACAACTGACATGGCTTTCAAGAAACAAACAATTTTTTTCAAGTATCTTTCATATTGGAATAATCTGAAATTTTGCCATAGTATTGACTTGATGCACGTTACAAAGAATGTATTTGACAACATCATTGGGACCTTGCTAGACATGCCGAGAAAAACAAAGGATGGATTAAATTTATGGACCTAGTAAATCTTGATTTGAGACCAGAGCTTAAATCCAGTAGAAAAGGCGAACGGGAAGCATTACCTTCCCCTAGCCAGCTACAACATGACACTAGAAGAGAAAAAAGCAATTTGTGAATGCTTGCGTGGGATCAAAGTGCCCACGAGTTTCTCATCCAATATCCGCAAAATAGTCTTGATGAAAGACGTGTCTTTATTCTGTTATAATTCCCGCGACTGTCACATGAGATGACAGTGTTCCTTGCCATTGCAATAAGAGTCATCAAACCTGAGCATATATAAGTTGTCATCACACGTTTGTGTTACTTCTTCAATGCAGTATCACAAATGGTAATGCCCGTATTTAAGTGCCAATGGGTCAAATATCCTGATGGTGTGAAAGTGGACAATTACGGGCTGACACTGGTAGACTTGAATAAAGTGGGTTATAAAGATGACCTGTAGGTTCTTGCCGATAGTGTTGCACAAGTTTTTTATGTTCAAGATCCCGAAACTGAGAAGATGCACGTAGTTGTTTCTGGAAAGCGTAATATTGTTGGGGTTGAGAATGTGGGAGATAATGAAGAGGAATATAATCAGTATGAAGAGATGTACCTTTTCACAGAACCAGAAAACATCAAGCGCGTAGAGAGAAGCATTAAAAAGGATTTGAAACCCTATATGCGAGAAGATGTCAATGCTGGAATAAATGTATGATATATATTGTATATATTTGTATCCTTTGAAATCGACTTATAATAATGCTCTATTTCATCTTTAGATAGCATGTTTCAAACATTTTTTAGTTCAGCTTCTGTTTCGAACATTATTACATTATTATATTTATCACCTTCACTTGTTCTATAAGTTATCAAATTGTATGTGTATATAAATTTCTTCTAACCTATGATGATCAGACTTGCCTTCCAACAGCTTGGTTCCAAACAACATCTAGAAGCACAACTCTTGAAGCTCCTGTCAAGCTAATCCCTTCACAGCAAGCACTTGTAGATGCAAGTAACACCCGAGACTAATCATTTGGATTGTTAAAAGCTTCAATTGAAGTCTGACGATACTTCCCATCCTTTTGAGGGCTTATTTGGATAGGAGTGGATCCACTTCAATATAAGTGGATTGAGGTGGATTGAGGAGAAAATTAGTTCATTCTTCACTCCAATCCACATCAATCCAATTAGATTGAGTACACTCAAACAACCCCTGAAAGATTTCTTTCTCTTCTCTCCATTTTAAAAACTATAAAGATGCTACTTTATCAGTTCTAATGGCTGAATATATTGACTACAAATCAGTATCATCTCTCTTAGTGTTTCACACAAGCGACAAAGCAAACAACTTCAATCAGAAATCTTGTTTTTACCATTTTCATAGAAATTTGACCTTAATGTTTCAAGCATAGATTTATCAATACGTGAAGCTTCCTCATCAGACATGTTAATGACAGTTACAAGTGAAGGGTGTGTCGAAGCTAATGAAATTTTAACGGGACTGAAGACAAAGAGATGCTGCATACGAGTGACAATGTCCAGGTTAGACAACATGAAGCTATGATGGCAGCCTTCAACAACATGAAAAGTGATGCCAAGGTTATGCTTGCATCAACCAAGGCATGTTGTGAGGGCATAACACTTGTTAGAGCATCACGGTTATGCTTGCCCCAACAAGTGTTATACCCTCACAACATGTCTTGGTTGATGCAAGCATAACCTTAACATCACTTTACATGTTGTTGAAGGTTGCCATCATAGCTTCATGCTAACCTAGACATTGCCACTCATATTCAGGATCTCTTTGTCTTCATTTCAATTTAGATTTTGTTAGCTTTGACACATCCTTCGCTTATAACTGTCATTAACATGTGTGATAAGAAAGCTTCACTTATTGATAAATCTATGCTTGAAACATTAAGGTGAAATCCCTATGAAAGGGTGAAAACAAGATTTGTGATTGAAGTTGTTCGCTTCCTTGTGTGAAGCACTAAGAGGGTAGGTACTAATTTTTAGTCAATATATTTAGGCATTAAAACTGAGAAAGGAGCATCTTCCTAAGTTTTAAAATGGACAAGAGGAAAAGAAATCATTCAAATGGATGGGAAAATCTTTCGAAGGATCGTCAGGCTTTAATTGATGCTTTCAACAATCCAAATGATGAGCCACGGATGTTACTTGCATCTACAAGAGCTTGCTGTGCAGGGATTAGCTTGACAGGAGCTTATCAGCATCACAGATGGTTCTTAATTAACAAGCAGCCTGTGAAAACAATGACTTTCCCTAGGCGGTTCTTGAATAAAAACTGCTTGTGATGATTGAACCAGTACATACGGTTCTTAAACAATGACCGCCCATGAAAATCATGTATTTACTCAGACGATGGTTAATTAAGAACTGTATGTGAAGTTTGTTACATCACAGACGGTTCTTAATTAATAACTGCATGAGAAAATCATGTATTTACCCAGACGGTTGTTTTTTAAAATCCGCCTATGATGTTATATCATCACAGACGGTTATTATTTCATTCGTCACCACAATCGCATTTTTTTTACGGATCGCCTGTGTTTGAAAAATCGAGAGGCCTGTGAAAATGCTTTTTGTAGTAGTGTAATTTAACTGAGATGCGCCTTAAAGTATGCCATCTCCTTCTACCCTCAACCGAGCCTAGCCTACTCTGATTCTCGCTGATGCGGGTGCGTCTCATTTTCCATATCGGATACGGTCGCATTTGCCCTCGTTTCCGATCTTTGTCTCCGATTCGAGGTTCTTACGTAGTGGCAAGTAGGAAAGTCACAAGTAATTACACAATTTTGAGATCTAGATTATCTTTTCAAGCATTGAATCAAGGTACCCTGGAGCTTTGTAACAATAACAATAATAATAATAGTAATAGTAATAGTAATAGTAATATAATAGTAGTAGTAGTAATAGTAATAGTAATAGTAATAATAATAATAATAATACGCTTTTACAAACATAAGTAAAAGCTATTTGGACAGAAGAACCGCTATGGTCATGGAAACGGATGTAGCATAAAAGTATTTTGTTTCGGTAATTATAATTCTTTTTGTGGGATTATGTATTGAGTGTTAAAAACATTTATTGTTGCATTGATTATAGAAAAAGTTTATAAGTCGTAGCCGTTTGCTCTAGATCCAACCACTTAAGCCATAGGTTGAAAGGAGATTATAATTTCAAATACCTGAAAATTAGCAACTCATTTCGTTTTGAGTTTTAGATGCTCCACCCAACATCGTTTTTTTTTTGACGTGAATCACCCAACATGGTCTTGTTTTGAAAAAGCGAGCAGATGTATGCACTAATGCACACAATCCTTTTTGTTTTGTTTGTCCGCCATTTTTTCCTACAGGATTCTGGCGCGAGTGCCAGTATTTTGTCCGTACAAGAATGCTGGACGATTATTTAATTTGAGACAGATGGACCTAATCTAGTGGACGATGTATATATATGATTATAGAGATGCACTACGGTCATACATGATTTTAGCGTTCATTTCGAGCTGCGTTCTGATCCAGTTCAATGTTGAAATGTAGTCTAAATTTCTATGAGGTTGTGATATCAAGTTTTGTTCGTACAGAATTCCTACGTTTTTAACAACTGATAAGTTCCTCCCTTGTTTCAACGGGCCCTCAGTGTACCACAACTAGAACCAAATTGAAGAACCAACAGGCCAGCACAATTGCTCATATTATGATGTACATTTGAGCAACAATCGGTGATCCCAATCGACAACAGAACCCATGCACGATGCATTTCACACTATTAATCCCAAAAGGTCATACAAATTAGCACAACCCTCACCGTCCAGTTGGGTGGACGAGCTGCGAGAACACCACGCTGTTGGCTATGTCCTCCTCGTCCATGTCCTCACTGATCAGCTCCAGCGCCGCGGCTGAGGCGGCCATGCTATCAGCCGCAGACACTGTGCTGCTGCCACTCACGCTGTTTCCGCCCTCCGGCTTCCCGCCGTTCTCAAAGGTGTCCTGCATCTGCAGCGCGAACTCGAGGTTCCAAAGCACGTCGCCCATTGAGGGGCGGTCGGCGCCGTGGTCGGCCAGACACTTCTCCGCTGTCTCGGTATACTTCTTCAGACAGTCCGGCGCTATCTTACCCTTCAATAGCGGGTCGACGATGTCCTGCAGTGCTCCCTTCCTCTGGCAGCTCAGGGCGTGGTCGGCTAGGCTGACCTGTTCCCTCGGCAGGCTCGGGTTCAGAGCGGGTCGCGCGCAGAGCACCTCGAAGAGGACCACGCCGAAGGAGTAGACGTCAGATTTCTCGGTGAGCTGCTGCCGTCGGAAGTATTCGGGGTCGAGGTAGCCGAAGCTGCCCTTGACCATGGTGCTGACGTGCGTCTGGTTCTTGACTGTCGGCCCCGTCTTGGACAAACCGAAGTCTGACACCTTGGCCACCCATTTCTCGTCAAGAAGGATGTTGGTGGTCTTGACGTCACGGTGGATGATGGTGTACTTGGCGCCGGTATGGAGATAGTGCAGGCCCCGCGCAGCCCCAATGGTGATCTCGAGGCGCTGCCGCCACGACAGAGCTGGCTTTCCGCTTTTGTACAGGTGTTCCCGGAGCGTTCCGTGCGCCATGTAGTCGTACACCAGGATCATCTCGCCGTCGTCCTCGCAGCAGCCGATCAGCGAGACGAGGTGCTTATGCCGGAGCTTGGAGAGCATCTCAATCTCCGTCTGGAATTCCAGCACACCCTGCTCCGACGACGGATTGCTCCGCTTGATGGCCACCTTGGTGTTGCCGTCGACAACGCCTCTGTACACCTTGCCGAACCCGCCCACGCCAATCACCAGAGACTCGTCAAAGTTCTTTGTGGCCGACTTGATCTCGTGAAACGAGAAGTGCCGGCACATGGCCGTGATGTTTGGGTTCAGCGCTGCGCTCTTGCTGCCGGACGACTTGCTCGTGTTGGTGGTTGAGTTGCCGCCGTACACGGGTAGCCACCCCGAGGAGTGTGAGACGCTGGTGCCTAGTGCCCGCCTCTTCTTGGACTGGTACACAACGACGCAGATGGCCGCGACGACACCGAAAGCTGTGGCACCACCAGCCGCTCCACCAATCACCGCGGCCTTGAGATGGCTCGGTTTGGCCTTGAATTTCCCCTGCGTGACTGCCAATTCTGCTTCCTCGAGCATTTTGGACGGATCAGGGTTCGGCCCCGCCAGGTTGCCGGAGCTGTCGCTCATCTTGAACACCTCGAGACCATTCAGGATAGCGTCATAGAATTCCGGCTTCATTGACACGGAAGGGTGCAGCGCAATCCAAAGAATCTTGTTGCCGGGGATGTCGGGCATGAACGTCGCGTAATCCTTATACACCGGCACATCCTTATCCGACGTCCACCCGATGACGTCAGCATCTGCCTGAGCTGTCTTGTTATTGATGTAGATGTCGAACGCCCGCTGGTTAGCCTTTGAGTTGAGCAGCTCGCAGAAGTGGAGCCGAATCACGTAGGTGAAGTTGCTGTCCACCTCGAAAACCCATGTGAGATTGTAGTTCTGGTTCACCTTTGGATCAGGACCCATCGTTCGGCTGGTGAGGTAGAGGCTCGCCGGCGCAGCAAACTCCGCCTCGGGGCTTGGGTACTTGATCTGAACCTTGTCCTCAGCCTCGTAGGTTACCCCCACGGCGGCGCCGTAGAGATAAGGTGTGTCGGCATACCACTCGCGCGAGAGACCGGAGTCATTTGTCGCGGCAATGTATGAGCCGCCGACGTTGAGCCGATACATGGTTTGCAGGCTTCCAGCACCTGTGTCAACGGTCTGGTCAGCAAAGTCAACCATCGTGGCGGGGTCGGCGAAGATGTTTGGCATGGAGATGATCTCAATGCCATTGACGAATGCGTACGACGCGTTGTTCATCGCGGTTGGCGTGAAGGTGAGCGACAGCGAGCCACTTTCAGATGGCGGCAGCGTGAACTCCCGGATAACGTACGCCTGACTGAGAGCCTTGGAGGTGATGTACGCGCTGAAGTTGCGGAGCAGCGTGACGCCGGTGGAGGTAGACACGGAGAAGAAGAATTGTTCCGTAGGAAGGCCATGGTAGGCCGACGGATAGAAGTGAAACCGGACCCAGTGCCTGTCCTTTTCGTCGATGGAGAAGTTGTAGACGGCCTCCTTTGTGAACACTCGCGCCGACATGTACGGCACCGAAGAGGGCAGCGACGGGTCTTGGACTTCTGCATCTGCCACGATCGACGACTTACCGCCATCAACGAGCCACTGGCTATCCTGGTCACTCTGCCATTTCCTCCCATCGGCGTCTTGGCCCTCTTTCGCCGAGCCGCAGTTCACAAGTATGGACTCTGGTGGCTGGTACCTCTCCGCTTCAGCGAACGGAACCACCCGGACGACAACGATGACAAAGAGCAAGCTAGCGCGGCGACCCACTGCCATTTCCTCCACACCGACCAGACACGATTGCTTAACTCGCCTGTGCAGAAGGTGCGGAAAAAAAAATCTTCGATTAGGCCATCTGGTGTTGGGCTGGTCGATTCGTGAGGAAGGTGGGACGAGGAGGGAGAAGAACAGAGGTTTGTACGCCTCTGCGGTCTCCTCCTCGAAATGGATGTTTGTTCGGGGGAATAAGGGGGCGGGGGAGCTTGACCAAACGGGTCAGCGGCCGCTGAATACGGGCGCGCAAGAGCATTTGCAGGGAACGGCTGTGGCTTATTGATTTAATTTTGCGACCATCCTCTCTCTAGGATTGTGCGGCATTGCGCAAGCCTTGGACACCAAATTTAGGCATGCTAGCCTCCATGTGCTGTACAGTGTCTGTTACAATTATCACCGGACTAGCTAGTTGCTATTCCGAGACAAGATAAGGCTATCCATAATGCTACGTTGTAAAATATACTAGAAACAACTAGAAAGCATATTGGAAATTATATTAGAAAATTTAACAGAGTGCGCATACTGAAAGTATAGAGTATGGTTTAAAAGATAGAATACGCTTTAGAAGTTGCTGGTTCGAATGGTCTAACAATCTCATAACTTATAACTAGCTCCGCAACTCTTGCAATTGTTCATGGGCTAGTAATTTTAAACACATGAATATATTGCAGAAGTTCATGAAATATAATAATTAAAAAGTTTTTTATTTTTCGTGTGGTGGATGTACTCTATCGGACTCTCTGTTGCAAATATATATATATATATATATATATATATATATATTTCGGTCTCCCCAAAAGTTTATCAAATTTTAATTCAAATTTAATTAAAAGATGAAAAACTTTTAGGAATGGGGGAATATATATTTTTTACACATGAGCAACTTTTTAAATTAAAAGTATATAAAAATAAAATTATTCAAAATAATATTAGAAAACATAATAAAATACGAGGACTGCAATGGAATGCGGACCCTCTACCCCTGTCCTGCCCTCAACCAACCGCTAGAGAACCTGACCATTTTTCGCATGCTACCTCTGGCGGGAGTAGAACTTGCGGCATTGCCCTGAATGTCACGATGGATGATGTGATTGTCACGCATGCTACCTCGACCTGCTACCCCTGTTTTGTTATTGTCAGGTCCAATGTAAACTCATGGTGGTTAGATCTATTTTTTGCTGCGGGGTCCTCTCCGAACTCACGAGGGCATGTGTAAAGACCGGGGTCCCGACATTACAGAAATAGTGCTCTATTATGCAACACCGAATATCACAACACATAAGGAACTTAAAATACATAACATAAAAGTTCACGTTACATGATTCTGCCAAACTCAGGATGGCAGTGCAAGCTGCTTTTGATCGGAGGTCGTAGCGAGTTGGTACGTTCGGTTCTCAGCGCCCTTCCAACCTACACAATGACCATTTTCAAACCACCAAAAGCAGTTTGTGTCTATTGTTGATAAGACGCGACGGCACTTCTTGTGGTTCGGCTGCCACGAGCCACGGGGTGGTCATTGCAAAGTTAATTGGTCGACAGTAATGTCGCCTGTTGGATAGAGGCGGACTGGAGATCATCGATTTGCATCACTTTGGCAGGGCCCTACGGCAGCGCTGGCCATGGTATCAATGGACTGCATCGGCGAGGCTCTGGTTACGAGGGGAGCTGCCCGTCGACGCAACGGATATGGAACTTTTCAATGCCTCAATTGTGCACACAATAAACAATGGCCAGACCTCGCTCTCTGGGGCATCCCCAAGGATCCTTAAAGGTATCGTTTGCTGGACATTCTCAGCTGAGCAGGAGGAAAAGGACAGTGGCTCAGGCGATGCTGGATAATAGTTGGTTGCGTGACCTCCTTCACAGCCTGACCTCAAACACTCTATCTGAACTTACCCTGCTATGAACGCTATTGCAAAATCAGGAGGTCTTCCATCCTTAGGATCAGCAAGAAGACAGCATAAGTTGGCGCCGGACACAAAACTCACTCTACTCGGCAAAATCAGCGTCCAACGTACAGTTTCATGGTAGCCACTCCTCATGGTTTCACAAAAAGTTTTGGCAAGCCTGGGCACCATCGAGATGCAAGATGTTAAGCTGGTTGTTCGTATAAAATAGAATCTGGACAGTGGCACGGCTTCAACGGAGGGGTCGGCCGAATCAATATTTCTGTCAACTGTGTCATCGGAATCTGGAAACCGTTGATCGTTTTTTCAGGGAGTGCACCGCAGTGCAAACGCTCTAGCGATGGGCTTCCACCAAGTTGCAGGCGCCTTAGGAAGCCTGGGTGATTGGTTCAAAGAGCTATCTTCTAAACAGCAATGTAATAACACAAAAGAGAGTTGCTCTCTCTGGTAATACTTATATGCTGCCTCATATGAGGAGAGCGAAATCTTCATGTTTTTGAGGGAAGGGAGCGCTGCAATATGCAGCTGCAAACTGTAGTCGCAGATGAGTTCCGCCTCTGGCTATGCGCTGGAGTGAAACATCTAGCTGGGCTCGTGCTCGACGTTCAGTAGTTGCTGAACGCGCTAGTTCCTGGAGCTCTCTCCAGGTTCTGATCTTGTAAACATTTCTTCCCCATTTTAATATGAATGCACAGGTTACCGGTTTCGAAAAAATGTTACATCATTCTCAAATTTTACAACAAAATCATTATGAAAACGGAAGTCTTCATAATACACACTCTCGATTTAGCAATACAACTTGAGAGGAATGATGTCTCACTATAAAATCCTTCAACAAACTGCAAAAATCTTAATCCAGAAACAGTGATCACATGACTCAGCAAAACTTAACCGTTTCATCTAAATAACATGAAACTCTCACTACAGGAAAAACGATCATTTGCGACGGCTGGTTTTATTTGCGACGGTCAGCCGTCGCAAATAGATTACCCGCCTTTGGCCATCGCAAATAAGACCTTATTTGCGACGGCCGACCATAGAACCATCGCAAATAACAACTTATTTGCGACGGCCAACCCTAGGACCGTCGCAACTACGATAGCCGTCGCAAATAAATGTTTATTTGCGACGGCTGCTGAAAAGGCCGTCACAAGTAACATTAATTGCGACGGCCTTATGGTGGGGCCGTCGCAATTTACTAGGCCATCGCAAATAAAGGGCTTTTATCCCGACCCGACGGTTCATTCACTACCACTCAACACTCCAGCCCCGCTGCCCTCCGCGCCCCGCCGCCTGCCTGCCGCCCTGCCGCGCCCCGCCGCCGACCCGCCGTTGCCGCGCCGCCGTCGCCGCCCCACCGTCGCCACCCCGCCGCCGCCCCTGCTCGCCGCCCCCGGCCTCGGCTCGCTGCGCCCCCGCCGCCCCGGCCCGCCGCGCCCCCGGCCTCGCCGGCCCCGAACCGCCGCGCCCGCGCCGCCCCCGGCCCCCGACGCCTCCGAGGTGAGCTCGATTTTTTTGTTAAATGGTAATTGGCTTCTATTAGTTGATTTGATTGTGTATGCTTGTTTATTGGACCATCTAGAAATTATGCTCAAGCTTGATTTGAATCCTTAACCGTAACATTTTGGTGCGGTGATACTTTGATTAGAACTGTTGTTTTTTTGGAAAGATAATTTGGAAAATATTCAAGGGAGCTATTACAGTGCTGCCGTCACAATGCTCGAAACATGTTTGGTTCGGTTCGGCTTGCTCTTTGTGAATTTGGTGATAGTGTACGAGACCGTGTTACCGTGTGCATCAGAAACTGAATGGAGTTCCAATTGGCACGCCCTAAAAAAAGTTCTAGCCGATGTGGCCGTTGCTGCAGTTTTCTCGCCTGAGCAGGCAGGCTGCAGACATGCAGTGTTTGTTTAGATGACCCTCGAGTTGAACAATTCAGGCGTTTGTTGATTGCGTTCGTGGTGTTAATCGTCCATTGTTGGTCGTGCCTACGGACTACGGTCTAAATGTTTTTCAGTTTTTCAGCTACATTTGGTTTAGCCAAGATCTGAAGAAGAAGAGCGAAATTTTCAGCTTGTTCTAGCTTGCGTCAAACTGCCGTTTCCTGGCGTCTCAGGACAAGAGCGTCGACACTGAATTCTCAGTTTTCTGGCCTATGTTGATCGCGTCAGGGTTCATGCTTTTGTTGACCTGGTCTTTCGTCGGGCTCGGTCGTATCCATGGTCGAGTTTCTTCCCATGTCCGTGCATGGTCTCAGCCGACACATGTAGAAGCTCCGGAAAATTCAGCCCCACCGCATGCGCATCGAGCGCGGCGGCTCGGACGTCACGTCGTTGTGCAGCCGCAACTTGCCCTAATCCTTCTCTCCGCTGCTTAATATCCCCTCCTGGCTAGCAAAGTCGAAGTTCCTCCGTTCTTGTGCTTCCTAGAGCAGAAACTCTGGCATCCATCACCATTCTTCAATTTTCTGGCCGGAATCAAGCGTGCGGACTAGAACCGCTGGTTTCACTCTTTCTGACTTCCTTCCCCAGTGCGGCCTGCTGCTTCTGCTCGATCCGACTGTGCTTCTTAAATCTGAAAATTAGCACTAGAGTAACCTCTTAAAGCTAAAAATTAGGTTATTAACCATTGTGTTTTAGCGAGTGGGAGACTTGCTTCTGGATCAACCAAAAGCGTCATAATATGGTGATCTAGCTGGTACAATTATATTCAGTTCTTTGAGTGTTCTAGGTATTTTTATCAAATCGGTCTTGACATAATGCATTTTCTTTACATTGCTCAGGTCCCCTCCCCACCGTACACACTCAGATCCACTTCACTGCTGAGATATGGCACCATCATTCTTATCATATTGTATAGTAGCTGCTCTGATATGTATAATGTTCCAACTGTTTTTTATCAAACTTTTAATGATGTAACACATTTTTTTTAGATTTGCATCACCATGTTACTAGTTCACCCAATGTCAAGTGTGTGACCTAGATGTTGCTACATGATTATGTTTTTTTAGGTTTAGATAATTTTTTGTCATGCTTTGGTGAATATGTTTATTATGTAGGTTACTAGAATTAATAAATTTTTTCTTTTGTTCTTTTGATTGCGTGAGTGTTTAGAATTAATAGTTTTTTTCTATTCTATTTAGTGTATGTCTGGACTTTAGTGCATTCAGATAATGTTTTTGAGTGACTACTTAATATATATAAATAAAGGGGTTTTGGGCCGGCTCGGACCAACCCGGATGGGTACGACACGCAATAAGTGTGATCGTGCCGTGTAGACCATAGTAGTCAAGGCGACATGGAAGCGAACGAGTTGGTAAGGACGTCAATGACCCGCGATTGCGTGGACGATGGAAATGGATGTGGAATTGTCATCTAAGACCAACTTTCCTCTCACTCTTTCTCTAGTTCTTTCCTCTCTCTTAAATGACTTGAAAATGAAAATGAGCAACGTAACCTATAGCAATGTATTACCCGTTTCGGATCGGCACGTCTCACATGCCATTGGCATATGAGACGTGCAGGTTCGGAATTTTCCCTTTTTGGACAGCCTCGGAGTGACCGAGGGGGCGTGGCTTGTGACGAGACGCGGGTCCGGATTTGGACAAGATTTCGGTGGCGTAACCCTGTTGTTCTCTGCTGCACCATTTTTGGGCGTGCAGTGGAGAACAACGGGGTAATGCTGCCGAAATTTCGTTCGAATCCGGATCACATGTCTCGTCATGAGCATGCTCCGCTCGGTCACTCTTGGGTGGGTTTAGGATCTATCTGCCTAGGTTGTAGGGCCGTGATATAACACAACAATACATTAACGACAATTTCTTTTGTGTTAAACTGCAAAGCCAAACATGGGTGAAGACCGCACTTGGATGTATACTGGTTGGAAGAGCAGAACTGGTGGTCACTCGGATGATTGGTTTATCAAGTTAGATCAATTTTTGGATCGAGCATTTTCATTGTCAACGGAAGATATGGTGCGGTGCCCATGTACAAAATGCCGGAACACCAAGTTTTTGAGAAGATTGGAGCTTTCATTTCACTTATGTCGAAACGGTTTCACTCCACATTATGAAGTGTGGACCTTTCACGGCGAGACTAATTCTCGAGTCATAACCGAAGTGGATGAGGATGATGATATAACAGAGGTTGATAGGATGGATGAGATGCTAGAAGCTCTAGAAGTGGAGGATCCTCTTACAAATGAGGCAGAGAACTTCTTCGAGGAGCTGAAGAAATCACAAGAGTCGTTGCATGAACACACGGTTGTGACCGTACTTGCTTTCTTGACCAGATTTATGGCAATTAAGTCCAAGTACTCTTTTTCCATCAACTGCTACAATGATCTCATGAAATTGATTTGCGATATCCTTCCACAACATCATAAAGAGCCACCAGATATGTATCAGTCAAAGATCAAGATATCCGGTCTCGGTATGAAGTATGAGAAAATCGATGTGTTCCCAGACAACTGCATGCTATTCTGGAAAGAGCACGCCAATGAGAAGATGTGCTTGAAATGTGGTAAATCGAGGTATGTCGATGTTGTTAATGACGATGGCGATAATGTGATGACAGATGTCGCACATAAGCACCTTCGTTACTTGCCTTTGACACCTCTATTGAAGCGGATGTTTCTTTCAAAAAGAACTGCAAGACACATGAGATGGCACAAAGAAGGTAAACGTGAGAACAAAGAATTCTTGACACATCCGTCCGACGGTGATGCATGGAAGGCGCTAGACCGTTTTGATCCAGAATTTTCTCGTGATGCAAGGAATGTTCGCATCGGATTAGCGTTAGACGGATTCTCACCGTTCAGTACGAACGCCACACCTTACTCATGTTGGCCCGTCTTTGTCACTTCGTACAGCCTGCCACCTGCTTTTTGTACGAAGAACAAGTTCATGTTTCTCAGCCTCATTGTACCAGGACCTGATCATCCCGGGTCACGTCTCAACGTGATGTTAAAATCGCTGATCGAAGAATTGAAAGTCTTGTGGACAGGAGTCGAAGCGTACGACAATTACAAGAAGCAGAAATTCAACCTTCGAGATGCTTATTTGTGGTCCATCCATGATTTGCTGGCATACGGCATGTTTTCCGGATGGAGCACTCACAGTCTTCTGACGTGTTTGATATGTGCTTCAGACACAGATTGCTTTCGACTAAATCATGGAGGCAAAATATCTTACTTCGATTGTCACAGACGTTGGCTGCCCTCGAATCATATATTTAGGCAGCAGAGGCATGTCTTTCGAAAGAACACTGTTGTCACAAAAGGACCACTGAAGCGTCTCAACGGGTTAGAAATTTCTGACATGTTGGACAAACTGGTGCCTGATGAAGGTCGTTGATTCTAATGCACAACATTGATGTCATGCATCAGGAGCGTAACATGAGCAAAAGTATCATAAGCACTTGTATGGATATGCCTGGCAAAATGAAAGATAATTATAAAGCTAGACTAGATTTGGCAGGCATTTGTTACTGTCCAACTCTTGAAATCTCTGGAAGTGGTGGAAAGTCACGTGCTTCTTTCTGTCTTCGATCGGAAGAAAAGAAAGAAGTTACGAAATGGATGAAAACTTTGAAATTTCCAGATGGTTACGCAGCTAGCCGGAAATGAGCCGTAAATGTTAACACAGGAGACCTCACTGGGTTGAAGAGTCATGATTAACACATAATAATGGAAAGAATCCTACCTGTTATGTTCCGAGGCTATCTAGATGATGCGGTGTGGAAGGTTTTAGCCGAGCTCAGCTATTTCTATAGACAGCTTTGTGCTAAAGAAATCAAGATCGGGATGATGGATAAGTTAGAGAAGGAGATACCCATACTTTTATGTAAGATGGAAAATTTTTTTCCACCGGGTTTCTTCAATCCAATGCAACATCTGCTTATCCATCTTCCATGCGAAGCTAAAGTTGGCAGTCCTGTGTAATATAGGTGGATGTATCATATTGAAAGAGCGCTACGATATCTGAAACCAATGGTTGGCAACATGGCAAGGGTGGAAGGGTGCATCGCTGAAGCATATGCTCTTAAGGAAGTAGGATACTTTTCAAGTGTCTACTTTACGAAAGAAAATAATATCAATACTTCAGGGATGCGTTACAATGTGGACGAAACACCCCCTCTAAGCGACCTTTCCATTTCTCAAACGAGAGGCGCCACCGTTGGTAGCTACACGACCTACGTGCTATCCGAACATGAAAGGACTGTTGCTTCACTCTACATGTACGCAAATATAGAAGGCATGCAGAAATACTTCGAGTAAGTGTTTCTCCTACAGTTATTCTAATCGACATATTTTGCTAAACATGTACTCTAAAAGATGTTTTTTCATGTTCAGCGAGTTCCACAGACAATGTTGGCCACATAGGAATCAACCTACGACCAAACAAGTAGAAGTGATGTGAACAGTAGGAATAAATGGGGGACAAAGTTTCCTATCCTGGTTTCGAGGATATGTAATATTCTCTCGTCTTATATGTATTATAAATTACTATTATTAAAGAAGTATTATTTTAACTCACGATCATTTATGACAGTGTCGGACTCACAATGTCCATGAAGATTTGCGGCAGCTATCTTATGGATTGGTGAATGTTAGAAGCTATTGTCGATATGACGTAAATGGCTTCCGATTCCGTACAACTCATTTTGAAGCTCTTCGTCCTCTCGCGGCAACATCAAATTCCGGTGTTGTGATGAGAGCAATGGACACTCAAGGGAATTTAACCGATTATTATGGAATCATTAACAAAATCCTTGAATTTACTTTTACCGGAAATAAGACCCTTCGAGTTGTCTTCTTTGACTGTGACTGGTTTGATCGTACTCATGGAACTTGAGAAAACCAATTTGGAATGGTGGAAGTGAAACATAAGGACCGACTACGAGGTTACGATACATTTATTCTTGCGCATCACGTTCAACAAGTGTATTATCTACCTTATCCATGCACGAAGCTCAGTGCTTGGTGGGTGGTATATAAGGTGAATCCTCGTAAGCGGCTATATACTCCTGGGGATGATGGTTACCATGATAGCGAACACGTTGAAGAAGTGTACCAAGAAGAAGAGTTGCCAAACACTTTTATCGTTGAGCTTGGTGCAGGACTCGATCAATTAGTTGGAGATGTTGAAGATGTAGAGGCAGATGATACGCGAAAACGAAAATTAGAACAGGCCACGATGGAAGATCGTTGGGCTGGTTTAAGGAGTAGGGCACAGACACATGACAATGATGTTGATGAATTTCGAAAGTGACTACAAGTAATGTTTTCTTGAAGATAGTAACATAAATTTTGTATATTTTATTTGCATATTTACTTATTATCTAATTACAACAGGATGGCGTCAAAGAAGGGTAAGAAGGTGCCGCCGACGAGGGGATCTACCCCTCTAGACCTGAGGACGCTTTCGTTGGTGCCTTGTCGACTGGCAGCAGACGCTCTCAGCTGCTAGGGCACGTTCAGACCAGCTCTAGAGCTTTGTCACAGGTAAATGTCACTCGTTTTTGACAAATTCTTTAAATTCAATTTCACATTAAACTTACTTATGAATCATTTGAATGTTGTAGTCCTCACCGGCTGACTCAGAGGCTGTGGCGCCTTCGGTGAGCCAGCCCTCGGCCAGCCAGCCCTCGACGACCCAGCCCTCGGCCAGCCAGCCCCTGGCTGGCGATGCTTCTGTTCCTGAGGCCTTTGACTCGGCTGGTGAGGAGCCGTCTGGTTCACCTGACGTGGCGCCCCAGCAGACACGGAGGACGAGGAGGACTCACTTTGTCAGTCCTCCTACGGTCCCTTCACAGAGGATCTTGATTCGTCCAGTCAGAGACAGGTAATAAAAATTATAGTGTTCAATTTTAGTTTCTTTTGATTACTTAAGTAATGAATGAATAAATATCTTGCAGGGTTTGGGATGACACGTCTTACACCGGTGGGAGACACCACAAACCAGTGAACGGTGTCCTCGGGTCCATAGTGCATTTGCACTATCCCGGGGTCATCGACGGGGTGCCTGCTCTTTCGTGGGAGGACTACACACGCGTCCATCACCAGGAGCACGACAACCTTTAGGAGGTCGTATGGGCCGATTTTATGGTAAGTATGTTAAAAAAGTTTCTAGGTTTCAACTCTTAAACTCTTTTAGTGAACATCTCTTCAATATATTCTTTATCGTAGGCAAGATATACTTTAGAGGACCCGAACGACCCTCGCCAGTTTGAGGATGCGAGGCGAGTGTTTCACTACAACGCTGCCAAGGCGCTTCGACAAGCTTTGTCGAACACCTGCGTTCAAATTATTAATGAGCACTTGAAGGCGAACCAACAGCCCGTGCTACACTTCCGTCAAGCGAGCGAGAAGCACCTGACGGAGGAGGAGTACGCGTAGGTACGTGGAGTGTAGTAAGTATTTTTTTTTATAATTTCCTCGATGGTATTTTTAACGACTTCCAACTATGTGCAGGGCCACATGAGCTGGTTGCAGGGTCGGACCGATGCATTTCGGGCCCTTTGTCGCTATAGGGCTAGCGATGAGTTTAAAGCTAATTCCGATAAGGCTCAAG
Organism: Tuctoria greenei; assembly: GCA_036927565.1. Classification (NCBI taxonomy): domain Eukaryota; kingdom Viridiplantae; phylum Streptophyta; class Magnoliopsida; order Poales; family Poaceae; genus Tuctoria; species Tuctoria greenei. The sequence continues at coordinate 118,895,293 of JAYESD010000001.1, forward strand.
ATTGCAGAGGGGTCGAGGGGAAGAGCAGGCACGGGCAAGATAACCACTTGCGTTTAGCTAAACGCATGGTAAGTGTGTGTAACTTATGTTTATATATTTATAATATATTGTTCGTACTAACAGGTATTGACAGGAGCGCGAGATGGGGGTGCCTCCCACCCCTGTTGAGGTCTGGAAGAGAGGTCACATGGACCTTCTCAGCCGACGGGGTGCAGTCAGGCTGCAATCGAGCGGTTGGTAAGTTTAGAAATCATTCATATTAAATCTAACTATATATATTGTTGAACTTACATGGTTTTCTTGTTTTGCAGTACAGGGAGGAGGCTAGGAAGATACACAGTGAGGATTTCGATTGGGAACATCAACCAATCGATCCTCAAGCCGCGTATGCAAGCGGTGGTGGAAAAGCACACGGAAGGTGAGTTTACAAGTCATTTTATCATTTTCAATTCAAAGTATTCAAGATATTTCAATTTCATATTACTCACTCTCTTTTTTATAGGCTTGCCATATTCGACGGAGTTGTCGACTCGAGGGCGGCGAGACCTGCGAGAGGCAGCTCCACGCAGGCTTCTTCGATGGGCACGACTAGTCGTCGCGCCTCGCAAAGGGACATTGAGATGCAGTCCCTCTTCAGGCGATAGGAGGAGTCGGAACGCCAAAGGATCGCGATGGAGGCCACGATCCAAACCCAGGCAGCAGCGTTGGCGCAGATGCGGGAAGCAATGGAGGTAACAAAATAAAAACTAAAGTTCTCATTAATTCAGCGTAAATGACTTACTAATAGATAGCATTTAATGTTTGCAATGACAGGCCATGGCTCGGGCGCAAGGTCTGGGGATCCAGCTACCGGTACTACCACCGGTCCTTCCAGACGATCCTTCTTCTGCGGGTCAGGTAATTTTCTTTGTAATCCTTCTTTTTCAGCGAAAAAAGATTGAGATAGAAGAAAGAGGGAGATAGTTAGATAGAAGAAAAGGATCGAGATAGAAGAAAGAGAGAGAGAGAAGAAAGAGAGAGACGGAAGAAAGAGTGAAAGATAGTTAGATAGAGTAGGAGGGGAATGAAGAGAGAGAGTAAGAGGTAGATGGAGATAGAGAGAGGGGAAGATAGAGGGAGGGAGATGTAGATGGAGATAGAGGGAGGAAGATAGAGGGAAAAGGATAGCAATAAAGAGATAGAGTGAGAGAGAAAGATAGAGTGAGAGACAAAGAGAGAAATTAAAAGAGAGAGGAAGAGAGGGGGATCTAGATGAAGATAGAGGGAGAGGAAGGGAGGGAGAGAGATGTTGATGCATTTATATTCTAACTCTAAGTTTCATTAATTGTAGGGATCTGCGATGGCTGCACAAACGTCGTCGCCATCACTACCGCCACCTGGAATGAGGCGCGACGACAACTTCGACTTCGGAGGTGGCTCCGGAGGTGGATACGGAGGTCAGACGGGCGAGTGAGCCCATGTTTAGTTTGTTGATGTTGATGCGATGTTTGTACAATGTGTGTGATGTGTTTTGAAACTGTTGTGATGTGTTGTGATGAATATTGTTTGTTCTGTGACTCTGGCCATCGAGCCGGTTAGTATTTTCTGTTTTTTTTTAAATAAAAAACCTTATTTGCGACGGCTTTTTATACAGTACCGTCGCAAATAAGGTTCCAGGCCGTCGCAAATAAGCCACTAATATTTGCGACGGCCAGGCCGTCGCAAATAAGAGTTAATTGCGACGGCCAGGCCGTCGCAAATGGCGGCGTGGGTCCCAGAGGAGTACACGTAGGCCCTGCCCACTGAGCTTAATTGCGACAGCCAGACCGTCGCAAATAGAGGCACTTAATTGCGCCTGCCGGGCTATCGCAAATAAGCTTTAATTGCGACGGCCCAGCCGTCGCAAATATTGTTGTGGGGCCCACCGGCCCGCGGCAATAACTTGCGACGACCGCTGCTAGCCGTCGCAATTAATCTTATTCACGACAGTGGCCGTCGCAAATAAGCTTAATTGCGACGACTTATTTGCGACGGCCAAAAACCGTTGCAAATAAGGAAAGCCGTCGCAAATAGCTTATTTGCGACGGCCCTGGCCGTCGCAAATCGTCGGGTTTCTGTAGTGTCTATATGGCGGAAAAATTAAGACTGCAAATAGAATTTGCATAAAGGTAACTTAACTAAAAGTTGATCCTTAGTTTCACATTTAGCAAAAAAAAATAACGGTCCAAGAGTTTTAAATTTAATTAGCAATAATTCTATTTCATACAAGTTGCAATATCATAATTATTTATAAAACATATTAAATAAGATTCAGATACGTTATTACAACATCACAACACAGTGAACAAGTGGTATACTAACCGTGAGGGACATCGACTCGAAACGATATAAACCTGCAGGAATAATTCGGATTGCACGACACGTTGCTCTTCACTACGTCATATGTGGCAACTTTTTACAAGACACTCCAATGTCGAACCAGTTCAACCGTCCCGAGCAGAAGGTCTACTACCCAGACAAGTGACGTCGTCTGTTAATAGATCTACACCTAGCTGCCTTTCCACACCTATCACGGACGGCGGTATAAGTTTTGACTCCATAGTGATCAAGTTACATCAGTTTATTGCGTTCCATATATCCAGTATAGGTACAACTGGTACAAGTCAAACTTGTCCAACGGAGATGCATACGATACGATCCTTAATCGACATAAGCAGGTCTATGCACACAAATTTCCGCTCTGTTGCCTCCTGCCCACCTGCCAGGTCTCAAATTTCAATTAAGTGGATCAATTCCAAACCCACCTAATTGACTCCACGTTCTAACAAATAATCCATGACTACAACTTTAGCATAGAATTATTAATATGGTAATGTCTTAATCTACTCATATACTTCAGGGTTTCCTTTGGTAATGCATGTGGAGTGTCATACAACCATAACATAATGTCCAAATCATTTACAATCAATAAAATGATTATAAAGAAAAAACTTGTAACATCTTTTACTTGTAAACTTTGGTTGCATTAATATTGGTCAGGGGTTAAAGTCAGTTGAAAATATGATCAGCAGCTTGATGATCCAACTGGAGCTCCACAATGATTCCCTTCGTTACGAAGTTTATCGAGATGCACAAAGGCAATGCATAATTAATACACTTATTTAGGTAGTGCAATGTACAACAGAATTAATTGTGTAACGAAACTGGGTCTACTGGAGTTGGGATTTTACAGTAAGTCCTAAAGTTTATAAGAGCATTATAAGAAAAAATTAAATTTTTTGATGAGGTTTTTGGTCATCATAATTCGCTATGTCTTTTATCATTTATCAATTTACGGATAAAACATAAAGTTTTTTCATATCAATAAATGCAATAAACAGGTCGGATTGACACAAGGTTTCCGAAAAAAATTGGTTTTACAATTTTAGGAGCTGTCTACAGGCTTCTATGATTTTCACAATGTTTTACTCATTTCTGAATTTATCTCTGGCACAAACTCCATAATTGACTTAATTAAACATGGTCACTGGCTGGGATTCATATGTATAAAAGGACACATGTTGGCCAAGTTTAAGAATTTCCTAATAAGGAATGCTTCTGGAATTAATTTCCAAAGGTTTATGAGAAAGGATTTACTCAGACAATTCCAGGGATTTTCATACCAAGTAATTTGATCTAATGCAAAGTATTCTTCGAGACGAGCCAAATAAAATTTGTTTGGAAATTGTGTGAGTTGTTTACTCATTTCTATGATTTTCCAAAGCTTAATTGATTCCCTGGAATTATTAACATATTAGAAATTCCCTTATATGCTGACATGTGGACCCACTAGTTTGATCACCCACTTAGAGGCGTGAACACACAAGGCCACAAAATAGAAGGACATTGACGCATGGGATCCGAGGGTCACAGATAATTCCTTTTCTTATACCTTGGACAAGCACGCTTTGGCGGAGGCAATCGGCGGCGGGCGGTGGCGCCGCTTGTTGGAGCTTACCTCCGCTGCACTTCCTTCGTTTCAGCTGGCCACCAGAGGCTAGTTTTGCACGGAGATCAAGCAGTGATTGTAGGATTAGGCTGGCAATGGCCGGAACACCATTCTCGACGGTGGCGGCCGTTTTCGCAACTCTGGCGAACTTGAACTCTCTAGAGAATACACTAAACCGAGCACGGTTTATTCCAGGTTTTCGTGAGAGCATGACAAACTCCAAATTAACTCAAGCTCACAATTACATCGGCTGAAAATACAGAGTTCGCAGTTGAACCAATGGATTTCTGATGGCGGCTGCAAGATCTAATATTCTGATGCGAAGATCTGATCATTCTTTGTCAGCAGTGCATGCCAGCATGCATGAGTCCGTGGCCGTGGTCCCACCTCTGTGTGTTTGTGGCCTTGGGCCCGGGCATTAAAGGAAGTGAGAGGGGATGGGAATAGACACCGAACAACATTTTGCTATTGTGAACAACGTATTTGCCTCCCTGTTCTTTCTATTCCTCTTCTTCTTTCTCGAGACACCTCTCCAATCCTCTCCTCCCTCTCCTAATATAATACGGTTGCTAACAATTAGCATCAGAGCCTATGATCCATGGACCCCAGATGACGAAGCTGGTGCTGGAGCTTCTCCCAGGAGCTTCGTTGGACGATCCGCGACTCTGACAAAGCCGGTTTCTGCAACTCTGACGAAGCCGATCTGGAGCAGGAGCTCATGCTTGAGGTCGGGCAAAGCAAGCTAACAGAAGCCATCAAGGAATTAATGGTGTCCTCCGACCTTCCGCCTAAGAACTCTGTCGACATCGAGGTGCATGACACCGAGGCCATGACCTCCTTCCCTGCCCCCATCACACTCGAGGAGAAGTCCGTCGACATCGATTCCGTGGATCCCATGACACTTGAGAAGTCTGTTGTGTCCTTCGAGAAGCAAACAACCAAGCCAATGGAAGTCGTGCTGCTCGATGGCCACCATGCGTGCAACTTCTTGAATGTTGCCTAGAGAGGGGTGAATAGGCTAAAATCCGTAAATCACTTAATTAGAACTTAATCAGCAACACAGGAGCAGACTAGTCCGGCTTGGGGGCGGACTAGTCCGGAAAGGATGAGTAAGAACGAGAAAGGATATACTTTTATGCGGTTTTCAGCAATCTACTTGATGAGAAATGAAATGGGGTTATACCTAGTATAACAATTGCAAGTGAAGGAAACAAGTATTGCTAAGAAAATCACATGATTCAAGCGAAGAACGATAAGAAACCTAAAAGTGATCTAGCAATGAACAAAGGTAAAACTATGCAATAGACATGCGGATTTATCCCAAGGTTCGGATCCACAGAGAAACCTACATCCTTGTTGAGGAGTCCATGAAAGATCGGGTCTCTTTCAACCCTACCCTCACCAAGCCACCACAAAGGCCAACTTGTTCTCCACTAAATCACGGGATGAATACAATGATTCTTGGGGCAACTCACAATCTGACTCGCCGACAATCACACAGCTCCAAAACGGATCCAAACTCAACTCAAATTGACCCAAATCAAGAGAATCAACCAATATCTCAAGAACGATAAACTCCTCTCTTCTTTCACAAATCTCACAAACCCTCGAGATTTGCTTTTAGGGCTCAAAGATGTGAAGAGGAAGGTTTAGGAAGGCTCTTGGGAGGCTATGGCAGCGCTAGGGTTTGAGAGAGGACAAGGGCAAGCCGGGGGATCCCTTTCTATAGGGGTCTTGAGACTTAGCCCTTGCCACCAACTAAAGTCCAGACTATTCCGCACTCTGACCCCAGACTAGTCCGACCTTGAGGGATCACTGATGTCACGATGACCAACCACAAAAGTCTCTGCCACCTTTTGAATTCAAATGGTCACAAGACCCCAAACTAGTCCGTTGAAAATTGAACTAGTCCGATCTCTTTCAGAACCTTTTGTTCTGGGTGAGAATGGACAAGTTTGATCCAGGCGGACTAGTCCGGCCTGCCAGGACTTAGTCCCTGTAGCCAATCTACTTCTCCAAATGGACTAGTCTGGCCTTGTGAGACATATGTGTGCTGAATACATTGAAAATTATGTTAAACATGTAGGTTTACATGCAAAGTTTCGAATATACTTGAGAAGCACACTTTGCACTATCCAAACTTTTGCTGGACGTGAGCTGCACATGTTTTTGCATTTAGGAATGTCTGAAAATTTATTGTACAATGCATAACCACTGTTTTGGGCTGTCCGAACTTCCTATGTGCTGAAATAATCGTGTGGATGCTATGTTTTTCATTTGCAATATTTCAAACTTTCTTTACACTTATGAGAAGATTTCCTTAGTACTTTTGGACTAAGTTTTTGATGTGTTTTGGTTGATCATGGTGGACATTATCTTGCTATGTTTGCAACATGCTTATGTGAGGTGCTCACATAAGGTGTCGTGGTTATTGAACTAATGTGAGTCAAGTTGAGGACTTGTGCTCAAAAGAATTGGTTGTTTGTTCATGTGCCGGTGTTGCTTGAGGTCAAGACATGGCTGGTGATGGGATCCATTGAACTAGTCTTATGGAGAAGATGAGGTTCAACAAACAAGTTTCGGACGTATTGTGGTTGAGTTGATCATGAGGTCGCGCAACATGTTTGGGTCAAGAACTGTGCATATGAAGGTATCATGGACGTTGTTGGAGGGTATTTTCACGTGTGCAAGGAGTGCATGGACATGGAAACATGGTTCCAAGGCGTGATGAAGAGAAGTTGATGTAAAGAATTGGTGAGAAAGGTCTAACCGGCTGGATTATGCCTCACGCTGCGGCTGAGGTGGTTATGGTTTGTTTATGGAAAGTTTCGAGTTTGTTTTAGTTAGATTTCGTGTGGGTCATGAAGTTGAGTTGTTTTAGGAATGTGGGATACATTCCTAAGGTGTTTGGAAGTCTTAATTTTGCTTCTATCTGCGTATGGAAGAGTCTTGAGCAATTATGGAAAGTTTCGGTTGAAACTGAGTAGGATTAGAGTTCGAGTTTGGATTGGGTTGGCCTTAGGGCTTGTTATATAAGAAAGAGAGGCCAGAGCTCGTGGTGAGACATTTTTGGGCTGTTTCTCTTGTGTTTTGATCAATAAAATTCGTAGTTTAGAGGTGCTTTTGTGTCTTGTTCGTCTGACTTATTTAGACAAGTTTTTTCTTATCGTGTTTCTTCACAGTACTACGTTGTGTTGGTGTTTTTATCATAACTTGAGTTTTACAGATCCAATTGACGTGATTATTTTTGGATTTTCTTCACAACTTGATTATGTATCATCTGTGAAAATTTGTCATTGGATTTGTTTTTTCTGATATACACGAGTTTCTTTGCAGTGTTGCTGATCTAGTTTTTACTCGGGTAGAACAGATTGACCTTTGTTTGATCTTTCGATCATAACTTCAGTTTTTCTCAACGGTTTTTCGTGATTCTTGTTGTGACATATTCGTGACTTGATTCTTCACAATTTATACTGGTTTTGTCATGATTTATCATGCTTAGATTAGTTTCACACATTGTTTCTATAATAGATCGATTTTCTGCCGAGGTCTTTTTGTTGCTTCCGCTGAAAAGTTTAAATCTATCATTCACCCCCCTCTGGTAGCTTTTCATGTGCTCTTTAATCCCACAATTGGTATCAGATCCACGATGCTCTAATCTTTGTGACTTGCACATGTTTTTGACTAATCGACATGAAGAAATACTCCGCAAAACCTTGTGTGTTCAATAGCATTGATTTTCAGGTTTGGATGGCACGGATGGAGGCTTACATACAGCGCAAGGCTTCACCATATGGGAAAAGGTCTACAAGTGACCAAATGATCAAGTTATGGCTGCGAACATCAGATATGTCGACAACAATAACAAGTCTCGCAACTTGATCATAAAAGGATTGACTCAAAGCGACTTCGATCATGTTGCACACCTCCGATCAGCGTATGATCTGTGGAAGGCACTTTGTGATTACAACGAAGGATCCAACACGATCAAGTAGGTAAGGCAAGATATGTTCAAGATCGATTTAGATACAACCAGGTGAGTCCATTGATGATTTATTTGCTCGCTTTAATAAAATTTTCAGCAACTTGCGTAGCGTCAATGTTAAATTTTCAAATGCTGAGAATGCTAGGCAATTACTACGTGCATTGGACATGTCAATTTGGGAGATAAAAGTTACATTTATTCCTGAATCCACTGTCATGAGTAAACTTACATTAGATGTGTTATATTCCAAGTTAAAAACTCATGAAATTTACATAATCTCACATAAGAATCCCAACAAGTCTCTTGCATTTGTTTCACAATGTGACACGCCTATCTCTAGTTAATCTTCATTATGTGGTGCACTTGCATTGCTGTCCTCTCTAACCCTTGAACAGATTGAAGAGTTTTCGTAGGAGCAACTTGCACTCATATCTACTCGATTCTCAAAAGCATTGCAAAATGTGAGAACTAGAAGGAGAGGAAGTGTTGGTTATCAACGATGCTTCGAATGTTGTAAGATAGGATATTTTTGTACAGATAACCCTAATATTTCAGGTCCTACTTCCCATGATGAAAAGCAAACAAAGTTCAAGTGCTCCAATGCAAACAACAACAACAAGAAGAAGGGTTTTACAGGTTGCCAATTGGTAAACAGTTTTATCTTCGCACTTCAACAACTTGGCTCGAGCAATGTGGACTCCGGAAGTGACAAAGATGAAGAGAATTTAGCTAGTATGTGCTTCATGGTGGGCAACTCAAGATCAAGTATGGAGGAGGCAGAACACAACAGCGACGATGAAGAGGTATGTCCCACTTGCGAAGAAACGTGATACTATTTCTCGTGCCACTGTTATACCTAAGAAAAAGGACAAAAAACATAGGGACAATGATGTTACAATTGAATCACTAGAATCTGAAATTAATTGTTTAAAAACTTTGATTCCTTGTGATAATTCTTGTTCCTCACGTGATCTTATATATTAACAATTGTCCTCATTAAGAAGTGCGCACACCTCTACTCTTGATAAACTTGAACTTGAAATTTAAAAGAACAGAAAGCTTGCTGCACTTAATGATAAAAACTTGAAAGATGCTTGCTTTTCTACAATTGATTTGCATTGTTCTACTTGTGATGATCTTGATAAGAAACTACACGATGCCTTGAATGAGATTTCTATATTGAACAATGATTTGCATTCTCATGAAGTTAAATATTGTTCTAATTGCTAGCTAAAAATATAAAGTTCATGTGAAAACTGCCTAGACGTGCCTAAGAAACTTGATGACATGAATAGTACACTAGAGCGGTTTTGTAATGGGAAAGAATCTGAACTTGCTGCTGAATTTCTCTAAATCGTGTAATGATAAAACTAGTTTAGGTTTTGATTCCCATGCTTGTGCTAAGGCAAATATACCTAAAATTGTAAATTCATTAGGATGTGATTTGATTCAAACAGCTCCTAAACTAAAAGAAGTAATTTTCAAATCTGTAGGAGTGTTGTCTTATTTAGTTTTTAGTAAACATATTGCTTGCTCATCTAGACATGAACACAAAATTAAATTTCATTATACCTACTGTTGTAGAGATGATCATGTCATAGATTTTTGTTATAGACTAGCTAAACAACAAAAAAAGAAAAGAATGCAAGCTAGATCTCATAACTCTCATGCAAAATTTGTTGCACATGCTAAACCGAATGTTAGAAACATGCAACCTGCTGTTATGAGTCAAAAATATGCAAAGTTTGCTCTCAAACCTACTTTTTTTAGTGCTACACATGTAACACCTCGTAGGTCAGTAGTTCTCAGACTTTGGCTCATAAAACTGCTATTTTATTTCAGCTTTCACGTGTTATTCCTGCTGGACGTTGTGTGACTCAGTACTGGATTCCTAAATGCCTTTTGACTAACCCCAGTATTGAGTCGTTGATGTATTATGCTTCTATGTAGGTTACACGCTTGAGGAAGGAGAACATTTGGATTGTGGATTCAGTTTGCTCACGCCACATGACCGATAACAAAGATTGGTTCTCCTCCCTCTCTTTTGTGTCATGTGTAGAGAATGTTACTTTTGCCGATAATTCTTCAAATCCTATAATTGCTAAGGGTTCGGTTAGAGTAAATAATCACTAAACTTTGAAGGATGTGACACTTGTTAAAAATTCTAAATACAACTTGCTTTTTGTTTCAGAATTTCTATATGAAAATCTAGAAGTTAACTTCACTGAAAATTGCTGCATGGTTGTAGATTCAAATAGTGAGCTCATTTTTAACATGTCTCGGGTTGGAAGAGTTTTTAAAGCGGATTTTGATATGTCATCCTCTAAGCATAGGTGTCTAGTTCCTAATGATTCAAAAGACTTATATTTTTGACATCGTAGACTTGGTCACGTAGGCTTTGATCATCTCATGCGTGTTAGTGCTCTTGATCGCATACGTGGGCTACCTAAGCTTAAAGGGGACAAAAAAATTGTGTGCTCTTCTTGTAGACATGCTAAGATGGTTGCAGGTTCACATGCTACTCTCACAATGACCATGACAACTAAACCGGGACAACTTGCACCTTGACACAGTAGGTCCTTCACGTGTTCAATCTTTTGGACGTAAGTGGTATGTTCCTGTAATTGTTGATGATTATTCTAGATACTCTTGGGTTTAGTTTATAACATTTAAGAATGAAGCTTTTAGTCACTTTAGAACTTTATTTCCTAGATTATCAATTGATCACCCAGGATCTTTGAAAACAATTAGAAGTTGTAACGTTACCGAATTTAAAAATCAATCGTTTGATCACTTATTTGCTGAAAATGAAATAGATCATCAATTTTCTTCATCCTATGTACCTCAACAAAACGTATTGTAGAGAGAAAGAACGGAACCTTAGTTGAGATGGCTAGGACTATGCTTGATGAATATCAAATTCCTAGGAAATTTTGGGCTGATGCCATTGCAACCGCCTTTTATGTCTCAAATCAAGTTTTCTTGCGTGCTAAGCAAGGAAAAACACCATATGAACTTCGGTTTGGACATAGGCCTAGTGTCACACACTTTTGGGTCTTTGGTTGTAATTGCTTTGTTAAGAAATATGGTAATCTTGATAAATTTGAACCTAGATCGGTTGATGGCATGTTTCATGATTATCCATCTTATACTAGAGGCTACCATGTGCTTTTACTTGACACTAACAAAATTATGGAGACTAGTGAGGTTTCTTTTGACGAAGCTAGACCAGGTACTAGCTCTAATATTGCAGGTCTAGATCCGTATCTGCAGGGGGGAGTAATTTCATCGAAGAAGACGAAGAAGTGGTGCTGCTGCACGAAAATTCAGAATCAGATGACGTTGATCATGTTGCTGATTTTGCACAACTATCAGCACCAACAACTACTGCAGCTGGTACAGATCGTCTTCAAGCCAAAAGTTCTTCAATATGTGATGAACATGAAGAAGAAGGAACTTGTGAAGTGTCTACTTCTCCCGCATCCTCAAAAGTCATCCTCCACAACAAATCATTGGAAGCTTGCACGAACGAGTCGCATGGTCCAGGTTTTGCAGACCAAACTCTCATGCTCATTCTGCTTTTGTTGCTTGTTTTGAACCAAAGATATATCACACGCACTCACTAATGAATCTTGGATTATTTCCATGCAGGAAGAGTTAGAAAATTCTAAAAGAAATAATGTTTGAAAACTTGTACCTCCACCTCAAGGTTACACTTTAATTCGAACCAAATGGATGTTTAAAAAAAAGTGAGGATGGGGTTGTGGTTCGGAATAAGTCTAGGTTAGTTGATCAAGGTTTCACACAAGTTGAAGGTCTAGATTTTGATAAAAATTTTGCTCCTATTGCTAGATTAGAAGCCATAAGAATTTTGTTAGCTTTTGCTGCATCTAAAGGATTCAAGTTATATCAAATGGATGTTAAAAGTGATTTTATTAATGGATACATAGAGAAAGAGGTTTATGTAAAGCAACCACCGGGTTTTGAAAATTTAGATTTTCCTAATCATGTTTACAAACTGTCCAAAGCCTTGTAGAGTCTCAAACAAGCCCCTAGAGCATGGTATGATAAGTTAAAAACATTTTTACTTGAAAAGGGGTTTACCATGGGAAAAGTTGATAAAACTGTAGGATCTAAGCACACGTGAAAAGCTACCATAGGGGGGTGAATGGTAGATTAAAACTTTTTCAGTGGAAGCAACAAAAACCCCTCAATAGAAAATCAATTTGTTAAGAAATCGTGTGTGCGACTAATCTAAACATGATCAATCGTGAAAAAAATAGTATAGATTGTGGATAATCAATTCAAGAAGACAATACAACAAGAATCACGAAAAACCGTCGAGAAAAACTCAAGTTACAATCAAAAGATTGAACAAAGGTCAATCTATTCTACCGAGAAAAACCTGATCTGCAACACAGCAAAGAAACTCGTGTAGATCCAAAACCACAAATCCAGTGACCTTGAAATTTTCAAAGATGATATATAATCAAGTTGTAAAGACAACCCAAAAAGAATCACGTCAATTGGATCAGTAAAACTCGAGTTATGATAAAACTACCGTAGCAAGGTAGTGCTGTGCAGAAACTCGATGAAAACAAGTCGGACGAACAAGGAACAAAACTTCCTTTAAACTACAAATTTTATTGATCAAACCACAAGAGGAACATCCCCAAAGTCATGAACCACGAGCTTTAGCCTCCCTTTCTTATATAACCAGCACTTAGGCCAACCCAATCCTAACTAGGACTCAAATCCTACTAAGATTGAAGCGAAACTTTCCATAACTGCTCAAGACTCTTCTATACGTAGATAGAAGCAATCTTAAGACTACCAAACAATTTAGGAACATATCCCACATTCCTAAGACAACCAAACTTCGTGACCCACATAAATTCCTATCATAACAAACTCAAATCTTTCCACATTTGAGTCAAACCCGACTGAGCCGCAACTTGAGTCCAGAACCTAGTCGGTTGGACCTTTCTGACCAACTCTTCACGTCCACATCTCTTCATCACGCCTCGGAACCATGTATACACGTCCATGCACTCCTTTCTCACGTGCAAACATCTTACAACGACGTCCACGATACCTTCATATGCATTGTTCTTGATTCAAACATGCTGCGCAACCTCCCGATGAACTCAACCACAATTCCTCCCGAACTTGGTTGTTGAACCTCATCTTCTCCCTAAGTCTAGTTCAATGGATTGCTTCACCAGCCATGTCTTGAACTCAAGCAACACCTGCACATGGATAAACAACCGATACTTCCGATCACCAGTCCTCGACTTGACTCACGTTATTTCCGATAAACACAACACCTTACGTGAGCACCTCACATAAGCATGTTGCAAAACATAGCAAAATGATATCAGCCATAACCACCAAAACACACCAAACCTTAGTAAAAGAATACTAAGCAAGCTTTCCATAATCTGAAAAGCAAGTGTGAAACATTGAGAGTTAGGAGCAAAGCCATTGCAATTTAGCACCGGACCATGCCAAAGCTAACCGGACCTTGAACCGGAGCATACCAAAGCTAGCAGGATCTAGCACTGGAGCTAACCAAAGCTAGTCGGACCTAGCGCTGGAGCTAACCAAAGCTAGTAGGACCTAGCGCTGGAGCTAAGCAAAGATAGTCAGGCCTAGCGCCGGACTTAGCGAATAAAAGTCGGACCTAGTCAAAGCAAGTCGGACCTTACGTCGGACCTGGCTGGAGCTACCCAAAACAAGTTGGACCTATTATGGGACCTTACCGGAGCTACCTAAAACAAGTTGGACCTATTGTCGGACCTTGCAGGAGCTCAGACCTAGAGTCGGACCTTGTTAAAAGGGTGTTTTGGCAGTTATCAAAAATTTTATCATCATAGCCAATGTATTCAGCACACATAGGTCTCAGAATCTCCCACTTGATGAATGCATTGGCAAGACCACTTAAAATTCGAACATTGGCTTATTCACATGAAAAGTTTTGAAAAAAATTTCTCCCCAAAATATTTCTCCCCCTTTGTAAATCATAAATAATGAGAAGAAAAATGAACAAAATCTCCCCCTAAGAAGAATCGTGCCGAAACACTTGTGAATGTGTGCAATGTGTGATCAATTTCTCCCCCTTTGACAATGTATATAGCAAGGTTCAAAAGAGAAATTTCAATTGTTATGAGCATATTGTAACACATACATATAAAAAAAAGCTCATCCAAGTCATACTATCAAGTGACTTACAATATCACATCAATGAAATACATAAAGTAGCATAAGCCATGCTAGAGATCAAGTGTAATTTTCAATTTGAGCAAGTCATGATCACACAAACTTATCTATTTCAAAACCTGAAAGCATGACACTTGTTGCTGCAATTTCCATTTTTCAATATTATCTGAAGCACAAATTCTGATCATATAATATTTGTAAGAGATTATATGCCGCACTACCTTATTCAAACCAACCAAGCCAAGCCTATGTCTTTTGACAATCAGAATCTTAAGGTCATGGTTTTAGTTATACACAACTTCTTCTGAGTTCATATCTAAGTGCAATGATAAGCCATCTCAAAAGAAGAAGTGCGATGCATGTATATTCTCTTGATCTTTTCTAATTTTTATTTGATCATAAAAGCTCAACATGTGGATAGTTGATTGATTAATTCTTCATTATTAAAAGCACTTGTGAGCATGCAACAAGTTCAAAATAGCAAAGAAGTTCGATCATGACAAGATTTAGTGTATGTAATTATTCCAATTACTAGTCATTGCAAAAACTACAAAATGTATAACATGAGTAATGTAGTAATAACTTTCTGTATGTAAAAGGAATAACAAAGTCATATATGTATGAAATACTATGCTCATATTATTTTAAATTCAGATTCACATATAGACTTCCCAAGTTTCAAAACTTCCCCTCAATTTAATCCATGAGGATGCATAACCCCTATTTCACTATGAATGAAACAAAAAGTAACGAAATCCAAAGGTTTTGTAAAAATGCCAGCCAATTGTTGTTCTTTATCTACTTGGTGAAGCACAATGTTTTTTTTTCAATATTATCACAGAGAAAGTGATACCTAATATCAATGTACTTGGTTCTAGAATGCTGCACAGGGTTTTTAGCAATGCAAATAGCACTAGTGTTATGACAAAAAAAGTGGAACACAATCTAGATAGACCCCATAGTCCTTAAGTGTTTGAACAATCCAAAGAATTTGTGAACAAGCGCTAGCTGCAGCTACATATTCAGATTCGGTCATAGATTGTGCAACTGAGTTTTGTTTTCTAGAGGACCAAGCAACAAGTGAACTACCAAGAAAAGGACAAGCACCCGAAATACTTTTCCTATCAATCCTACAACCACCAAAATCAACATCCGAAAAAACTTTCAAAGTAACGATTGAGGAAGAAGGAAGAAAAATGCCAAATTCTTGAGTTCCATGTAAGTACCAGAGAATTCTATTGATGACTTGATGATGTGAAGCACGTGGGGAAGCTTGAAATCGTGCACAAGGGTATACACTGAATTGTATGTCCGGTCTTGATGCCGTGAGGTACAAAAGTGATCCGATCATGCTTCTATATTCTTTTTGATCCACAGGTTCACAACATTCATCAAGTTCAAGTGTTGTTGTTGTACCCATTGGTGTCCGAAGAGGCTTACTTTTGTCTTTGTTGAAGTGCTTGAGAAGGTCTCTTGTATACTTCGTTTGATGCACAAAGGTACCTTCCATGGTTTGCTTGATTTGCAGCCCCGAAAAGTATGTGAGTTCTCCCATCATACTCATCTCAAATTCTGAACTCATCATAGCTGAAAACTTGGATACAAGATTATGAGAAGCACAACCTAATATAATATCATCCACACACACTTGAATGAATAATGAGTCATTGCCATGCTTAAGCACAAAAAGAGTTTCATCAACCTGGCCCATGGTAAACCCCTTTTCAAGAATGTTTTTAACCTATCATACCATTCTCTAGGGTCTTGTTTGAGACCATACAAGGCTTTGGACAGTTTGTAAACATGATTAGGAAAATCTAGATTTTCAAAACCCGGTGGTTGCTTGACATAGACCTCCTCATCTATGTAGCCATTAAGAAAAGCACTTTTAACATCCATTTGATATAACTTGAAACCATTAGATGTAGCAAAGGCTAACAATATTCTTATGGCTTCTAATCTAGCAACAGGAGCAAAAGTTTCATAAAAAATCTAGACCTTCAACTTGTGTGAAACCTTGAGCAACCAACCTATCCTTGTTCTTAATCACAACCCCATCCTCACTTTGTTTATTTTTAAACACCCATTTAGATCCAATTAAAGTGTGACCTTGAGGTAGATAAAACTTTTAACTAAGTGTGAGAAAGGCTTGAGGTAGATCCTACCCATTTAGATCCATTTAGATCCAATTAGAAAGGCTAACTAAGTGTGAGATCCAATTAAACTAAGGTTCTGTTCTTTCTTTCTACAACACTGTGAGGACCGGAGCTCACACATCCGAGGATCTCATTAGGTGGTGCCGTGCGATGAGGCATCTAACAGCACACACAAAAAGGATACCAAAACATATAAAGTTTTCATTTCATAATAAGAAGAGTTTACAAAAGAGTGTACATTAGAAGTACACACGAAGCAAAAAATACATACTCATAATCCCACCTAACTAAGCAGGAGAGAAGGCGTCCATGCCCTAGGACGCTTCTCACTAGCAACATGAAGAACATTCAGCAGCGGTGTGGTTTACATGAGATTTATCTCGACACCTCGATTCTCATGTACAACCTGAACAGCATAAATAAAACTAATACCTGCAAAAATCGTTAAAGCACAAACGTGAGTATAAGGCTCAGCAAGACTAACCCGTCTCACTAGACATATGCAGGGGTAAGTACTAAGCATAGGTAAGGAATAGCATAAATAGACTCGCCTACAAGTGAATCCTTATAATCACGTTTTAAGTAGCAAATGACATTCTTCAGGCATGGACATCATAGACTTCACAATCAAACAAGAAACGCTTTGCCGATAATATGACATGCCCAAAGCACATAACACTATTACAGGTATAGTATGGTGAAACTGTAAACTTTTAATTGTACTATCTCTAAGCCAGACAA
This sequence comes from Tuctoria greenei, assembly GCA_036927565.1. Taxonomy (NCBI): domain Eukaryota; kingdom Viridiplantae; phylum Streptophyta; class Magnoliopsida; order Poales; family Poaceae; genus Tuctoria; species Tuctoria greenei. The sequence continues at coordinate 118,912,361 of JAYESD010000001.1, forward strand.
GGTTGCAAAGCAATTATAATTCAATATATCATATTCTTTTGACTTCTTCAGTATTTACTATGTCACGGCACAGTGAACAAGTGGTACTCTATCACCGCGAGGGACGGTGATTGCAATCAGGACACACCCGGACAACACGACACATACGCACGTTCGGAAGTGTCAGCGAGTACATCAATACCTACGTAACACTTTAGTACTAGTCGTATATGGCCACCTTTCACAAGAAACCCGAACGTCGAGCCCGTCTCACCTCTGCGAATAGAAGGTCTCCGCATGGAACACCTCTTATGTCCGCCGACCGATTTACACCTTACTGTCCTCAACCCACCCCTATCGATGGTGAGTTAATGGGCCTCGACATCCCAATTATCGAGTTACGTCAGTTTACTAGACTCCATATATCCAGTATGTCGCCGGTACAAGTCAAGCTTGTTCGAAGGGGCCACATACAGATGGTCCTTAATCGACACAGGCAGGGCTATGCGATTGAGACTCCAATTCTCGTCGCTACCTATCCATCCACTGCCAGGTCTCAGATTCATTATATTAAGCCATTGTCAATCTAACCAATCCTGTGAGATATGTCCTACATCTCTCGCGAGTAGATTCCATCTACTCGACTTCTACCGGATTTCCTATACACTAGCAGAGCAGTTACTACAGGTCAAACTGTAATCCGTTCCAACCAACCCTTGGGATTTGTGGTCATGCAAGTGGAGTATCAATCACCCTATATGTAATGCACATATGAAACTTAAGACGTAACGTGAGAAATACTGCAAAACTCTGTAAAGATTTTAAATGCAAACCGGGGCTTGCCTTGTGTGCGACTCTATAACAATGTCAGTTATTAAGGCTTGGTCTTCCTCCGGAGAATCTGCCATGGAACCTTGAAGTTGGAACTCCTCGGCATTCACCTCCAAGAGAAACTTTTCATTGATCACCTATCATCACGTTCCTATCGACATGATATGCATATAAGTAATTAAGGTAATTTTAATAATGGAGTCAACGAGTTGTAAAAACCTTAAGAAGAAGAGGCTTGACTAGGAAGATTAGATATGTCTCGGATGGGTGGAGAAACTATGGATAAGTCAAGTGGTCATAGTAGTATCGAGATGTGGATTGAAAGGTGCAACGTAAGCACACATTGCAACTTGGTAATCAACACTCGATGCTATGCCACTCAAGGACGATAAAGCTGAATGGTGTGGAAGTGTTGGACTGGTAGTGTAAGGATGACTAAAGAATCAAGGGGGACATCGAAAGCTTAAGGCATGAGTGAACTGTGCAACAAGAGGTCACGACTCAAAAGGCGACCAATGAAGTTACACAAACTCATTAAAGAGTAAAACTAATCAAGTGACAAGGGTGGTCGCAGGGTTCTAAATTAGGATGAATCGACGTGAAACCCTAGCGACACTTGGAAAAGAAGTGAGATCGGCATTGCTTGGACTCAAAGAGTCATCACAAGCACTGCTAACCTAACGTGAGTACCAAGACACGTTTAGAGGACCTTTAGGTATATCAATCGCTACGACTATCTTCGCAAACATCGTTCAGGTGCTTACATGACGACACTAATATAGTATCTCCCGCAAGCTTGTCCAGGTGAGCTCAGTACGCTCTCAGGACTTAAACATGACGCGAGACCTTGACGTGAAGGCATGATTTTCCATCTCGAGAAGATCGTCTTAGCGAGGTCCACATCAACCCGGACTCGTCAATGGAGTGAGCGGAATCCCGAACACCACCTTGTGAGTCTTAAGGCTAGTAATGTCGACTCGGTTATTGATAAGCGACTCGATGAACCTGCTGTCGATGAAGTGGTACACCAAGTTAACCAATCCCGTGGACGGCTTGGGAACGTCCTCGACACAACCAAGGAACTCTTATCCAAGGTTCCCCTTGGTCTAGTTCTCCTTGTTGGTTGCAATGTTCTTGCATACCTCTACCCCAGGTCATCGGTGATCACTGACACACCTGGTTTGAACTAGAAGGCATTTAATCGAGCACCTTGGCTACACCTAGGACTTGATGAATCTCACCTTGACTAAACCCTAATTTGGCCAAACATCCATCACCCGATGTGTCGTGGTTGTGTTCCCACACTATCTATATCCCTGACATTCCTTGCCTTGTTGCCAGGACACACCCATGACATGGAACGTCGTGACGACGTCAAGCGGACAACGACGGCAAAAAATTGGCTTGAGCTAGTGTGCCAAGTGAAAGGTAAATGACCTAAAGGAAACTCTAGCAGAGTTGTAGGGTGTAGCGACACAAAGCAATACGCTAGGCTCCCCTTTGTGCATCAGAGTTATGATGTAGGGTGGGCGACGCGCTCACCTTGGCCAACGCACCGGCGTGACCATGGCACGAGCAGAGCAACAACACAACCCTGGTGGCGACGTGACACACACAAGGGAATCACAAAGCATGGCCGGTGTGGATGAGAATAAGAGTGTGCAGTCACTGTGACATCATGAGCACGGTGATGGTCACTGCAGCACGTTGATGACCATGGCACACTAGAGCGCGACGAGCAGTGGCACGACAGATAGTAGTGAAGAATCATAGTGGCATTTCATTGAGCAGGCACTGCATGACGCACAATGTGGCATGGAGCGCGCGGCGTGGCACGAAGGAGAGACAACGGGGTGAGGCACGTAGGGGCACGGCTCTGCATGGGTCAGCAAGGGCCGGGCGAGAAGCAGCTTGCGTCCCGACGGCATGGATTGGGCGAGCAGAAGGCGTCCATGGCACGCCGCCGGCGGCAGAGAATAGCTCGCAGGGGCAAGGCCGGGAGGCGGCGAGGGGGAGGAGAGTAGCACGGGCCAAGGCACTCACCTTGAGGACGATGGGGACGGAGCAGAGCGCCGTGGCGCGCACGGCGTCGGCGGCGCTGGTGGTGCAGTGCAGAGGCGGGCTAGTGGCGGCGCGGCCGGGAGGTGAAGCGCGGGCATAGAGGAGGCTGACCGCGGGGCTGTTGTTGAGCATGCTGTCGGCGTGGGGCGGTGCCAGGAGCGGCCGGACGCGCGGCTGGGGACGACGGTGAGCAGGCGCTGTGCGCCAGAGCTGGGAGGCGAGGTGCAACCGGCAGCGGTGGAGGCACGCGGCGCGGCTGGCGTGTGGGGGCAGCGTCGCGGCGGTCGGGAGGTGGTGCGCTAGCATGGTCACGCGAGTGGGCGGATCAGAACGCAGGGCCGTGGGCGGTGAAGGAAGCGGGCGCGCACGCGGGGAGGTGGAGCGCCGGCGGACTGAGCAGGGCAGAGCTGGGAAACGAGGAGGCAGAGCATCATGGCGGCTGGGACTCGTCCAAGAGCGCGGGCTGAGGGTGCTAGGGCGCTCATCGAGCATGAAGAAGAGCAGTGCGCAAGGCCGCGGTGGTCGAGCGGAGACCGGGAGGAGGAGTGCAGCGCGGCATTGGCGGCGTGTGGTGGCGTGGCGCTGTCGCCGGCAGCCAGGCGAGCGGACGGATGGCCAGCGGTCGGTGCTGGGCGGGGTGCCGGCACCGTGGCGCAGGGGCCGGAGCAGAGGAGAGGAGGCGGCCGGACGCAGAGAAGGCGCGCGGCCGTCACCGTGGCTGGGTGCGAGCGGTGTTGTGGATAGGAAGGAGTCGGGCGCGGTATAGATAAGGGCCGATGTTCATTGCGGTGGCGCATGCATGCGTCTGCATGGAGGCAGGGGAGGAAAGAGAGCAGGTGCCGACCTGACTTGTGGGGACCACTGGTGGGTCCCACCTTTCTCATTCCTCTTTCCAAATTCAATTAGGGCTAGCAAACATGATTCAAAAATATTCAACTTTGGCCCAATGACTAAATAAAATGTGAAGAACTTTATGGTCTGAGCAAGTTGAATTTTGAACCCAGGTTTGAATTTGAAATCAAGTGGTGATAATTGATTCAATGAAATAAATGGTAGATTAGGTTCAAAAATGCTGAAACTTTGAAGTTACCCTTTTTGAACCATAAGGGACCTCAGGAAAAATTTGGAGTTGATTTGGACAAGGTTAAGTACAAAGTTTAAATTTGAAGTCGACTCTGATTAAACTCTCAGTACGTGTCCAATAAATGGAAAACGTGCTTTAAAAATTTTGAAACTTTACCGAGAGTTAATTTGGAATATTAGAAGGTCATGAAAAAATTTACAGACTTAGATTTGAACTTTTCTGAATGTCCCACTTTAGGGTTGGAAAAATTCCTTTTTCTTTCTCTCTATTTTGTTTTCTTTTCTCCTTTAATTTTTCATTGAAAATGTGAATACTTGGAAATTAAAGATTTTACACCTTATGTTCCAATATACATTAGCAAACATGTTCTATATGTAAAATTTTAAGAAGTCCCTATTTTTAGTGAACATTGGTTAACTCATATGGTTCATGTGAGTTCTGATTTCCAAGTCCACTTTCAAAATTTTTAAGTTCGCATTTTTGCATTTTTGTTCTTCCGAAAAGCGGGCTTTTACAATCCTTTCCCCTTAAAGGAATCTCGTCCCGAGATTCTAACAAGTAGAATAACAGAAACGATGAGGGAACGATACGTAAAAGAGGGTCATTGACTAAGGAAAATGGCAATTCCCTTAAAGGCTTGGGTTCTACGAAATAGTGATTATCTTCAGGCATATTAAGAAATTCTAAAGTTTGCTTCAAGTGATTCCAGTCTTTAGGTTGATAACCTTGACAGGAGGCTCGACATGACAATATCACATCGTAAAACTTGGGTCTTAAAAAGTTATGATGAGGTGTTTAGATCTTCTTCTTTCCGTGAAAATGAAGTAACCTTCTTCATTGAGGAGGTACTTAGAGTTCTATGATAGTTAAGCGTCCTTAACTCTGGATGTATCTCTTATGAAGACTTTTCTGCTTTGGTCTTGTAGCTGAAGCAATGCCATCAGGCAGTACAAGTCAAAGAGTTCCAAAGTTTGGTAATCAATAATAATCTCGCGAATAGAAAGATTTTAAGGCTCTATCCAGGTCGAGAAGTCAATAAGAAACTCCTCGCAGCTAGATACAGTCAGTTGCCAGTACTCAAGGCAATTTGAGTTTCAACAAGTCAAGGACAAGGACTCAACTGTGTTTTAGTCACAAGGTGTCCCTTGTGCTACTCAAGATAATGAAACCAGTCGAAGGCGTTGTGAATGATAAAATTGATCACAACTCAAAAATGTTAGGCACTACTTAAGTATCTGAACGGGGTCACATATTCTTGCTCAAAACTCATTAGTAATTACGTTTCATGATGCATCACAAATCGGATGATGTTATGCAGACACAATGCAACTCCGCGGATAACTATGCAAGGTATGGTGCATTCAGTATTATGCTTTGAGCAAAAATAGGTAAGACAACTCAAACACAAACAGAAGTACCCTAGATACTGAAGGATTAAGTGACTTGGTCATTAAAAGTGTTGAACGACGAATGTCACTTTCACGTCTTGACCAAGTTTAAGAATTTCAAGGTAAGAGCATTAGCAAGGAATGATGAGGTTCACCTCAAGGCAACGGAGTGTACATAATGGAACAAAACATTGAACTTCTTGTGGATGTGAAGTTGCCTGAAGCTTGCTAATCACAGCTTACAGGTAGTTGTGATTCCTTAACAAAGGGTCAGGTTTTTCATCACGTAGGATTCCTAAGATAGTATGTCTAACCTTTAAAAGGTGCGGTAGGGTTGCCTTCAGAAGTTGCAAAGAGAGTAACCTTTGAAGAGTAAGGTTCTCATCACTTCCGTAGGTTACACTAAGTGGTTGACAAGGTACTGTGCTAGGCACAACCTTGGTTAGTGATCCACGTTCTTGCTAAAGAATTTCCAGCTCATACTACTCACCTATGGCTTCTCGTCTCAGAGACTGAAGCAAGGGAGTGGTTTAGCGTGAAGAATCAACTGACTTCTTTAACTCGATGATCGAGTTCCCCAAGAAACGGGGTTCGAGAAGATCCGTTAATCAAGCTTTTCATTGACCCAATGAGTCAATGTTGTACTCGGTCCTACTTACTTGAGCATTACTTCCAGCACGTTGGTTCGGTATCGATGTACCCTGGTATGACACCTAGGTGAACGTATCACTTTGATTACTAGGTGCACTCCTTCCCCCTTAAGGTTCAAGCTAGGTAAGAGAGAAAATTACCCCAAACGATCCATACGGGGAGGGTCGTTGACTAATGGAAGTGCAACACATGCTCAATACACCCTTAAAGTGTGAGTTGCACGGTTCCCTTATTAGAACACTAATCATGAGCAACCGAGCCAAAGAGATTTGATTGAGTTTAATACTCAACTCTAATGGTAATTATTGTTGAATCACAACACCTGTGATGTTATGAAACTCCTCTTGTTGAACTCGAGAACCAAATGCCTAACAAAAACCAAAAGGTTCAAACTGGACAGACTATGGTGACAAACGACCAGTCTGAACACAAACTCGATCTTTATCCAGTTAATGGCAAAATCAGATCTTGAGGTTAATAACAAAGTTAAATTACACTTCAGGACCTTTCCAAAAAGTATTGGTTTGCCTCTATATCATCCCTGGTTTGCATGTTATGTGATTTTAAAGTCAGCAGATTTTTCAGCACTTTCAGCAGAACCTGCTTAAAAAGTAGCAGTTTTGATCTAAAGTTTTCAGGATGTTCTGATGAAAATCTTGAAATATTCTTATATACAAAGTTGTATCCAATGTAATAAGATTTCCATAATGTACTTACTTGTCTCCACATCAGTCCTGGTTCAAAAGATATGAATTTTTGAAGTTGGGTAAAATTTCAGCATTCAGAATTTGAATTCAGTTCAGATTGACCACTCTGCATTCAAACTCGATTTGGAATAGGTAGATTAACGGTTCAGGTCTGGAGCCAATTTCAAAAATTGTAGCTGACTCTCTAACCTTCCCAACGGTCACTCGAGCGACACCATTGGATCAAGGGTCTGCGAGTTATGGATTAAATTCAGAGGTGTACAGATTGCTGTCCAGTTTGGGTGTGCCTGGACAGTCTCTGCGATTATCCAAATTTCACCCACTTAGAAAAGGATTTTGGTCTTGAGCTGAATAGAGAACCTGTAAAGTACATCCAAAAATTTCTAAGGAGTACTTACTTTCCCTCGTAGCACTTCTGGATGAGAAGATATAGCATTTGCAAGTTGACAGTTTTTCTGAAAATTTGGACAGCACCTCCTTTGTTTAAGGCTGATTTTGTCCACAATTTTCAGATATACAATTTTCAACATTTGCAAAAATAACACATAGAAAACTTGTTGCATACATTCTCAAGATTCCACAAAGGTAAAACACGAAGCCAATCGATGATCCTACTCAAAGCTAGGGTCTAAACAACAACTAAATCCAAATCTGCCAGATTCGGAAATGCCACGACACCTTAAACGATACTTCGATTTAGTCCATGTTATTGCGAGTTTTAGCCTTTGTGTTGAATAGGAAGTTGATAGAGAACTCTTTAAGCTTTCCATACATATATAAACATGCATAGGTTGCTTTGCTAAATTAGGAGTTAAGGCTGTTCAAAATTCAGAAGTTTTCTGGCTGTTTCAGATGGCACTGTACACAGCTACTAAATTCAACTCCAGTTTTATAATTAGTTATAAACTTAATTTGAGGTATCACTGAATAACAAAGTTGTAGAATAGCTCTTCCACTTTCCAGAAATGTATCATAATGGAATAGAAGGGCTTTATACAAAGAAATATGTCAAAAATTCAGATGCTGGTCCATGTAGTTTCAGAACAGCAGCTGCTGTGATAACGGTGCATTTTCATCACCATAAAAGCGTCTTTTGGCTTGGAGGTCAATAGAAAACTTATAGAAGACTTCAAAAGATTTCCAAAAAGTATTCACTTGCCTCCATAGTCCTCCATATGGAAGAGATATGGATTTTTGAAGTGGAACAAGGTGTTCATGTTTCAGAAATTAGTTTGACAGAACTTGGTTGGTTTATTGCTGATTTCATCACCGATTTTCAGATGGATAACCTCACAATTTGACAACAAGTTACATTACAAACTTGTCGCACAGGTCGCAAGGTTTCCGCAAATGTATTACACGAAGTTATTTGATGACTCTACAAAAAGTTATGGTCGAAATTGTGACTGTACAAAGATCTGTCCCCAGCTTGTCCAGATTGGTGAAGAGTAGGTAACTTCGAGTTTTTCATCGAGTTACTTGAAGATTCAGACTTGGAGTTCAAATGAAAAGTCATAGATGACTTTCTACACTTTCCCACCATATAAAATAGGCCTGTAGAGATGAAACCTACAAGGAGTTATGATCAAAATGGATAAGGGCTCATTAGATCCAGGAGGTGAATAATTGTTGGTTTTCAAGGATTCGGACCCGTTGAAAGTGATTTCCGGTCCAAATTGTCAAAGAATATGTCGTAGAGGACTTGAAGAACTTCTCCATTCAAATGGCATACTATTAGGTTCTATGAAGTTTAACTAGAAGCACCTCTTGACAAAATCGAGCTAGATTCCGTCAAGAGTACACAAAAGCCTTAATCTTCATCCTTCTTCACATTGCACATTCCATGTCGAAACTTTGACCCAAAACTTACTAGCAACTGGTAGTTGGATCTTACAGGATGATGATGAAGCCATTCATTCATGGGGGATGGTCAAAGTATCAATTGTGATACTGACGGTACTACGTGTCTTACCAAAAGAAAAGTCTAACTTGGTACATTCGGATACGTCTATAGGTGGTCCTAATATCGATCACTCACAAACGTTTGCTACACGGGTCGCTACCAGAGTTAATGTACCTGCAGAAGACAAACAATCCCCTTTTACACCTTCACACCTCAAGGGCGGTATGGCGAAACACGACAGGCAGTCACAAAAATATATATGAAAGTAAATGCATATGACTCTGGTGTGAGTCGCCCTCGAGCAAAGTCATGTCTCGAGGTACATGGTTGTACTACGTCTGTACAGCAAAGACTCCCGCATGAACCGGCTTATACACGCTCAGGCATACGTGTTTCGCATGCTCCCATAGAACATGAATAGTTCTAGAGATGCATACTATCGGGTTATACACCACCCGACGGGGACTCCCACTAATTTTGTGTCACGCTGGGGTACCGCGTGTCATATGTTCTCAGAAACATGGAAAGTTTCAGAGACTCATATTGACTTTCCGTGCTAAGCCACGAAAATTTCACATACCACATCTCGTATGCAGAGTTTACTGAGATTGATCCGCTCTCGACGGCGTACCTTACCTCTTACCTTGAAGACAGAGCGTCGTTACAGAAATAATATAACAAGTTAGTTCACCACCTTTATAACTTATACTAGTAATAGTCCTTAATGGGCATATAGCTAATCCTCACTCAACTACCTCGTAGTTTTCGAAAATAGGCTCTTTTTGAGCGTGCTATTCTCAATGAAGCTCTGATACCATATCTGCAAGGACCGGAGTCCACATATCTGAGGATATCATTGGGTGGTGCCGTGCGATGCGGCACCTAATAGCACACACAAAAAGGATACCAAAACATATAAAGTTTTCATTTCATAATAAGAAGAGTTTACAAAAGAGTGTACATTAGAAGTACACACGCAGTGGAAAATACATACTCATAATCTCACCTAACTAAGCAGGAGAGGAGGCGTCCATGCCCTAGGACGCTTCTCACTAGCAACATGAAGAACATTCAACAGCGGCGTGGTTTACATGAGATGTATCTCGACACCTCAAGTCTCATGTACCACCTAAACAGCAGAAATAAAATTAATACCTGCAAAAATCATTAAAGTGCAAACGTGAGCATAATGCTCAGCAAGACTAACCTGTCTCACTAGACATATGCAGGGGTAAGTACTAAGCATAAGTAAGGAATAGCATAAATAGACTCGCCTACAAGTGAATCCTTATAATCATGTTTTAAGTAGAAAATGACATTCTTCAGGCACGACACATCATAGACTCCACAATCAAACAAGAAACGCTTTGCCGATGATATGACATGCCCAAACACATAATGCTATTACAGGTAAAGTATGGGGAAACTGTAAACTTTTAATTGTACTATCTCTAAGCCAAACAAGGTTGCAAAGCAATTATAATTCAATATATCAAATTATTTTGACTTCTTTAGTATTTACTATGTCACGGCGCAGTGAACAAGTGGTACTCTATTACCGCGAGGGACGGTGATTGCAATCAGGACACACCCGGACAACACAACACATACGCACCTTCGGAAGTGTCAGCGAGTACATCAGTACCTACATAACACTTCAATACAAGTCGTATATGGCCACCTTTCACAAGAAACACGAACGCCGAGCCCTTCTCACCTCCTCGAACAGAAGGTCTCTACACGGAACACCTCTTGTGTCCTCTGACCGATTTACAGCTTACTGCCCTCAACCCACCCCTATCGATGGTGAGTTAATGGGTCTCGACATCCCGATTATCGAGTTACTTCAGTTTACTGGACTCCATATATCCAGTATGTCGCTGGTACAAGTCAAGCTTGTTCGAAGGGGCCGCATACATACGGGCCTTAGTCGACACGGGCAGGGCTATGCGACCGAGACTAAAATTCTCGTCGCTTCCTATCCATCCCCTGCCCGGTCCCAGATTCATTATATTAAGCCATTGTCTATCTAACCAATCCTGTGAGATATGTCCTACATCTCTCGCGAGTAGATTCCAACTACTCGACTTCTACCGGATTTCCTATACATTAGCAGAGCAATTACTACAGGTCAAACTGTAACCCGTTCCAACCAACCCCTGGGATTTGTGGTCATGCAAGTGGAGTATCAATCACCCTATACGTAATGCACATACGAAACTTAAGACGTAATAGAAATACTGCAAAACTCTGTAAAGCTTTTGAATGCAAACCGGGGCTTGCCTTGTTTGTGAATCTATAACAATGTCAGTTGTTAAGGCTTGGTCTTCCTCTGGAGAATCTGCCATGGAACCTTGAAGTTGGAACTCCTCGGCATTCACCTCCAAGAGAAACTTTTCATTGATCACCTATCATCACGTTCCTATCGACATGATATGCATATAAGTAATTAAGGTAATTTTAATAATGGAGTCAACGAGTTGTAAAAACCTTAAGAAGAAGAGGCTTCACTAGGAAGATTAGATATGTCTTGGATGGGTGGAGAAACTATGGATAAGTCAAGTGGTCATAGCAGTATCGAGATGTGGATTGAAAGGGGCAACGTAAGCACACATTGCAACTTGGAACTCAACACTCGATGCTATGCCACTCAAGGACGATAAAGCTAAATGGTGTGGAAGTGTTGGACTGGTAGTGTAAGTATGACTATAGAATTAAGGGGGACATCGAAAGCTTAAGGCATGAGTGAACTGTGCAACAAGAGGTCACAACTCAAAAGGTGACCAATGAAGTTATACAGACTCATTAAAGAGTAAACCTAATTAAGTGACGAGTGTGGTCGTAGGGTTCTGAATTAGGATGAATCGACGTGAAACCCTAGCGACACTTGGAAAAGAAGTGAGATCAGAATTGCTTGGACTCAAAGAGTCATCACAAGCACTGCTAACCTAATGTGAGTACCAAGACACGTTCAGAGGACCTTTAGTTAAATCAATCGCTACGACTATCTTCGCAAACATCGTTTAGGTGCTTACACGATGACACTAATGTAGAGTCTCCCGCAAGCTTGTCGAGGTGAGCTCGGTACGCTCTCAGGACTTAAACATGACGCGAGACCTTGCCGTGAAGGCATGCTTTGCCATCTCGAGAAGATCGTCTTAGCGAGGTCCACATCAACCCGGACTCATCAATTGGGTGAGCGGAATCCCGAACACCACCTTGTGAGTCTTAAGGCTAGTAATGTCGACTCGGTTATTGATAAGAGACTCGATGAACCTGCTGTCGATGAAGTGGTACACCAAGTTAACCAATCCTGTGGACGGCTTGGGAACATCCTCGACACAACCAAGGAACTCTTATCCAAGGTTCCCCTTGGTCTAGTTCTCCTTGTTGGTCGCAACATTCTTGCATACCTCTACCCCAGGTCATCGGTGATCACCGACACACCTGGTTTGACCTAGAAGGAATTTCATCGAGCACCTTGGCTACACCTAGAACTTGATGAATCTCACCTCTAATAAACCTTTATTTGGCCAAACAGCCATCACCCGATGTGTCGTGGTTGTGTTCCCGCACTATCTATATCCCCGACATTCCTTGCCTTGTTGCCAGGACACACCCATGACGTGGAACATCATGATAACGTCAAGAGGACAACGACGACAAAACATTGGCTTGAGCTGGTGTGCCAAGTGAATGGTAAACGACCTAAAGGCAACTCTAGCGGAGTTGTAGGGTGTAGCAGCACAACGCAATACGCTAGTCTCCCCTTTGTGCATCAGAGTTATGATGCAGGGTGGGCGACGCGCACACCATGGTCAACGCACTGGCGTGACTATGGAACGAGCAGGGCAACAACAAAACCCTGGTGGCGACGTGACAGACATAAGGGAATCACAAAGAATGGCTGGTGTGGATGAGAATAAGAGTGTGCAGTCACCGTGACATCGTGAGCACGGTGATGGTCACTGCGACACGTTGATGACCATGGCACACTAGAGCGTGGCGAGCAGTGGCACGACACATAGCAGTGAAGCATCATAGCGGCATTTCATCGAGCAGGCACTGCACGACACACGATGTGGTGTGGAGCGTGCGGCATGGCACGAAGGCGAGACATCGGGAGGCACGTAGGGGCACAACGCTGCATGGGTCATCAAGGGACGGGCGAGATGCGGCTCGCATCCCGGCGGCATCGATTGGGCGAGCAGAAGGCATCCATGGCACGCCGCCAGTGGCAGAGAACAGCGCGCAGGTGCGAGGCCAGGAGGCGGCGAGGGGGAGGAGAGGAGCACGAGCCAAGGCACTCACCTTGTGGACGATGGGGACGGAGCAGAGCGCCGTGGCGCGCACGGTGTCGGTGGTGCAGGCGGTGCAGGGCAGAGGCGGGCTAGTGGGGGCGCGGCCGGGAGGTGAAGCGTAGGCACAGAGGCGGCCGACGGCGGGGCTGTTGTTGAGCATGCTGTTGGCGTGGGGCGGTTCCAGGAGCGGCCGGGCGTGCGGCCGGGGATGACGGTGAGTAGGCGCCGTGCGCTGGAGCTGGGAGTCGAGGAGGTGGAGTGCCGGGGCGAGGTGCAGCCGGCAGCGGTGGAGGCGCGCGGTGCGGCTGGCGTGTGGGGGCGGCATCGCGATGGTCGGGAGGTGGTGCGCTAGCATGGTCAGGCGAGCGGGCGGACTGAAACGCAGGGCCGTGGGCGGTGAAGGAAGCGAGCGCGCGCGGGGAGGTGGAGCGCCGGCGGACTGAGCAGGGCAGAGCTGGGAAATGAGGAGGCAGAGCGCCATGGCGGCTGGGACTAGGCCAAGAGCACGGGTCGAGGGTGCTAGGGCGCTCGGCGAGCATGAAGAAGAGCAGCGCGCAAGGCCGCGGTGGTCGAGCGGAAACCAGGAGGAGGAGCGCAACGCGGCATTGGCGGCGTGTGGTGGCATGGCGCCGGCGCTGGCGGCCAGGCGAGCCGACGGACGGCCTGACGGTCAATGTTGGGCGGGGTGCCGATGCCGTGGTGCAGGGGCCGGAGCAGAGGCGAGGAGGCGGCCAGACGCGGAGAAGGCGCGCGGTCGTCGCCGTGGCTGGGCACGAGCGGTGCTGTGGATAGGAAGGAGTCGGGCACGGTATAGATAAGGGCCGATGTTCATCGCGGTGGCGCATGCATGCATCTGCGTGGAGGCATGGGAGGAAAGAGAGAAGGTGCCGACCTGACTTGTGGGGACCACTGGTGGGACCCACCTCCCTCATTCCTCTTTCCAAATTCAATTAGGGCTAGCAAACATGCTTCAAAAATATTCAACTTTGTCCCAATGACTAAATAAAATGTGAAGAATTTTATGGTGCAATCAGATTTTAGAATTGAGCAAGTTGAATTTTGAACTCAGGTTTGAATTTGAAATCAAGCGGTGATACTTGATTCAATAAAATAAATAGTAGATTAGGTTCAAAAATCCTGAAACTTTAAAGTTACCCTTTTTGAACCATAAGGGACCTCAGGAAAAATTTGGAGTTGATTTGGACAAGGTTAAGTACAAAGTTTAAATTTAAAGTCGACTCTGAATAAACTCTCAGTACGTGTCCAATAAATGGGAAACATGCTTCAAAAATAACTTTACCGAGAGTCAATTTGGAATATTAGAAAGTCATGGAAAAATTTACAGACTTAGATTTGAACTTTTCTGAATGTCCCATTTTAGGGTTGGAAAAATTCCTTTTTCTTTCTCTCTATTTTGTTTTCTTTTCTCCTTTAATTTTTCATTGAAAATGTGAATACTTGGAAATTAAAGATTTTACACCTTAAGTTCCAATATACATTAGCAAACATGTTCTATATGTAAAATTTTAACAAGTCCCTATTTTTAGTGAACATTGGTTAACTGATATGGTTCATGTGAGTTTGGATTTCCAAGTCCACTTTCAAAATTTTTAAGTTCGCATTTTTGCGTTTTTGTTCTTCCGAAAAGCGGGCTTTTACAAACACCGTTTTGTTGAGGTACATATGGTGAAGGAAATTGATGATCTATTCCATTTCCAAAACAAAAGTGATCAAAAGATTGATTTTTAAATTCTGTTTCATTATCACTTCAAATTGATCTTAAAGATCTTGGGTGATCAATAGATAATCTAAGAAATAAAGTTCTAAAGTGACTAAAAGATTCAATCTTAGATGCCATAAAATAAACCGAAGAATATCTAGAATAGTCATCAACAATCACAAGAACATACGATTTACCTCCGAAGGACTGAACACGTTAAGGTCCTAGAGTGTCAAGGTGCAAAAGTTGATCCGGTTCGATTTTCATGGTTATTATGAGAGGAGCATGTGAACCTGCAACCATCTTAGCATGTCTACAAGAAGAGCACACAATTTCTTTGTCCCCTTTCAGCTTAGGCAGCCCACGTATGCGATCAAGAGCACTAACACGCATGAGATGATCAAAGCCTAAGTGACCAAGTTTACGATGCCAAAAATATAAGTCTTTGGAATCATTAGCAACTAGACACCTATGCTTAGAAGAAGACATATCAAAATCAACTTTAAAAACTCTTCCAAACCGAGACATGTTAAAAATAAGCTCACTATTTGAACCTATAACTTTGCAGCAATTTTTATTGAAAATAATTTCTAGATTTTCATCTAGCAATTGTGAAACAGAATGCAAGCTGTATTTCAAATTTTTTACTAGTGCCACATAATTCAAATTTTAGTGATCATTTACTCTAACCAAACCCTTAGCAATTATAGGAGTTAAAGAATTATCGGCAAAAGTAACATTCTCTACACGTGACACAAAAGAGAGGGAGGAGAACCATTCTTTGTTACCGGTCATGTGGCGTGAGCAACCTGAATCCACAATCCAAATGTTCTCCTTCCTCAAACGTGTAACCTACATAGAAGCAAAATACGTCAATGACTCAATACTTGGGTTAGTTAAAAGGTATTTAGGAATTCAGTACTGAGTCACATGACGTCCAACAGGAATAACACGCGAAAGCTAAGACAAAACAACAGGTTTATGAGCCAAAGCTTGAGCATTTTTGTAACCAACTACTGACCTACGAGGTGTTACATGTGTAGCATGAAAAACAGTAGGTTTGGGAGCAAACTTTGCATGTTTTTGACTCATTACAGCAGGTTGCATGTTCCAATCATTCGGATTAGCATGTGAAGCAAATTTTGCATGAAAGTTATGATATCTAGCAATCATTCTTTCCTTTTTTTGTTGTTTAGCTAGTATATAACAAAAATCTATGACATGACCATCTATACCACAATAGGTACAATGAAATTTAACTTTGGGTTCATGTCTAGATGAGCAAGCAACAGTTTTATTAGCAAACGAATGAGACAGCACTCCTGCAGATTTGAAAACTACTTCTTTATGTTTGGGAACTGTTTTAATCAAACCATTTCCTAATGACTTTACAATTTTAGGTTGATGTGCTAAGATGGTTGCAGGTTCACATGCTCCTCTCACAATAACCAAGAAAATTGAACCGGGTCAACTTTTGCACCTTGACACCGTAGGACCTTCACGTGTTCAATCCTTTGGTGGTAAATGGTATGTCCTTGTAATTGTTGATGACTATTCTAGATACTCTTGGGTTTATTTTATGTCATCTAAGAGTTAATCTTTTAGTCACTTTAGAACTTTATTTCTTAGATTATCAATGGATCACCCAGGATCTTGAAGATCAATTAGAAGTGATAATGGAACTTAATTTAAAAATCAATCCTTTGATCATTTTTGTGCTGAAAAAGTAATAGATCATCAATTTTCTTCACCATATGTACCTCAACAAAACGGTGTTGCAGAGAGAAAGAACAAAACCTTAGTTGAGATGGCTAGGACTATGCTTGTTGAGTGTCAAAATTCTAGAAAGTTTTGGGCAGATGTAATTGCAACCGCTTGTTATGTTTCAAATCGTGTTTTCTTGTGTGCTAGGCTAGGAAAAACACCATATGAGCTTCAGTTTGGACATAGGCCTAGTGTCACACACTTTAAGGTCTTTGGCTGCAAATGCTTTGTTAAGAAACATGGTAATCTTGATAAATTTGAAGCTAGATTTGTTGATGGCATGTTTCTTGGTTATCCATCTCATACTAGAGGCTACCGTGTGCTTTTACTTGACACTAAAAAAGTGTGGAGACTTGTGAGGTTTCTTTTGATGAAGCTAGCCCAGGTACTAGCTCAAATATTGCATGTTCGGATCCATATCCGCAGGGGGAGAGTATTTTTGTTGAAGATAAGGAAGAAGAGGTGTTGCTGCTCGAAAATTCAGCAGATAATGGCATTATTCTAGCTCCTGATTTTGATTCACAGCCAGCACCGACGACCACCATTGCTGGTCCAGATCATCCTCAAGTCACAAGCTCATCGATATGTGATGAACATGAAGAAAAAGAAGCTTGTGAAGTGTCCACTCCCCTCCGAGTTCTCAAAAGTCATCCTCCAAAACAAATTATTGGAAGCTTGCACAAACGAGTCACACGGTCCAGGTTTTGCGATCCAAACTCTCATGCTCATTATGCATTTGTTGCTTTTTCCAAACTCAAAGGTATATCACACGCACTCACTAATGAATCTTGGATCATTGCCATTCAAGAAGAGTTAGAAATTTTTGAAAGAAATAATGTTTAGAAACTTGTACCTCCACCTCAAGGTCACACTTTAATTGGAACTAAATAGGTGTTTAAAAATAAAAAAAGTGAGGATGGGGTTGTGGTTAGGAATAAGGTTAGGTTTGTTTCTCAAGGTTTCACACAAATTGATGGTCTAGATTTTGATGAAACTTTTGCTCCTGTTGCTAGATTAGAAGCCATAAGAATTTTGTTAGCTTTGGCTGCATCTAAAGGTTTCAAGTTATGTCAAATGGATGTTAAAAGTGCTTTTCTTATTGGCTACATAGATGAGGAGGTCTATGTCAAGCAACCACTAGGTTTTGAAAATCTAGATTTTCCTAATCATGTCTACAAACTGTCCAAAGCCTTGTACGGTCTCAAACAAGCCCCTAGAGCATGGTATGATATATTAAAAACATTCTTACTTGAAAAGGGGTTTACCATCGGCAAGGTTTATAAAACTCTTTTTGTGCCTAAGTATGGCAATGACTCATTATTTGTTCAAGTGTATGTGGTTGATATTATCTTTGGTTGTGCTTCTCATGATCTTGTGTCCAAATTTTCAGCTATGATGAGTGCAAAATTTGAGAAGAGTATGATGGGAGAACTCACATACTTTTTGGGGCTTCAAATCAAGCAAACTAAGGAGAGAACCTTTGTGCATCAAACAAAGTATACAAGGGACCTTCTTAAGCACTTCAACATGGATAAAAGCAAGCTTCTTCGGACACCAATGGGTACATCAACCACACTTGAACTTTATGAAGTTGGTGACCCGGTCGATCAATAAGAATATAGAAGCATGATTGGATCACTTTTGTACCTCACAGCATCAACACCGGACATACAATTCAGCGTATGTCTTTGTGCACGATTTCAAGCTTCCCCACGTACTTCACATCGTCAAGCCGTCAAAAGAATTCTCAGGTACTTACATGAAACTCAAGAATTTGACATTTTTGTTCCTTCTTTCTCAACCGTTACTTTGAAAGCTTTTTTGAATGCTGATTTTGGGGGTTGTAGGATTGATAGGAAAAGTACTTCAGGTGCATGTCATTTTCTTGATAATTCACTTGTTGCTTGGTCCTCTAGAGATCAAAGCTCAGTTGCACAATCCACAACCGAATCTGAATATGTAGCTGCTGCTAGCGCTTGCTCACAAATTCTTTGCGTTGTTCAAACTCTTAAGGACTATGGGGTTGATCTAGATAGTGTTCCATTGTTTTGTGATGACACTAGTGCTATTTGCATTGCTAGAAACCCCGTGCAACATTCTAGAACAAAGCACATTGATATTAGGTATCACTTTCTCCGTGATAATGTTGAAAAAGGAAACATTGTGCTTTACCATGTAGATACCGAACAACAATTGGCTGACATTTTTACAAAACCTTTGAATTTCACTCATTTTTGTTTCATTCGTAGTGAAATAGGGGTTATGCATCCTCATGTATTAAATTGAGAGGGAGTTTTGAAACTTGGGAAGTCTATGTGTGAATCTAAAATTAAAATAATATGAGCATAGTATTTCATACATATATGACTTTGTGATTCCTTTTACATGCTGAAAGTTCTTACTACATTACTCATGTTATACATTTTGTAGTTTTTGCCATGACTAGTAATTAGAATAATTACTTACACTAAATCTGGTCATGATCGAACTTTCTTGCTGTTTTGAACTTGTTGCATGCTCACAAGTGCTTTAATAATGAAAAATTAATCAATAAACTTTCCATATGTTGAGGTTTTATGATCAAATAAAAATGAGAAAAGATCAAGAGAATATGCATGCATCACACCTCTTTTGAGATGGCTTATCATTGCACTTAGATATGAACTTAGAAGATGTTGTGTATGACTAAAACCATGTCCTTAAGCTTGTGACTGTCAAATAACATAAGGTTATCTTGGTTGGTTAGAATAAGGCAGATGTTGCATATAATCTCTTTCAAGTGATATATGATCAGAATTTGTTCTTTAAATAATATTGAAAAATCAAAAATGCAGCAGCAAGTGTCATGCTTTCAGGTTTTGAAATAGTTAAGTTTGTGAGATCATGACTTGCTTAATTTGAAAATTACATTTGATCTTTAGCATGGCTTACACTACTTTATGTGTTTCATTGAAGTGATAGTGTAAGTTACTTGATTGTATGACTTGGATGAGCTTTGTTTTATATGTATATGTTACAATATGCTCATAACAATTGAAATTTCTCTTTTAAACCTTGCTGAAATACATTATCAAAGGGGGAGAAATTGATCACACATTGCACACATTCACAAGTGTTTTGGCACGATTCATCTCAAGGGGATAATTATTGTTTTTCTTCTCATTTTATTTCAGATTTAAAAAGGGGAGAAATAAGTATAGGAGGAGAAATACTTGTTTTGAAATTTCTTTCTTTCTCATTTGATTGTTTTCAAAACTTTTCATAAGCCAATGTTCAGATTTTAAGTGGTGTTGCCAATGCATTCATCAAGGGGGAGATTGTGAGACCTATGTGTGTTGAATACATTGGCTATGATGATAAAAGTTTTCAATACTACCAAAACACCTTTTTAATCTTTGTCTGACTCTAGGTCTGAGTTCCATCAAGGTCCGACAATAGGTCCGACTTGTTTTGGGTAGCTCCGGCAAGGTCCGATGTAAGGTTCGACTTGCTTTGGTTTGGTCCGACGTGTTTTTGCTAGGTTTGGTGCAAGGTTCAACTAGTTGTGGTTAACTCTATCGCTAGGTCCAACTAGCTTTGGTTAGCTCCGGCACTAGGTTCTGCTAGCTTTGGTAAGGTCCGCCGCTAGGTCCTGCTAGATTTGGTAAGCTCCGATTCTAGGTCCAGTTAGCTTTGTTAGATCCGGAGCTTGATTGCAATTTTTTTGCTTTTAACTTAAAATGTTTCGAACTTGTTTTTTGTATTATAGAAAGTTTTCTTAGTATTCTTTTACTATGATTTTGGTGTGTTTTGGTGGTTATGGTTGATATCTCTTTGCTAAGGTTTGCAACATGCTTATGTGAGGTGCTCACGTAAGGTGTTGTGGTTTCGGAACTAACGAGAGTCAAGTCATGGACTTGTGCTTGGAAGTATTGGTTCTTTATTCATGTGCGGGTGTTGTTTGAGTTCAAGACATGTCTGGTGATGGGATCCACTAAACTAGTCTTAGGGAGAAGATGAGGTTCAACAACCAAGTTCGGGAGGAATTGTGGTTGAGTTGATCGGGAGGACGCGCAACATGTTGGATCAAGAACAATGCATATGAAGGTATCGTGGACGTCGTTGGAAGGTGTTTTCACATGTGCAAGGATTACATGGACGTGGCTACATAGTTCTAAGGCGTGATGAAGAGATGTGGACGTAAAAAAATTGGTCGGAAAGGTCCAACCGACTAGGTTATGGACTCAGGCTACGGCTGAGTCGGGTTTGACTCAAATATAGAATGATTTGAGTTGGGTATGATAGGATTTCGTGTGGGTCACAAAGTTGAGTTGTTTTAGGAATGTGGGATACGTTCCTAAGGTGTTTTGAAGTGTTAAGATTGCTTCTATCTGCGTATAGAAGAGTCCTGAGCTGTTATGGAAAGTTTTGGTTGAATCTAAGTAGGATTTGAGTCCTAGTTAGGATTGGGGTGGCCTAAGGGCTGGTTATATAAGCAAGGGATGCCAAAGCTCATTGTGCAGACTTTGGGGCTGCTCTTTTTTGTTTTGATGAATAAAATTCGTAGTCTAAAGGTGCTTTGTGCCTTGTTCGTTTTACTTGTTTCTGTCAAGTTTTTTCTCGTCGAGTTTCTGCACAGCACTACCTTGCTTTGGTGGTTTTATCATAACTCGAGTTTTACGAATCCATTGACATAATTCATTTTGGGTTGTCTTCACAACTTTATTATCTATCATCTGTAAAAATTTCACAGTCATTAGATTTGTGGTTTTGGATCTACACGAGTTTCTTTGCAGGGTTGCAGATCTGATTTTTCATGGGAAGAACAGATTGACTTTTGCTCGATCTTTCAATCATAACTTGAGTTTTTCTCAACGGATTTTCATGATTCTTGTTGTGACATTTTCGTAACTTGGTTCGACACAATCTATACTGGTTTTGTCACAATTGATCACATTTGGATTATTTACACACACGATTTCTTAACAGATTTATTTTCTACCGAGGGGTTTTTGTTGCTTCCGCTGAAAAAGTTTTAATCTACCATTCACCCCCTCCTCTGGTAGCTTTTCACGTGCTCTTCGATCCTACATTGTTCAATATAGATATTCCATTCATAGCAGCTTATAATTTCTTATCAAGATCATCACAAAGTAGAACAATGCAAATAATTTATAGAACAACAAGCATCTTTCAAGTTTTTATCATCAAGTGCAGCAAGCTTTTTGTTTTTCAATTTCAAGTTCAAGTTTATCAAGTGCGGAGGTGTGTGCACTTCTTAGAGAGGACAATTGTTCATATATTAAATCACACGAGGAACAAGAATCATCACTAGGAATCAAAGATTTCAAACAATTGATTTTAGATTCTAGTGACTCAATTTTAACAGCAATGTCCCTAATCGTCTTGTCCTTTTTCTTAACTATAACAGTGGCATGAGAAATAGCATCACACATTTCTTCGCAAGTAGGACATACCTCTTCATTGTCGCAATTGTGTTCTGCCTCCTCCATACTTGATCTTGACTTGCCCACCATGAAACACAAGTTTGCCAAATCATCTTCATCTTCATCACTTCCGATGTCCACATCGCTCGAGCCAAGTTCTTGAAGTGCGGAGATAAAACTACTCACCAATAGGAGTCCTATAAAACCCTGCTTTATCTTGTTGTTGTTTGCAGATGAGTGCTTCGTCCTTGTTGGCTTTTCATCACGGGAAGTAGCACCTAAAAGGTTAGGGCAATTCCTGCGAAAATTTCTGTTTACCACATTTGAAGCATCATTGAGGTCTGACACTTTTTCTCCTTCTAGTTCTCACATTTTGCAATGCTTTTGAGTATCGAGTAGAGATGAGTGTAACTTCTTCCTCTGTAAACTCTTCAATCTGTTCAAGGGTTAGAGAGGACAACAAAGTAAGTGTTCCACAAGGAGAAGATTGGCCGGAGCTAGGCATGTCACATTGAGAAACAAATGCAAGAGACATGTTGGGGTTCTTACGTGAGATTATGTCAATTTCATGGTTTTCAATTTAGAATATATAACATCTAAAGTAAGTGTACTCATGACAGTAGATTCACGAATAGATGTGACTTTCATCTCCCAAATTGACATGTCTAAAACACTTAGTAATTGCCTAGCATTCTCAGCATCTGAAAAATTAACATTGACACTACCCAAGTTGCTGAGAATTTTATTAAAGAAAGCAAAGAGATCGTCGATGGACTCACCTGGTTGCATCTCAAAATGCATGTACTCCTTTTTGAACATGTCTTGCCTTACCTCCTTGATCGTGTTGGATCCTTCGTGGTAGTGGCAGAGTGTTTTCCACACATCATATGCAGATCGGAGGTGAGCAACACGTTTGAAGTCGCTTTGAGTTATTCCTTGTATGATCAAGTTGCAAGCCTTGTTGTTGTTGTCGACATCTCTCATGTTTGTAGCCGTGACTTAATCGTTTGATGGCACATCGTAAAGCTTATACACCTTTTCCCATAATGCAAAGCCTTGTGCCTAGATGAAAGCTTCCATACGTGCCTTCCAAACCTGAACATCAATACCACTAAAGACACAAGGTTTTGCGGAATATTTCTCCATGATGATTAGTCAAAAACACGTGCAAATAACAAATATTAGAGCACCATGGCTCTGATATAAATTGTAGGATCGAAGAGCACGTGAAAAGCTACCAGAGAGGGGTGAATGGTAGATTAAAACTTTTTCAGTGGAAGCGACAAAACCCCCTTAGTAGAAAATCAATCTGTTAAGAGATCATTTATGTGACTAATCTAAACATGATCAATCTTGACAAAATTATTATACATTGTGGATAATCAAGTCACGAAGACAAGACAACAAGAATCACGAAAAACTGTCAAGAAAAACTCATGTTACAATAGAAAGATTGAACGAAGGTCAATCTATTATACCCGAGAAAAACCAGATGTGCAACACTGCAAAGAAACTCGTGTAGATCCAAAACCACAAATTCAATGACCTTGAAATTTTCACAGATCGTACATCATCAAGTTTTGAAGAAAACCCAAAAAGGATCACTTCAATTGGATCTACAAAACTCGAGTGATGATAAAACCACCAAAGCAAGGTAGTGCTGTGCAGAAACTCGATGAGAAAGACTTGACGAAAGCAAGTCGGACGAACAAGAAAAAAAAGTTCCTTTAAACTACGAATCTTATGGACAAACCACAAGAGGAACATCCCCAAATTCATGTCTAGCCTCCCTTGCTTATATAACCAGCCCTTAGGCCAACCCAATCTTAGCTAGGACTAAAATCCTACTCAGATTCAACCGGAACTTTCCATAGCTGCTCAAGACCCTTCCATACGCAGATAGAAGCAATTCTAAGACTTCCAAACACCTTAGGAATATATCCCACATTCCTAAAACAACCCAACTTCGTGGCCCACACGAAATCCTATCATAACCAACTCAAATCTTTACATATTTGAGTCAAACCTGACTCAGCCGCAGCCTGACTCCATAACCTAGTCGGTTGGACCTTTCTGACCAATTCTTTGTGTCCACATATCTTCATCACGCCTCAGAACCATGAAGACACATCCATGCACTCCTTCCACACGTGCAAACATTTTTCAACGATGTCCACGATAGCTTCATTTGCATTGTTCTTGATTCAAACATGCTGCGCAACATCCTGATCAACTCAACCCCAATTTCTCCCAAACTTGGTTGTTGAACTTCGTCTTCTCCCGAAGACTAGTTCAATGGATCCCGTCACTAGCCATGTCTTGAACTCAAGTAACACTTGCACATGAATAAACAACCGATACTTTCAAGCACAAGTCCTCGACTTGACTCACGTTAGTTCCGATAACCACAACACCTTACGTGAGCACCTCACATAAGCATGTTGCAATCCATAGAAAAATGATATCAGCCATAACCACCAAAACACACCAAAAACTTAGTAAAAGAATACTAAGCAAGCTTCCCATAATCCAAAAAGCAAGTTTGAAACATTGCGAGTTAATAGCAGAACCATTGCATTTTAGCACTGGGCCTTGCTAAAGCTAATCGGACCTTCAACCGGAGCTTACCAAAGCTAGCAGGATCTAACGCTAGAGCTAACCAAAGCTAGTCGGACCTAGCGCTGGAGCTAACCAAAGCTAGTAGGACCTATCACCAGAGCTAACCAAAGCTAGTCGGACCCTGCGCCGGACTTAGCGAAAACAAGTCAGACCTAGCCATAGAAGTCAGACCTAGCGAAAGCAAGTTGGACCTTACTTCGGACCTTGCTGGAGATAACCAAAACAAGTCGGACCTATTGTGGGACCTTTCCGGAGCTACCTAAAACAAGTCGGACCTATTGTCGGACAATGTAGGAGCTCAGACCTAGAGTTGGACCTTGTTAAGAGGGTGTTTTGGCAGTATTCAAAACTTTTATTATCATAGCCAATGTATTCAACACATATAGGTCTCACAAAACTCTTTTTCTGCTTAAGCATGGTAATGACTCATTATTCGTTCAAGTATATGTGGATGATATTATCTTTGGTTGTGCTTCTCATGATCTTGTGTCCAAGTTTTCAGCTATGATGAGTTCAAAATTTGAGATGAGTATGATGGGAGAACTCACATACTTTTTGGGGTTGCAAATCAAGCAAACCAAGTGCGAGGACCGGGGTCCCGAAATTCCAGGAATCACATTGGGTGGTGCCGTGCGATGTGGCACCCAACATCACACACGAAAAGACATATGAAAGATACAATTCATTTGGAGTATTCAAAGACAATAGACCTAGTGCACAATTCATATACTAGTCAACATAGTGATAAAAGCAAAACTTTAGAAAGACACTTAAATGCAAACCGGGGCTTGCCTTGGGTTGATCATAGGGTAGAGCTTCTCGTACATCTCCTCCTTCTCTTGCCCTTGCTTCTTATCTCAATAATTTGCTTATAGTGAAGTCCAAGCTTGTGCCTCTTCCTCCAAGCGATGCTCCTCGTCGAGCTTCATTGTCACGTGTGTTATCGAGATGAAGATGCATCATTGATCAAGTGCAACGTAGCAAATGAACAAAAGAGAAGTGTTGTATATTAAACATATGTCCAGGTGAAAACTTAGAAAATTAAGTTGAGTCACTGTTATGCACAACAACTAGGATAAAATCAAACCTAATCCAAGTTGATTTAGGTGATGAAGCATGCATAAAAGTTAAGGTTTATTAAAGAGGACAAACTATAAGAACATGAAAGGAGATTTCTAATAATTGAATGGCCAGGTCCAAAGTGGAGGTTCAGTGAGGTCTCTATCAGGTACTTAAAGTCTGATGCTATGAAGAAAAAGAATCATTCACTTTGATTTAAGAACAAGGTACTTTAGGCTTCATAAATAGACATAGAGATGCAGATAACATTTATACAGGTTCAGCTGTTCTAGTGAGACTGGGAATTTTACAGTGGGTTCATTAGGTCACGGAGGAATAACTAGAAAATTTTCAGATACAATAAAGGAATATTGTACTTTACATAAATCATTCGAGCTTTAAGATTTTCTGAATTTTCATGGATGTTCTGGAGTTTTAACATAGGATACAGTGGTTGTTCTAGTTAGATTTGGTCATATTGAGTCCAGAAAAATTTGTTTCACAATTTTATTGAGCTTTCTACAGGGAGCTATAGATTTTACAATGTTCTGGTATTTTTCTGGAAATGCTACTGTTGTTTTTCTGGTATTTTCACTAAGCTGAGCAAAATCCCTCAATTTGACTAACTTAGTCA
This sequence comes from Tuctoria greenei, assembly GCA_036927565.1. Classification (NCBI taxonomy): domain Eukaryota; kingdom Viridiplantae; phylum Streptophyta; class Magnoliopsida; order Poales; family Poaceae; genus Tuctoria; species Tuctoria greenei. The sequence continues at coordinate 118,938,488 of JAYESD010000001.1, forward strand.
AGGATAATGAAGCTCAAAATTTTACTGGATACTGTAAGGTCTAGTAGAAGATGGTGGCCAAGTTTGAGGATTTTTCATGCAGTGGAACTCCTGGTATAAAATTCCAAAGCTTTTTCTTCAAAGATTTATTGAGAAATGTACAAATGTTTTCATACCAATTAATTTCCACTACTGGATTTTACAGGTCATCTTGGTTCTAACAAAATTTGTTTGCGAGTTTTTGATAAAATCTACAGAGAGATATGAATTTTTCTACGTTTGAATCATTTTTGGTATTTATATTTCTAAAGAAAATCTTTTAGGGTTGATAGGTGGGCCACGAGTCTCGATCTAACCAATAGAACAGAAACAACAAGGGGACACAAAGTTTCACTCATGTTGACACAGCGGATCAGTGCGCCGCAGAGGATCCTCTGTGTGGGGTCTTCTTCCCCAGCCAGCCGGCGGCTCGCCGGGAACGGCAGAATTGCCTATATTGCGGCGGAACTAGGGCTACCTAGGGTTTTAGCGCACGCTGAACACGATGGGAGCATCGGCATTGGAAGATGCACACCGGAAAAGGGTCCACAACGAGTGGCAGCGATGGAGCTTGTGCTTATGTGAGGTGCTCACATAAGGTGTTGTGGTTATTAGAATAATGTGAGTCAAGTCGAGGACTTGTGCTCGAAAGAATTGGTTGTTTGTTCATGTGCAGGTGTTGCTTGAGGTCAAGACATTGTTGGTGATGGGATCCATTGAACTAGTCCTAGGGAGAAGATGAGATTCAAAAACCAAGTTCGGGAGGAATTGTGGTTGAGTTGATCGGGAGGTCGTGCAACATGTTTGGCTCAAGAACAATGCATAAGAAGGTATCGTGGACGTTGTTGGAAGGTGTTTGCACATGTCCAAGGAGTGCATGTTGCCACATCCATGCACTACTTGCACACGTGCAAACACCTTCCAACGACGTCCATGATACCTTCATATGCATTGTTCTTGACCTAAACATGCTGCGTGACCTCCCGATCAACTCAACCACAATTCCTCCAAAACTTGGTTGTTGAACCTCATCTTCTCCCTAAGACTAGTTCAATGGATCCCGTCACCAGCCATGTCTTGTCTTGAAGCAACACTTGCACATGAATAAGCAACCATCCTTTGCGAGCCCAAGTCTTCGACTTGACTCTCGTTAGTCCAAAAATCACAACACCTTACATGAGCACTTCACACAAACATGTTGCAAACAATATCAAAACATTAACCACTGTAAACAACCATAACACTTCAAAAACATAGTAAAAGAATACTAAGCAAACTTCCCATAAGCCAAAAAACAAGTTTTAAATATTGTAAGTTAAATGCAGAACCACTGCAATCTTGCACCAGACCTTTCCAAAGCTAACCGGACCTTGCGCTGGACCTTGCCAAAGCTAACCGGACATTGTGTCTGACCTAGCCAAAGCATGTTGGACCTTGCACCGGACCTACCCAAAACATGCAGGACCTATTATCGGACCTTGGCGGAGCTATTCTCAGACCTATTGTCGGACCTTGCTAGAGCTACCCAAAGCATGACAGACCTATTGTTAGACCTTGTCGGAGCTCGGACCTAGTTGAAAAGAGTGTTTTGGCAATATTCAAAACTTTTATCGTAATAGCCAATGTATTCAACACTCATAGATCTCACAATCTTCCCCTTGATATATGCATTGGCAACACCGCTTAAAATCCAAATATTGCCTTATTTACATGAAAACTTTTAAAAACAATTTTCTTCCCCTTTTGAAAATCAAATTAGAATGAAATTTCAAAAACAGATATTTTTCCCATTTACATATTTTCCCCCCTTTGACAATTTATTCAACAAGGTTAAAAAGGGAAAATTAAATTGTTATGAGCATATTATAACATATACATATAGAACAAAACTCATCCAAGTCATACTATCAAGTCACTTAAACTACCACATCAATGAGATACATAAACTAGTGTAACCATGCTAGCGATCAAGTGTAACATTCAATTTAAGCACGTCATGATCTCACAAACTTAACTATTCTAAGACCTGAAAGCATGACACTTGTTGCTGCATTTTTATTTTTTAATGAACAAATTCAGATCAAATGACATTTGCAAGAGATTATATGCTGCATCTGCCTTATTCTAACCAACAAAGCCAAGCATATGTCATTTGACAATAAGAAGCTTATGGACATAGTTTTAGTCATACACAACTTCTTCCAAGTTCATATCCAAGTGCAATGATAAGCCATCTCAAAAGAAGAAGTGTGATGCATACATATTCTCTTGATCTTTTCTCATTTTTTTATTTGATCATAAAAGCTCAACATGTGGATAGTTGATTTATTAATTTTTCATTATTAAAAGCACTTATGAGCATGCAACATGTTCAAAACAGCAAGAAAGTTTGATCATGGCCAGATATAGTGTAAGTAATTATTCCAATTACTAGTCATGGCAAAAACTATAAAATGTATAACACAAGTAATGTAGTATGAACTTTCAGCATGTAGAAGGAATCACAAAGTCATATATGTATGAAATACTATGCTCATATTATTTTAAATTCAAATTCACACATAGACTTTACAAATTTCAAAACTCCCCCTCAATTTAAGCCATGAGGATGCATAACCGCCATTTCACTACGAATGTAAGAAATGAGTGAAATCCAAAGGTTTTGTAAAAATGTCAGCAGATTGTTGTTCGATATCTACATGGTGAAGCACAATGTTTCCTTTTCCAACATTATCACAGAGAAAGTGATACCTAATGTCAATGTGCTATGTTATAGAATGTTGCACGTGGTTTTTAGCAATGCAAATGGCACTAGTATTATCACAAAACACCGGAACACTATCTAAATCAACTCCATAGTCCTTAAGTGTTTGAACAATCCAAAGAATTTGTGAACAAGTGCTAGCAGTAGCTACATATTCAGATTAGAACGTGGATTGTGCAGCTGAACTTTGTTTTCTAGAGGACCAAGCTACAAGTGAATTACCAAGAAAATGACAAGCACCCAAAGTAATTTTCCTATCAATTCTACAACCCCCAAAATCAGCATCCGAAAAAGCTTTCAAAGTAACGGTTGAGGAAGAAGGAAGAAAAATGCCAAATTCTTGAGTTCTATGTAAGTACCTGAGAATTCTTTTGACGGTTTGACGATGTGAAGCACGTGGGGAAGCTTGAAACCGTGCACAAAGATATACGCTGAATTGTATGTTCGGTCTTGATGCCGTGAGGTACAAAAGTGACCCAATCATACTTCTATATTCTTTTTGATCGACCGGGTCACCATCTTCATCAAGTTCAAGTGTTGTTCTTGTTCCCATTGGTGTCCGAAGAGGCCTATTTTTTTCATGTTGAAGCGCTTAAGAAGGTCTCTTGTATACATTGTTTGATGCACAAAAGTACTCTCCTTGGTTTGCTTGATTTGTAGCCCCAAAAAGTACATGAGTTCTCCCATCATACTCATCTCAAACTCTGAACTCATCATAGTTGAAAAATTGGACACAAGATTATGATAAGCACAACCTAAGATAATATCATCCACATACACTTGAATGAATAATGAGTCATTGCCATGCTTAAGCACAAAAAGAGTCTCATCGACCTTGCCCATGGTAAACCCCTTTTCATGTAAGAATGTTTTGAACCTATCATACCATGCTCTAGGGGCTTGTTTGAGACCGTACAAGGTTTTGGACAGTTTGGAAATATGACTAGAAAAATATGGATTTCAAACCCGGTGGTTGCTTGACATAAACCTCCTCATCTATGTAGCCATTAAGAAAAGCACTTTTAACATTCATTTGATATAACTTGAAACCTTTAGATGCAGCAAAGGCTAACAAAATTCTTATGGATTCTAATCTAGCAACAGGAGCAAAAGTTTCATCAAAATCTAGACCTTCAACTTGTGTGAAACCTTGAGCAACCAACCTAGCCTTATTCCTAACCACAACCCCGTCCTCACTTTGTTTATTTTTAAACACCCATTTGGTTCCAATTAGAGTGTGACCTTGAGGTGGAGGTACAAGTTTTCAAACATTATTTCTTTCAATATTTTCTGACTCTTCTTGTAGGGAAATAATCTAAGATTCATTAGTGAGTGCGTGTGATATATCTTTGTGTTCAAAAGAAGCAAAAAAGCAGAATGAGAACGAGAGTTTGGATCGCAAAACCTGGACCGCGTAACTCGTTCCTGTAAGCATCCAATAATCTGTTGTGGAGGATGACTTTTGAGGATTCGGAGGGGAGTAGACACTTCACAAGCTCCTTGTTCTTCATGTTCATCACAAATCGAAGAACTTATGGCTTAAGGACGATCTGTACCAGCTGCAGTAGTTATTAGTGCTGGTTGTGGTGCAAAATCAGCAACATGATCAACGTCATTTGCTTTTGATTTTTTGGGCAGCAGCACCACTTCTTCGTATTCTTCGATGAAAATACTCTCCCCCTCAGGATATGTATCTGGACCTACAATATTAGAGCTAGTACCTGGGCTAGCTTCATTAAAAGAAACCTCACAAGTCTCCACAATTTTGTTAGTGTCATGTAAAAGAACACGAAAGCCTCCAGTATGAGATGGATAACCAAGAAACAAGCCATCAACAGATATACGTTCAAATTTATCAAGATTACCATGTTTCTTAAAAAAAAAACATTTGCAACCAAAGACCCGAAAGTGTGTGACACTAGGCCTATGTCCAAACAGAAGTTCATATGGTGGTTTTTTGTAAAATCCCAGTTTTTCCTTAAAATAAAGTTCAATTACCAGTTGGTTATCAACCATAGTGGAGCTCAATTATGGTTGTACACATGAACTTGATCTCATCAAAGATAATTCTTTTACTCATGTTTAAATTTTATTATCATGGGGATTGGACTTCACCAATGACCCTAGATTAATTCAAGTGACCTTTCTACAAATTTTGGAATTTATTTGAATGAGATTTGCCAGGGCAAAAACCATATGCAGTACTAAATATATTCAAATTATTTGAAAACTTGAATATAGCAACTGTAAATTTGGGCCCAATCAAAATATTCAAATAAGAGGCTATATATTTTTCCATGGCCTCATAATATTCCAGATAGCAACCCTGAAAATTTTAATAATTTTTGGAACTCATTTGTTATTTAATTCAGTGAATCCATTGAATTTCATTCAAATTCAAATTTGAATTTTAATTCGAAATGAAACTTGTTGAAATTCAAAATCCAACTACAGAATCTGAACTTACACAATTTATTTGGCCTCTCCACAAAAATCTAGAACTTTTGGACAATTCTAGGTAGGAGAATTGAAGTTACAGAGGAGGATAGGCTTAAGGGGAGCAGTGGGACCCACTGTCAGCCTCTCCCGCTCGTTGAACCGACTGAGCAGCTCTGTTTACGGCTGTCCCCATGCTTCCACGCTGGGAGAGCTCGCCACTGCAACATGGGCATGCAATGCAAGCAGCTGCGTGGCCTAAACTGACCTCTCCACTCTACTTAAGCACCAGATGACTCCCCTTCGACGTTCACCGACCGTTCTTCCAAAAACAAACCACCGGCACCATCACCGACTGCCTTCCTCTCCTCCGCTTCATCCGGACGTTCTAGCCCTAGGTTTATCGAGCTCCAAGCATCAAAAAGTAACCCAGCTCGTTGCTTTACCTTCTCAAACCGTTAGTTCAACCTTTCCTGAACTAAATTCGTGGTATTCCTCAGTTTCGCGGACGCCACCAGAGTTGGGGACGATCGTCGCCTTTGCGCTACCGTCGTTGGCACTCAACAAGCGGTGTCGTGTCTCGACTCCAACAGCAAAAAGGATCGCCATCACGAGATCTTTCTCATGGTAAAACCCGTGCTTCACTTCCTTAAGTATCGAGCAAGTTATTCAAGTTTTTCTTTCGGCCGAAGTCCATGAACTATCTTACTTCTCTATTTAATTCGCTTTCCACGTGCAACTATTCTTTAATTAGTTCATAGATATTGATCCATACCTCCTAGCACACCTTTCTGCCAAGAATCGATGGCAACAATCGAAAGATTGCCGATATATTAGAGTTTTCCCCTCCGCCATTGAAACCTCCCCTGTTCATCGACGAACTTGTGCTTACCGGCGATTCCACACTGTTTACACCACCTAGGAATCCTACTCATGATCTCAGGAGCCTCCCCGACCTTTTCCCAAGCTTTTTGTGCCATTCCTAAGCGATTCTGGCCATCGCCAAAACCCTAGCTCTGCCGCCGTCGTCGCACCGCCATCTCCGGCTGTCACCGCCACGATTGGACCTCACCATCGTCTTGTGCGGCCGATTTTGTGGCTAGGTGGTCACGGCCAAGCCAGATGGAGGTCGACGCTACCAATTCTGGTGTGCGCCACCTCTGCTCTGGCGAGGAACATCGCCCCCTGTCGCGAGGTAGGAGACGACCTCGCGGGCCCTGCCTATCAGCGACGCTTGCGAGCATGTGGATCGGCTGCGGTACTGGATCCGGTGTGGCTGCGCGGGGTAACCCCGTGGCCCCTGGTGTGGCCCAGATGCGATTGGCCCATTTAAATGAAGTAGGACCGGCCGCTTTATTTAAATTTTCCAATTGAAAAATAATTCCAGGATTCAATCAAACTTCTAAAATTCATTACTCCTAGTAGATTTGCTCAAAAATTTCCAAATAAACTCTGGTAGACTCATCTCGATCTTATCTTTGCAGTTGTGCAATTTGTTGAGCATGAAACTCCCAGGATTTTTATAATTAATTCCTTTGAGCTAACTGCTTGGGAAATTAATTACTACTGTTCTGTTAATTGGACAATTCCAAATTTTGGTCAGAACAGTCTTAATAATACACTTGATCTCCAGTAAAAATTTCAAATTCATTTGACCTTATTTACTGGGTTGATCAGTGTTCCAAATCTCTGTGTAATTGAAAAATTGGGAAAAATACAGGAAACATTTCAGAAATTCTCCCAAACTTGTAAAATCAATTTCTCCCTGTAGGAGGCTTATAAAATTCTGAAACAAATTTTACTACAACCATTGGGACCCCCTCTGCGTGGTATAACCACTGGTAGCCATCATAGACCTCCAGCATCACGATCAAAATTCATAGAATGTTTATGCTTGTAGGAATTTTAGGCACAACAAACTTCTTTTATAATATCCTGTTCTTTGCAAGAGTCTCCGTTATAGTCCCTAGTATCTACCATAAATGTTCCAAAGTCCATTAAGATCATTATCTTATTTTGATCCCAAGATATTAGCTTGTGACCTTAAACATATTAATTATTTTCAATGCCATTCATATATAGTATATGCATATCGTGTAGTAACTAAAGTTGAGGAGCAGCCGAAAGCCTTGGAAGTCCTGCTGTTGGAGATTAACATAGACCCAGACTCGTTTTCAGGCAAGCCCTAGTTTGCATTTAAATTCCTTACACTGTATTTGCTGTTTTCATTCACCTTACGTCTTCAGATGTTTGTGCATTACATTTAAGGTGTTTGACATCCACTTGCATGACCCGCGAATCGCATGGAGTCTTGGGTAGGTCAACAGCCCGATGAGTAGAAACTGCCTTGCTTATATTCATAGGGATCTGGTAGAAGTCGAGTAGTTGGAATCTACTCGCGAGATAGGATTTTATCACACGGGATGAATTGGATCAAGAAATGGTTTATGTATATGAAATTGAGACCGAGCAGCGGGTAGGATGCAGCAAGATGTGGTCTCACGTGTGTATCCCTGCTTGTGTTGATTGAGGACCGATTCGTGTGCGGCCCTGCTGGACAAGCTTGAATTGTACCGGCAACATACTGGAGAAATGGGCTCTAGCAAACTGATGTAGCTTGATACTGGTTTGTCGAGGCACACCGTTTCGTTTTTTAGGCGTGGGTTGAGGGCAGCGGGGTTTAAATCAGCTGGTGGGCATGTCAGAGTACGCCCCACACAGGGACCTCCTGCTCGTGACGGATCGACCGATTCAACATTCTAGTGTTGGGTGAAAGGTGGCCATATACGACTAGTACTGAAGTACTACATAGGTACTGCTGTAAGTACTCGCTGGCGCTTCTGAAAGTGCGTATGTGTCGTATTGACCGGTTGTGTCCTGATTGCAATCATCATCCCTCGCGGTAATAGAGTACCACTTGTTCACCGTGTCATGACGTAGTAAATACTGAAGAAGTAAGGAGACTACGATGTATTGAATTATAATTATTTTGGAACTTTGATTGCTGTCCAATCTGATCACTAAAGTTACTTTCATTTAATTGGTAAGCTGCTGATAATAACTTGAAAGCTAAGGATCCACATGTAGACGAGTCCTTTACTGCTTTACCTTACCTATGCTTAGTATTCACACATGCATATGTCTAGTGAGAGGGGTTACTCTTGCTGAGCCTTAAAGCTCACGTTTGTAGTTAACAAGTTTTTGCAAATTATACAACTGATGACAGGTTCGACGACGAGGCTGCACCCCCTCCTGGGTTTACCACTGAGTGGGAACCCTACACGCCGCCGTAAGTTGGGTGCTGCTAGTGCGAAGTATCTAGGGCATGGATGACTTTGCTTTTGCATATCTAGTGCCGAGAGCGTAGATATGATGCATAGTTCTCTTTCCATTCCACCTAGTATTGTAAAACATCCGCTGTGTTTATAAATAAAGACTTGGTATTGTATTTTATTCTTGTTCTTTTCTTCTATACTTTTGGGTGTCGCATCGCACGACACCACCCAATGAGATCCTTGGATGTCGGGATTCCAGTCCCCACATTTTTGCTAGCTTAGCACGCAAGAAAACACGATTTCAAACATAACAAGCGATGGCAATTGCATCAGCTCAAAATTTTCTAGGAGTTTAATATTCATCAAACATAGTCCTAGCCATCTCCACTAAGGTTTTGTTCTTTCTCTCTACGACACCATTCTGTTGCGGTACATAGGGTTATGAAAATTGACAATCTATTCCATTTTCAGCACAAAAGTGATCAAATGATTGATTTTTAAATTTGGTTGCATTATCACTTCTATTTGCTTTTTAGGATCCTGGGTGATGAATTGGTAATCAATGAAATAAAGTTCTAAAGTGACTAAAAGCTTCATTCTTATATGCCATAAAGTAAACCCAAGAGTATCTAGAATAATTATCAACAATCACAAGAACATATCATTTACCTCCATAAGATTGAACACGTGAAGGACCTAAGGTGTCAAGGTGCAAAATTTGTCCAGTTCAGTTGTCATGGTGATTGTGAGAGGAGCATGTGAACCTGCAATCATCTTAGCATTTGTACAAGAAGAGCATACAATTTCTTTGTCCCCTTTAAACTTAGGCAGCCCACGTATGCGATCAAGAGCACTAACACACGTGAGATGATCAAAGCCTATGTGACCAAGTCTATGATGTCAAAAATATAAGACCTTTGAATCATTAGCAACTAGACACCTATGCTTAGAGGATGACAAATCAAAATTAGCTTTAAAAACTCTTCCAAATCTAGACATGTTAAAAATGAGCTCATTATTTGAATCTACAACATTGCAACAATGTTTAGTGAAAATAATTTTCAAATTTTCATCTAGCAATTGTGAAACAGAAAGCAAGTTGTATTTCAAATTTTTAACAAGTTCCACATCCTTTAAAATGTAGTGATTATTTACTCCAACCAATCTCTTAGCAATTATAGGATTTGAAGAATTATCGGCAAAAGTAACATTCTCTACACGTGATACGAAAGAGAGGGAGGAGAACCAATCTTTGTTACCGGTCATGTGGCATGAGCAACCTGAATCCAAAATCCAAATGTTTTCCTTCCTCAAGCGTGTAACCTACATAGAAGCACAACACGTCAATGACTTAATATTGGGGTTACTCAAATGGCATTTATGAATCCAGTACTAAGTCACACGACGTCCAGTAGGAATAACACGCGAAAGCTGAGATAAAACAACATGTTTATGAGCCAAAGTTTGAGAATTTTTGTACCCAACTACAGACCTATGAGTTGTTACATGTGTAGCACAAAAATAGTAGGTTTGGGAGCAAACTTTGCATGTTTTTGACTCATAACAACAGGTTGCATGTTCCTAACTTTCAATTCAGCAGGAGCAGCAAATTTTGCATGAGAGTTATGAGATCTAGCTTGCATTCTTTCCTTATTCTATTGTTTAGCTAGTCTATAACAAAAATCTATGACATGACCATGTCTACCATAGTAGGTACAATGAAATTTAAATTTGTGTTCATGTCTAGATGAGCAAGCAACATGTTTATTAGAAACTGAATGAGACAGCATACCTGCAGATTTGAAAAACACTTCTTTATGTTTAGGAACTGTTTGAATCAAAACACATCCTAATGACTTTACAATTTTAGGTGGATGTGCCTTAGCATGAGCATGAGAGTCAAAACCTAAACCAATTTTATCATTGCAAGACTTGGAAGAATTCAACAGCAAGTTTAGGTTCTTATTCACATTACAAAACCGCTCTAGTGTCCTATTCATATCATCAACTTTCTTAGACAAGTCTAGGCAGTTTTCACATAAAGTTTTTCCTTTTAGTTTACAATTAGAACAATATTTAACTTCATGAGAATGTAAAGCATAGTTCAATATAGAAATCTCATTCATAGCATCGAGTAGTTTCTTATCAGGATCATCACAAGTAGAACAATGCAAATCAATTGTAGAACAACAAGCATATTTCAAGTTTTTATCATAAAGTGCAGCAACCTTTTTGTTCTTTTCAATTTCTAGTTCTAGCTTATCAAGTTTGGAGGTGTGCGCACTTCTTAAAGAGGACAATTGTTCATATATAAGCTCACATGAGGAACAAGAATCATCACTAGGAATCAATAATTTTAAACGATTAATTTAAGATTCTAGCGATTCATTTTTAACAGCATTGTCCCTAAGTTTTTTGTCCTTTTTCTTAACTATAACAATGGCACGGGAAATAGCATCACACATTTCTTCGCAAGTGGGACATACCTCTTCATCATCGCTGTTGTGTTCTGCTTCCTCCATACTTGATCTTGAGTTGCCCGTCATGAAGCACAAATTTTCCAAATTTTCTTCATCTTCATCACTTCCGATGTCTACATCGCTGGATCCAAGTTTTTGAAGTGCGAAGATAAAAAATATTACCAATTGGCGACCTATAGAAACCCTCTTCTTCTTTTTATCATTTGCACAGGAGTGCTTCATTTTTGTGTGCTTTTCATCATGGGAACTAGGACCTGAAGGTTAGGGCAATCCATATGAAAATGTTTTGTCTTACCACATTTGAAGCATCATCGAGAACGGTCACTTCCTCTCCTTCTAGTTCTCAAATTTTGCAATGCTTTTGAGAAACGAGTAGAGATGAGTGCAAGTTCCTTGTCTAGAAACTCTTTTCAAGGGATAGAGAGGACAACAAAGAAAGTGTACCACATGATGAAGATTGGCTAGAGCTAGGCATGTCACATTGAGAAAGAAATACAAGAGACTTGTTGGGGTTCTTATGTGAGATTATATCAATTTCATGAGATTTTAACTTGGAATATAGCACATATAATGTAAGTGTACTCATGACAGTGGACCCACGAATAGATGTAACTTTCATCTCCCAAATTGACATGTCTAATGCACCTAGTAATTGCCTAGCATTCTCAGCATCTGAAAGATTAACATAGACGCTATGCAAGTTGCTGAGAATTTTATTAAAGCGAGCAAACAAATCGTTGATGGCTCACCTGGTTGCATCTCAAAGCGCATATATGCTTTCTTGAACATATCTTTCCTTACCTCCGTGATCGTGTTGAATCCTTCGTGGTAGTCGCAAAGTGCCTTCCACACATCGTACGCTGATCGAAGATGTGCAACACGATCGAAGTCGCTTTGAGTCAATCCTTGTATGATCAAGTTGCAAGTCTTGTTATTGTTGTCGACATCTCTCGTGTTTGCAGCCGTAACTTGATTGTTTGGCAGCAGATAAGGCTTGTACACCTTTTCCCATATTGTGAAGCCTTGCGTCTGGATGAAAGCCTCCATACGTGCCTTCCAAAGCTGAAAATCAATGCCACTAAACACACAAGATTTTGTGAAGTATTTCTCCATGATGATTACTCAAAACATGTGCAAATCACAAATATTAGAGCATCGTGGCTCTCATTCCAATTGTAGGATCGAAGAGCACGTGAAAATATACTAGAGGGGGGTGAATGGTAGATTTAAAACTTTTTCAGCGCAAGCAATGAAAAGCCCTCAGCAGAAAATCAATCTGTAAAGAAATTGTGTGTGCAACTGATCTAAATGTTTTCAACCATAACAAGAGTGGTTGATATTATAGAGAATCAAGTCAGGAAGACATGACAATAAGAATCAAGGAAAACTGTCAAGAAAAACTCAAGTTATGATAGATAGATCGAACAAAGGTCAATCTATTCTACCGAGTAAAAACCAGATCTGCAACACTACAAAGAAACTCATGTAGATCAGAAACCACAAATCCAATGATCATAAAATTTTCACAGACGATAGATAATCAAGTTTTGAAGACAAACCAAAAATAATAATATCAATTGGATCTGTGAAACTCGAGTTATGATAAAAACACCAAAACAACGTAATGCTGTGCAGAAACTCGACGAGAAAAACTTGTCTAAAACAAGTCGGATGAACAAGGACAAAAGCTCCTCTAAACTACAAATTTTATTGATAAAAACACAAGAGGAACATACCAAAGTTGTCTCATCACGAGCTCTAGCCTCCCTTGCTTATATAACCAGCCCTAAGGCCAACCCAATCCAAACAAGCACTTTAATCCTACTCAGTTTCAACCGAAACTTTCCATAACTGCTCAAGACTCTTCCAAATGCAGATAGAAGCAATATTAAGACTTCCAAATACCTTAGTAACGTATCCCACATTCCAAAAATAACTCAACTCCATCACCCACATGAAATCTTACAAAAAAAACTCGAAACTTTCCATAAACGAACCATAACCACCTCAGTCGTAGCCCGAGGCATAATCAAGCCGGTTGGGCCTTTACGACAAATTCTTTACGTCCACTTTTCTTCATCACGTCTTGGAACCATGTTGCCACATCCATGCACTACTTGCACACGTGCAAACACTTTCCAATGACGTCCATGATACCTTCATATGCATTGTTCTTGACCCAAACATGCTGTGTGACCTTCCGATCAACTCAACCACAATTCCTCTTGAACTTTGTTGTTGAACCTCATCTTCTCCCTAAGACTAGTTCAATGGATCCCGTCAGCAGACATGTCTTGACCTCAAGCAACACCTGCACATGAATAAACAACCATCCTTTGTGAGCCCAAGTCCTCGACTTGACTCTCATTAGTCCAGAAACCACAACACCTTACGTGAGCACTTCACATAAGCATGTTGCAAACCATATCAAACCATTAACCACCATAAAAAAGCCATAACACTTCAAAAACTTAGTAAAAGAATACTAAGCAAACTTCTCATAAGCCAAAAAAATAAGTTTGAAATATTGCAAGTTAAAAGCAGAACCACTGCGATCTTGCACTGGACCTTGCCAAAGCTAACCGGAGCTTGCGTCGGACCTTGCCAAAGCTAACCGGAGTATGCGCTGGACCTAGCCAAAGAATGCTGGACCTTGCACCAGACTTACCCAAAACATGGCGGGCATATTGTCGGACCTTGACGGATCTACCCAAAACATGTCAGACCTATTGTCGTACCTCGCCGGAGCTACCCAAAGCATGCCGGACCTATTGTCAAACCTTGTCGGAGCTTGGACCTAGTTGAAAAGAGTGTTTTGGTAATATTACAATCTTTTATCGTAATACCCAATGTATTCAGCACACATAGGTCTCATATTTTCATAACGCACAAGTGTATAAAGAGCTCCCCTTAAATGTGTGCATGAATGATTAGCAATAAGAGTAATGCACATGAGTGAGGACTATGGGAGATACATACATTTATGTGTTATGGTGGGGTGCCTACGTGTGATTCAAAGAGTTGAGATGTGTAGAATTTGAGTAAAGCATGCATTTCAAATGAAATTTAGCATTATCACACATAAGAACAAGATCGTGAGTATAATAAGCATGATATTCAATTCAGCTTGACATAGAGTACATTAATAACCAACATAGAGTACCATAATAAACATAGAAACCCATAAGTCTTACAAAGCATAAGTGCATGAAATATAAAGACATAAAGACAAGTTTTAAAAGATACATAGTAGTCCATGGATCTAGCTACTCTCCCTCAATCTCTCCCGCTTTGGCATCAAGACACCAAAAAGGGAAAAGGGTGAGGGAGAAAGAAACCTATGAACTACTACTATTCACTCTCACTTGCTTCATCATTTTATGCTCTTGGTCACTTAGAGTGGCTTCTTCTCGTCTTCCTTAGCGTCCTCCTCCTCATCAAGTTCTTCAATGACGGGAGCTGCACTAGAGGAGCCACCACCACCACCACCAAAGAGAGCCATCTCCGCTGTGGTGAGCTCTAGGAAAGGTGTGAGCTCGTCATCATCGACGCTGTTGAATCTCCTCCTTCTCGCCCAATTGGTTCATGTACTTCTCATGCCTTCTGGAACACACTTCAACCTTGCGGCACGAAGTGAAGATGGACTTGAGAAATTTGAGAATGGTGCTAGAGGTGTTGCCGGAGGTGGAAGTGGAAGCAGAGTGAGGTAGAGGTGCATTGGAGGCACTCCTCCTAGAAGATCCATAGAGCTTTCGAAGAGGAGTTGTGATTTGAGGATGTAGCTTCCAGTGCTTCACGTCCTTCACAAACTCCAAGCCGGTTACTTTCTCAATCATGCACATGATGAATGGTGCATATCCACAAGACCAATTTGGGGTGTATGAGATGTTGAATATATCATTGAATATGTAATTAAACAAGTTGACCTTTTCATCCTCACATAGAATATTTATCCTGTGTCTCATTTTCCCATGGATCATCCCTGCATCTCCATATTTGGGTGCTAATGTCTTCCTCAAGAGTCGGTTAAGAACACCAAAGAAGGGAAGAATGCACTTGGTGGTTGGCGGGGGAAATGGAAGATCATTTGCATACATGAATTTTATCTCCTCTAGATCCATGGCTTTACGGTTGTGGATAATGATTTCATTCCTCAAATGTTCCTCCAAACCAAGAATCCTTGCAAAACCTACAAAGAGCACCAAAATTGCACTCCTTCTGTTAACCAAGTTATTTTTCGATCTCCATAGATGGAGAAGTAGCACGTGGTGTAGAATTGGACAATGACTTCCATGTTGCAATCATATTGGAAGCTCATGATCTCCTTATGTCCATGGTGTTCCCTTGCAGTGATAATGCCATTTAATGATTGATGGTTCTTCTTTGCCATATAGTCCCAATCCACCCATTGAGCATCCACTACGGGTGTCTTCATCTTTAGGTAAACCAAGCAATTGTAATCGCAGTGGAAATCACACCAAAACCATTGGTCCACAGTTGCTTTCTCATAGTTTGAGATGTTTTTGTTGTGGAACATCTTAGCTTTCTCTGCTTCCTACCCATGAAAGATATTGCTTGGGATATATGCCCAACGTTTTGGATCACACTGCTAGAAAATGAGTTTTCACAAGCGTCTCCTTATTTTTTTACAGTCGGTTCGTTAAAAGTTACGCCTGTGATGTCAAATGAGTTAATAACCGTCTGTGATAATGAATATCACAGGCAGTCCATAACAAACAACCGCCTATGAAAATGTATTGATTTCCATAGGCGGTTCGTAACAAAAACCGACTGTGAAAATATAATGATTTTCACAGGCGGTCCGTAACAAAAAAAACCGCCTGTGATAATGATGGCTCCTGATTGGTCCACTGCTTCGTCCCACGGATCGCTCTTGGACTTCATATCTCTGCCTTTAGATACTTATTGATCCAACGACTCACAGGGGGTCATCTCTAATATATGTGTCTATAACAGCAGCAATACAGACACCTCACGTCCTTATCCCCAATCTCTGCCTCTCACCGTTCATCTCCCCAATCTCACCTCTCTTTCCTTCCTCCCCAACCTCGCTCTACCGCAGCTCCGCCTCATCGCTGAAGCATGGGCATCTCGCTTCCACCTCCTCGCCATCCTCCCGTTGCGGAGGCCGCGCTCCTCGCCAACGCGGCAGCCGCGCTCCTCGACCGTCATGACAGTCGTGCTGCTCATGCTCATCGCCATCGTGGCAACCACGCTCCTTGTCGTCGCGGCAGCCATGCTCCTCATCTGCCGCCGGTGTCTTGCTCGATGCCGATGATCACAGATCCAACCTTCAGTCGCAGATCCAGCCGCGATCTTTATTTTTGTTGTAGAAGGTGGCGCTACTGAGCTCTGTGGGGAGGCGTTGAAGAGCGGCTGCAACGGCAGCATCCCTGTCTTCATGGCATTGAGCTGCTGCATTTGGTGCTCTGCATGTGGTGCTGCACGTGATGGTTGTGATGGATTGTAATTTCTGCGATGTATTGCGTTGTAATTTCTGTTGTGTTTTTTTATTGCATCTCTGCAATGTAATTTTGTCTAAATCTTTTAGTCTTTTGTAGATCGAATTGTGTTAGCGCAAATTTTGTCTAAATGTTATCGTTTCTTGCCTTCTAATTACGATTAGTCACGAACACAATGCATACGGAACATTCTAAAAACTGTCTATGATAATGTATTATCACATGTGGTTGGCAGTAAAAAACAGTATGTGATAATACATTTTCACAGGCTGTTTGCAATAAAAAACCGCCTGTGAAAATACATTTTCACAGGCGGTCAATAATAAAAAATCGCCTGTGAAAATGCATTTTCACAGGCGGTCATCAATAAAAACCGCCTGTGAAAATGCATTTTTACAGGCGGATTTCGCCCCCGCCTGTGCTAATCGATCATTTTCACAGGCTCTTTGTTACAGGCGGTTTTTAAAACCGTATGCTATAATATGTTTAGAGCTGCCTGCGATGAAGCCTTTTGTAGTAGTGTCATGGGCAGGAGGAGTCATCACCAAAGGCCCAATAGGACCTTAAGGAGGAGCGGAACCAACAGGTGTGTCATGAATAACAACACTCCTATTGGCCAAGGATTCCTTCCTTGGAGGAGCATTGTCGGTGCCTTGCCTTTGCCTTTCTCTGCCATCAGAGCTTTGCCTTTGTCCATGCTTGCTCCAGCCTCATCCACTTTTCTTTTCCCTTTGTCGGCCGCTTGGGCCTTTTCCTTTTCTCCCCTTGTTACTAGCCTTTTTTTCTAATTGATTGTTCTGTTGCTTGGGCTTGATCAGCATCTCTATCATGCTTCTTGGTGAATGCCCCGCGAAGAGCGAGCTAGTGAGCCAACTCAGCCTCTTGTTCATCCCGTCTCTGATAGAGTGCTTGACGATCCACCTCATGCTCCGGATCGGAAAGAGATGAGTCATCACGCCTCGACATGTTGTGGACAAGATTAGAAAGAATAATGAGTCAAGAATATAAGGGTATTGCATTGAAACATAACATACAAAGAAATTTAGGGGCTAAAACTGTGTTGAGACAGACTTGTCCGGTCCCTGGCTAGACTAGTCCAGTCAGGAATAGACCTGTCTGCCCTTGGTCCGGACTAGTCCGGACCTCCCAGCTTTAAATCCTAACTTTGAAATTTATTACAAATCTTGATGAATGGATGCAATACTAGGAGAACAAGGTCACAAGGTGTTGAGTAAACAACAGAGACCCTAAGTTATGAAAGGCATGACTTAAAATCAAGTGAATCGAAGAAAAGGTGAGGCTAGGTCAAAATACCTTGAGGGAGTGAAATTCAAAGAGATCTACGAATCGAAGGGCGGAGTAGTCCTGCATTTGACTTCTCGACCCTCCGACGAGGTTTATTCATGAAAAGTTTGAAGATTTTGGAGGCAGAATGCAAAAATCGCCAATGGGGGCAATTTTCGGGTGAGGGCGCAGTTGAAGAGTGTTGTGAGGAAGTGGAGGGGTCAGGCCTGACTCTTGGGGGTTTAAGTCCCTAAGGGCCGTACTAGTCCAATTAGGGATCCGAACTAGTCCACTGTGTCAGACCAGGTCCAGACTACTCCGTAGTCCGAACAAGTCTGTTGAACTGGGTGGACTAGTCCAGTGTGGACTTGTCTGCTCCAGTATGAACAAGTCTAGGAGGACGGACTTGCCCGCCCTAAGGGCGGACTAGTCCGGTCCTAGACAACAAATTCTCATATATATTGACAGATTTGCAAAGAATGATCCATATGGACTAGATTTTCATAAATATTCTCAATGAATATAGCCAGTAAAGCACACAAACAATCATACAACAACCATGATTCAAGTAGACAATAATCAAAAATAATTTGATTGAGAATTGAGGGAGACAAGTTTTCGCAAGCATGTATAATTTTGAAGAGCCTACACTACTAGAAATACAATGTGCAACATATCAAGCCACATTTCAAGAATCTAGGATATTTAGCTCATTCCTATGTTCGCAAAATCGTTTTTCATCTAGTGGCTTGGTAATGATATCGTCTAGTTGTTTTTCAATTCTAACATGGGAAATGACTATGTCCCCCTTCATTGAATGGTCTCTCAAAAAGTGGTCCGAGATATCTATGCGTTTAGTCTTAGAGTGTTTAGCGGAGTTATGTGCAATCTCAATGGCACTCTCATCGTCGCATAGGAGTGGAATATGATTCATATTGAGACCATAGTTCCTTAGAGTTTGTCGCATCCAAAGAAGTTGTGCACAACAATTTCTAGTTGTGACATACTCTGCTTCGGCTGTGGATAGGAGAATGAAGTTTTGTTTCTTGGATGACCATGACCCTAGGGACCTACCCAAGAATTGGCAAGTCCTGGAGGTACTCTTCCTATCAACCTTATTCCAACAAAATCCACATTGTTATATTCGATGAGATTAAACTTTGACCCTTTTGGATACCATAGCCCAAGGTATAGCGTGCGCAAAATTCTCTTAACGGCGGTCAAGTGACACTCCTTGGGTGCGACTTGAAATCTTGTACACAT
This sequence comes from Tuctoria greenei, assembly GCA_036927565.1. Classification (NCBI taxonomy): domain Eukaryota; kingdom Viridiplantae; phylum Streptophyta; class Magnoliopsida; order Poales; family Poaceae; genus Tuctoria; species Tuctoria greenei. The sequence continues at coordinate 118,957,491 of JAYESD010000001.1, forward strand.
GCATAAACTAATCATAATATTGGGCCTAGATGCACAAAGGTAAAGCAAGGATCCATTCATGGAGCGATATACCTTTTGATCCACGCTAGGGCAATATTTGTTGAGGTCGAGGAGTCCATTTGTCGTCATGGGCGTCTTGATGGGTTTGTCGTTCTCCATGTCAAACTTTTTGAGTATGTCTTGCGTGTACTTTGTTTTACTTATGAAGGTGCCTTTCTTAAGTTGCTTAACTTGGAATCCTAGAAAGATCTTTAACTCTCCCATCATAGACATCTCGAATCTTTATGTCATAATCTTTCTAAGGTCTTCACAAAAAAACTTTTTAGTAGAATCATCATCGACATATATTTGGCATACAAATAAATCATCATCGAAATTTTTAGTGAATTGTTTATAATCGCCTTTTCTTATCCTAAAACCATTATCAATGAGAAAGCCTCTAAGGCACTCATACCAAGCTCTAGGAGCTTGTTTGAGGTCATAAAAAACTTTATGCAATTTAAAGACATGGTTAGGATACTCATTGTCTTCGAACCGGGCGGTTGCTCCACATACTCCTCCTCCTTGATTCATCCATTGAGTAAGGTGATTTTCACATCCATTTGATAAAACTTGAAATCATTGTGGGTTGCATGGTGTAATAATATGCAAATTGATTCAAGCCTAGCTACAGGAGCAAAAGTTTCATCAAAATCCAAACCTTTGACTTTTTAGTACCTCTTGGCCATAACTCTACCATTGTTTCTTGTTACGACACCATGTTCGTCTTGCTTGATGCGGAAGACCCACTTGGTGCCTACCACACTGGCATTTGATCTTTCGACAAGCTCCCACACTTGGTTTCTTTTGAAGTTTTCGAGGTCCTCTCGCATGGCCACACCCAATTTAGGTCTCGTAGGGCATCTTCATCCTTAAATGGCTCCAAATAAGACACAAAGGAGTAGTGAGCGCAAAATTTAGCCATATGAGAACAAGTCATTACCCCTTGGAGATGTCTCCAAGAATGTTGTCAATAGGGTGGTCCCGTTGAACGTTTTGATGATCTATTGGGTGTGGAACACTTGGTCTTGAGCCAAATTCATCTTCTCCTTCTTCTTTTTCGTCTCCCCCTTGATCATTGCCACCATTTTGATCTTCATTGTCTTGAGCTTGATTATCTTGATATTGGGGGTTTTGGCATTGATCTTGTGTGTGAGGCGATCCTTGTGATGAAGATGGATCACTTGAGCCTTATTGTTCTTGTGGTCGTATGTCACCAAGTGCCATCCTCCTTAGTGCCATACAAGGTGTCTCTTCTTCATCTAGCACACATTGATCAACTTGCTCCACTTGGGAGCCATTAGTTTCATCAAACACCATGTCACGTGCAATTTCAACAAAACCGGAGGTTTTGTTAAAGACACGATAGGCGTAGGTGTTTGAATCAAAGCAATGTAGCACTTACTACCGAAAACTTGAACGCATGAGATGTTTGGTTTGTTACCGGTTAGTAGCTCATGCGGAGTTTTCTTCAATAGACGATGAAGGTAGAGGCGGTTTATGGCATGACAAGCGGTGTTGACTACTTCCGCCCAAAACCAATTGGATTTTTTGTATTAATCAAGCTTGGTTCTTGACATCTCTATAAGAGTGTGGTTCTTCCTTTCGAACACCCCATTTTGTTTGGGTGAGTAGTGTGTCAAAAACTCATGCTTGATGCCCTGCTTGTTGTTGACGGCTATTATACACCAATTTCACCCGTCAATATAACTCAATTCTATGAAGGAATTGTCATTTATTGCCCACATCACCTTTCTATTTAACCTATTTCCACTTTTCTATGGATAAAGGAGTGCATGCAGGGATTCTCTGCAGAAATGAAGTGAAACAAGGGGACGGATCCAATAAAATATCTTACCAGCCAATCAAGTGATGCCATGTGGCACCACATGGATCAAATGGCCCAGAAACAGAAGTATCCAAGGCCATCCAATGGTGTAGCACTAATATCAGTCAATGGGACCCACCTGTCAGTCACCTGGAGAAAGCACACCGCAAAAGGGGCCAAGACCAGGTTGGTCGACCCCCCTAGTCGGTCGACGAGGTCCTCGCGTCTTTCTCGGTCAAACTCCACGCGTAGGCTCCTCCCGGCTTGAAGAGGTCATGGGTGACTGATTCGCGCGCTTTTGGTGGCGGGAACCGACCCTTCTCCAAGCTATAAATAGGACCCCTCGCCCCTCACTTAAATGCACACCACTTGAGTATTCATCCATTGTATCCACTACTCTCCATAGGTTTAGAGGAGTATAGGTTGTAGAGAGGAGAGTCTCTAGTCCATAGTCCAAGTAGGAGAGGAGTAGAAGGAGTCTCTTCCCAATTTCCAATTGGGAAATATATGTCTTCCATATTCCTATTTGTAATTGTGACTTTATTCATAGTAAAGATGATATCTTTAATCTTCCATTGTTCATATACTTGGATGAAGTGTTTCTTGTTTGATTGTGGGTTCTATATATGTCGTAGGAGTAGTATTTATGATTGTGCTATACCATGCTCATTACATTGTCATAAACACTATAAACCTCCACTATAGTCTAATTAGCAATGGTATGACTATGTTAATATGAATCACTTATAATATGAATTAACATTGGTTCAACGATGATTTAGTTCATTGCCTTAGGATGGCTTGTGCCTAGGCTCTTAAGGTAATTACTTAATATGCTAGCATGGTGCTAGGATAGAGAGTAGCGTTGAATGTCTCGTAGACCCACGAATTGAAGAGGTAGGCAATAGGTGGTGACATACCTATGTGTCCTTTTTAATCCTCCACGTTCGGCTATGCCACAGGCTCTTGGCGGGAGTCGCCTAGTGTTGCTATGGGTAAACCCATGCCCGATGTGTTAATCCACTTAGCATGAGAATTTATAATTAACATGATCATTAGTAACTAACATAGGCTATGTATATGAACATTAGAAGCATAGTAGGAGTATCTACCTTACTCTTAGCCTAGTCCCTCTATTACCTCATTTATCCCCTTAGAATAGGTTGCTCTTGTGCGTGTCACACTACCACAATTACCCTTTATCCTTCCTTGCTAGAACCATACCTAGGCCAACCTAGCCTTTCCACTTCATGATGTTTTTACTTCCATTTATCCTTCCTTTGGGAAAATATAAATGAAACCCTTTGGGAATACTCTTAAAACAGGAAATGCTATATCGATAGTTTTCGTGCGCTTGCGGACATTCACTTGAGAATTAAAACCTACCAACAAACATTTATGGCACCACTGCTAGGGATGAATTGTCAGTAGTGCATAGGAAATATCAACAAGCGTTTCTGGTGCCGTTGCCAGAGAGGGCAACCAAAGTATTGTATGATTGTGTCAATAGGATAGGACCCTGATAGGTTTTAGTAGGATGACCCTTCTTTGCTTTCGCATTTTATGTGAAAACAGGGTAGCGTATGTCTGGTTTCCGCTTGCCGAAAAACTTTGTTGAAGATCCCGAATCCCTTCTGAGAGGTCGACCTTGTGTCATTACTCCTCAAAAGCTTTGAGCGGCAAAGCAAGCTAGCACAACCGCACCAACAACTGAAACACCAATGGCCCAGAAGACCCTTCGTGAGTTTTCGGCTCCCTCTGCTAACAATGTCCCTGTTGGGTCCACTGTTAACACAGGAGACGTAAGCTTTGAAATCAAGACTGGCCCAATCCCTATGGTGCAAGCCAACCCATTTTGTGGGAAGGCTAACGAGGATACAAGTGCTCACCTGCAACAGTTCCTTGAGATCTGCAACACTTTTAAGATAAAGGACATATCTTCTAATGTTGTCCGTCTTAGGTTGTTCCCGTTCTCTCTTCTTGGGAGAGCGAAACAGTGGTTCTACGTGAACCGAAGCATTGTAGATACTTGGGAGAAGTGTTCTACGGCATTCCTCGTCATGTTTTTCCCGTTGGGCAAGACCAATTCCCTACGTGGAAGAATTTCCAGATTCTAGCAAGATGCCAAGGAATCTATTTCTCAGGCTTGGGAAAGGCTTCAGGAGTATATCCTAACCTGTCCCCACCATGGGATAGATGACTGGCTCATAATCTAAAACTTTTACAATGAGCTGATCCCTTCCGCCCGTGACCATGTTGACGCTGCGGCTAGAGGAGCCTTCTTCTTATTGGCGGTGCCCAAAGCCAAACATTTGATTGAGAAGATGGTGTCAAACATGGGTTGGAGCAACGAGCGTCTCCATACCTGCCAGCGAGGCATGCACACCTTGAAGGAGGTGGACATGACCGCTGCCAAATTGGACCTCCTTATGAAGAAGATTGATGGACAAAGCAGTGGTGAAGTGTGCGGCAATGCATGTGCCTTAGACTCTCACATCACTTGTGATGTCTGTGGCAACATGGGCCATTTGGGCAATGATGGCCAAGAAACCCGTGAGGATGCCTTGTACGTAGCCAACAATGGAAACAACAATGGCTATCGTCTAGGAGATCAAGGGTGGGGCCAACCACGCCCATTCATTCAAGGAGGGTACAACAACAATTGCAACAATGGAAATCAGCCCAACTTGAGAGAACTTGCCATTAGCCAGCTGACGATCAATGATGCTCTATGCAAGAAGTTGTCGGATAATGACAATACCCTAGAGAGCATCAATGCCAATGTTGAAGGACTATCCTCAACCTTCAAGAATCAATTGAGTTTCAACAGGATGTTGGAGACTCAATTGGCTCAACTGACAGCTGCTGTTCCTCCAATGGAGAATGGCAAGATGCCAGGACAGCCTGATCCTCTCGTGGAAAGTGCCAACATGATTTCTCTACAAGGAGGCAACTGACTGAAGGACCCTAGATGTCCTACAATCTCATGCTCAATTGGGGCACACGACTTTGACAAGGCCCTTTGTGACCTTGGAACAAGCGTGAGTGTGATGCCCAAGGTGGTTTTCGACCAGCTGAACTTCACGAAGCTCACTCCAACACCAATGCAGCTCCAACTGGCTGATTTCTCAATCCGTTATCTGGCGGGTATTGCCAAAGATGTCCCGAGAAAATGCAGAATTCTTCATACCCGTGGATTTCGTGGTGCTCGACATGGAGGTCGAGAAGGATACACCGCCCATTCTTGGGCGCCCGTTACTAAGCACCGCGGAGGCTCGCATAGATGTGGGAGCTGGAGAAATCCACTTCCATATCACTGGCAAGGAGTAAAAGTTTAACTTTTTCCCAAAGTTGGAGCAATGCTTGCTGATCCGTATCAAGTACGGGTCAAATGTTAAACACATTCAAGAGGTCGAAATCACACCTCCAAAGGTGGACCCACTCATTTCATTCATGAGGAAAATTTGATCTATGCGGAAAACCCGTCTTATCGTCCACGTCGACACCCCGAGAAGACGGAGAAGTTCAGGCCTCCTCAAAGGCCCAAGTCCACCAAACAGCCAAAGAAGGTATGGCGGAAGAAGCAAGACAAGCTGTCCGAGCCCATCCCTCTGGGTCCGGATGTCAAGAAATGAAGAAGGAGGAATGTACATCTCACCGGACGGTGGTGAGACCTAGCCAATAGGTTAAATTGCTAGTTATCCTTTTATTTGTTTTTCTTTTATATTTATTTGGATTTCCCAATTTAGTTTGATTCTACCCACTGCATATTTGATTTTCTTAGCAAGTTGAGAATCTTATATTCTTAACCATCATTTTTATTTCTTTATTTTTTATAAAAAGAAAATTTTTAGGTTTTGAAAATGGAATTTTTATTTGGAAAACAATTTTCTGAGCTGCAAAAGTGGTATTTCACCAATGTGCTAATTCCATAGCCGTTGTGAAGCCACCTGCCAAAAGGGAGAATAGGGGGCACCTGTCAGGTCGGCCAACCCCCCTGCTCCGCCGACTTGGGGAAAGAGCCATCTTGGCTCTCTCTCCTCGAACGGCTACATTTGAATCCCTAGTGACCGTTGGGGATTGCACACTATAAAAGGTGGCTGTGAGGAGCTCTTCTCATCACACTTCACCTCATTTCATACCTCCCCAAAGTCACTATTGCTCACATTGTTTTCTTGCTCTCCATTGAAGCACTCTTGCTCAAAATCCAACTCAAAAAGATTTACTTTTGTTTGCATTTTCTAATTTCTCTCAAGTTCTTCAAGGGAAATTTCGTCGAGGTTTTGTTTTCACTAACATCACCTCTTTCGAGTTTTTGCCTTGTTGTGTTCTTGCTTGTTGTTTCCATGAAAGGAATGAAAAGGTTGTTTGGAAAAAGGAAGGAATCTGCAAGCTCAGGCCATGGTGGAGACTCAAGTGCACGCCCCTCTTCCGTTGCTACACCAAGTTGAAAAAGGAGGAGTGTAGGAGAGGACACTCGCATGGGTGAGAGGAGCAATCCACACCAACTTCTTCATGACGATGACCTCGACATCCAAAGTGAAGTTGAAGATCAAGCACGCAAGCTCCTCCAAGATCGTGAGTTTTCTCATATGAAAGCTTATGATCCGGATTTGATCTCCAAAATAGGTATGGATTCCGAATTCTTTTCCATTTGGCATGCACTAGGATGGGAAATTTTTTCTCACATAGAGGACAAAGGTTCACACCCTCTCCCCATACAATTCCTTTGCACACTCAAGATAGGATTTGATGATATTACTTTTAAATTATTTCAAAAAAGAATACAACATCCTATGGAAAGAATTAAGTGAAATCCTAGGCTTCTATAAACGTTGGTAGGTAGATTTAGACACTTTGCCTAAGTTTAACAAACAAAGTTTTTTGCAAGATTTAACTGGTGAGGTCAAATGTAGTGCACCTAGGAATAGCCACTTGCACAACCCTACTTTAAGTTTCATGCATAGATGGGTGGCTATGACTATGTTCCTTAGAGGAGATGTAAGGATAGTGCGTGATGATGAGCTGAAAATTTTATTTGCCATGATTAAAAAGATAAAAGTTGCTCCATTTATGGCCATGATGACACAATGGTTAGATTACATTCCAAGGGTAGGGCCAATCGAATGCACTTCATTGATTACCCGTATTGCTACTAGGGTAGGAGCACTAGAATATTCTTCATTTGAGTACATTGAGAATGAAAGAGAATCAACTGATGGAGATTATTTAGTGCAGGGACACACCCTTAAGCATGATCAAGATGGCTCTTTGATATTTTATTATACCGGTTTTGTCAATGAAATTTGGTTACCTAACCCGGATTATCATTTGTACAAATGTCGGAGGATAACCATTAACCTTCTTTCCATCAAGGAAGCTGAAAGAAGTAATATCTCTAGCAGGGTAACTAGAAGCCGCACAAGGAGAGTGGGCATGCCCCCGACAACCTCCACGGTTCATGAGTACGAAGAGGAAGAGAACCCAATGGGTGATGCATCCGGATGGACTCAACCTCTATCGTATGAGACCGAAGGCCCATCTTGGCATGGGTGGCCAGGTGCTACATGGGAGACACCCCTATCCACTTCAAGCTCTAGCAGCGTGCCTCCAACAACTATGAGAAGATGTCATTCCACTTTGGCTAGAAGTCATCGTGACTATAGCCAAGGAATGACGGACCTCTCTAGACATATGGAGGAGCTTGAAGTAAGGACGAGTGACATCTACAATACTCTCCAACGGCATGTCCAAGGTACCCAAGACTGGCAACAACACATGGACGCTCAATTCATCAACCTCAACTCCACGCTACAACAACAACAAGCCGATCTCGCGACATACTTCCATCATCAAGGGTTCAACCCTCTCCCCCGAGGTGAGTGAAGAACAAGCTTGGGGAGGACCACCACTAGAGGTAAATTGTATGAACCCCTTTGCATATTTATTTTCCACTTACCCAACATCAAACTTGCATCTAAAAGAAATATAATATAGGATATTATGTTTTCAAATAAAATAAAAGATGTGTGGTAAGAATGACTTGGAATTCATATAGATGAAATGATGAATAGTTGCTCTGTTTTAATTTTTCTTCCCCAGTTTACAACTTACTACTCTCCAACATATTGCTCTCATTGACTAAAATTGCTTTTGCCTTGATTTGGAAATTGTTGGTAGAAAAAGCTTAATCCATTCTAAGTGGTTGTGAGACATGATATAGTGATAGGGCTGCTATTCCTAGTTTGATAATGAAACTTAGATTTCCGGAGAAATTCTAAAAAGATTTAAGTTATCCTCATTTGATTGGAAATACGCACCAAAGCCATTAACGACAACAACCAATCCTTTGTCCCAAACAAATTGAGGTCGGCTAGAAATGAAACCAACACTTTTTAAGAAAAGTAATAGAAAATAAGATGAGAGTAAAAATACAAATAAAATAAGATTCTACATTTTATTTATTTTAGAAATGGATTAATAACAAAGAAGATAAGAGTAACAAAATACGAATAAACTAAGATTCTGGCACATGAATTGCTAATTTTCATACAGTCCTATCATGAGCCAAATCTCTAGGTATGTCCCACTCCTTTAAGTCTCGTTTCAATGCCTCCTGCCATGTCAACCTTGGTCGACCTCTACCCCTCTTAAAATTTTCTCTACTCTTTATAATCCCACTATTAACCGGTGCTTCTAGAGGTCTCCGTTGGATATGCCCAAACCACCGCAAGCGATGTTGGACTAGCTTCTCCTACCCGATCAGTGGCACACCTACCCTATCACGTATCACCTCCTTCCTAATTTTGTCTCTTCTTGTGTGATCGCACATCCGCCGTAGCATGCACATCTCAGCAACACTCATTTGTCGGACATGTTGCTTTTTGGTAGGCCAATATTTTGTTGCATACAACATCACAGGTCTGATCATCGTCCTATAGAATTTTCCTTACAACTTTTGTGGAACTTCCTTATCACATAAGATTCCAGATGCTTGCTGCCACTTGATTCACCTGATCTTGATCCTGTGCCAAACATCTTCGTCAATATCACCATTGCTTTATAACATTGATCCAAAATATCGAAATGTGTCCCTCCTAGGTACTACTTGTCCTTGTAAACTAACATTTCCATCCTTGCACCCGATATCACTAAAGTCGCATCTCATGTACTCGGTCTTGGTTCTACTAAGTCTAAACCCCTTAGATTCTAAAGTCTGTCTCCATAGCTCCAATTATCTATCAACACCATCGCTAGTTTCATCTACCAACACTACATCATTAGCAAAGAGCATACACCAAGGGATATCCCCTTGTATATCCTTCGACACCTCATCCATCACTAAGGAAAAGATGTATGGACTTAAGGCTGATCCTTGGTGTAGCCCTATTGTGATAGAGAAAGTATCGGTCTCACTATCTCTTACACGCACACTTGTCACCACATTATCGTACATATCCTTGATAAGGTTAATGTACATTGTTGGGACTTTGTGTTTCTCTAGCGCCCACCACATGACCGGCCATGGTACCTTATCGTATGCCTTCTCCAGGTCAATGAAAACCACATGTAGACCCTTCTTTTGCTCCCTATACCTCTCCATTAGCTGACGGAGTAAGAAAATCGCCTCCATAATGGACCTCCCAGGCATAAAACCAAACCGGTTTTTAGTGACATTGGTCACTTTCCTCAAACATTGTTCAATCATTCTCTTCCAGAGCTTCATAGTATGACTCATGAGCTTAATTCCTCGATAATTAGTACAACTTTGAACGTCTCTTTTATTTTTGAAGATAGGTACTAAAATACTTTTCCGCCACTCTTCAAACATTTTCTTTGACTGAAAAATGTGGTTGAATAGTTTAGTGAGCCATACTATTGCTACATCCCCCAAACATCTCCACACCTCAATGGGGACATCATCGGCGCCGAGGGCCTTTCCTCCTTTCATCCTTTTTAAGACCTCTCTAACCTCACACTCTTGTATCCTCCGCATGAATCGTCTGTTGGTGTCATCAAATGAGTCATCCAACTCGAACCTAATGCCCTCATTCCTGTCATTGAATAGTCCATTGAAGTAGTCCTGCCATCTGCTCATAATCTCTTCATCCTTCAATAGAATTCGATCTGCCTCATCCTCAATGTGTCTGAATTGGTTGAGATCCCTCACCTTCCTCTCGTGAAGTTTCGCCATATTGTATATATCCTTTTTGCCTTCTTTTGTCCCAAGTCTCTCATATAGCGCATCATAGGCCTGCCCCCTTGCTTTACCCACAACACGCTTTGCATTTTTCTTAGCCTCTTTATATTTCGCCATGTTACTTGCGCTTCTCTCATGATGCCAACTCTTATAAGACTGCTTCTTCTCCTTAATAGCTTTTTTTACATTCTCATTCCACCACCAAGTGTCTTTATCTACAAGTTTCTTACCTTTTGCCACCCAAGAACCTCCCTATCTACCTTCCTAATATAAGTTTCCATCTTCACCCACATACTATCTGCATCTTCCTCTTCGCTCCAAGGTCCTTCCGCTATCATCCTCCTTTTGAATGATTTTTGCACTTCGTCCTTTAACTTCCACCACTTTGTTCTTGCGGTTTTAACATCTTTGTCTTGTGACACACACATGTGGAAACGAAAGTCGGCTACCACAAGTTTATGTTGTGGAACAACACATTCCCTAGGGATCACCTTACAATCTAAACATGCCCCCCTCTCCCTTCTCTTGGTGAGGATATATTCCATTTGACTAGATTGTTGGGCACTAGTAAAGGTCACTAAGTGAGATAGCCTTTTTTTAAAGAGGGTGTTAGCTACCAATAGGTCATAGGGTACGGCAAAGTCTAGGATATCCTTATCCTCCTGGTTTCTATCGCCACACCCAAAACCTCCGTGTACCCCCTTAAAACCTATGTTAGTTGTACCTACATGGCCATTGATATCTCCTCCTATGAAGAGCTTCTCAACTATTGGTACACTACTAACCATATCCTCCAAGTCCTCCCAAAATTGTATCTTAGTGCTCATGTCGAGCCCAACTCCTGGGGCATAAGGACTAATGACATTTAAGATAAGGTCTCCCACAACTACGTTGACTAGGATGATCCTATCCCCTCGTCTACGGACATCCACTACTCCATCCTTGAGGCTCTTATCTATTAGGATGCCTACGCACTTCCTAGTCCCAATCGAGCCAGAATACCAAAGCTTGAAATCGGTATTCTCAACTTCTCTCACCTTTTGACCTACCCATCTAGTCTCCTGTACACAAAGGATATTTACACGCCTCCTAAATGCAACATCCACGAACACTCATAGCTTTCCCATCAAGGATCCTACATTCCAACTGCCCACCTGAAACCTAGTTTCCTCGGCTAGCTTCCTTACCCTTCGCATCCGTCGAGTAAGATGCGAAGACCCTTTCTCACTTAACACTACATTCAGGCGATGAGTAGCGCGCCACTAAGGTGGTGGCGATCCGGCCTTTGCCCATTTAACACAACATTCGAGTTCCGATATGGCACACCACTAAGGGGTGGCGACACGGCCCTTGCCCACTTGACACCATACCCGGGTTACGTATGGCGCGTCGTTAAGAGGGTTACGTCCCAACAAATTTCCAATGGGTTTCATTTCCATGAGAATGGCTAAGTATAGTTGATGGCTCGCCAATCCTATCACAACCCCTCCTCCTATATCCGGGCTTGGGACCGGCTATGTCATTACAACATAGGCAGAGTTAAATGCCCACCAAAGCCATATGATACATTATATTGATAGACCTTATGCATATGCTATTTGCTTTCACATTGAGCTTTGTCAAACTAGTATAGACCTATGTGAGATTTCATTCATTACTTTTTGAATTCAAGACTTCACTTGCACATGCTATACTTCTACACTAGAAGTAAGCAAATTTCCATCATACCACCATTCCACAATAAAAAGAGAAACTCCATATCATTCATGCTTAGTACTCTCTCCAAAATTCACTGCATAAAAAGGGAGTAGAAGACATGGCTACAGGAAAAAGAAAAAGAAAATGCATGCTTACATCATAAGCATGAGAAAAAAAGACAAGTAGCATGTTTCATCCCTGCAAAATAAGAGAGTCCACTCAAAAATAAGTCATCTCAAAATATCTAAATCCACTCCATTCCATCACACATGCACAAGTCTTGAATCAAATTGTTTTGAATTGATTTCTCCTAAGGCTTACTCTTTTGACTTAGTAATATTATGTGTCGTAAATATGCCTACTATATTCCCAATCAAGCTTTACATACAAGCCTTATGTAGAGGTAGGATGAATTTAGGCACAATGCCTTGGTGAGGACATATTTCCACTACACAAAAAGGAGAGACTTGAGAGAATCAAATTGAGATACTTAAAATCTAAATTGAACTCTTCGGAATTTGAGTGGAACTTGATTTCTAGGGTATGTGTGTTCCATTTGCTATTCTATCTTTCAACCACCCACGAATAGAGATGGCATAAGACCCATAATAACCTAAGATGGGTGAAGTACCATGCCAATTTATGCAATACTAGGTAGAGTATTTTGTTGTGCACATGGTACTTCTCAAAAATACAACATAGTAGCAACTCCTGATCATCAACCTAAAGTATTGACTATGCTCAGGACGAGCAATGGATAAGTATGGGGGAGTTTGTTGACGGCTATTATACACCAATTTCACCCGTCAATATAACTCAATTATGTGAAGGAATTGTCATTTTTTGCACACATCACCTTTCTATTTAACCTATTTCCACTTGTCCTTGGAGAAAGTAGTGCATGCAGGGATTCTATGCAGAAATGAAGTGAAAAAAGGGGATTGATTCTATAAATTATCATTCCAACCAATCAGGCAACGCCAGGTGGCACCACATGGATCAAATGGCCCACAACTAGAAGGATCCGAGGCCATCCAATGGCGTAGCACCAATATCAGTCAGTAGGACCCACCTGTCAGTCACCTGGAGGAAGCACACCGCAAAAGGGGCCAAGACTAGGTCGGCCGACCCTCCTAGTTGGTCGACTAGGTCTTGGCGTATTTCTCGCTCAAACTACACATGTAGGCTCCTCCCAGCTTGAAGAGGTCATGGGTGACTGATTCGCGCGCTTTTGGTTGCGGGAACCGGCCCTTCTTCAAGCTATAAAGAGGACCCCTCACTTCACCACACACCACTTGACTATTCATCCATTTTATCCACTACTCTACATAGGTTTAGAGGAGTATAGGATGTAGAGAGAAGAGTCTCTAGTCCATAGTCCAAGTAGGAGAGGAGTGAAGGAGTCTCTTCCCAATTTCCAATTGGGAAAGGTATGTCTCCCATATTCCTATTTGTAATTGTGACTTTATCTATAATAAAGATGATATATTTAGTCTTCCATTTTTCATATACTTGGATGAAGCATTTCTTGTTTGATTGTGGATTCCATGTATGTGGTATGAGTAGTATTTATGATTGTGCTATACCATGCTCATTACATTATCATAAACACTATAAACCTCCACTATAGTCTAACTAGCTATGATATGACTATGTTAATATGAATCACTTATGGTATGAATTAATATTGGTTCAATGATGATTTAGTTCATTGGCTTAGGATGGCTTGTGCCTAGGCTCTTTGTGACACCCGATTCCGAAAATGAACCAAGTGAACACATATGTGTGCCCAAGACGTTAAACACACATACACGAGTGCAATCACAAAAGATATACAGAAAATTACCACCGACAAGATTAATTAAACTCTTTTATTACACAATTCATAATACCCTCGAATACAAGCTCTAATGAATATTAATGACAAGTTCAACTAACGTAGCGAAAATAAACTAATTATGAAACTAAGCAAACTAAGCATAAAAGGTAGCACGGCTCCAAGCAACACCACAGGCAAGTCGACGACAACACACAACCTAGTAATCCGCATTATCCTCATGATACTCCCAAACATTACTTAAAACTATTGATGGGGGGATTGCAAGGGTGAGTACATGTCGTACTCAGCAAGTGTGAGAAAATATGATATGTAGCTGATACAAATGACAAAAATGAATAAAGGTTAATTGTTGAAAAGTACACTAAAAAAGAGTAAAAAGAATTATACTATATCTATGTGAAATTTATCCTGTCATATCCCAAGTAAACATAATAATCCATATCTATCATTTATTATTCATCCATATTCCATATCCTTACCATCATCATTAACCATGACCATTAATCACAATTCAATCCATAATCATAACCATAACAAATAACAAAACATAACCAAACCATTCCAAATCCCAAAACCTTTCTATTCATGTGAGGGTCCAGGTTGCTCATGATCGGGAGCACGACTATCATGATAGTTTTAATGGACTCTGCAGACTTTGTACCACTTTATCCACGTGTTTGTGATTTCGTCACCCGTTGGTGACAAAAGGACCTCCTTTATGCTAATTACACTTCCTTTGGTGTATGGCCAAGAAATCACAAAATAGCCATTACAAAGGGATTACTAGCCTATCTAGACCCCACTGATGTTTCATCGGTGGCGATGCCTCCAACTGAGCACATCTTCAATCAAGGGCCCCCTCTTGAGCCATTCGGATCCCAGGGTAGTCCCACCAATAATTAACAAACCCAATCCGACTACCCCTTCCCCGAGAATCCTTAATGGTCCAAATAGCACTTGCAAAGCCCTAATTAATCAGCTACGCCGCACCCATACTTGGGCTCGTGGTGGCACTGTAGTTCTGGCTTATTATCGCATGAACTGGTCCTTAGATCTAAAGCAAGCAAACCACCATAACATCCAACCCATCCACATTCCAGACTTGCTTAGATCACCCATTACCATATCATATTAACCAATTCATATTAACCATAATCTCATTAATGCATAATTGAATAGTATAGTTGTTTTTCCATCCAATTAATTAAGCGAAGCAAAAAGGTAAAAGCCCTTCCCGACTCTCTACCATGTATTCCAGGTGACAAGGGTGGTCAAACAAATCTAGTAAACTTCCTATCATATGATTTCCATCAAATTGACACAAGCATGCAGTTTTGCAAACAAAATATTTACTTTAAAAATAGGATCAATATGCTTCAAGGACACTTGCCTTTATATCCCGCAATTCGATGGTCAAGAAATTCAACATCCTGCACATGAAGATCCTCACATACTCGCTTCTCGATCGTAACCTCTTGAGCGTACCGGTCTACTCGCAATCAACCACATACACAAGCAAACATACATAATAAATGCATTGTAACCACTAATCAAAATGCAAAATATGGATACATGCAGAAAATATGTTCGTATTAATGTTATATAGATTTATATGGCTTTTTAATAATTTTCGATAATGATTTCATATTAATTTGGCAAGTTTGGAATTAATTACAATTAATTCAAAGGCAAAATAATTATTTTAGAATATTAAATATGATGAAAATATTATTAAAAACTTACTAGAATTTATTCTAAATTTTTTAGAATTTTTCTGGATTTAATTTAATACTTTATGAATTAACTGGACTTAATCTTATTTATTAAATCTGAAAAATAGATTAAATAATACTGAAAATATAAACTTTGTCAAATTTAAAATAACAGATTGATCTTATATGATTCAATCTAACTTGCAAGTTTCCAAGTGTTTTAAGATGATCTGGCGATGATTAATGACTGCGCAAAATAACATACGTCCCACACATGTTTCAGTTCAAATATTAGAATTAGAATAGTTGTCTAGATCTAAATTCCAAATACCTACTGTAAATGCGACGACTTCGAAGATCGCGAAACGGAGGCGTAGCATAGACGAAGTGGATGGCGCATCGGTCCTCCAGCGGCACGACGACGGCAGTACCACGATCCCGGCGGACGACGGCACCCTCCTCATTTTCTTCTTCTTCCTCTCTTTTTTTCTTCTCTCTTTCTCTCTAGCATCGCAGCTCTGTCCTCTTTTTTTTCTCTACCGGCTTAGATTTTCTGGGGGCGCTTGGAATGATCGCTCTTCTTTTGAAAGAATACGGAGGCTTACGGTTCTATTTATAGGCGACAAGACCCTCGGTACGAACCGACTCTGCCACGAGGCACGCGCACCGGCTCCGTTACGGCCGCGTTGGCGCGCGGGCGCGCGCGCATACGCGGGAAAACCCGCTTGGCGCTGTGCTCGGTCCCGTCGGGCGTGGAGTGCCGCGCTTGGGCGCGCTGGCACGCGCGTTGACGCGCGGGCGCGTGGGCTGCTTGACTGCACGGCCTGGCGCCGGCCCGGCACTAGCTGAGTTGATTTTCTCTTTTTTTTTCTATCGGTAGTTCTTTTTTTCTTTTCTGTTTGTTTTTTTTTCTCTGTTTGCATGGCGTGACAAGGTTGTGAGACCATGGCCGTTGTGCGACCAGTACTTAAGTGCGGTTAGTTCTTTTCTAGAGTGCGACAGGTTCTTGGATGGCCACTGCGTCAGCATCGTTGACTTCATTTCATTTTTTTTGTGCGGCCAGCATTTACCTGTAGTCAGTGCTGTTGATTTAGGTGGGTTGTTTTTTCTTTTCTTTTCTTTTTTTCTTCTTCTTATTTTCTTCCTTTATTAATTGTTATTTATTTATCTCTTTCTTTATTTACTATTTCTTTGTCTGATTATTTTTTTCTTGCTTGCAGCAAGGTTTTTCTGTGCGGTTGTGATCAGACTAGCAGTTGACCAATATTTATTATTTACGTATATGGTGTGTGAAGTGTTAAAATATATCAAGCTGTCGGGTACCAGACTAGTCTGTTTAAAACCGAACAAGTCCGTTCCGGTACAGAGAGGTATATCGGACAAGTCCGGTGTCGTGTCGGACAAGTTCGAGGTTGTACAGTAATGAACTTCGGACTAGTCTGTTGTTGTAACGGACAAGTCCGTGGTGCGAGAAAATTTGATTAAGTCTATGCATACCGGACTAGTCCGGGATAGGTCCGGATAAGACCGTTATTGTCCAATGAGGGTATTCGGACTAGTCCGCTACTTTTCGGACAATTACGGTGTCCTGTTATATTTTTACTTGCATATTTATTTCTAATTCTTTAGATTTGTTCCTTTTTCATCTTTCTTAATGATTTCACAAGAACTCATCATATAATTAAACTATTGAATTTATATATACCTTTAGATTCATTAATTTCTTTTATCTCATATTTGTTATGGCAAAATTACTTTTGGAGTATTTATTTTGGTAATTAATTTTTAATACTTGAGGATGAATGCAAAATGCAATATAAGATGCATATATTTTATATTTTTCTTATAAAAAATTTCTTCCTATTATTAACTCTAAATTCCCGTTTAAGTTTTTAATCTACCGAAACATGAAAATCAGGGTGTTATACTCTTAAGGTAATTACTTAATATGCTAGCATGGTGCTAGTATAGAGAGTAGCGTTAAATGTCTCGTAGACCCACGAATTGAAGAGGTAGGCAGTAGGTGGTGACAACCCGATTTGTCCTTTATAATCCTCCACGTTCGGCTATGCCACAGGCTCTTGGCGGGAGTCGCCTAGTGTTGCCAGGGGTAAACCTGTGCCCGATGGGTTAATCCACTTTGCATGAATATTCATAATTATCATGATCATTAGTAACAAACTTAGACTATGTATATGTACATTAGAAGCATAGTAGGAGTATCTACCTAACTGTTAGCCTAGTCCCTCTATTGCCTCATTTATCCCCTTAGGATAGGATGCTCTTGTGTGTGTCACACTACCTCAATTACCCTTTATACTTCCTTGCTAGAACCCTACCTAGGAACCTAGCCTTTCCACTTGATGATTATTTTACTTCTAGTTGGTACCCTTCAGAAGGGGTACTCTCGCACACATGATGAAGACACTGAGACACGTCCGGAGCCGCCACGTGTCCCGTAGGAGCCAAGGCCTTTGCCTCCCTCAAAAATTGAGCTGCGGTGCTGCCACATAAGCCTTGAAGATGGGACTTGGGCCCTTCAGTGTGACAGGCTCCCGAGACACCATGTGTAGAGACGGGACCTCACCCAACCTTGGGGGAGCACCCCCAGTACAGCCAAGTTGTACGGAGCGCAAGGACCAGCACCCCCCAAGTGAAAGGGCCTGGAGCTGCCACGTCCCTTGACAAGCCCCAGAGCTGCCATGCGTCACGCGGCTCGCCTCGGACGGTAAGATGCGAGAGTCAAGGGATGTTGCGCCCTGCTCAAGTCAAACGTCGAAGACGCGCACCCACCTTCGCCTCCCAAGGCGGAGCACACAAACGGTCAGAGACCACTATGACCAATTGCGTCACAGCAAAGGCGCCACAGGTCTATCCCACTTGGCCAAGTGGGCAGCTTGCAGCAACAAGACATGCCGACGGGACACCTTCTACCATCGTCAGCAATGGTGTGTGGGCTACTGACAAGAGAGGAGGCCAGACGGCGTGTCTCCATGGCCTTTGTCAGGCAAGCTTGTGCAAAAAGCCTTAGATACATAGGATAAGATTGCCCCGGGACCACCTGTCGGGCTCCGGGACCCCACTTGTAAGGCATGAGGCCTTGTCTATAAAAGGCCCATACCACCACCGTTACAAAGGACCCCAAAAAAATCAGACATCACACACACGCATACACACATACTAGCAATACCATCCACCGTGGAGTAGGATGTAACGCTCCTTGTGGTCCGAACCACGTAAAAACCACCGTCTCAAATTCTCATCCGCTAGAACACTTGATTGATGCCTAAGCCCTACCGAACAAAGAACCTCCGCGGGCTGCTCCTTAGAAGATCCGGGGGAAGTGTTGCATTAGCACTTCGACATTTGGCGCGCCAGGTAGGGGATTTTTCTCTCAAAAAAGTGGTAGCGCTTTCACCATCATGGTGTTCATTAAGCCTTCGAGTAGCTGCAAGATCGAGCTGCAAGAGGTAGACCAGTGTGTCGACAAAGACGTGGAGATGGAGTTCCAAAGGCTGGAACGCGCCATGGAAACGGTCCACTAGGCTGTGAACTTCAACCTCAACAATGACCACAAGCATCGCAAAGCACTCCACGTCATCTGTGGAGGATCTTGGGAACCCGCATCTAGGAATGCGATCAAGACTCTGCGTTGGGCAATGGCTTTGACAACCTCTACACATGCCCCGGCACTGCATCACGGATGGATGGAGACACCGATCAGCTTGACGCCTCCGACTGCCTCGAGAACATGGTGGGAGCCGGTCAGCTGCCCCTCCTCGTGGCCCCCACCATCGCCAATGTAAAGTTCTACCACGTCCTGGTAGATGGTGGAGCTAGCCTCAACCTCATCTGTCGTGCGGCCTTCGACAACCTGAAGATCCTTGTGTCCATGCTCGCCCCGTCGAGACCATTCTCAGGGGTAGGACCAGAGAGTGTTATCCCGTGCGGCTGCATCCACCTCCGGGTGACCCTCGGGACACCCGAGAACATTAGGATGGAGAATATCCTATTCGATGTCGCGGATGTTAGCCTCCCCTACCATGCCATTATCGGGAGGCCAACCCTGTACCAGTTTATGGATGTAGCCCATTACGGCTACCTCATTCTCAAGATACCGACGTCCTCCGGCGTCCCCAAGATCTGCAGAGATCGTGCAACTGCGGTGATGGCTGTGGAGAAGCTCTGAGTGCTGGCAACGGCCCCAGCACCTGTCATGAGTGATGCTGGGTCGAGTAAGTCTTCAGCAAGCCCACGTGCGTAGCTGCGCCACTACACCACGAGTGAAGCCCTCCGACGATGATGACGTGTCCATCAAGACAATCCAGATTGCCTCTGATGCTGCTCAGACCACCCATATCGCGGAGAGTCTGGACAACAAGCACGAATCGACACTCATCGCTTTCTTGTGAGCTAACGTCGACGTCTTTGCCTGGCAACCATCGCAGATGCCAGGCATCCCCAAGGAAGCTATCGAGCACCGTTTGAAGATCTAATTTGACGGCTGGCCACAACAACAATGGCCCCGTAAGCAGTCCATCGAGCGGCATAACTTCATCTGCGAAGAGATCAAGAAGCTACTCGATGTTGGCTTCATACGGAAGGTCCACCATCCCAGATGGCTGGCCAATCGTGTTGTTGTCCCCAAGGCCGGCGGTAAGCTCCGGATGTGCATCGACTACACCAACCCCAACAAGGCATGTCCTAACGATCCTTTCCCTCTCCCTAGAATACATCAAATTGTAAATTCAACATCAGGATGCAATATGCTGTGCTTTCTAGATGCCTACTCAGGGTTTCACCAAATCCCAATGTCTAGAGAGGACGAAGAACATACCGCATTTATAATTGTAGATGGCCTTTACTGCTATGTCTCCATGCCTTACGGTCTTAAGAATGCCCTCCCCACATTTGTTCGGGCCATGCATAAAACATTTTGGGACCTCATTCAGGACCTGGTAGAAGTATATGTCGATGACATTGTAGTTAAGATCCAGACACATACATCATTGATAGAAAACCTCGCCCTAGTATTTAATAAATTGCGGATGACACGCATGAAGCTATTCCCGACAAGTGCTTGTTCAGAGTCAAAGCTGGGAAGCTCCTCAGATTCTTAGTATCACACTGAGGGATTGAGGCCAACCCAGAGAAGATCAAGGCGGTGGAGCTGATGCTATAGCCTGCATCAAGGACGTGCAGAAGCTTGCAGGGTGCTTGGCAGCGCTCAGCTGGTTTATCTCTAGGCTGGCTGATCGGGCCCTCTCATTCTTCAAGCTCCTGCGTCAGTCCGAACCATTCGTCTGGACTGAGGAAGCAGAGAAGGCATTCCGTGAGCTGAAGAAGCGGCTGACGACGTTGCCGATAATGGTGGCACCGGAGTACAATGAGCCCCTGTACCTCTACACCGCCGCCACAACAAAGGTGGTAAGCATGGTTTTGGTTGCCCCTACTGCTAATTCTGAGCCCCAGGGCTTGGAGCTTGTCGGGGGCCCCGACAACAAAGAAGCCTTTGGGTCCTAGCCCCAGAGGAGGACTGGGTCCCCCTACGGGCCCCGGAGAGCAAGAAGTCTTTAGGTCCAAGCCTCCAAACGAGGTCTGGGTCCCCCTAGGGGACCCCGAAGAGCAAGGGGCCTCTGGGTCCCAGCCCCCAAAGGATGACCGGGTCCTCCTAGAGGGCCTCGGAGATCAAGGAGACTTTGGGTCCCAACCCCCAAAGGATGCACCAGGCCCTGGAGACATGGAGTCACCGAGCCCGGAGCAAATGGAAGAGGATGCGCTGCTTTCTCCAAGGAGATCCCGGACCATCCAACTCCGGTCTACTTCATCAGTGAATTCCTACATGAAGTAAAAACAACGTACCTTGAGGTGCAGAAGTTGCTCTATGCGGTACTAATTGCGTAGATGAAGCTCCGCCATTACTTTCAGGCACACAGAGTCTCAGTGGTGACTTCATTCCCACTGGGGGTGGTGTTGCACAGTGCCAACGCAACAGGCAATATTGCTAAATGGGCCGCCGAACTGGTGGAGTTCGAGCTTGACTTCATACCACAACATGCAATCAAGAGTCAAGCTCTTGCAGACTTCGTTGTTGAGTGGAATCCTTCACCAAGCAGTCAAGGGGGGTCGGGAAGTTAGCGAGCCAGAGCCTAGAGCACCGGTGCTTACCGAACCTCACTGGACACTCTCATTCAACGGATCCTCGCGGAAGGAAGGGGCTGGAGCCGGTGTACTGCTCACCTCTCCAATAGGAGAGCGATCCATGTACGCGGTGCGCCTCGACTTCAAGGCGACCAACAACATGGCGGAGTACGAGGTCCTCATCTTCGGACTCACAACTGCGCAGGGTCTTGGTGTTCAGCAGATGCTGGTCATGGGGGACTCCCAGTTGATCATCAAGCAGGTCCGGGGAGAATGGTGTTGCAACAACCGTTAGCTCGAAGCATACCTACTGCACGTCAAGAAGCTGGAAGCTGGTTTCGAGGCCTTGGACCTCTGCCATGTGCCATGCACCGACAACTCCATCGCCGACGCCTTGTGAAACATGGCGTCCACGGGAGCCCCAATCCCTGAAGGGGTCTTCGGTAGGAGGATGGTGCACCCAACTGCTAGGCCTGCAGGGCCTAATGAAGAAGGCGAGCCCAACACCACAGAGCTGGCGATCATGGCGGCCCTACAACCATGGGTCCCCCCGAGGTTCTTGTGCATCACTGGGACCCCATATTACTCGGCGCCCAAGATCCAGAAGCTCAGGAGAGTCCCGATGCATGGATCACAGAGATTAGGGACTATCTGACGGACAACATCCTCCTGGAGGATCCACTATCCCCTAAGAGGGTCGTGAGGATGGCGAAGCGCTACACGCTAGTAGAAGGTGACCTCTGCGGTGCAGCGCCAACGGCGTGCTACTACGGTGCATAACTCAGGAGGAAGGCTGCGACTTGCTCGCAGTGATCCACGAAGGAGAGTGCGGGAATCACACAGCTTCCCGCACGCTGGTTGGCAAAGCCTTCCAGCATGGTTTCTATTGGCCAACAGCACTACAAGACGCCATAAAGCTGGTCAAGAAATGCAAGGCGTGCCAGTTCCACGCCAAGCAAATCAACACTCTGGCGCAGTCACTACAAATGATCCCGTGCTCCTAGCCTTTCGCGGTCTGGGGGCTGAATATCCTGGGACTCTTCCCCAGGGCAGTCAGAGGGTACTTGTTCCTCTACGTCGCCATAGATAAATGCACCAAGTGGACGGAGGCAGCGCCAGTTATCAACATCAACAAGGAGTCTGCGGTAAAGTTCATCAAGTCGATTGTCTATAGGTTTGGGGTCCCGAACAAGATCATCACCGATAATGGGACCCAGTTCACCATTGCAGCTTTCCAGGACTACTATGAAGACCTCAGCGTCCAAGCTTGTTATGCATCCGTGGCTCATCCAAAGACCAACGGTCGAGTCAAGAGGGCCAACGCTGAGATCCTTAGTTGCCTCAAGACACGCACGTATAACAGCTTGGATAAGCATGGTGCCAAGTGGGTCGATGAACTCCCCTACGCACTATGGGCAAACCAGACATCACCCAGCCGAGCCACTGGAGAAACCCCTTTCTTCCTGGTGTATGGGGCCGAGGCCGTCCTCCACCCAGAGATCGCAGTGGGCTCATTACGGGTCCGAGTGTTTGATGAAGCCTCACAAGACCAGCTGTGACGAGAAGATGTTGACCTTGTCAATGAAGCAAGGTGGCATGACACCATCCGAAATGCACGCTACCGACAGGCACTGAGGCGCTACCAGGAGCGGTTCGTGCAGAGTAGAGAGCTCCAGACAGAAGACCTGGTGATGCGGCACATACTTTCTCGATAGGGGTCGCACAAACTCTCCCCCAGCTGGGAAGGCCCCTTCCGAGTAATGCAAGTATCCCACCCTGGGTGTGTCTGCCTAACCACATAAGAAGGAGAGCCCCTCCCCAACCTATGGGACATAGAGCATCTCTGTAGGTTCTATCCCTAAGCATAAATAGTAGGACAATGTAGGGTGTTATGGTGCCAAGGAACGACACCTAGGACAACCAAGCTTTGGGAGGGACAGGTCTAGAGTATTCAGTCATTTAGCTTGGTCCCATACCATAAACATGAACGCTCTGCCTCCCTTGCTAACTGGAGTGGGTCGTTGCCTTATTGTAAAGCCAATCTACTCCTGTGAACATGAATGAGAAGAATTCACTATCTTATCATATGCTTTCTCTTATGTTCACTTAAATTACCTCTTAATTTTGTGATCAATAAAGCTAGTCTCGTCTTTCGTATATTGTCTTCATATACTTGGTGAATTTTTTTCTATATCACCCCTAGTAGAGTTATGCAACTCTGCTGCAGGAGGACGTGTTTGAGGTACCTGTAAGGTTTCTTGGAACCTCGCGGCTGCCCTCTTACTTGGGGTCCTGTGGTGCCGAATCGTCCCCTGCAAAAGGCCAACACTGAGTTGGAGGTCCAGAGCGTGCAACTTGCTTAGCCTAGTTTTGTACCCTAAGCGTGCGCGCTTTGCCTCCCGATGCTGCGGCTAAGTACTGAGGGCCAGAATGCTCACACCCGAAATAAGAAGGGAGCCGGTTCTAGAGCACTAACGCACTGAATTTCCCAAACCCTGCGTACCACCCCAGGACTGTAAGACATGGCAATACTCAAGAATAGGAAAAGATCATCAGCGAGCAAAACAATATGCACCCCTGTTATGTGTGCAGGACATACAAAGCAGGTTGTGACAGAATAGTCAGCTTCGGCACCCTCTAGGGGACTTGCCACCGATGCATCCACTACGATGATAGACGACGTCAGAGCATAGATGACGCCGGAGCATCCAACTCCGGCACCCCACAAGGGGCCTGCCGTCGATGTTTCAACGACGATAGTGGGCAACGCCAGAGCACCCAGCTCCGACACCTCCCAAGGGGCCTGCCGTCGACGTCTCAACGACAATGGTGAATGACACCGGAGCATCTAGCATCGACGCCTTGCAAGGGGCATGCCGTTGTTAGTCCATCATGTCAACACCAACAGTAAGCACAGAAAAATGAGTAAACTCTCCTGCCTCGCTCTTGTAGCTAACAGGATTCTCTTGAGATAGCCTGTACGCTAGGGGCGCGCTGTCAACGACTTCACGACGTTGGTGGATGACGCCGGATCATCCTTCTCCGACACCCCCTAAGGGGCCTGCCGTCGATGTTTCCACGACGACAGTGGGTGACATCGGAGCACCCAGCTCCAGCACCTCCCAAGGGGCCTGCTATCGACGTCTCAACGATGATGGTGAATGACGCCAGAGCATCCAGTGCTGACGCCTCGCAAGGGTCCTGCCTTCAATGTCCCAGCACGTCAACGCCAGCAACAAGCGCATACAAATGAATGAACTCACCTGCCTCGCTCTTTTCGCTGACAGGATTCACATGTGATAGCCTGTGCACCAGGGGCCCGCCGTCGACGACTTCACGACGATGGTGCACGACGCCAGAGCAGCCAACTCCATCCCCTTCCAAGGGCCTGCCGTCAACGTCACAATGACGATGGCGGACGACGCTGGAGCATCTAGCTCTGGCACCTCTCAGGGGGCCTGCCGTCGATGTACCAGCACGTCAATGGCAGCAACAAGCGCGAACAAGTGAGTACACTCTTCTTCTCTACTCTTGTTGCTAACAAGGTTCACTTGTGGTATCCTGTGCACTAGGGGCCCGTCATCGACGACCTTACAACAATGATGGATGACGCCAGAGCATCCAGCTCTGGCACCTTCCCGGGGGCTTGCTGTCAATTACTTCTCGATGATGGAGGGCCATGTCGGAGCAGCTAGCTCTGGCACCCCACAGAGGGCCTTCCGTCAATGGCAACACTGAGAAAAAGCCTGGCGCTCCCGAATGGGACACGTCAAGACCAATCACTCATGCTCCCCCACTCTGTTTGGGGCCAGTCAAAGACATCCTTCGATCAAGTGGCAGGCATACCCAACAATCTGGCCACGCCTACCATGGGGCCTCTAAGGGGGGTTCCGTAGGCAGGACGTCAACTAGTGACAAACCGGCTGTGTCAACTGTGCAAGTGTTGGTCCCTAAAAGGTTATCGACATCAACAAAGGCTCTTCAAGACCTTAAACAAGAGAAGGAATTGGGGCAACAAGTTGAAAGCACACGACAAGCCAACAAGCAAAACAACTTGGGTTCAAATTCATTAACAGTTATTTACACAAGAGGGTCATCCCCGAATACAAAAAAACATTCCGCCCGGGTGCCACCAGCCTCAACCCCGCTGGAATGAAGAGGCCACTTGATTGGAAAGGTCCTTGTAACACCCTAAATCTTTGCATCATGCATTGCATACATGTTCATGCATTAAACATTAATGGAGTAAAAGAAAGATAATAAAATATAAAGCATGCATGTGCAAATATGTGTAGCAAAAGAAGAAAAAGAAAATTTTAGCATAAAACATGTATTAGGGAATAAATATAAATAAATAATAATCAATAATATATGAAAACTAAAAAGAAATATATATATATAAATAAATAAAATATAATAATAATATATACATGTAAATAATAAAATATATGATAATAAAAAAAGAGAGTATGTATATAAAAAATAATAATAATATATATTAATATTTATATATGAAAGAAAAAAAAAAGAAAACCCCGCCCGATGGCCAGGCGGAACCGGCCCAACCAGCGGTGACCGCCCGAGCACGCCCCGCGTCGCTCGCTCCCGCGCCAGCCCACGCACCAGCCCCGCCGTCGCGCCGCCCCTCCACGATCGTCCAGACTAGATGCACGCACAGTAGGTATTACGATCTAGATCTAGACAACTATTTTGGTTATAATACTTGAATTAGATCACGTGTAGAACGTGTTTTATTTGAGCGATCGTTAATCATTGTCTGATCATCTTAAAAATCACTTGGAACGCACAAGTTAGATTAGATCATACAAGATCAATACGATATTTTAGATTTGGCAAAATTTATATTTTCAGTAATATTTAATCTGTTTTTCAGATTTAGTAAATAAGATTAAAGCCTAGTTAATTCATAAAGTGTCAAATTAAATCCAGAAAAATTCCTAAAAATTTAGAATAAATTCTAGTAAGTTATTAATAATATTTTTAGCATATTTAATGTTCTTAAATAACTATTTTGCCTCTGAATTAATTGTAATTAATTCCAAACTTGATCAATTAAATAGGAAATCATTATCGAAAATAATTAAAAAGCCATGGAAATTTATATAACATTAATACGAACATATTTTCTGCAATGCATATATATTTTGCATATTTATTAGTGGTTGCAATGCATTTATTATGTATGTCTGCTTGTGTATGTGGTTGATTGCGAGTAGACGGTTTGCTCAAGTGGTTATGATCGAGAAGCTAGTATGTGTGGATCTTCAAGTGCAAGACTTTGAGTTGATTGACCATTGGAATTTAAAGATATTAAGGCAAGTTTCCTTGAAGCATATTGATCCTGTTTTTAAAATAAATATTTTGTTTGCAAAATTGCATGCTTGTGTCAATTTGATGGGAATCCTATGATAGGAAGTTGACTAGCTTTGTTTAACCACCCTTGTCACCTGGAATACATGGTAGTGAGTCGGGAACGATTTTTACCTTTTTGCTTCACTTAATTAATTGGGATAGAAAAACAATTACACAATTAATTATGCATTGATGAGACCATGGTTAATATGAACTGGTTAAAATGATACGGTAATGGGTGATCTAAGCAAGCATGGTATGTGGATGGGTTGGATGGTATGGTGGTTTTGCTTGCCTTAGATCTAAGGACCGGTTCATGCGAGAATATGCAAGGAAAACAGTGCCACCACAAGGCCAAGTATGGGTGCGGCGTAGCTGAATAATTAGGAGCGCTGCTAGTATTGTATGGACCATTGGATGGTGTGGGGAATGGGAGTCGAGGAGGACTACCCTAGGATCCACATGGCACACGAGGGGGCCCGTGGGTGGGAGAATGGAGATTCAAGCCTACCGGTGAAACCTTAGTGGGCCCATACATACTAGTAGTCCCTTTTGAAAGGCTATTTTGTGATCCCTTGGCCGCACACCTATGGAAGTGTGATAAGGCATAATAGAGGTTCTTAGTCACCGAAAGGTGATGAAATCACGAACATGTGGGTAAAGTGGTACAACCTCTGCAGAGTGTTAAAAAAACTATCATGATAGCCGTGCTCCCGGTCACGAGCACCTGGACAACTTCCATGGTTAGAAGGAACTTGGGATTTGGGATGGTTATGGTTGGGTTATGGTTGGGTTTTGGTTATGGTTATGGTTTGGGTTGAGATAAATGCACATGGTTGATGATAATGGTAAGAATCTGGTTTATGGATGGATAAATATTGATGGATGTGATATGATGGTAAATGATGGTGATGGACTTATAATTGGTAATTATTTGGGATATAGTGGGATTAATTCACATAGACAATGTAGGATGCTTTTTACATGTTTTAAATGTACTTTTATGGAAATAGCCGTTATTTATTATCATCCTTGTTTTTAGCTACATGTCATATTTTTCCACAATTGTTGAGTACGACATGTACTCACCCTTGCAATCCCCCTCACCAACAGTTTCAGGAGATGTTTGGGAGTATCTTGAGGATATTATGGAGTACTAGGTTGCGTACCACCGTCGACTGCCTGTGGAGTTGGGGTCGCCTACGCTAGATTATTTTCCGATGCGATAGAATCAAGGTATTTATATTATTCGTTGGTTATTTCTGTATATCATTTGTGATGTTTATCTGTATGTGTGATGAACATCCTGGGCACACATACACTGCACTTGGTTCGTTTTTTCAGAACCGGGTGTCACAAATTGGCATCAGAGCCGCGTTGACCGTAGGACGTAAGCCTAGGTAGAATGGACACTCTAGAGCACTTAGGAACACTCTTCTAATCTGCTATTTTCAAAATTTTTTGCTGCTGTTCCGTTTCCTTATTTTCAGCTGCAAAACGTATCGATTGCTGCTGCGTTTTTGATAAAAATTTTCAGCAGTGAGCAATATTAGGTGCTGCTGTTTTTGACACTTAAATTTTCGCGAAAAAAGTGTGTTTTGCCGCTGTTATGTGTGGGTAAAATTATTGTGTTGGCTGCTGCATTTTCTCCCTATCTTTTTCGTTCTTTTGGGACAGCTGCACCGCTCTTTTTCCGCTATTTTAGCTGCTGCAATTTTCAGATTTGTATTCCTTTATTCTTTCCTCTAATGTATTCTCATTTTCTATAGATGCCAATCACTAGGAGTGCAGCCCGCAAGAGCACCTGTCCGCCGCCCCTTGGAAGTGAACTTAACCCCATTGAGCTTGACGAGGAGACGCAAGAGGAGGGGAACATCCAGCCCAAGGAGGAGGAAGCTAACCAGTCGAACACTATGGAGGATGATCCGGAGGAGTATGAGCCATTTGAGGAGAACATGGATGAGGATCCTAATGAGGAGTACTACGTGCCAGCTTCAGATGAGGAGGACGGAGGTGAAAATGGAGGAGGATCACAACCCGGTGCAAATGAGAATAGACACAACAGCCCCCAGTTTTCCCAAGTTGAGGAAATTTGGACTACTGGAACTGATGGAGGACATGCATCGCGGGAACTGATGGAATTCCTTTATGCCCATTGCATGTGTGCTAACTACTTCGTGAAGAGGGTCTCCCGTCCCGGACGTGACGAATGGAATGCTGAGGTTCTCATCTTCTACCTCAACAAAGTGGTCTCACGACATTATGCTCCCACCTGGAGGTATACCCAGAAGGATGCTATGGATGATGATGCATGGGCGGCACTCACAAGTTTGTGCCATACTCGCCGCTTTGAGCTTGAGAACACCACGTTTGAGTTGCATCCCTCAGCGGGAGAGTGGTACAAGGAGGATAATTGGACCACAAGAAGCTTCAGATAATCTTATAGCAATGGATAAGTCTCAAAAGACATTATTGGACATGAGCAATCGCTATGCAACCACACAAGGGGAGATCCACTACCTTCGCAAGGAACTAGCTCGTTTAGAAGCCAACTTGGAGATGAAGGAATGTGAAGCAAGAGGAGAACCGTGGTCACCCAAGAGAATCTGGTCCCCTACATCACCATGGCGCAACACCATCGCACCCGCGCAGCCAAGGACGCCCTCACCGCCTCACAATTAGGAAATTAAGTCCCCTATGAGTATTTTGTAATAAAAACGCTTAGAATCGTATTAGCTTTAAATAGTGTGGTGTGCTAAAATTTTGTTTGGTGCTTGTTTGAGTGCTTGTGTGCTTAGTAGAGAGTTGTGGGATGCTTTGGCACTTGTCCACATCCTCATATAGGTCTATATTAGTAAAGGATTGATTAGTGTCACACACCTTGATGCATATAGTTGGGGCATTTCTTTCCAAATTCTAAATTCTTCTGTCTCCACTTTTCTTTCGCCAACAGATGGTGAGAACTCGTAACCAGAGGGATGCCAATGATGAGGATCGCAATGAAGTACCTCAGAACAACCAGGGACATGCTCATGGAGCTATCAATATTGAACAACTGTTAGCTATGCAGAACCAGCTCATGCAGACCATGATACAGACAATGGGACAGCTGCAAGCTGGCAACAATAATCAGCCTCATATACCGCCACCCGCCACCACCCCAGCCACACCACAACCGTTTGGGAGAGTTCATGAGGACCAGGCCGCCTACCTTTGCACAAGCCACAGACCCAATGGAAGCTGATGATTGGCTGAAGTCCGTTGAGAAGAAACTTGCTATTGTCCAGTGCACTGATAGGGAGAAGGTTCTCTTTGCATCACATCAACTAGTGGGGCGCGCCACGGCAACACCCCCTGCTTGCTTCTTTCTGTTCGACGCGGAGCTCGCAGCCTCCCCACCCTTGCTTAGTTTGGAGCAGCTACTGACTGGTGGGAAGCTCTTTGCAACGCTCATGATAATCAGGAGGCAATCACTTGGGCTGAGTTTAAGCAGAGTTTCCGTTCCCACTATGTACCTGAAGGAGTTATGATACTGAGAAGACAAGAGTTTGAAAACCTCAGGCAAGGAAGGATGAGCGTGAGTGAGTATCTCAACAAATTCACTCAACTATCAAGATATGCTCCAGAAGACATCAACACTGATAGTAGGAAGCAGTATCTGTTTATCAGGGGTCTCAACAATGAAATTCAAGTCCAATTGCTCAATACTAACTATCCAAATTCCAAATGCTGGTTGACAAGGCTATTGTGGTTGAGAACAAGATTCGTGAGATGGAGCAGGACAACAAGAGGAAGATGCCACATCATGGACTGCAGCAAGGAAGCAATGTTCATCCCTGCTATGCACCACCAACTGCACCATACTACAATCCATCTGCTCCTGCATACCGCACTGCTTATCCACCGCGCCCAAATCAGCCACCGCAACAACGCCCCGCCATGCAAGCGCCTCGCTATCCTGAGCCACCTGCGCCGCATCCTAACGTGGTGGCAAATGCTCAAAACCAGCTGCGCCCAAGCTTCCCTAATGCTACGGGCAGTAAGACATGCTATGTGTGTGGAGAGCCCGGGCACTTTGCAAGTCAATGCCCCAGAAGAAACTATGGACCGATGAACAATGCACCAAGGCCAAATTACCCGCGGCCAAAGGGAGGAGAACCACAAGGCAACCATGGACAGCAGAATTTTGCTCGTGGCAATGTTAATCATGTCTCCACTGAGGAAGCCCAGCAAGCTGATGACGTCGTGATTGGTATGTTCCTCGCCAACTCCAACCCTGCGCCTGTTTTATTTGATTTGAGAGCATCTCATTCATTCATCTCATCAAAGTATGTTGCCAAGTACAATTTGCCTATATCTCATATGAAGCAAACTATGCTAGTAAGTTCTCCTGGCGGAGAGATGAGGACAAATATAGTATGTCCGAAAGTAAGCATTAAAATAAGGGGGGTAGACTTTCTTGCAAACCTCATAGTCTTGGACTCCGAAGGAATAGACATAATACTTGGAATGGACTGGTTGAGCAAGTATAATGGAGTCATTCAATGTGCCGAGAGGATTGTGCAATTGACAAGTGAACATGGTACACACATCGAAGTTGAGGCAGCCCAACCTACAAGAGAGAAGGCAATGCTCAATCAAGTGGAAGGTGTGACATTGGAAAGCATTCCGATCATTCTTGAGTACCCAGATGTGTTTCTAGATGAGTTGCCAGGCATGCCACCTGATCGTGACATAAAATTCTCCATTGAGTTGATACCCGGAACTGCACCTATAGCTAAGAGGACGTATAGGATGCCTCCTAAGGACTTAGCAGAGCTCAAGAAGCAAATTGAAGAGCAGCTAGAGAAGGGTTTTATACACCCAAGCTCATCCCCGTGGGGAGCACCAGTGCTCTTCGTAGATAAGATGGATGGAACCCAGAGGATGTGTGTGGACTATAGGTCTCTCAACGAAGTGACAATTAAGAACAAGTACTCACTGCCCCGTATAGAGGATTTGTACGACCAAATGAAGGGTGCCTGTATTTTCTCCAAGATCGACTTGCGGTCAGGATACTTCCAAATGAAGATTAGACCATCGGATATACCCAAGATAGCATTTCGGACACGATATGGGTCTTATGAGTAAACCGTCATGTCATTTGGATTGACGAACGCGTTTGCGTACTTTATGTATCTCATGAATAAGGTCTTCATGGAATATTTGGATAAGTTCATCCTAGTGTTCATCGATGACATTATGATATACTCGAGAAGCGAGGAAGAACATGAGGAACACTTGAAGCTTACATTGCAGAAGCTACGGGAACACCAATTGTATGCCAAGTTCAGTAAATGTCAATTCTAGTTACGGGAAGTTTCTTTCTTAGGCCATATTATTTCTGGAGGAGGAGTATCAGTTGACCCAGGGAAAGTGAGAGATGTGCTTAAGTGGGAACCGCCACAAAATGTCAAGGAAATTTGGAGTTTCCTTGGAATGGCTGGATATTACCGCCGATTCATCAAGGATTTCTCCAAAATAGCCAATCCTATGACCGAATTACTCATGAAAGGGAAGGCATTCCGATGGACTCAAGCTTGTCAGGATAGCTTTGAGGAGTTAAAGAAAAGGTTGACAACCGCACCGGTGTTAGTATTACCAGACGTGAGCAAGAGTTTCGATATATATTGTGATGCATCAAGACAAGGATTAGGATGTGTGCTCATGTAAGAAGGCCAAGTGATAGCTTATGCATCGAGGCAACTAAAGAAACATGAGATGAATTATCCTACACACGACCTTGAACTCGCAGTCGTGGTACACGCCTTGAAGATATGGAGACACTATGTTTTTTGTCACCGATGTGAGATTTATACAGATCACAAGAGTCTCAAGTACATATTTACGCAAATGGATCTGAATCTGAGGCAACACCGATGGTTAGAGATCATCAAGGATTATGATGTGGGGATCAACTATCACTCAGGGAATGCTAATGTAGTGGTCGATGCCTTGAGCCGAAAAGGAGTAAGCCACCAACTCACAGTCTGGGAGCTACCATCCGAGTTATGCAAGGAGTTTGAATGGTTGAACCTTGGATTCATAAATGATATGGGAACGATGGAAGTCAACACAACATTAGAGCAGAAAATACGGGAAGGACAAACAAAGGACAAGGAAATACAGGAAATCAAGGAAAAGATCCAAGAGGGAAGATAATTCAGATTTGATGAGGACGAACAGGGTACCTTATGGCTTGGAAAAAGGATTGTGGTACCAAATGTTAGGCATATTCGGGAAACAATATTGAAGGAGGCACATGACTCACCTTACTCAATTCATCCTGGTTGTACGAAGATGTACAAGGACTTCAAGACATGTTATTGGTGGGCTAGCATGAAAAACGACACAGCTGAATATGTAGCATTGTGCGAAGTGTGCCAACGAGTGAAGGCGGAACATCAAAGGCCAGTCGGATTATTGCAACCGTTGAAGATTCCAGAATGGAAGTGGGAAGAAATTGGAATGGACTTCATAGTTGGGTTACCACGTACTCAGTCCGGTTATGACTCAATTTGGGTAATTGTGGATCACTTAACCAAGTCAGCTCATTTTGTCCCTGTGAAAACCAAATATACAGCTGCACAATTGGCCGAAATATACATGGGGCATATTGTGTGTCGACATGGAGTTCCAAAGAAAATAGTCTCAGACCGAGGTTCTTAGTTTACCTCCAGATTTTGGCAGGAATTGCATGAAGCAATGGGAACTAGGTTGAACTTCAGTTCGGCATATCACCCTCAAACGGATGGACAAACCGAGAGGACCAACCAAATTTTGGAAGACATGTTAAGAGCTTGTGTTTTAAAGCATGGGAAAAGTTGGGATAAAAGTTTGTCGTATGCTGAATTCTCATACGACAATAGCTACCAAGCCAGTTTGAAATTTTCACCCTATGAAGCATTGTACGGAAGGAAGTGTAGGATACCCTTGTTTTGCAATGAAACCGGGGAGAATCAAGTATTTGGTCCTGATGTGTTACAGGATGCTGAGAGACTAGTTCAAATAATACGTGATAACTTAAAGGCTGCCTAGTCTCGACAGAAAGGTTATGCGGATAATAGGTGAAGGAGTCTGACTTTCAAAGTTGGAGATTTTGTATACCTCAAAGTGTCACCTATCCGAGGTCAGCGACGGTTTAACATCAAAGGAAAATTGGCACCATGTTACATCGGACCATTGAAGATTTTCGACAAACGAGGAGAAGTAGCATATCAACTTGAGCTGCCGACGTATCTCTCCGATGTACACGACGTGTTTCACGTCTCTCAACTCAAGAAGTGTCTCAGGGTACTGGAAGAACAAGTGCCGATGGACGAGTTAGAACTTCGGGAGGATTTGTCCTATGTCGAGCAACCTATCAAGATCTTGGACGTGAAGGAAAGGGTCACAAGAAATAAGAGGATCCGTTGGTGCAAAGTGCAATGGAAACACCATACAGAAGCCGAAGCTACGTGGGAATGTGAAGAAGACTTGAAGGCAGAATTCCCTCATCTTTTCTCCATGCTATCAAATCTCGAGGGCGAGATTCACTTTAAGGGGGGTAGGTTTGTAACACCCTAAATCTTTGCATCATGCATTGCATACATGTTCATGCATTAAATATTAATAGAGTAAAAGAAAGATAATAAAATATAAAGCATACATGTGCAAATATGTGTAACAAAAGAAGAAAAAGAAAATTTTAGCATAAAACATGTATTAGGGAATAAATATAAATAAATAATAATCAATAATATATAAAAAAATAAAAAGAAATATATATAAATAAATTAAATATAATAATATATACATGTAAATAATAAAATATATGATAATAAAAAAAGAGTATGTATATAAAAAGAATAATAATAATATATATTAATATTTACATATGAAAGAAAAAAAGAAAAAAAAAAAGAAAACCCCGCCCGTTGTCCAGGCCGAACCAGCCCAACCAGCGTTGACCGCCCGAGCGCGCCCCGCGCCAGCCCACGCACCAGCCCCGCCGTCCTGCCACCCCTCCACGATGTCCAGACTAGATGCTTGCACTGTAGGTATTATGGTCTAGATCTAAACAACTATTTTGGTTATAATACTTGAATTAGATCACGTGTAGAACGTGTTTTATTTGAGCGATCGTTAATCATTGTCTGATCATCTTAAAAATCACTTGGAACGCACAAGTTAGATTAAATCATAAAAGATCAATATGATATTTTAGATTTGGCAAAATTTATATTTAATCTGTTTTTCAGATTTAGTAAATAAGATTAAAGCCTAGTTAATTAATAAAGTGTCAAATTAAATCCAGAAAAACTCCTAAAAATTTAGAATAAATTCTAGTAAGTTATTAATAATATTTTTAGCATATTTAATGTTCTCAAATAACTATTTTGCCTCTGAATTAATTGTAATTAATTCCAAACTTGATAAATTAAATAGGAAATCATTATCAAAAATTATTAAAAAGCCATGGAAATTTATATAACATTAATACGAACATATTTTCTGCAGTGCATCTATATTTTGCATATTGATTAGTGGTTGCAATGCATTTATTATGTATGTCTGCTTGTGTATGTGGTTGATTGCGAGTAGACGGTTTGCTCAAGTGGTTATGATCGAGAAGCGAGTATGCGTGGATCTTCGAGTGCAAGAATTTGAGTTGATGACCATCGGAATTTCGGGATATTAAGGCAAGTGTCCTTTAAGCATATTGATCCTGTTTTTAAAATAAATGTTTTGTTTGCAAAATTGCATGCTTGTGTCAATTTGATGGGAATCCTATGATAGGAAGTTGACTAGCTTTGTTTAACCACCCTTGTCACCTGGAATACATGGTAGTGAGTCGGGAACGGTTTTTACCTTTTTTCTTCGCTTAATTAATTGGGATAGAAAAACAGTTACACAATTAATTATGCATTGATGAGACCATGGTTAATATGAACTAGTTAAAATGATACGGTAATGGGTGATCTAAGCAAGCATGATATGTGGATGGGTTGGATGGTATGGTGGTTTTGCTTGCCTTAGATCTAAGGACCAGTTCATGCGAGAATATGCAAGGACAACAGTGCCACCACAAGGCCAAGTATGGGTGCGGCGTAGCTGAATAATTAGGAGCGCTGCTAGTATTGTATGGACCATTGGATGGTGTGGGGAATGGGAGTCGAGGAGGACTACCCTAGGATCCACATGGCACACGAGGGGGCCCGTTGGTGGGAGAATGGAGATTCAAGCATACCGGTGAAACCTTAGTGGGCCCATACATACTAGTAGTCCCTTTTGAAAGGCTATTTTGTGATCCCTTGGCCGCACACCTATGGAAGTGTGATAAGGCATAATAGAGGTTCTTAGTCACCGAAAGGTGATGAAATCACGAACATGTGGGTAAAGTGGTACAACCTCTGCAGAGTGTTAAAAAAACTATCATGATAGCTGTGCTCCAGGGCACGAGCACCTGGACAACTTCCATGATTAGAAGGAACTTGGGATTTGGGATGGTTATGGTTGGGTTATGGTTGGGTTTTGGTTATGGTTATGGTTTGGGTTGAGATAAATGGACATCGTTGATGATAATGGTAAGAATCTGGTTTATGGATGGATAAATATTGATGGATGTGATATGATGGTAAATGATGGTGATGGACTTATAATTGGTAATTATTTGGGATATGTTGGGATTAATTCACATAGACAATGTAGGATGCTTTTTACATGTTTTAAATGTACTTTTATGCAAATAGCCATTATTTATTATCATCCTTGTTTTTAGCTACATGTCATATTTTTCCACACTTGCTGAGTACGTCATGTACTCACCCTTGCAACCCCCCCCCACCAACAGTTTCAGGAGATGTTTGGGAGTATCTTCAGGATATTATGGAGTACTAGGTTGCGTACCGCCGTCGACTATCCGTGGAGTTGGGGTCGCCTACGCTATATTATTTTCTGATGCAATAGAATCAAGGTATTTATATTATTCGTGACATGGTTATTTTTGTATATCATTTGTGATGTTTATGTGTATGTGTGATGAACATCCTGGGCACACATACACTGCACTTGGTTCGTTTTTTAAGAACCGGGTGTCACAGTCCTGGACTTCAGCTCTCGCCTCTTTCTATTGCTCATAAATAGGGCCTTTCTCCACCGGCGATAGCGGGATCATCGGGTACCATCTTCGGAAGCGCACCAAGACATGGGAGACCACCATCTCAGCCAGCTCCCTTCCTTCAACCTCCATCCGCCTTGCAAGGATGGTGTTCATCGACCCCAACGACAAACAAAGGGAGTCCAAGGCGGGAAGCAGCTGGGCCACCCCCCTGAGATGGCTACCCGCGTGACACGGGACCAAGGTCGAGGGGTTCCAGCACCACCCCAGCACGGGCCAGGAAGTCCCGGACCCCTTGGGCCTCGGTCGTGCGGGGGTCCTGGAGGATCTCAGCCTCCCTCCGAGCAGTCTCCTCCTAGTCGGCGAGCACCCGAGCACGATGCTCCAGGTCCTCCTCCTGACGCTGGATGGCCAGCTCCAATTCCTGCAATGCCTGGCATTTCTCTTCAAGGCTCTGGGAGATCTCCTCCTCCTTTGCCGCCAAGTCCCGTTCTGTGTCAGCAACGGCAACTTCGTGGCGGACCAACTCCAACCACTAATCCTCACAGAGCTTCAGGTGGGTGTCGGCGGCAGCGTGGGCCTTCAAAGCCTTCTGCTCAAGCTCCTTGTTATTGGCATTGACCAACTTAACCAAGTGCTGCTCCTCCACAAGCTGGTCCCACTCCCGGGCGAAAGCAGCCTGCGTCTCGTGCAAGATGGACTCGGCCACTGCAATAGCGTCAGCGAGAGGGATTGGATCGACCGTCGCCATCGACGACTGCCCCTCTGCGCCTCCTGCCGACGCTGCAACAGACACAAACTTCCAAGGATCAGATGGTTCCTCAGCTAGAGCCCCAAGATTCACCTCGTCATTGCCCGGTGCCGAAGTCCCCTCCTCCGTTGCAAGGGCATCGCCGGCCGTCGGTGGTGAGTCGCCACGTGCGCGCCAATAACGTCAGGCACCAACGCCGCTTCAACAATCGGCAGGTCAGCCCCACCAAGGGAGGTAGCCAGGACCAAGGTAGCCCCCTCCTCGTCGGGCACCTCCTCGCCTGGCACTTCCTCGTCGGGCACCTCCTCGCCAAGCACCTCCTCGCCTGGCACTTCCACGCTTGGCGCTACTTCTGCCACACCTGCCTCGACGGACAGGGGTGCAGAGTCATCAATAGCACATAAGGCCGACACACCTTCGGGCATAGGATGTGGTGCGGCAGACCCTGTTCCAGCTTCGGGAAGGGCAGGTACTATCAATCCCACCCCTGGAAGCACCAATGGCACCAAGTCGGCTGACGAAGCCCTAAAAAACCGAGATAAAGCTTCATCTAGAACGAAAAAGAAAAGAAGAGAAATAGTAGAGGGGAGAAGCTGTGACTTACCAGTGATTTGAGCCACTCCAATGACCCTAGCCTCCCACCCCACGCGATAGATCAAGGTCACCGGGACCTGATGACAAGGTCGGCGCCGCCGTCTCTGGTACCGACCCCCGATCAACCCGTGCCGACGTGGTCATCTGTGCAGGCTCCTCAACGCCTCCTTCGGAACCAGGACCACTGTTGGAATCAGAGACGAAGTCCACGACAGAAGCTTTAGCCCCTCCGGCTTCCTCGTGACAGGAGATGGGAGTACCGTCCCCCCCCCCCCCCCCCCCCGCCCGCCAAAATAGCTTACGGTTCTTCAGCATAGATGTAGTAGAGCCTGCTACCAGCATGCGGGAATGCTTTCTCAGATCCAGAGCTGGCGCCGGCGGGCCGGCCCGTGCCATGTCTGAGGTAGTTGAGGGCTCTGCCTCTGCCCTTGCGGGAGGACACGTGGTAGACACCGAACTTTGCTGTGTCACATCATGGCACCGCTTCAGGACCACCGAGGCCCCAGCCGTATCTTTAGTATGCAAATGAATGTGGCCGAACACGTTGACCTTCGGCATCAAGCTCCGTAGTTTAGCCCTCAAGTCGGTAGTCATGTGGAGTGTTTGTCAGTCATCCGGAATGGAGACATGCTCATCATCAACATCGGAGGTCACTGTTTTCAACATATCCTCCAGCATCTTGGGAGTTGGGGTGTCCGGACCCAACTGACATTGGTCATATTCACTGTTGTACACCCATGCCCTGTACAGACACTGCTGGAGAGGGGCACCATGACAGAGCAAGAAGTCTGCCAACACCATCATGGAGGTCAATCCCTTGCCAGGCAAGAACCCGATCCTCCTCAGTGTGGGCTTATACTCCTCTGGAAACCCCTGGGATGCTTCCCATGTGGTAGGGTCGGAGCCTGGACCGTTAGACGACATCTTCAGCAAGGGATGTGGGTCCAACTCCTCATAACCGCCCAGTCTTCCCTCTAGTCGCTCCATTTGCCGCCTTTGAATGAGGCAATGTGACCCTGGGAGTTCTTGTCCTGATGGCGGAAGTAGTAGGCCCCCACTTGGGTCATCGCACTCCTTCCATTTGTCTTCATCACGAAGAAATACCAGAACAGCTCCACCGTGGGCGGGCAACCCACGAACGCCTCACATAGGTGGACGAACACGGTGACCAAGGGGATGGAGTTTGGCGACAGGTGGTGAAGTCGCAGCCCATACTCCCCCAACACTGCAAGGAAGAACCTTGATAGTGGGAGTGCGAGCACAGCAGTGAAGAGACCAGTCTCGTCCTCATGCAGATCCCGAAGATCAGCAGACCCACAGTGGATCATCTATACGCACTCTAAAGCCGCCCAGCCAAGGAGCCTCCTCATCATCACCAGGTCTCTGACTGATCGGAAGCGAGAAGGAGGCAGCAGGGAAGCCATTGGAGCAAGCTAAGGTGAGAGCTTTGGCTAAGGGGTGAAGAAGGTTCGGGCACTCTGGGAAGAAGGAAAAAACTTAGGCTGCGAGGTTTGAGTAAGGAAGGAACCGTTATCTCTAACCGAGGTTTACTTTTTGATCACCCCCAGCGATGCCTGAGTACTCTGAGCGAAGGTTTAGACTGCACCGCTCAACATACGACACCCATGACAA
Organism: Tuctoria greenei; assembly: GCA_036927565.1. Taxonomy (NCBI): domain Eukaryota; kingdom Viridiplantae; phylum Streptophyta; class Magnoliopsida; order Poales; family Poaceae; genus Tuctoria; species Tuctoria greenei. The sequence continues at coordinate 118,997,437 of JAYESD010000001.1, forward strand.
CGGGTCCTACGTTTCCGCTCTGAAGCACTGGCCTAGTCGGCTAGCCGCCTGAGGAAGCCGCTGAAGCAACTCCCATAAAGGCGGAGCGAGCAAAAGAGCTAAAACTACATCTTGAAATGTCGCGATTGAAGGCGTCGCAGAAGACAAAGATATTAAAGCAAGCAAAGATCTCATCGCCGTAGTCTTTCAACCAAAAGAGGACGCATGGCGACGTTGGCAGAAGCGCCCGCCGCTTTAGCTGTCCAAGATAGAATTCAAAGCGTAGTGCCGGAAAACATGGAAAGAGCTCCACCTTTGGGCTCTTCACCACGCCATGAGGTAGACCCAGGGGCCACTGTCGGTACCCTGCAGATGAGGTACCCTCGCACACTGGATGAAGACACTGAGACACGTCTGGAGCCGCCATGTGTCCCGTAGGAGCCAAGGCCTTTGCCTCCCTCAAAGATCAGCTGCGGTGCTGCCATGTAAGCCTTGAACATGGGACTTGGCCCCTCTGGTGTGACGGGCTCCTGAGACGCCACGTGTAGGGACGGGACCTCACCCAACCTTTGGGGAGCACCCCCCAGTACATTTACGTGGCACGGAGTGCAAGGACCAGCAACCTCAAGAGAAAGGGCCTAGAGCTGCAACGTCCCCTGACGTGTTCCGGAGCTGCCACGCATCACTGAGGACCAGGTCTGACCTCCCGAGCGGAGATCAGCCCCGACGCTACCATGTGTCCTGCGGATCGCCTCGAACGGTAAGATGTGGGAGTCAAGGGATGGTGTGCCCTGCTCAAGACGAACATTGAAGACACGCACCCACCTCCAGCGCCCAACGCGGAGCACGCCAACGGTCAGAGACCGCTATGACCAATCGCGTCAAAGTGAAGGCGCTGCAGGTCTATCCCACTTGGCCAACTGAGTATCTTGCAGCAACAAGACAGGCCGATGGGACACCTCTTTCCACCGTCAGCAATAGCGCGTGGGCTACTAACTAGAGAGGAGGCAAGACGGCGAGTCTTCACAGCCTCTGTCAGGCAAGATTGTGTGAGAAGTCTTAGATCCTTAGGATAAGATCGCCTCGGGACCACCTGTCGGTCCCCAGGACCCCACTTGTAAGGCATTCGACCTTGTCTATAAAAGGCCCGAACCGCCACCGTTACGAAGGACCCCCAAAAAATCAGACATCACACACACGCATACACACATACTAGCAATACAATCCACCGTGGAGTAGGGTGTTACGCTCCTTGCGGCCTGAACCACATAAAAACCACCATCTTGTATTCCCATCTGCTAGAACACTTGATTGAGGCCTAAGCCCCGCCGAAGAAAGAACCTCCACGGGCTGCTCCTTAGCAGATCTGGGGGAAGTGTCGCATTAGCATTTTGACACTTCCATCTATCCTTCCTTTGGAAAAATATAAATGACACCCTTTGGGAATACTCTTAAAAGGGGAAATGCTACATCGGTCGTTTCCGTGTGCTTGCGGACATTCACTTGAGAATTAAAACCTACCAACAAACATTTTTGGCACCACTGCTAAGGTTGAATTGTTAGTAGTGCGTAGGAAATATCAACACCCGTCCAAGTACTCTTCTACTTGGGTGTTCTTGAACTCAGTGTTGTTGTCGCTTCTAATCTTCTTGAGTCCAAAGGAGAACTCATTTTGAGCTCTCCTCAAGAATTTCCTGAGGACACCTTGAGTTTCACCTATGTCATGCGAGAAAAACACCCAAGTGAAGCGAGAAAATTCATCAACAATAACAAACTGTATTTGTTACTGCCAATGCTTATGTAAGAAATGGGCCCAAAGATGTCCATGTGAAGCATCTCCAATGAGCTTGTTTTCATCATCACATTCTTGGCAGGATGAGTGGCTTCGACTTGTTTCCCGGCTTGTCATGCGCTACAAGGCCTATCCTTCTAAAAAACAATATTCTTAAGACCTCGAACGTGATCACCTTTTAGAAGTTTTTGAATATTTCTCATACAAACATGGGCTATACTATGATGCCATAACCACCCCATGTTGGTTTTTCCATCAAGCATGTGGAAAGTTGAGTTTTATTCGTGGTAAAATCCACAAGATAAAGCTTTCTCTTTAGCACACCCTTTAGGTAACTGAGTCAATGTTGACGGTCGTTATATACCATTTCGACCGTCCATATAACTCGATTATGCGAAGGCATGAATATTTCTAACACATATCATTGTTAGGAATAACCTAGTTCCACTTGTACTTGGAGAAATTGGTTCATGCATGTATTATAGGCGGATTTGAGGTGAATGCATGGCCACAAGGCATGGAAACACACTTCCCCCCAATCAGGTGCAAGCACAAGGATTCATGGGCCCACTCGGAGTAGAAAACCAGCTAAAAATCAAGGGAATCACCCATACCCATGATGGGGGTCCACATAACAGTGTCACAGAGAAGTTTCAGCGTGATTTGAGCCGTTTGCAGTTCGGCCGAACCACCAGGTCGCCCGACATTGTATTCGTGCCAAACACGGTCAACCGCCACGTGTTGGCTCCTCACGGCTTAAAGATCACAATGTCGACTGATTCCCTTGTTTTTCTGGCGCGAAACCGACCTTTGGAAGGTATAAATAGGAGGTAGGGGGCTTCCTCACTACACACACCACTTGAGAATTCACTCTCTTATATACATTAGTTTTCCAAGTCCTTAGTGGAGGTTAGGTTATAGAGAGGAGCCTCAAGTCCCAAGTCTAAATTGGGAAAGGTATGGCTCTTGTATCTTTTCTTGTATTTGTGACTTTATACATTATAATAATAGTATTATTAGTCTCTCTTTATTTATATACTTGGGCAAAGCATTTCTTGTTTTATTGTGGAGTCTATTTATGTGCTAGGTGTAAATGTTGTTATGATCTAGACATAATGCCATTATCGTGTTCTCATAAACATCATAAACCACCAATCTAGTCTAATTAGATAATAATATGATTATGTTAATATGAATATGTTATTGCTTGGATCTAACATTGGTTCAACGATGTTTAGGTTAGTCATGCCTTAGGATGAATATTATGTAGCCAATCTTAAGGTATTTACTTAGCATGCAATCGTGGTGCTTGCATAGTTAAGTAGCTTTGGATGCCTCATAGTCCACGGGTTGTAAAGGTAGGTGGTAGGTGGTGACCGCCCTATCTATCCATTGTAATCCTCCATGTTCGGCTACGATGTAGGCTCTTTGCGGGAGTCGCCTAGCAGACCAGGGTATGCCTGTGCCCGATATGTTGGACCACAATTCTCTAGTATTCACCATTAGCATATTCAGGTGTACATTATCAGGCTATGCATATGAGTAATTAGAACATAGTAGGAGTAGCTCCATCTCGTAGTCTAACCCTCGCTAGCACAACCTTACCCTTAGAGTAGATTGCTTAGGTGTGTGTCACACTACCCTTATTATCATCTTACCCCTGTTCTGATAAACACTTAGTACCCTATACCTTGATCATAAGAATAGTGTTTATCGTTACTCCATTGCCTTCCTTTGGATAAATACGATACCCTTGGGAATACTCCTGGGTGAAATGCTACACGACAGTTTCCGTGCGCTTGCGTACCTCATCTCTTTCGAGAGATGATTTGTGACGTAAGAAACGTCAACAAGCATTTCAAGCGCCGTTGCCGGGGAAGGGAAAGGAAGTGAAGGATAGCTATCACTTGTGATTAAGCTATTGGTACTAATAGTTATTAGACATGATTACCCTTGTTTGTTTTCTCCTTTTGTGTGAAAACAAGGTAGTGTTGGCTAACCCATTTCATGGGATGGACAACAAGGACGCCTGTGCTCAACTGCAAGATGATTCAAGGCGTACCTCAACAAATGTTCGTTGGGCAACACCATTGCCTTTCGCCAAAGAATTTCAGCTTCCAGTAGGAGCCAATGTCATCCATCCTCAATCTTAGGGGAGGATCCAAGAGTTATTATTGGTTTGCCTCCACCATAGGGTGGATAGTTGGCTCCTCATCCAACATTCATGTCATGGGCTGGTCCACCAATCCATGACCACCTTGGTGCTGGAGCTGAAGGAATCCTATTCTCATTCATCAAGGATGAGGATATGGTCTATACTCAAGGGGTTGATTGAAGAGTGCTCTAGCTCCTTTAGCTTGGCATGTACACCACTTAACAAGGTGGACATGCTTGTTAAGGAACTACACCTCCCATTGAAGTATCATGAAGATCAAGCTGATGGAGAAGTGTTTGGATGGTTCAAGCTATGGATATTCACATGATTTGTGAAAATCCATGTCAACATGGGCCACTTGGGGAATCATTTCCCTAAAACCCATGAGGATTCTTCCTTCCAAACACAACTCCAATGGCTATCACCAACAAGGAGGTCAAGGGTGGAACCAACATCACCCTTGCAATCAAGGAGGCCATGCGGATTTCAAGGGATTTAAGTTCAACTAGCCCACCTTGAAGTATCTTGTCCATGGCCAAGCAATAAATCAAGTCAACATCCACATGAAGTCCTTGGCCAAGGACAAGAAAATTAAAGAACATTCAAGATCCAAGATATCCCACAATCACATGCTGAGATTCCTACACTTCGACAAAGCCCATGCAACCTAGGGCAAGTGACATTGTGGATGAATTGTTTCTTGTTTGATTGTGGAGACCACATGTCATCATGCCCAAGGAAGCTTTTGATCCATGATCAAAGTATGGGTTAACTTTAAGGGATACCAAGATGGTCGAAGTAGCACCCCTAAATAAGGACAAGCCTCACCATGCTCATGAGAGAATATCTTCAAGAGGGAAAAGCCGTCACTACATCAACATGTCTTCATCGATATGATGGAGAGGCTAGGGCCATCATGTGGTCCACATGTCCAACTGACATGCCAAAGGAGATTTGGCATGTCAATCAAGAGAAGTCATCTACATCTTCAACTCCGGGATTGGACAACAAATCATCGCACAAAACAGGACAGAGGTAAGTTTCACCTGTTGGACTTCAAAAATTTAGTGAGTCCTTCCTAATAGGTTTATTGGTAGTTATCTCATATTTGCTTTCTCAATTGCATATTTGAATTTTCCATCAATCTTTGCATTTGCATTTAGCATGTTTAAATTTACACACTTGTATGGTGGAAAGTAAAATTTCCAGCCATCATAAAACTAAAATTTTGAATTAGGAAATAAACTATTTGGATATGAACCTTGGGCGTAACCACTTGAATTCATCTTCCTAATCCAAACCAAAAATATTTCCCTTAAAAAATGATTGCATTTGCAAGTTGCTTCAAGTTAGGGCAAAACAATTTGACGAAGGGTACAACATGCTTTTGAGCTACTATAATCCATCTTCGAGTTATTTTATTTTGTTCTTGATTTTAGAGCAGCCAAGACAAAATTTGTAAAGTGATTGTAGGGCCCCATCAAGTGTGTATCCCTCCATCAATCTCATTTTCAGTTCATGGTGGAGGAATGCTCAACATGGTGGCCCAATGGAGGAGCAAGATGAAGCTCATCCAACCCCAACCTCAACATGACAGGAGGCATTGAACATGAAGGCTACACAAAATTCATGGTTGTGAATTTCTCACACAACAACCTTCAACCTGGACTGCTCTTCAACTGAGGTACAAGTTTAAAATTTTCCGTCGTTGGAATTACATTAGGATTGAATGATTTTTTGCTTACATTGGTAAGGAATGTTTACACCTTCTCACCATTCAATTCTTAAGCATCAAGAGAAGTGTTGGCATTACTCTTTTTGATTCTTCATAAAAGGAATGTCACCTTACTTAGGAATAAATTTAAACAAGTACCTAGAATTTCATAAGCATTGCTAAAGTTTACTTAGAAATTTTCTGCCTAGGTAATGCTTATGGAATTACTTAATGGGTCAATTGGTATGTAGTAACCTAGGAGTTGTAATGTCCATAATTTTGATCTAAAACTCATTCAAGCATGAATCACTAAATTTCAAATTCCTAGGCAAGAAATAAAAAATGTCAGGAGGATAAAAATGAGAATCTTGTTTGCCATGATCCAAATGATAACATTTGCTCTTGTTTAAAAAGCTATGATGGTTAAAAAATTTACAAGATCAAGGGATCCATATAGTGTATTTATATCACCTGCATTGCTATGAGTAGGAGCTTTAGAAAAATGTACAAATTGATTTATCCATAAAGCCCCACTCCTATCTATGATTCATACATTGTTCATGAATACACTTGAAATTGGACCCACTACATATTTGATTTTGTTCTTCCCCATATGTACAACTAAAGATTCGGTTACCTAATCCGAAAATTCATTTGTACAAGTATTGGGAGCTAACCATCCCTCTCTATCATAGAGAGTAAGTTGTGGGAGTAAAATAACTATGCAGGCATTCAAAGATCCGATTGTTGGAAACCCTAAGAGGATTCCATTTCAATATCTCCTGGCCAAGGAGTAAATTAGGATGGTTGCTACCTATCGGAAATTAAAACCAAAGGTCAACCATAACTATACAAGGCCAAAGATTGGTCATGGAAACCCTCCGTGAGCAACCAATGGGCTGCTACGAATATGTGAGAGCATTATGCTCTCAACTATTCTAAACACTCATTCAAGCTCAAGGGAATTGTCACCATCATTTTGTGTAAGTTATTCCTTTGTGGCTAAAAGGTATGATGTACCTTAACCAAGGAATAACAAGATCACATCCAATGTATATTGGGTGCAAGTTGTTCCTATCTGGCCAGAAGGTATTTTATACCTTGGCCAAGGAACAATGGATCACACTCAGCCAATGTTAAGTGCACGTCATCCCTTAGTGGTTATAGGTATTTTGTACCTTAGCCAAAGAATAATGGATCGTACTCAACACATGTTGGGTACATTTCACTCCTTTTTGGCTAAAGGGTATCATTACCTTAGCCAAGGAATGACGGATCACGCCCAATGCATGAGAAGTACAATTTATTCCTATATGGCAAGAAGGTATGATACACCTTAGCCAAAGAATGATGAAACACACTCAACACATGTTAAGTGCACGTCATTCCTTTGTTGCTAAAGGTTATAATTGCCTTAGCCAAGGAATAACAAGGTACATCCAACCTACAAAAACCTTGAGATGTGGATGAGCGACATCGACAACACCTCCTTGACCACACTCACGGAACCCATGGAAGGCAACCCAACATCAACACTCAACCTTCCAATGTCAAAGCCATGCTGCAACAAGGTTAGGCCAACCTCGTGGCCTACATACATCGTTAGGGTTTCAACCCCTATTGGGAACCTTGACCAAGAAAAAGCTTGGGGGAAGACCCCCACTTGACGTAAATTCTATCACACCTCATTTGCACCCCTTTATTTTATTTCTTTCATTCCACCACATTTGCATCTTAAAAAAATTTAAGTAACATAGTGCAGGTTAGGTTAATATAAGAAAGGATGTGCGGTCAGAATATTTTTACTTGTATAAGTTGAAATGATGAATAGTTGCTCTGTTCTATTTTCTCTAATCCCTTGCATACAACTTAGTATTCTCCAAGTACTGGATTTTATTGGCCTAGAATATTCTTTCCTGAAACTTGGAAATTGTGGGTAGCAAAAGCTAAGTCCAATTCTAGGTTGTTGTGGGATATGATATGGTGATAAGAGCTGCTAATATCCTAGTTGAAAGTGAAACTTGATTTCACGGGGAAATTTAAAATGAGAGTTCCTCAATTGATAGAAATTCCTACCAAAGCCATATGTTGATTTGAATTAGATAAACCTTTTGCATATGCTATTTGCCTTCACATTGAGCTTGGTCAAACTAGTATAGACCTATGTGAGAATCATTTCATGCTTTTAAGATCAAGATTACACGAGCACATGCTAAACTTCAACACTACAAGTTAGCAAAATTCTATCATACCATTCCACCACCAAAAAGGTACTCCATGATTTTCATGCATAATACTCTCTCAAAATTATTTGAAAAAGAGGAGTAGAAGACATGACTACAAGAAAAATAAACACATGCTCATGTATAAGAGCGTGAAAAAAAAAAGAGAAAAAAGGAGAATAAGTAGCCATGTTTCATCCTCGCAAAAAGAGAGTGCATACAAAGGAGTCATATTCATATTCCCACTCTACAAATATTCCATCACACTCGCACAAATCTTGATCAAGGTATGATTTGTTTTCTCCTAAGGCTTTCTCTTTTGACTTAGCAATATATGTGTTTCAAATATGCCTACTTTTTACCCCTACCAAGCTCCACATACAAGCCTTATTTAGATGTAGGACAAGAAAGACATTGCCCTGGTTAGGATACAAATACCACTTCTCACATAGGAGTAATTGGGTGCATCATTTGAGGAACTTAAATCCAAACACCATTTGAAATTCTACGGATATTTGAGTGGAACTCATACATTAGGTGATGCATGCTCATTTTTCTGTTCCGTTCTTCAACCACCCAAGAAAAGGATGAGGCATAAGCCCCATAATGACTAAGAAAAAGGGTGATGTACCATACCCAATTCATTCAATGCAAGGTAAAATACTTTGTTATGCACTTGGTACTTTTGCAAAATGGACATAGTAGCAACTCCTGAACAACAACCTAAGCCTTTACTTTGCTTCGGGACGAGCAAAGGGTAAGTTTGGGGGAGTTTGTTGACAATTGTTATATACCATTTTGACAGTCAATATAACTCAATTATGTGAAAGAATGAATATTTCTTACACACATCATAGTTATGAATAACCTAGTTCCGCTTGTACTTGGAGAAATTGGTGCATGCAGGTATTATATGCAGATTTGAGGTGAATCCATGGCAACAAGGCAAGGAAACACACTTCTCACCATTGAGGCGCAAGCACGAGGATTCATGGGCCCACTCGGGAAAACCAACTAAAAATCAAGGGAATCACCCATACCCATGAAGGGGGCCCATATAACAGTGTCACAGAGAAGTTACAGCGCGATTGGAGCCGTTTGCAGTTCGACTGAACCACCAGGTCGGCCGAACTACCAGGTCGCCTGACCTGGTATTCGCGCCAAATGCGGTCAACAACCACGTGTTGGCTCCTCATGGCTTGGAGATAAAGATGGCGACTGATTCCCTTGCTTTTTCTGATGCCAAACCGACCTTTCAAAGGTATAAATAGGGGGTAGGGGGCTCCCTCAATTCACACACCACTTGAGCATTCACTCTCTTGTATACATAAGTTCTCCAAGTCCCTAGTGGAGGTTAGGATATAGCGAGGAGCCTCTAGTCCCAAGTCCAAATTGGGAAAGGTATGACTCATGTATCCTTTCTTGTATTTGTGACTTTATGCATTATAATAATAGTATTATTATTCTCTCTTTATTCATATACATGGGCAAAGTGTTTCTTGTTTGATTGTGGAGTCCATGTATGTGATAGGTGTAGATGTTGTTATGATCTAGACATAATGCGATTATCATGTTATCGTAAACACCATACACCACCACTATAGTCTAATTAGGTAATAATATGTCTATGTTAATATGAATATTTTAGTGCTTGGATCCAATATTGGTTCAACGATGTTTAGGTTAGTCATGCCCTAGGATGAATATTACGTAGCAACTCTTAAGGTATTTACTTAGCATGCAAGCGTGGTGCTTGGATAGTTAAGTAGCGCTGGATGCCATGAAGTCCACGGGTTGTAGAGGTAGGCGGTAGGTGGTGACCTCCCTATCCGTCCATTATAATCCTCCACGTTCGGCTACGACTTAGGCTCTTGGCAAAAGTCGCTTGGCAGACTAGGGTAAGCCCGTGCCCGATATGTTGGACCACGAAGCCCAATTATTCACCATGAGCATATTCATGTGTACTTTATTAGGCTATGTATATGAGTAATTAGAGCACAGTAGGAGTAGCTCCATCTCGTAGTCTAACACTCGCTAGGACAACCTTACCATTAGAGTAGATTTCTTAGGTGTGTGTCATACTACCCTTATTATCATATTACCCTTGTTCTGATAAGCACTTAGTACCCTATACCTTGATCATAAGAATAGTGTTTACTTTACTCTATTGCCTTCATTTTGTATAAATACGATACCCTTGGGAATACTCTCGGGTGAAATGCAACACGACAATTTCCGTGCGCTTGCAAACGTCATCTCTTTCGAGAGATGATCTGTGACATAAGAAACGTCAACAGTCCTCATTCCTTCTAGTAATGATCACGCCTACGTTTGTAAACAGGCAATTATAACCTTCCTCACATAATTCAGATATGGATAAAAGTTTATAATCTAAGGACTCAACACGCATTACATGATAAATAGTGTGTTGAGGAGGCTATTATCGTCAAAGTAGATACCTTGACTTGAATCATCGTTTTCTTCATATTCCACAAACATTCTTCTCGCTTCGGTCTTGTGATTGGTGCATCTACTATCTAGCACCCATTTTATGCCGCCGGAGAAGTAAGCCTACGAAAAGGTTTATGCTTTTGTTTTAGGTACCCAAACTCGGTTGGGTCCTTTGAGGTTAGTGACAAGGCATTTGGACACCCACACACAAGATTTTGGGCTCTTCAGGAGTGGCCCAACATATTTACCATATACGTAATCAAAATTACTCTTCATAAGCACATAAGATGCATCAAAGTCATGAAACATAGTTGAGTTGACATTTTTAACATTTTTAGCATCCTTGTCATGTTTCACAATTTCAAGAGAAGCAAATGCATGATGTTCATTCTTGGCTTGATATGAACCTTCTTTGACAATGGCAATTTGCATCTTGTTATTCTTGAGAAGTCTAGCATTTTTATTTCCTCCCTTTGAATTGCCAAGACCATCTTTGATTAATGGAGATCTTGTGACTGAGTATGTACTACTTGCATACTTGATCTTCTCCTTGTCAAAGATGCCACCCTTAGTCTTTCTCTTGCTTCATGCCACTTTAAGATCATTCTTCAAGTCAAGTACACAATTAGCACATTTGCATGTTCTAACATTTGATTCCATATTACATAAGGTTGAGTTTCGTGAGGTGGAAGAGGAGACACTTTACTTGAGAGTGTCGAATTGTGCTTCAAAACTTGTGAACTTTGTTCAAGTTTACAAGTTCATCTTGGACCACTGAAAGTGCATCTAGGCTAATCCCCAAGGTTTTTGATGATTAATGACAACACTTAAGGGACTAATGAGCATTACAAGTGTAAGTACAGGTGATTGAAAGATGGATGATGTTGGATACAATCAAAAAGGAAAAGGAGGAAAAAAAGGAGAAAAACTCGAAGAGTAGAATTTAGGCTTTAAAATTCCTTGTGTCAAGTGTAGCAACATAGATTGAGTGTGTTCAATATGGCAAAGTGTTGAGAATATCCTAAGAGCTCATAGTCCAAGTTAGATTAGATTGAGAGATGAGTTGAGGCAGCCCTAAGGACAGGGCCGGACTTGTCCGGGCTGGAAGGCCGGACTAGTCCGGCCACATCGGACTGCTCTGATGTTAGACGGACCAAGTGTTGATGTGTGTTCGAACTTGTCCATTAGGGGATGGACTAGTGCATGGTATGTTTGTCTGAGTCCTTCTAGTACTAAGTCCTAAAGGACTAGACTAGTCCATCCTGGTGGGTCGGACTAGTCCGCTCAATCAGACTAGTCTGCTTCTGACTAAAAAACCAGTTTCTGTGTGAGTTCGGACTAGTGCGTTTTGAGTCAGACTAGTCAATCGTGGACCTGGAGGTGGCTGTTGAGACTAAGTCCTAGATGGCCGGGCATGTCCGCCCTTTGGGGACGGACTAGTCCGTTGTGCCGGACTTGTTCGTTTCCAACCAGAACAAAAGGTTCTGTGTGAGATCAAGCTAGGTCGTTCTTAGACTGACTAGTCTGTGGTGTTGTGACCATTTGAATTCAAAAGGTGGTGGGGGACTTTGTGGTTGGTCAAGGGTGACATCACTGGTCCCCAATGGCCAGACTAGTCTGTGGTCCAAGACCGGACTAGTCCGCACTTTTTATGGTGGCAACAGCTATTTGTTGGGACCCGTATAAAAAGGAATCCCTCGGGCCTCGAAGGCTTTAACTTGAAAATCGCTTGAAACCTAGCGCCACCAAAGTCGTCCAAGAGCTTTCCTAGCCGTCTTTCCTCCAATCCTTGTGTCCTAAGAGTGAATCTTGGGGATTTGTGAGTCTTGGGAGAGAAGAGAGAAGGGTTTGCTTCGATTTGAGCTCTTTGTTGATTCTCTCGGTTTGATTCGTTGATTTGAGTTCATGTGGGTGTTGATATGTGGTGTTCTCGAGCTGTAACCTTGTGGGAGTCTCAGATTGTGAGTTGCCCCATCAATCTTGTGATTTCCCCATGATTTAGTGAAAGAGCTAGCCAACCTTTGTGCTGGCTAGGTGAGGAAGCAGTCCTTCCTCCAGAGATCGCCATGGGTTCCCTCTGAGTCTGGACCTATGACAAAGCCGCGCAGGACCAGTTCCGGTGTGATGACCTAGACCTCGTTGACGAGGTAAGATGTCGAGCAGCTGTCCGAAACGTGCGATATCGCCAAGCTCCAACGCTACCACCAAAGCCATGTCCACAACCGGCAGTTGGAAGAAGGCGATCTGGTGCTGCAGCGAATACTATCTCCAGAAGGCATGAACAAACTCTCACCCAGCTGAAAAGGCCTCTTCCGAGTCATCAAGGTTTTCTGCCACGGATGCATTCGCTTGGCAACAGAGGATGAGACACCACTTTCTAATCCTTGGAATATAGAGCATCTCCGTAAGTTCTACACTAGCACAGAGGTGAGTCTGTCATTGTACAGAGTATTTCATTGTCTATGAACATAGTCGGGTTGGTCCAAGATGTATAGCACACTTAACTTGGTCATGTACCTTAAGTGTAACCTTACCTTCCCCTGTTATTTGGAACTATAATGAAATATATTTATATGAAAACAGATTCTACGTGCATTTAATATGTGCAAGCTTGCAATTTTTCCTTCCTTTTACCTTGTTGCCAATAGTGGAACTGTGCAATCCTTTTGGAATTTGGTCTCTAAGAATTCATGTGATATTGTCTTGGTGTTACTGGTACACTTTTTTGGTATCTAATGTTAGCTAAATGGTCTACCTGCTTGAAAAACAATGCCAATGACAGGTCCGGAGTCAGCTAAAGACTTAGCCTGGTCCAGCATCCTAAGTATGTCACTCTACCTGTTCTGGTGTTGTATCATAGTAAGATGGGCCCGGAAAGCACACAGACCTATAAAATCACAACTAGTATACTAAGTATATTGTAGTGAGTTGGTTAGGACCTAAATTTTAATTAAGGATAAAATGCCCCAGCTAAGCTATAGGCAAGAAGAAGCATTTTACTACTTTTCTTATATCTCTTGTGCATGAAAATACATTACGAATAGTTCTGATGTCTCCGGGGGCTCATAGTCGACTTTTAAAAGTTGATGATGGGCGTCACCGAAGCATCTAGCTCCAGTACCTCCCAGAGGGCCCGACGTCGACATTTCGCACGTTGATGATGGGCGTCATCGGAGCATCTAGCTCTGGTACCTCCCACGGGGCCCGGCTTCGACGTTTTTCACGTTGATGATGGGCGTCACCGGAGCATCTAGCTCTGGTACCTCCTAGGCAGCCCACCGTCGATGTTCCGTATATCGGCAAGGGGTTCTCGAAGCTGCTACAACATCTTCAAGACATTGCTAAGATCCTTATGCTACATGTCCTCAATCATTTAGCACATCTACCAGGGGGGCCAACAAGACTAAGGCAATGATAATATTGAAGACAAAAAATGGAACTCAAGAGGATTTCATTCGAAAGTGATTTCATTCAAGAGTTTAAAAGATTTTAAAAGTTGAAGATACAAAGAGAAGAAAAAACCTTAGCTATTGGTTGGAGTTCCATCGGAACAATGTGACAACCTTCTAGGCAGCTTCTTAGACACTTGCCTTTTTCAGCTTCTTCTCTCCCAGCTATGGGTCCATCAGTCACCAGAGCTAGAGACCTCGAGAGGTCCTGGCTGCGGAAGCAAGTAAACACATATTATGCGACTGACTTGGCCAAAAACTTTCCCTCATTATCGAGCTGGTCGCAGATTACGTCTTTCAGTGTTCCCAGCTTGACTTCAGCTGTGTTGAGGGCTATCAAGGCTCTATTCAATTCTGGCTCGATGTTAGCCGATTGGATCGGACTCAACCCTAGAGGCACCAGTGCTTTATCCGCACGCCCCCAGGAAGTCCTAGATCTGATGAGCTTCAACCTTTCGTGAGGTCCGAAGCTCCTTTAGAGATATCCTAGCAGATGAAAGTTCTGCATATCATTCTTTGGAGAACTGCTCGACCTCCTTGGCATGTTGCTGAATCCGTTCAGCTAACTGCCTTTCTTAGTAAGCGATCTCGTTCTCTCAGAGGTTCAAACGGTCCTTCTTATCTCTTAGCTCCTTCTCTTTGACCTTCACCTTATCTTCCCTAACAGAGACAACACTTTCTCGTTTGCTGACCCCCTCTCCTGGAAGCCATACTTGGTGCTTTTATCTATCGCACCAGGACTTGAATTTCTCAGTGCGTTCATCTATGTCCTGCTCGCCGCACGCTAACTTCTGAGAGATTACTTCATCTCTCTTCCGGAGCTCCTGCTCCTTATTGTCTAACGACTCTCGGTGCTTGAGGATCTCATCCCTCATATTGTTTAAGGCATCTGAGTGAGCATCTGCCATATCATATTTTTCTCTTGATTTCTCAAAGACTTCACGAGTCTTCTTATCAAGAGCTCTAATCACAACCTCCCTTTCATCCAGCAGTCTGTCCCTGTAAACTTGACGCGTCTTCTAGGTTGCAAGTCTTTCCCTTTCATTAGCAAAGCGGGTCGGATTCATCTTCGTTTTGAAGTACAACAGCTTTCGCCACCTTTTTAGAGTTTCTCGCTCTGCCTTTAGGGTCTTGCGCTCGAAGTCAAATCCAAGTTGCACTTGGCGAAGGCTAGAGTAGACATTTTCTATTGATATGTGTAGAGGGATTGGCTTCGGACCTTCCTCTGGATCTTCTGGCGCCTCCATGTATTTAGGAATATTTGTTGGAGCCCATGGTACAAGCATGGACTCCAACAACTCGACATCAGCTGCACCGAGTTCCGGGAGCTCGTCAACCTCCGGCGCAGACGTTGAAGGTCCCATAGCTGGATCTTGAGGTGCTTACTCTGACACCATTGTGGTGTTAGCCGGCTGTTCCGGTGCAACGTCAACTGAAGGCTCCGTTGCAGGCTCTAGCTCAGCTACCTCTGCGGTGTCTACCTCTGTTGTTGGCGTTATCTCGACACCCAGTGTTGGCTCTGACGTGGCATCAATTTTGGGCGCCGATATCTCTGGAGCTTCATCCGGTATCTACGGCGCTAGCTTTGATAACTCTGCCATTAGCTCTGGTATAACCACAGCTTGCTCCAGCGCTTCTTCTGCGTGGTCCGACGCAACCATGGCATCTTTGCCTGCTAGCCCCGAGTTAATATTGATGACAGTTGACTCCGGAACCGCCGTGTCGTCCACCATGACCATAGGAGAGGCCACAGGATCAACATGAGATTTGGCCGGTGTGGTCTCCATGGCTGCAAACCTAACCTGGCTGGTTGCTGGTGCCGGAGTAGCGGCGGCTCTCAACACTGCGAAAATAGAGGAAAAACGAATTCAAAAAAAATGCAAGAACTAAGAGGAAAACACATGTTCAAGTCCCGATTATTAACTGGGGACGCTGGAGCTCAAGTCGGCACTGACTTGAGGGTCGGGCGAGGCAGTGACACTGCTTTCGTCGGAGCTACTCTGATAGAGCTGCCATCAGCTCGCGTCAACTTCCTCTTCCGACTGGAGGTGTCAACGGGGTCTTTGCCTTTGCCTCGACATGAGTTAGACTTCTTCTCACTTGGTTCTACAAGAGCCTTGCCCTTCCCACTCACAGGTGCAGGTACAGACCCTCCATGTGGGCAGGGTGCTGAATCTCGGGAGATCACAATCCCTACTGGCGAAACGCTCCTTAGTCGCACCACAAGACCTGTATCATCAAAGACCGACATCACCTTCTGCAGCTCCCTCCTGTCCTCTGGAAGTACACACAGAGGCAAGAACTCTGCCGGAGGTACAAGGTCATCTCTTGATAAAGTTCCACTGTACAACTTCTACAGATGGAGCTTCAAGGCATTATCATCTTAGTTGGTTCCCAGACCAACGTCAATCCGGAGGAAATCCATTTCTCCGGAGTATGACCAACCTGCAAACTCTCACTTCTCGAGTGGAGCCCAGCGGTTGGTCGGAAAGTTGCCGAGGACCATTAGAGACGTCAATCCTCCATAAACCAAGCTCCAGATTCTTGATAGCATGGGTTTGTACTCTTCTGTCAGCTTTGGGAGCACCTCCTAGGAGTCGGACTCCATCGTCGAGAAACCTTCTAGCTGCTCCAACCGGTCGTGACGGCACACCTGGATGACTACCTAATCGGTTTTCCAGGTCTCCCACTTTCTAGAAGGAAACGATCTAATGTACTTGTATGGGGGATTCCTACATCTTATGAAGTAGTAGAATCCCAATCGGCTATTACCTTTGCATGTCACCTGGAGTGTGAAGAAGTCCGAAATAGCGGCATGCAGGGTGGCACGCCTACCCACATCACGCAGAAGTGGACGAATATTGACACCAACAAGATTGAGTGAGGGCCGAGATGTTATAGTTGGAGCCCGTATGATTCCAGCAGCATCAGCAAGAAGCTGGACACTGGCGGAACCAGCCCAAGCATGGCATATGCTGAGAAGTAGACAATGTCACCGGGGCACTCCTTCTTGAACAGGAGCTTGATGCAGCGAATAACATTGTTGAAGGTTACATCAACTTCTGCCAGCCCATCAGCTTCTGGACTCTTATAAGATCCCTCTCACTTACAAGCTTGCTAGGTAGAAGTCTGAGTTCCATCGCTGCAAAGTGGAGCAAAAGTGAGAGTGCGATGCAAGGGTTCAAGCGGAGAACAATATGAACCATATGTATCTCACGTGCCAAATCAAGAAGGGTCGCATCTCCCAAGAGGAAAGTTGAAGCAGTAGCTCAGGAGAGATAATGGTCCCACCTACAGCATCGAAACCTCACAATCTCACTAGAGGTGGGCCCAGGGGCCACTGTGGATACCCTGTGTACTAGGTATCTCTTCGTACTAGAAGAAGACACGTTGAGTTCCACCTTCTAGTGTTGCGGACTTCCAGAGGCAGCACGTGTCGCGCAGAGCTAGACCTGCCTCTCTCCTTAGGGCAGCTCCCGCGCTTCCATGTGTTCCGCAGTGCTGAACCTGCCTCCCTCTTTAGGGTGGCTCCAGCGCTTCCATGTGTCCGTAGTGCCGAACCTGCCTCCTCGCTGATGGAAGCTCTAGTGTTGACACGTGTCAGGTGTCCAGATCTACATCTACAACGGGAAGACTCCGATATCTTCAATTGCGCCAACATAAAAGAACAATAAAACTGCCATTGCAAGACCTGGTTAATGTGTATTTAACTCTGTGTTAATGATGCACAATGAGGAAGCTATCAAGACCGGTAACGTTGCCATCAAGGCACATTAACATGCTATTAATCACTATTATGCCTGTAGATCATTTATAGGGTGGTTAATACGGCCGGGGCCACCTGTCGAGCCCTGGTGCACTATAACAGCGAGTCCTTGGCGTATAAAAGGGATGCTCTGCATGATAGACACAACAAATCTCATACACAACTAAGCTCAGGCTTACGCATTCTCATACATACAATACATATCCCCTCGAGTAGGGTGTTACGCTCAGGAGATCCAAACCACATAAAATTCCAGTGTCACCTTGTTCTTGGATCTTGTTTAGTGTCCCACCTAAATACGAACCTCTGTGGACTGCTTCTAAGTAGTACCAGGGGAAGTATCGTTGCTACACTTCAATAGTGGGGAAAGGGTTGAGTGAAACACGACCTTCCGTGGGCTCCTCAACGTGGATGTAGGCTTCTTTGTGAAGCTGAACCACGGGAATAAATCTTTTGTGTTATGCTCTTGATTTGCCTTCCTCGTTTTTCGCTAGATCAAGTTTAGGGTTCCACATGTTCTTCATCTTAATCTTGTGACTTACCTCGATCTAGTTATTTTATTACCGTTCATCTCCATTACTAGATTGTTAGGTTAATATACTTTACATTTCTTCAAGTTGATCTCTTATAATCGCATAAAATCTCACCTTTTATTAGTTTCATTATTCTTACCGGACTAGTCCGCATTCTGTGTACTGATTAGCTTTTATTAAGTTAAGTTTCAAGATTTCTGCCTCGAGTGTAGTCTTCTACACTCTTCTTGAGCTTCTTTTCTTTCTCAAGCCTCCTCCTTTTCTTGGCTTCATCTTTTGCCTTTTGAAGAAGATCTGCGAGGCACTTCACTTCTCCATCTTCATCTTCGCTTCCAACATCGAAGCGAGGAGGTGTTGTCTTGGTCTTCTTGTTGTTGTCGATCTTGAAAGGTCGGGGATTTGATCCTTGTTTTTCATTCTCGCCGGTTCCGGTGGTGTTTTGGATCGGCAACTCATTCTCACTGTTTTCCACCATCTCCTTGCCAAGCGGTTAACCTTTGGGGAGAGTTAGCCTCTGATACCAATTGAATATTGCCAAAAATGGGGGTGAATAGGCTAAAATCCTGAAATCACTTAATTAAAACTTAATCGGCAACATAGGGGCGGACTAGTTAGGCCTGGGGATGGACTAATCCGGACAGGATGAGTAAGTACGAGAAAGGAGATATTTTTATGGGTGTTTCAGCAATCTACTTGATTAGAAATGAAGTGAGGCAATGCAACCTAGTAAAACAATTGAACGTGAAATAGCAAGTATAGCTAAGAAAATCACACGATTCAAGCGAAGAATGATAAGAAATTGAAAAGTGATTCAAGAGACATGCGGATCACGAGGTTCAGCTCCATAGAGAAGCCTATGTCCTCATCAAGGAGTCCCCAAAGGATTTAGTCTCTTTCAACCCTACCCTCATCAAGCCACCACAAAGGTCAGCTTGTTGTCCACTAAATCATGGGGTTAATACAACAATTCTTGGGGAAACTCATAATCTTAAGCTCCCACAATCACATAGCTCAAACATGGATCAAAACACAACTCAAATCGACCCAAATCAACAACTCAAATCAAGAGAATTAACCAAGAGCTCAAGAATGATTAACTCCTTCTCTCTTCTCTCACAAATCCCAGAAACCCTCAAGATTCGCTCTTACAACTCAAAGATTTGAAGAGTAAGGCTTACAAAGGCTCTTGGGAGGCTATGGCGGCGCTAGGGTTCGAGAGAGGGCAAGAGCAAGTCGGGGAATCCCTTTTTATAGGGGTCCTGGCACTTAGCCGTTGCCATCAACTAAAGTCCAGACTAGTCCGCACTCTGACCCCGGACTAGTCCGGCATTGAGAGGACCACTGACATGACGATGACCAACCCCAAAATTTCTCACCACCTTTTCAATTGAAATGGTCACAGGAGCCCGGACTAGTCCGTCAAAAACTGGACTAGTCCGATCTCACTCTCAACCTTTTTTTGTTTCAGGTGACAACGAACAAGTCTGGTCCCTGCAGATAAGTTTGAGCCCCCAGGGCAGACTAGTTCGGCCTGCTAGGACTCAGTACCTACAGCCAATCTACTTCTCCAAATGTACTAGTGTGACCTAAAACAGCCTAGTACTATCTCACACAGTGCCTCTTGGTCCGTGATGAAACGGACAAGTCAGCTTGGGTAGACTAGTCCAGCCCCTAGGGCGGACATGTCTGGCCTTCTAGAACATAGTCCCAGAAAGGCTCAAACACACTCACCATGGACTAGTCCATCCCCAAACGGACAAGTACAAACTCACACAGTACCTCTTGCTGCGCCTAACATCAGATTAGTCCGATGTGGATGGACTAGTCTGGCTTCCAGCCCGGACAAGTTCGATCTTATCCTTAAGGCTGCCTCGACTAGTCTCTCCAACTAAACCTAATTTGACTATGAGCTCTTAGATGATTCTCAAACACTTGTTGAAAACTCTCTATAACAAGGGTCAACTCGACACAAGAAATTTTGAACCCTAATTTCTACTCTTCAAGTTCTTTGATGCCTTTTTCACTCTTTTTCCTTTTTTGAGAGTTTTCGTTTTTGTTCCACTTTGGATCACCTGTACTTACACTCAAAAGGATCATTAGTTCCTTAATTATCATCCACAATCATTAAAACCCATGAGGATTATACCTAGATGCACTTTCTCTTCTGTGACGCCCCCGCGCCACACCCGGACGTCGTCACCGCTGACCCCAACAATGGCCTCCTCCTCCACCTCAAGAGCCATGACATCTTCCTCCCCGCCACCCACGCCTTCACCATCGCTCATGCCTTCAACCAAGTCGCCTCAGTCATCATCTGCGCCTGCTTGCCATGGTGTTGTCGTCACACACTAGACTTCGTCCTCCACGATGTCAAATCCGTTCGAGTCTCCCACACATGCTATGGGGCGAATTTGGCCTCCTCGGCATCGTCCTAGCCACGCCATGATGTGGGAGAGTTCGCGTAGGGCCTTTCCTCTCCCCCATCACTCAACACACTCATCCTTGTCGCAGTGGAGCACGCCTCCGTTGGCATGGTGAGCGACGAAGTCGTGCTCGGGTTGCTTGGTCTTCGAGCAAGCGCGACGATTCTGGAACAAAACGATGACCAGCTATGGCGTGGGCACCTGCTCTAGCGCCAGTCGTGGCTTTTTCTCACCAAGCTCGCATGACGACAGCTTCTTCTCGGCCAGCACAACCTCACCAGCATCCTCAAGAGGGTCAGGTGCAAGTGAATGTAGCCTAGAGGGGGGGTGAATAGGCTTTTTGAATTTTTGTCAGATCCGAAAACACTTAACAAATTGATCAAATACAGAGAGATCAGACTAGTCTGGTACTGTGCGGACTAGTCCGGTATGCGTGGACTACAATGATCAAGTTTGATCGATGATTTAACTTCTTGTACTCTATGCAGCAGAAATTAACTTGTAACTTAGATGTATTACGACAATGAAACAAGGTGTGTCAAAAATTAACTTTAATATCAATGTTTAAACATAAATTACACAATATTAAGTAAACCCTAGAATATGATGAACAAAGAAACAAATAGTGTGAGACACGATTTTATCCCGTGGTTCGATTCCAATGAAGGAAACCTACATCCACGTTGAGGAGTCCACAGAGGACCAGGTCTTCACCAACCCTACCCTCATCGAATCGCCACGGAGGCCGATTCTCTTCCACTAACCACAAAGGGGCAAATAACCGTGTTCAAGGGGCCTTCTCACAAGTTGAGGGCTCCCCAAGATTTACAATGAAGAACACAACCAAACACACTCGAAATATATGCAGTAAACGACAAGAGTGTGTGAGAGAATCAAACCAAAGAGATCAAGATCGTGTGGAACAAGTCTCTCCTTTAATCAATTGCTAATCCTCAAAAATTTGATCTTTCTAGGCTTAGAATGTGTGAAGAGATGTGTATTTTGGGCCCTTAGGAGGTGTGGGGGCGCAGGGGTTCGAGAGATATGGTTGTAGGACCATACACCTCTATTTATACTAGGGTTTCCAAAAGTTACCGTTATAGTTTGCGATGTCCGGACTAGTCTGTGGTGGACTCTGGACTAGTCTAGTGTACGGCGTGTGGAAAACCTTAAGTGTTCAAATATATTGGACTTGTCCGAAAATCTGCGGACTAGTCCGATTTGGGCTATGGAAGCGTTGGGACTAGTCCGGCAAAAACCGGCCTAGTCCAGTGTGGTAAACCTCATGTTGAATTGAGGACAAGTCAGCACTTAGAGGACTTGCCGGATTTTAGACAGAGAGTTTTCGGACTAGTCCGTGGTTATATCGGACTTGTCTGGTGTCGTGAAAAATTGTGGGTCTAAGGACAAGTTCAGACTTGGAGGACTTGTCCGATTTTAGTCAGAGGGATATCGGACTAGCCCGGTGCTGTGTAAACTGGAGTACTTGCGGACAAGTCCGCATTGGGAGACTTTTCCATTTCTAATCGGAGACATATCGGACTAGTCTGTGGTGATACCGGACTAGTCCGGATGTGCATATTTTTGTGTAGTGAGTGAGATCTCTTCTGCTTGAGCTCTTGGGGTGTGTTTCTATAACACACTCCATACAAAATAAACTATTCATTTCAGCTCTTGAGATCTTTTCCTTTTGATTCCTCATTCTCTAATATTTTTGAGCTTTCCTCCTAATTTCTTTAAAACCTGCACTCATCTCAAGACAATGTCCTTCCTAAAGACGGTGCATCTGCTGACCGGATCATCAGATTGGCTAAAAGATACACACTGGTAGAAGAGCATCTCTACCGGCGCGGTGCCAACGACGTCCTAATGTGGTGCATCACAAGGGAAGAAGGTTGCTTGCTCCTCGCAGAAATCCATGCAGGCGAGTGTGGGAACCACACATCTTCCAACACGCTGGTCGGTAAAGCCTTTCGGCATGGTTTCTACTAGCCTACAGCACTCCAAGATGCAGTCGAATTGGTGAAAAAGTGTAAAGGGTTCCAGTTCCACGCGAAAATAATTCACACTCCAGCTCAGTCACTGCGGAAGATACCTCCTACATGGCCATTCGCTGTGTGGGGGATGGACATTCTGGGACCTTTCCCAAAGCTGTCGAAGTTTACAGGTTCCCATATGTTGCCATCGACAAGTACACCAAGTGGCCGGAAGCTACTCCAGTTGTGACAATCAACATGCAGTTTGCTATCATGTTCTTGAAGTCCATAGTCTACATATTTGGAGTTCCGAACAGAGTCATCACGGACAATAGAACCCAATTTACGAGTGCAACATTTCAAGAGTATGGTGAAGACCTCGATATTCAAGTCAGCTACGCATCAGTAGCTCACCCGGCAAGTAATGGACAAGATGAGAGAGCCAATGCAGAAATATTGAAAGGACTCAAGACGCGGACATATGAGCATCTGAAGAAACAAAGAGCCAATTGGATTGAGGAGCTTCCATCTGCACTGTGGGCGATCAGGACAACACCTAGCCGGTCAACTAGAGAAACCCCATTCTTCCTGGTGTATGGAGCTGAAGTGGTCCTTCCTCCATAGATCACCGTGGGGTCGCTCCGGGTCCGGACCTTTGATGAAGCCACACAGGACCAGCTCCAGCGTGAAGACCTTGACCTCTTCGATGAGGGAGGGTGCCAAGCAGCTGTTCAGAATGCACGTTATAGATAGTCGCTATCATCAAAGTCATGTGCGCAACCGACAGCTCGAGGAAGGTGATCTAGTGCTGCGGAGAATACTAACTCGGGAAGGGATGAATAAACTATCCCCCAGCTGGCAAGGTTCCATCCGAGTGATCAATGTATCCCATCCCAAATGCGTTTACTTGGCAACTAAGGATGGGACTTCGCTTCCTAATCCTTGGAACATCGAGCATCTCAGTAAGTTTTATGCTTAGTTTCATAGGAGTGAGCCTGTAATTACACACAATGTAAGTTATAGAGTCTATACACAGAGTTGGTTAGGTCCTCCGGGAGAACATCCGGACCCCTCCGGGGGGGTCTGGGCAGTTAAAGCAACATTTAACTCGGTCTCTGTACTGAAAGTGTGGCTTAACTACCCAGGGTTAGGAAAAGATGTATAGCACACTTAGCCTGGTTCCGTACCCTAAGTGTGTCCTTGTCTCCCTTGTAATTCAGACCTATAATGAAAGACATTGTTGTGTAAAAGCAGACTCCACGTGAATTAGTTTTGTACAGGCTCGTTTTCTTTTATTATCCTTTTCCTTCTTGTCTATAACGAAGTTGTGCAATTCTTTTTGAGCTTTAGTCCGAGTTACTTATATGTTGTACAAGTTATATTGATAATTTTTTTGTATCTTTGCATTGCTAGACGGTCTATTCACCTAAATGCCAAAGCTACTGTCAGGTCCGGAGTGCGCTATTGACTTAGCCTGGTCAAGCACCCTAAGTACGCCACTCTACCTAAATTCCAGCAGGCCTCAGTAGGGTGGGTCCAGAAGGCATTCGGATCTGGAGAGATGACATCAATGTACTTGTTATCATATTGAGTTCTTTCGGATCTAAATCTCAAATAAGAACAGTAAGACGCGATGGAGTTATAGACGAGAGGACGAATTTTATTGTTTTTCTTGTCTTTGATGCATAGGAAAAATGAAAACTCAGGACAATGGTGGATGATGTCGAAGCTACTAAGCTCCGACATCCCCCAAGGGGGTCCGAAGTCAACGTTTCTAACGTTGAAAGTAGGCATCCTCGGAGCTAATAAGCTCCGACAATTCCCATGGGGGACACCGTCGACGTGAAGCATATTGGCGATTAATGCGAAGAAGGTGAAGAAATCACCCCGAGGAGCTTCATCGTTGACGTATTCTATGTTGATGGTGGACATCGTCGAAGCCGGGAAGCACTAACGATCCCAGGGGGCCCGCCGTCGATGTTTCTACGCGTTGAAAGTGGGTGTCGTCGAAGCTACCTAGCTTCAACAACCCCAGCGGGCCCGTCGTCGACGTTTCTATGTGTTGACAGCCGGCGCGTCGGACCTACCAAGCATTAACAACCCCAGGGGGCCCGCCGTCGATGTTTCATGCGTTGACAGTTGGTGCCATCGGACCTATCAAGCTCCGACACACCCAGACACCCCCAGGGGGCCTGTCGTTGACGTTTCTGTGTGTTGATAGTGGACACTGTCAGACCTACCAAGCTTCGACAACCCTAGGGGGCCCGCCGTCGACGTTTCTACGTGTTGACAATGTGTGTTGTCGAAGCTACCAAGCTCCGACAGCCCCAGGGGGGCCAGCCGGCGATGTTTCTATGTGTTGACAGTGGGTGCTGTTGGACCTATCAAGCTAAGACACACCCAGGGGGCCCGCCGTTGATGTTTCACGCGATAACAGTGGGCACCATCAGACCTATAAAGCTCCGACACCTTCCAGGGAGCCTGTCGTCGACGTCACAAAGGGTCCCTGGAGATGTCAGAAGTAAAGTTCAGACCTAAAGGCGAAGCGTTCTAGCTACAAGTTTGAAGCGTTCAAGTCATCAAGACATTGTCAAATCTTTTGGTACATGTTCGCAATCAAATTGTGTACATCTACCAGGGGCTAATAAGATAAAGGACATTGCATTGAAGACAAACACAAAGTGGAATTCATTCATTCGAGAAAAGTGGATTTCATTCATCAGAAGGACTGGATTAGAAAATGAGGATTACAAGAAAAGGAAAAATAAAAAGGTCCTAACTACTAGAGGCTCTAAGTCATGTGGAAAAACGAGGCAACCTTCTCGGCAGCTTCTTGGACGCTGGGCCTTGCGGCATCCTCCTCTTCAACAATGGGTCCTTCGAAGACTGGGCGTAGCGAAAGTTAGGGTCTTGGCTCTTGTAACACGTTAGAACATATTCGGCGGCGTTCTTGGCCAGGGACTTCCCCTCTGTCTCTAGCTGGTCGACGATGACATCACCCATCGCGTCGAGTTTGGTGCCAACAGAGCTGAGCGCCACCAGCGGCTAGTCCAGCTCTGGTGTTGGGTTCTCTGGACGAACCAGACTGAAGCCAAGTGGTACCAAAGCTTTGTCGGCATGACCCAAGAAATCCCGCACCTGTTGGGACTCAGTTTCCCTAGAGCTCCGCAGCCCTTCTAGTGACCTTCTGGCGGCCGTAAGCTCCAAACTCTGTCGTTCGATGCACTCAACCTCTTTGGCATGTTGCTGAATGCTTTCAGGCACTTGCTTTTCACGGTCAGCGAGCTCCGTCTCCCGTAGGTGGATGCGGTTCCGCCGTTTGGCCAGGTCCTTCTCCCTGCCTCTCACCTTCCCCTTTGTGGTGGCAACATCAGCTTCTCTTTTGGAGAGCTCTTACCCCAGCTTACAGTGCTTCTCCTCCTCCTACTTGCACCGCTGATCAAATTTCTTGGTGTGGTCTGCCAAATTTTGCTCTCCCGGAGACAGTTTCTGGGCAAGCTCCCCCTCTCTTTTCAAGACATTCTCCTGCATCTCCAGGAGTTTCTCTTCTCTCTCATCGAGGTCCGCTCGGCGCTTCAGGAGAATATCGTAAAACGTGTTGAGGCTGTCTTGACATTCGTCAGCAGCATCATTGCTCTTTATGGCATGCTCGAGAATTTCTCGAGACCTAGCATTGAGGGCCCTAATGGAGGCCCCCCTCTGTTCCAGCAACTAGCCCCAATATTCCATCCGGGCCTTTTCCTTCTCGACCCACTCCTGTTGGTCGGCAAGCCTTGTTTGTGCTAGCTTGTTTTCGAAATGAAATATGTTGCGCCAACGCCTTAAGTTGTGGCGCTCTTCTTCGAGGACCATGCTGTCGTGGTCGAAGGCGAGCTGGACTTGACGGATACTAGATCAGGCGTTGTCGATAGACAACGCCAAAGGAATAGGCTTCGGGCCTACCAGAGTCATCTCTGCCGGCTCCAAGGGGTCTTCAAGCACAGAAATTGGGTCCCACGCCACAAGCGTGGTCCCCTATGGTTCTGCGTCACTAGGGTAGCCCCCCTGGAAGCTCTTCCGCTTCTATCAATGCTAACGAGGGTCCTATCTTGGGAACTTCAACCTCCGGGGCTATTGCCGAAGGTCCCCCCGCTGGATTTTCAACCGACGACTCTGTAGGTGAAGGGCCCGTCGTCGACTCCTCCGGGTGCTCCGGCTCAGACATGGGCGCCTCGGGAGTAATCACCTCTGGGACAGTCATTGGAGCTTCGTCCGGAGTCCCCACCACCGCCAGCTCAGGCACTGAAACTTCCACTACATCTGGCTCAGGTGCTGGAGCTTCAATAATCTCCGACACAGAGGCCAGAACTACGGGTACCTCCGGCTCAACCGCTGGGTCTTCAACAACTTCCGGCACAGGCGCCGTAGCTTTGGTTACCTCCGGCTCAAACACTGGAGCTTCCACCATCTCCGTCTCCTGCACCAGAGCTTCAGTTGCCGGTGCTGCAGTCGCTGGCACATCTTCATCAACTTCTCCCCCGTAGTCCGGCGCTACCATGGGAGTTTCTGGCATCTCCTTTGGATCCAAGTCCACGACAGCTGGAACTGAAGCTGCCGTGTCTTCTGCCTCCACTTGGAGAGGCACAGGGGTTGAAGCCGGAGCTTCCGCTTTCTCAGACTCAGTCGCTGCAGTAGGTGTTGAAGCCTCGAACTTCTTTCTCGGCACCCTAGAAACAAAATATTGGGAAAATTAAAGACATGATGACGACAAGATTAGCACCTCAAGGTGATATGACAATGCTTACCTGGGGATGCTACCGCCCCCAGTCTCCATGGAATTTCTTCTTCTGAGGGTCGAAGTCAGAGCCCACCAGATCTGGTGTGGCAAAAACCTCGGACCTCAACCGGGAGCTAGCCGCAGCAACTGGAGTCTTCTCAGCCGGGACCTCCCTCGGCTGGGGAGGACCTACAAACCTGGAGCTTGCAGCTGGCGCTGGAGTTGGAGTCTACTTGCCAGAGCCTGCGCCCCTCGAGGACACCGACACTAAAGGAGGTGTGGCCGCCGAAGATCAACTTCGCCGTGGAGAAGGGGCTGTTGATGTCGGAGCCGACCTGATGGAGCTCCCATCAGCATGCCATAACTTCCTCTTCCGTCTGAAAGATTCGGCCGGCTCCTTGCCCTTGCTCATGCCCTTGTCAGCGTCATCAACCTTCTGGCTTGGAGCAGTGGGAGCCACCCTCACTAAAGCTCTGGGGATTGCAAATACGGAGATATGGCACCTCTCGACCACGCTGAGGTCATCCAGTGCCGACATTCTGCTCCGAATCTCCCTGCTAACCTCTGGAACCATGTTCAGAGGCAGGAAGGCAGCCGACGTTGCCATGGCGTCGCGGTAGATACCTCCATTCTGAAATTTCTTGAGATGGATCTTCAAAGCTTCATCATCCAAGTTGGTGTTCAAACCAACTTTAGTTCGGTTAATATCTAAGTCACTATTGAAAGCCCATGTAGGCCACTCCCTAGTCTTCAGCGGAGCCCACATGTTCACCAAGAATTTGTCGAAGACCATTTGGGGGTCACTCCTCCCTCCACACATTTCTGGATTCTTTACAAGATGGGCTTGTACACTTTCGACAGCTCTGGAACTACACTCCAGGCATCGGTGTCGACATTGGGAAGGCCCTTGGGCAGCTCCAACCTCTCGTGCTCCTCCGCTTTTATGATCACCCAATGCTTCTTCCAATCATCCTACTTGCCAGAGGGGAAGGTCTTCAAGTACTTGAAGGGGCAATTCTTGCGCTTCACGAAGTAGTAGAAGCCAATCATCTCCGTCTCCTTTCCGGTGGTTTGGACCGTGAAGAAGGTCTGGAACAGCTCAATGCACAGAGGCACGCCCACCCACGTCTCGTAGAAGTGGACAAAGGTCGAAACAGCAAGAGGGAGTGGAGGCCGAGATGATAAAGCTGGAGGCTATAGAAATCCAGCAGTATCAAGATATAGCTCAAAAAAGGTGGGATCAGACCCGCCATGGCGTACACTGAGAAGTACACCATCTCTCTGGTGCGCTCCTTTTTGAAGGGGAGCTTGCCGAAGCAGATTTCATTGTTGCAGGAGTTGCTGGACCACCCCATGTAGGTCCGGACACTCGACATCTCTTCATTGGTCTTGATCTTGCTGCGGGGAAGACCCAACTCCATTGCGGCAAAGCATAGCGAAAGTTGGAAAGGCTATACGAAGGTTGGGAGGCTCTGAGCGCAAGTCCGATTGAAAGCGTAAAGAGTCCTCAAACTGTGCGGGCTTTCCTTCTTAAGTAAGCCTCCGCAACGCTTGGATGGAAACCGCAATAGGATCGAGATCACATTCTAAAAAATCTACTCTATCAATGACGAATGGACCCATGTTCACTTCGGCGGAAAGGTCGAAGTTATTACCCCAGGTGAACCGTTGTCATAATGGGAAGTTGGAAGCCCGAGGGTAGCGGCCTGACACGGCGCTCAGAACCGATACAGTTTTTGCATTGGAACCGGCGACCTTCAATTGCGTGAGATCCGCACGCGAGGATCTCACCTGACGCATTCAAAAGAAGCCACCTGACGATGGTTTAACAACGGACCATCACCCCAACAGCACATCAGAAGACCTTTGAAGTCACAACGTGGGAATTAAAGATGGCCCCACCTCTGGTAGAATAACTTCACCCAAAGGGTTTCTCTCAGAGGTGGGCCCAAGGCCACTGTCGGTACCCTTCGTACTGGGTACCCCACGATATTGCAAGAAACGCTAAGGAGTTCCACCCGCTTGATTTGAAGACATCCGAGGGCTACACGTGTTACGCAGCACTGGACCCGCCTCCCACGTTTGCGTAGCTTCAGCACTGTCACGTGTAACACAAGGCCAGACCTAACTCCCTTCATAGGGAAGCTTCGTCCTTGCCACATGTACAGTGACCCCAAACGTAACCCCCAGTAGAGGGAAGCTCCAGTGCTGCCACATGTATAGTGGCTCCAGAACCGCCTCCCCTTGATGGGAAGCTCCAGAGCTGCCACGTGTCAAGCCTCCGGACATAGGACAATAAGAAGATTGGCGTATCTCAGACGGCTCAAACATTCAAAGGACAGCTTAAGCTACAGTTACAAGACCTGATTACGTGTCATTAATTCCATATTAATGACACACGATCAGAGGACCATTAACAACGGTAACACTGCCATTAAGGCGCATTATCATGCTGTTTTCGCTTAATATTCACAGATCGTGTATTAGACAATTAACTACCGCCAAGGCCATATGTCGGGCCAGGATGACAATGTAACGGCTAGCCTTTAGATTATAAAAAGGTTGCACCGCACGCTACAGAGGAGAACTAAGCTCACACGCTCACAAGCGTCATACATTCATACATACAACACACATTCCGTAGAGGAGGGTGTTATGCTCGAGCGGTCCGAACCAAATAAAATCATCGTGTCACTGTCGCGCCCCAACCAATCAAGAACCTCTGCGGGCTACGATCTAGTAGTACCGGGGGAATTGTCGACCGCACACTTCGACAGGGAGGTAGTTAGAATTGATGGACGGAGATGCATTTGTCTTTGTTTTGTGTTTGTGTTTGTGCTGTGATGGATAAACTTTGTGTTGTGATAGATGGACTTTGTGTTTATGTTATGGATCGAGATGTTTGTTATATATTGTGTTGCTGTTATTGTGTCTGCTGCTATTGTTATTCTGGACATCGAGCCGGGCAGAATGTTCTGTTTTTTTTAAAAAAATAAAAAACCTTGTTTGCGATAGCTTTTATACAGTACCATCGCAAATAAGGCTTCTGACCGTCGCAAATTAACCTATATTTTTTGTGACGGCCCGGTCGATGCAAATTAACCTATGTTATTTGCAATGGCCTGACCGTCGCAAAGATGACCTACGTTATTTGCGACAGCCGCGGCAAGCCGTCACAAATAGGGCCTTAATTGTGACAGCCAACGCTAGCTGTCGCAAATTGTTCGGCCCAACCCATCCGTCGGGCCTGGATTTTTATTTGCGACGGCCATCGCAAGCCGTCGCAAACATACTTATTTGCGACGGTGGTCGTTGCAAATAAGCTAAATTACGACAAAACACGAGCGACGGCCGAAAGCTGTCGTAAATACGGAAAACTGTCGCAAATAGTTATTTGCGATGACTTTTTGCTTATTTTCGGCGGCCCTAACCGTCGCAAATCATCGAGATTTCTGTAGTGTGCCGACCGCTCTATGTGCTTCACTTATCGTGCCCGTGGCGCAGCAACAGCGTGGTCGGCTCGTGGTTGACTGAGCCATGCTCATGCCCATGGAGGACACCATCGTCGGGAACGTGCTGAGGGACGCCTATTTCAATAGCAGCAGCATCCCGAACGTCTATCGAGTGTGCCATGAACTTCCGAGGACTCCTGCTTGGGGACAAGAAGCTCTCAAGGAGGAAGAATGACAGCAGCGCAGGCCAGCGTGCGTGAGTCCGTGGCCATGGGCCCACCTTTGTGCATGCGTGGCCTTAGGCCCCGATATTAAGGGTCTGTTTGTTTCCCTGTATTGACTTGAATTGACTTGTATAGAACTATCCAACTCAGTGTTTATTTCAAAATCACATTGGATGAAGCCATATGGAATATTCCATCAATATGCTGGATGACTCCGCCCGAAGAAATAACCCGTACAGGTCTGCCCGCGTGACCGAGTCCATCCAAGAAAACACTCGACGCTAAGGTTATCGCACTGTACTCCAGCCCCCTCAACCCGAGCGGCGCTTCATCAGAGAAGACGCGGGAAGAGACGCCGGCAAGCATCGAGCAGGTACATCGCCGCTCTCACTCGAGCCCCCTCGCCAATCCGTCTCTGTTGTCCAAGCGCCGGCGGCGCAACTCTATTCCCCCGTACCTGGCCTGAGCGCCAGCGGCGCAGGTATACTCCCCCGTCGCCGACCTTCCAGCTCCGTGGCGGGCCAGCCGTGCCTCGCCCCCACCCGCTTGGTGTCTCCCCGCTCCCGTGACATGCTCCGCCACCTGAGTGACGGTGCCGCTGGCCTGTTCGTGAGGCTCGTGCTCCTTCACGTGCAGAGACCCCTGCCACAAGCCAACAAATGATTTGCTCTATACTTGCTTTGGCTTGTTTATTTTTTTGCATTATCTAACTTGGAACTTTTTTAGTATGCTAACAAACACGTTTTGATGATTTGATATAGGTGGCTGCCTTCATGCAGAAGTTAATTTCCTCATTTGTTCATTACAAGATTTAAGATAATTTTATTTTCTACCCCAACTCCAGTGTACTACACATTAAATTGTTAATGTACTGCTTAACATCTAGAAAAATTGTGAAGTGTATTGAGATATGAAATTTTATATGTGTATCATTGTAGATGGACTACAGGGCTAAGATTTTGATATACGGCGCTGCTGCAAATTTGTTACTTTCAATGATGACCTTGATTATTCAGTCTAGCAACAGAAATAGAGAAACACTTAGGGAAATAATTACCTATGGACCAAGGGATGAGAGACATTTAGAAAAACAATTAGGGAAACAGAAATTTGCTTGGCATCCAAGGTGGGATCCTTACTTTAAGGTGATGCAGCCCTAATTTATATTATTCCTTACACACATAAAACCTTATGTTCCTAATCCTCTATTGTTTTCCTCAATGATCTTCCATTTGACTACAAGCTGCTAATGATGGCCAAATATGTTACTGATCATATACCTTATGTGAATCTATGTGTGATGGTTGACACATTATTTTACTAATGGCAGTCATGCTGCTTGACACGTTATTTTGCTGGAGCCCATCAAGACATTGCATTGTGGGTTAACTGCTGTTTTATGTAAGAAATTATGATATCAAGACAATATGTGTGTATATTTTGCTTCTACCCATCAAAAAATTGTATTGTGGGTTAACTAATGTTGTATGTAAAAAATTATGATGTTCAAACAATATATATTTAGCTGCTGAATATTGTACATATCAAGTTGTTTTTCAGTTATGGAAATATGGAATTGCTGTTCAGATTGTTGTTTAGTTTTGGATGGTGCAGAGGTGTTTTATAGTTCAAATACATGATTCTGGAATCCAGAATTCTTGTTTTTTACTGACATCCATATGAGCTTTTGTAGTTCTTGTTCATATCAAGTTTTTTGTAACTTATTGTGTGTATTGAGAATTAAATGAACTGAAATCGTGCTTGATTTGCATCAAAAAGTGTTATATATCTGCTCTTTAGAATCCACATGGTGGTAAGGTAACCAATTTCAAAAAAGTGGTCATCGTATTCAACTTTATCATCCATATACATGCAAACAAACACTAACTTGGATCATCCAATCCACCTCTCATCCAATCTACCAAACAAAAAATTTGATCATCCAATTCGTCGAACAAAACATTAACTTGGATGATCCAGTCCAGAAAAAACACGGATGGTCCTATCCAATTCAACATTGACGTCGAACCAAACGCACCCTAAAGGAAGCGGGAGGGGATGGGAATAGACCACCAAACAACATTTTGCTATTGCGAACAACATATCTGCCTTCCTATTCTTTCTCAAGACAGCCTCTTCAATCCTCTCCTCTCTCTCTCTCCTAATCTAGTCCGGCTGCTAACATTCTTCTATTCGTTTAATCAGCCATGATTGCTAGTCCATCCAGATTTTATGGTATAAACAGAATAGCAATAAAATCAAGGACTAAACGGAATTTCATCGAAGAAACAACACGGGTTGTTTGAACGTCTATGGGAAAACTGATAATACGCTGCACCGGGGCCATGGCAGGCTCAAATATGGAGTAGGGAGACGAGGAGCGAGGTGGATGCAAACCTTTGGGTGGGGTTTCTCGAGCGGGAGAGGCTGTGAGGCAGCTGCTTAAGTAAAGTCGAGGATACGGCGCAGCTTTGAACAGTGGAGAGGAACTTGTCCTCGGCAGCTGGAGGAAGGAAGAGAGCAGCCTCGTGGCATCTTGGTAACGTTGAGGAGAGGCCAGCGCAGCTTCTGAGCAGGAAGACGCGGTTCAACGCAGCAGCCGGAAGGGCGAGCAAGCGACGAGCTATGGCACGAGTGGGAGGAAAGGAAGAACCAAAGATCTAAGGGAGTGAGTAGTATACAGCTGGGGCAGGGATCAGGGCGCGAGCTAGTAGTGGGGGACCTAGAATTTTATTCAAGGGTATGCCAAAAAAATTCAAAAGATTCAGTAAAACTTTTTATCAATTTAGTAAATAATTGTCACTTTTTGTAAGATAATCGGCATAAAAAATAAATAACATGACAAATATATAATTGAATGAACTACAATATAAATAATTCAAAAGTGGTAATGATAGTTAAACATATATTCATAAGATAAATTTATAGTATTACTTGTCTGGTTTTTGAACCGTCGCATAATGACATGGTTGTATTGATTATATCGTATTCATCAACTTCCAAAAAAATATCCCACTCGAAGACTATGACCTAAATTACTTTTTAACTTTGATTTTACCAAAACCATTGCAGAAAATACTCTATTAATTAATAACAAGAACGCACGAAACGAGAAGAACGCAAACAATTTATCTTATCACAATAAAGAGAAAAAACACGTAGAGCAAATACAAATAATTTTGTTGGTTTTTATCGATGTATGATAATATTCATGGTTAACTCTAGACATGATATGTCACCAAAGTTCCTCAAATGCAGTTGCTGATACGCTGTCACCACAAAAGCAGACGACGCCACACTTACGCCGTAATCGTATTGAATGTATCGCAGGTACAGGTTCAGATTGCTAGGCTCATGACCTAGGGCGTATGCCGTGTATACATTGTATTCTATCCTCCTATGGCAATGAATCGCGGGTGCCTATTGCTTTCACCTTCCATAACTTCAGTTTCCAACTGACGCAGCGATGCTTGGCTATTCAGGAGGAGCAACCGATCATGTAGGTATAGAGGAGCTGCAGTAAGATGCAGCTGGGCCCAGGGTATGCCGAGGCCCACCTGGCATACACTATAGGTCCGCCCATGCGAGCTAGGCAGCCGAGCGGCAAGCAGCTGTGTGGCTGCTGCATGCGCTCTGTGGCGCTCGCACACGTGGAGAAACAGAGTAGAGAAGCTCTCTTCCGATTTGTCTGACCGGTGGGGCCTGCTGACAGGTGGTCTGAAAATTTAAATTAAAATAGTAAACAATGCCCAAAAACGCCAAAATTTGCATGTTAGCTAATTTGGATATGATGAACACAATGCTGCAATCCATTTTGCAATTTAACTGATCCAGATTTTAAATTTAAATTGCAGCCATAAATCGCTCTCTTTTGCACCTTAATTAAACCAGAATTTTTTGGGTTAATTCAGTGCTGCAAAATCATAGTGATGATTTGGGTTGAAAACAGGTGGGACTTTACAGTATGTTTAATTCTAAACTTGTCAGTCCTCTGTTTCTGTAGCAAGCAGGAGTCGCTGCTTTCAACTGAGGATTAGAATGAAAGTACTAGCGGACCCGCGCTCGTCGCTGATAGACACAAGTGGATCGGCGTACCGCGATGCAGGGGCTGCGCGTGGTGCAGTGGGCGAAGTCGGGGATGCCGGTGTCGTGCCTGGTGCAGCGGGCGATGTCGGAGAAGCCGGTGCCGTGTGTGGCTCAGCAGGGGACGCTGGGGCCACGTGTGGCGCAGCAGGCGACATCGGCGACGCCGGGGCTGCGCGTGGCGCAGCGGGCGATGTCGGTTACATCGGGGCCACGCATGGCGCAGCGGGCGACGTCTGGGCAACATAAGGCACAGCCGGTGGCATCGAGGATATCGAGGCCACGCGTGACGCAGCGGGCGACGTTGGGGCAGTGCAAGGCGTGGCCAATGCTGTCGAGGACACCAGGGCCACGCATGGTGCAGCTGGTGGCGTCAGGGATGCCGGTGTCACAGGTGGCGTGAAGTGCAACGCCGGGTCAGCGCAAGGCAAGGTCGGTGGCGTCAAGGACACCCGGGCCGCGTGTGATACAACTGGTGGCGTCTGGGATACCGGTGTCACGCGTGGCGTAGCAGGTCGGTAACCTGCAGGAGGTAAAACATGAGCTCGCTGAACAGGAGCAGCCTCAAGATCACTAGAGAAGAAGGAATCCAACTAGGCAACAGAGTCAGAGAACGATGTGGAAAAGGGAAAAGCGGGCTCATTGAAGACGACATTGTAAGAGATCAAGATACGATGGGTAGTAAAGTCAAGACACCGGTACCTCTTATGGTACGGGGAGTACCCAAGGAAGACAAACCGAGTCGAGAGAGGCACAAGCTTATGGGAGGCCATGGAGGAGAGGTTAGGGTAGCAAGCCCACCCGAAGAGTCGAAGGTGGTCGTAAAGAGGAGGAGTGCCAAACAAAGCAAAGTGAGGGGTGGGAGCACTAATCACCTTAGTAGGTAGGCTATTACTGAGATAGGTGGCGATGTGAAGTGCCTTCGCCCAGTATCGAGCAAGAGTAGAAGCCTAGAACATCAGGGAGCGCATGACATCATTGGTGGTCCGAATTATGCGCTTAGCCTTGCCATTCTGGCGGAAAGTGTATCAGCAAGAAATGCGCAACTAGACACCGTGCGAGAGCAGGAAGTCACGAACACAGAGTTGTCAAACTCACGTCCGTTGTCACACTAGACCGCCCTGATCGTGCGCCCAAAATTGTTGGACACCCAAGCGAAGAAGTGATAGAGGGTGACAAACGTATCAGACTTTTGTCTCAAGGGAAAAGTCCACAAATAGTGCAAGAAATCATCAACAACCACCAAGTAATACTTATTGCCAGAAACACTGAGAATAGGTGATGTCCAAAGATCGTAGTGAATAAGATAAAAGATGTGCTCGACACGAGTGACAAAATGCGGAAAAGGAAGTCAAACATGTTGACCCAATAGACAAGCATGACAAAGAGACTCATGACTACCCCGAGCACACGAAATCACTGAACTACTAGAAAATTTCGACATAGCATCAACAACGGGGTGGCCAAGCCGACGATGCCAGGGGGTAAAAGAGGTTGTCGTAGTCAGGGCAAAAGGCGTAAGCAAAGCGAAAGCAGGAAGACACAGCGTGTACAGGAGCCCCGAACTCTCACAGCGGAGAAGAAGATGTCGGGGAGTAAAATCCTTTACAGAAAAACCAAAAGGATCGAACTAGATGGAAACATGGTTGTTAGTGGTAACACGACGAATAGAAACAAGGTGTTGAATGATGTCAGGAGCAACAAGAACTTCACGAAGCTGAAAGGAACCTGGCGAACCCGAGTCACCTACTGAGGTGACTAAAAGAACAGATCCATTCCCAACAACGATAGATGAAGGAGAAGAGGGGTGTAAAGGATGTGTCGAAGTGCAATCGACACTTCCCCCAGTACTACAAGATCTAGCCCGCGGAGGTTCTTGATTGGTTGGGGCGCAAGTGAGATTATGAACAAGATGATGACACAAGGGATTTTACGTGGTTCGGGCCGTCTGAGCGTAATATCCTACTCCACGGGTTGTGTGTTGTATGTATGAATTTTAGTGGTGCTTCTAAGCGTGTGAGCCTGCTTGTCTATGTATCGTGCAGCGTAGACCTTTTATACTCTAAGGACTGGTCGTTACATCACTTGTCTGGCCTGACATGTGGCCCTGGTGTAGTTAACTGTCTGATACACGATTGTTGAGTATTAAGTATGGTTAATAGGGTGACGTTACCCCTATTAATAGTCCACTGATCGTGTGTCATTAATATGGCATTAATGACAAATAGTTAGGTCTTGTAACTGTCTTTTTAACTGTGCCTTGAAAGTCCAAGCCGTTGGAGATCTCTCTGTCTTCCTTTGAAGTCCTAGCTCTGGAGGTTTGACATGTGGCGGCTACGTAGCTTACCATCGTGGGGAAGCACGTCTGGAGCCACTATACACATGGCAGCACCAGAGCTTCCCTCTATTGGGGGTTAGGTCCGGGGTCACTAGACACGTGGCAAGACCAGAGCTTCCCTATGAAGGGAGTTAGATCCGGCCTTGTGTTACGCATGCCAGTGCTGGAGCTACCAAACCGAGGGAGGCGGGTCCTGTACTGTGTAACACGTGCGGCCTTCAGAGGTCTTCAACTTGTACGGGTGGAACTCCTTAGCTTTTCTTGCGGTATCACTGGGTACCCTGTACGCAGGGTACCGACAGTGGCCCCCAGGCCCACCTTTGGGAGAAACCCTTTGGGTTAAGTTATTCTATCGGAGGTGGGACCATCTTTGATTCCCGTGTTGTGGCTTTAAAGTTCTTCTGATGTTGCGTTGGGGTGATGGTCCGCTGTTAAACCATCGCCAAGTGGCTTATTTTGAATGCGGCATGTGAGATCTTCGCGTGAAGATCTCACGCAATTGAAGGCCGCTAGTTCCCGATGCGAAAACCATATCAGTTCCGTGTGCGTTGTCAGGTCGCCGCCCTCGGGCTTCCAACTTCCCATCAAGACAACGGTTCCCCATCATGGCTTGCAACGGGCTTCTAGATTCCCATCATGGAGTTCTTCCAGTGCAGTGACTCCTGCAGCGCGATATACGCGGATCCAAAGAACGCCTGAAGGTGTCGACATCTTCAACACGAGGTAGCCGTAGTGAGCTGCGGCCATGAACCTATACATGGCGGGCTGATGTGAGCGACGTTGAAGACCAGCTTCTCAGTCCTATACTTTTCTCGAGTCCCGAAGGTCACTGGGAGTGTAATGGATCCGAGAGGACTGATAGCCCCTGGACCTACCCCAGAGAATGGACGTGAGGGGTGAAGGTTCAAGAGTTGGAGCTGGATCTTCATGAAAGCTTCCAAGCTTAAGAGATTGAGCGCCACCCCTTCATCTACCAGAACATGGTAGAGTTGGATGTTGTTGATGGTTGGAGACACCATCAGTGGCAGTTGACCAGCTCCGACCATGTTTCGGGGGCAATCTATTGCATCGAAAGTGATGGGAGTATCCATCCACTTCCGATGTGGTTCTGCCCTGGCAGTAGGAGCTACGACAGCCATTTCTCGCCGCATAGTCTTGAGGACACAGCGAGAAGTGATGTCCCATGACCCTCCATAAATGGTGTTGAGGGTCTTCCATCAATTGTCGTCAGAGATATTAGAGTCATCGTCGACTGTGTTGTAGACAGCCTTCATAACCTTTTGGGGTCCTGAAGGCCTAGCTCTGTATCACCCGGAGCTTTGTCGACGTTTTTTTCCTTCCCGTTGACGGAAAGGAGCTTCTTCTAGGCGCTTGTTGTAGCGCTCGACAAGGTTTTGGACCTCCTGGCAGTCTTCTAATCCGTGTTTGTCCGTTTTGTGGATTGAACACCACACCATTGTACCACCACCGTCTTTTGACAAAGGTCGAGATCGCTTTCTAGGCTGTGGCCCCCGGCCACCCGAAGCTGCAGCTGCCTGCAGCAGTAGGTGTGCCGACCGACGGCTTCTTCTTGTTGTTAGACTTTTTGTTCTTCTTTCCACTACCGGAGGTAGTGGCTTCACCTTTGGAGGACTTTTTATTAGCCTCCAGAGTTTGCTTAGAGTGCATTCTAAGCCCTCGGCAGCTCGGGCGCACTTGTTAGCTAGGCTAATTAGCCCCATGACGCTGGTGACCTCCTTCGTCGCCAGCTTATCCAGCTTCTTTTTATCTCCAACACCATGTTTGAATTCCACGATGACAGATGCATTGAAGATAGAGGGAATGGTATTTCATACCTGAGAAAATCGATGGACGAAGGACCGCAATGATTCTCCCGATGTTTGCTTCACATCAAAAATGTCTTGTTCGGTGCCAGGCCAGGTATAGAAACTCCCGAAGTTGGCAGTGAACTCTTGGCATAGCTCCGCCCAACTGTTGATAGAGTCAGGCGGCAGACTCATAAACCAAGATCTGGCGGTCCCCGTCAGAGCCACCAGAAAGTAGTTGGCCATCACGACCTCATTGCCACCCGCCGCTAGAATGGCGGTGCAGCGTATCTGGAGGAACTCAGCGGGGTTGACAGTCCCGTCGAATTTCTTCGGTAGAAGAGGCCGGAACTTCTAGGGCCAGCGAACCATGCGCAGGTGCATGGCCAGGGTTGAACAGCTGCCCCCCACTCCCAAAGGAGGAGGGTTTTCCCGAGCCTCTTGCCTTTCGCGAGCACAGTCGATGTGGAGACGACCGTCCTGCTGTCTGTAACAGCGGTCAAGCTCCAACACAGATCATGCGTTGAAAATCTCGACGCGGTGTGAGTGCAACGCGCCCTGGAGGGCAGCGACGTCACCTGCCGAGACACAACATGCCTGCTGTGCTGTGCTGCGTGAGGCCCAAGTCTTCCATACAAGGTCCAATGCTAAGAAGGTGCCTGCCAAGAAAGGGGAGGACCTTGGTTGCTGATGGCGTCGGCTGCGACTGCAACCAGATGCTGCACATCTGTGCACCACTACTCCATTGCACCCTGAGGTGCTCCGGGCACTGGTGGACGCCACAGAAGAGTACGCGCATCAATCAACACGTTCTCGCGGTTGTTGTGTGTCGATGAAGTGACCGACACCAGGAATCCATCCTGTTGCCCAACATTGTTAGCTTGAGCAGGTGGAGGTGGTGTGACGCCCACTGGGACAACAACACTTGCTGGCTGTTGCACATTGGAGGGGTTCCCCCCAGGAGGTTGCGCAACATTGCCGTTGGATGATCCTGTGGCGGAGTTCACCATATTGAAATCTGAAAGAGCTGCCCCTACCTGGCGTGCCAAATGTCAAAGTGTGCAATCGACACTTCCCTCGGTACTACAAGATCATAGCCCGCAGAAGTTCTTCATTGGTTGGGGCGCAAGTGAGATTATGAACAAGATGATGACGCAAAGGATTTTACGTGGTTTGGGCCGCCTGAGCGTAATATCCTACTCCACAGGTTGTGTGTTGTATGTATGAATTTGAGTGGTGCTTCTGAGCATGTGAGCTTGCCTTTCTATGTATCGATAGTCTAAGGACTGACCGTTACATCACTTG
Source organism: Tuctoria greenei (assembly GCA_036927565.1). Lineage (NCBI taxonomy): Eukaryota > Viridiplantae > Streptophyta > Magnoliopsida > Poales > Poaceae > Tuctoria > Tuctoria greenei. Next base: position 119,037,860 of record JAYESD010000001.1, read on the forward strand.
CTTGGCCCGACATGTGGCCCTGGCGTAGTTAACTGTCTAATACACTATCGCTGAATATTTAGTGTGGTTAATAAGGTGATAACATGCCTTAATGATGGTGTTACTGAATGTAGGCCTAGAGGGGGGGGGGTGAATAGGCCTTCTTGAATTTTCTCGGTACCTGTAGCACTTCAACAACAAGGTCAAAACCAGATATATCGGACTAGTCCGGTAAAGTGCGGACTAGTCCGAATTTCACGGACTAGGTTGATCAAGTTAGCTCAATTTGATTGTTTCGTTGACGTTTGCAGCGGAAATATAAACTTCAATAACAGTTCAATAATTGTATGTCAAGTTCTATTGCAAGTATGATTCTTGTTCAGCTATTTAACTTAAATTCAACAAGATGAATCAAACCCTAGATAATGTTGATCAACTAGAATGATGAACACAAACGAACAAGACACAAGATTTATCCCGTGGTTCGGTTACCACGAAGGCAACCTACGTCCACGTTGAGGAGCCCACAAAAGGACCGGGTCTTCACCAACCCTTCCCTCGTCGGATCGCCACGAAGGCCAATCCTCTTCCACTAAACACACAGGGGTAAATCACCAAGTTGAAGGGGCGATCTCACAAGTTGAGAGCTCCCTTGATTACAAGTTTCAAGACCACCAATAACACACTTCGAAATATACAAATTGAGATGCAAGAGTGTGTTAGAGATTCAAACCAAGAGCTCAATCGTGTGCCAAGTGCCTCTCCAATGAACTACAAGTGATCTTCAATGGATTGATTGATTTTGCACTTAATTTCGTGGAGAAAGATGGTTTTTGAGTCTCTTGGGAGGTGTGACGGCGCTAGGGTTCGAGAGATGGTGAAAGTGGGCCGTGCACCTCTATTTATATGGGGTTTCTAGAAGTTACCGTTAGGGTTCAGAAAGATCGGACTAGTCCGTGGTGGTGACCGGACTAGTCCGGTGTGCTGTGTGAAGCAAACCCTAAGTGTCCAGGAATTTCGGACTAGTCCGGTTCAAAACGGACTTGTCCGATTTCGCTACTGGAAACTTTCGGACAAGTCCGATTGTCATCGGACTTGTCTGGACATATGAAACCCTAAGTGTTTAGGATGACAAGTCCGCACTTGGGGGACTTGTCCGATTTAGATCAGGGTGTATATCGGACTAGTTCGTGTGGACACCGGACTTGTCCGAAGTGGATCAGAATGAATATCGGACTAGTCCGGGTCACAACGGACTGGTCCGATTTTGTGTGACTTGTGCATTGATAAGGACTAGTCCGCATTGGGGAGGACTAGTCCGAAGTGGAACAGAAAGAATATCGGACTAGTCCGGTGGTGACCGGACTTGTCCGATCTGGTGCAGAATGTGATATCGGACTAGTCCGGCTGATATCGGACTAGTCCGGTCCTGTATAGCTTTGTGCATTGTGTGTGTGTGATTAAGTGAGATTGAGCTCTTGGGTGTGTTTCCTTAACACACTCCATACATACTAAACTACTAATTTCTTCTCCTTGAGCTCAAATTCATTTTCCTTCTCAATTTCCCTCTTTTTGGCACTTTGCTCATTTTTCATCATTTTCCTGCATTCATCTCAATAAAAGGATTAGGATCCCAATTGCTTGTCATAAATCATCCAAAACCCACAAGGGAGTCCTAGATGCACTTTCAATCTCCCCCTTTTTGGTGATTGATGACAACCAATTGAGATTTCACAAAATGAGGTATAAAATGAGATTTTCATAAAGTATGCACATATGACTCAAAAATACATCAAGCAACAAGATAATTATTCATATGTGCATTCTTTATGGTGGGATGCATACTAAGAGCATGAGTGCATTAAGAATGATCGAATTTGCATTTATCAACTAATATCAAGTGAATATGGCACTTCAAGGACAAAAACTGAAATTCATCACACACTTGCAAATTAATAGAGCAATTCATAACAGGACCAAACATGATATGAGAATAGAGTTAAGCAAATGCAATCACAATAGAAAAACATAGAGAGCTCTCTCCTCTCATCCTATTCAGCTAAAGCTAAGACTAGAGACTCCCCCTCAATCTCTCCCCCTTTGGCATCAAGACACCAAAAAGAGAGAGAGGAAGGTCCTAGGGCTTCACTCTTCGCCATCAGTCCTCTCGTCGTCTTCATCGTCTTCATCGCTTTCCGCTTGACGAGGTTGAGAGGGAGGAGGAGGAGCGGAGCTGCTCGAACCCCCAATGCCAAAATAGGCAAGCTCGGAGGTAGTCAAGGGGCTGAGCTCGGTGATGTCCGGATCAGAATCTTCAGAAAGTACTGGAGATCCAATTGGGTTGATCTCCAGCTTCTCACTCAGTTGCTTCACATTGGCTTTTATGTATCTCATGTCCTCCTTCCTCTTCTGATTTAGCTTGTGAAGCTTCACTTCAGTTTTCTTGCATGAGGAGAAAATTGCAGCCAAGTACTTGAGGATCCCACTGGCGGATCCTTTCTGAGGGGCTTCCCTGGAGGGAGGAGTAGCCCTAGCAGCTTCTTCTTGCCTTGCCGGTACCTCGGGGCTTGAGGCCGGCGATGGAGCAGCCTGGACACTCACTGACTGAGGCTTCTGAGGCCTCAGTGGAGTGTGCTCCACATCCTTCACAAACTCGATTCCTGTGACCTTCTCAATCATGAACATCAAGTAAGGGGCATAGCCACAGGATCGGTTGGGGGTACTGGAGATATTGACCATATCATTCCAAATATAGTCTGCAACATCAAACTGTCTCCTCTTGCTTATGACCTTCATCAGGGTCCGGAGATAGCCTTGCACACTCCCTGCATCCCCATCCTTGGGGGCAATGGTCTTCCTGAGGACTCTGTTGAGGACCACAAAGAAAGGCTTCATATTCTTTGTGGAGGGAGGAACATACTTAGAGTTGGGCTCATACATGAACTTCATTCCATCCCTCTCAATGACCCCAATGTTGTGGATAATGAGGTGGTCATGTTCTTCAGAGTCAAGGTGCAGCAGGCTGGCAAACTCTTCCTGAGTAATAGAATACTTGGATCCATGAGTCATCCAAGTCACACTTTCTTCGTCTTCGCTTGAGAAGTGGCACGTTGCATAGAATTGTGCAATCACTTCATCATTCCAATTATATCTGAAGGCAAACAGATCCTTCAGCCCATGTCTCTCTGCAGCTGCTATCGCTTCATCAAAAGCTGCACATTTCCTCTTCTCAAGGTGGGCCCAGTCAATCCATTGACTGCTCACCACCGGGGTCTTCATCGGCAAATAGACCAGCTTGTAGAAGTCAGCATGGAAATTTGACCAAAATCTGCCATCAGCTGCTTGCTTGGGCCTTGCATAGCAGTCAACAATTCTCAACTTTGCAGCCAAATCGCTGCCCTTGCCAGTGAATCTTTCTTCATTAGGGTCCCGGACCCCTTCTCTGGGAGTATGCAGCTTCAGGGGCCCAACAGGCCCTATGGCAACCCCCTTGCCCTTCCCTTTTGATTGTCGAAGGCCGCTTGTAGACGGAGCAGCCTTCGAGGCAGGCTTCTTGGCAAGGACTTTCCTCCGAACCTGGGGAGGTGAGGGAGCAGGCTCGGAGGGTCTCTCTTGGCGTTTCTTGCCAAGACCCGCCGAGGACCGAGGTGCCACCTCGTGGTCCAACTCGGCCTCGAAATCGGAGATTTCGTTGTCGGAGCTCGACATGACCTGAGAATGAGTGATCAAGAGAAAGGACAAGTTATACAAGGTATTGGTAAGGTAAGATGGCAATGGAAGGCATTAGGGAATTAAAGAATTAGGTTTTGGTTCAGAAACAATGGACTTGTTCGGTGCACAGGCACGGACTAGTCCGCGGGACCGGACTTGTCCGTACCTGGACTGGACTAGTCCAGTGTTCATCTGCAAAAACCTAACAGACTTGACAAAATTTGATCCCTAAGGTAAAACTGGTCTAGCATACACATGGTACATCAACTAGACATGTAACTAGTGAAGAATGCTAGGCCAAACGATAAGCAATAGAGGAATTTGTGATTTCTTATGGTTTTGAAGAAAGTTTACCAAGAAATCAAAGGAAGCTTGAGATTTTGGAGGTTGGAGGCCGGACTTGTCCGCTAACTTCAATCCCCGAGTCTTCAAGCTCGATCTCCGCCCAAGATTGAGGCTTTTCGACGGAGGAATCAAGGATTCGCCTTGGGAGCTCGAGCGCAAGAGAGAGAAAGCTTGGGGGCGAGTGTGGGTTGAGGGAATTAGGGTTTAGTGGCGGCTAGGGTTATGGACACGAAAAATCGGACAAGTCCGGACAAGACCGGACTAGTCCGAAGTCATCCAGGGACCTATATCGGACTAGTCCGTGGTCTGTCGGACTAGTCCGGCCTACCCGGCACTCTGCGGACTAGTCTGCAAGGGCGGACTAGTCCGGGTAACCACGAACTTGTCCGTGATCACCAGGAAAGAATTGCATAGCCCGTTCATATATATTTGAAGGTCCAATAATTGAGAGTAGAGAGGCAAAACAATTCAAATAATCTTGATGAATTTGACCAGTAAGCAAACAACAATCATACTATGATCAAAAATTCATCAAGATCTAATAATTGACATAGTTTTTCAAGAGAAAAAAAGAAGAGAGGTGATTTTCACAATTCAATCAATATTTTGAAGCAATCATACAGGTATGCAAATTTTCAAGCCACACTCCGAGAATCAAGAATGTTTAGCTCATTTCGGAGTTCGCAAAAACGTTTTTCATCAAGTGGCTTGGTGAATATGTCGGCCAATTGTTTTTGGGTATTGACATGAGAGATGGATATGTCTCCTTTCATGGAATGGTGTCTCAAGAAATGGTGTCTTATGTCAATGTGTTTAGTCCTAGAGTGTTCAACTGGATTGTGGGCTATTTTAATGGCACTCTCATTATCACAAAGGAGAGGAATACAGTTCATGTTGTAACCGTAATCCCTTAGAGTTTGTCGCATCCAAAGGAGTTGTGCACAACAACTCCCGGCTGCAACATACTCCGCTTCGGCTGTAAAACCCCACTTTTATGGCATGTTAAGTTCATATGGGTTTTGTGATCAACTATTCTGGATATCCAATATAATGGTACACATGAACTATGCCATCCAAAACTTTTCTTGCACTCTTTGTTAGATTCTTTTATCATGGGTATTAGACTTCACCATGAATCCAAATTATATTCTATTCACCTTTTTAAGAATAAGAATTTTTGGATAAGGATTAGTAAGCAATGCACAATGAAGCCCTAATAAGCTCTAAACCAAATATTCAAATTAAGGGCTCTAAATTTTTCCATGAGCTCCTAAATTCCTCAATAGCATGCTTACAAAGTTTCAAGATTTTAGAAACTCATCTACTATTTTTATTGAGGTGCTTGGCAAATTTGAATCAAATTCAAATCTGAATTTTTTATTCTTCTCCAACTTCTTTAAACATAAGAATTGAGTTCACCATTGTGTTCAGAATAATTCATTTGCCATCTCCACAAAATTTCATGATTTTTGGAGTTGATCTTCTATTTTTAAATGAATTAGTAACTGAACTGTGGGGAGAATCACTGGACAGTGGGCCCCACATGTCAGCTCCCCTTTTTAAACGGATCAGCTCAACCCCGCCACCTCTGCACCGCCGCGCCCCCGCTCGACACCGCACGCGCGCATGTAGCTCCAGCGAGCTGCCTGCCTGCTCGCCGCGGCCCTATAAAAGGCCGGCCGAAGCTCCCTTTACTCCTCATCCCCGATCACAGCTCCACTGCCTCGCAACTATTCTTCCGCCGCGCGCCATCGCCGCCGCTCGCCACTGCTCCGCGACGTGCCGCCGTTCCGCGCCGTTTCAAGCCAAGCTCCAAAGAGCAAAAAGGTGCGCCTGATCAAACTCTAGCTCATGGTACAAACCGTTTCCCTTATCGTTGAAGCTTGAGCGAGTTATTGTTCGTTTCCCCTACGGCCGAGAGTAGATAACTAGCTATGATTTCATGTCAATTCCTTTTCGGCAAGCAATCATCCTTTGCAATTACTTAGAGACAGATTCTTTAGGCCCTAGCGCTCCTGTCTGAGCAAAAACCTTTAAGAATCATCAAGCAAGGGCTCTGAATTTCGAGTTTTGCTCGCCGCCGGTGAGAAAACCTCGGTTCACCGTCGAACTCATGATTCCCGGCAACTCACTCCCCTTCTGCACCCATATCCTTGAACTCCATCATCCCAGAAAGGTTTTGGAGCAATTCCCAAGTGATTTGAGCTACTCTATAGAGAGTTCTATGTTGCCCGAGCGCTCATCGCCGCCACCGCCGTCGCACGACCTTTTCCGGCGAGCTTCAAGACCCACTGACCTCACCATCGTGCTCAGCGACCCCAAAAACCCCCAGGCGGCAAGTTTCCGCGAATCTGGTGCGTTGGATTGGCCGGCGGCGAGCTCGCCGGCGAGCCACCGTCGCGGGTGCCGCTCCGCGCGAGCACCGGCCCGAGGTAGACGATGACCCCATCGGGTCCCACCTGCCATTCACTGCGGGATCACGGTGCGGCTGAGATCTAGTGTGGCTGCGCGCTTTAATTCTGTGGACCCCGGTGCTGCCTCAACCAGAATGTGCCACGTGGTCTTTGGGGTATATTTAATTCCAGAAATTTATCCAAACTTCTAAATTGAATATCTTTCTGTAGAATACTCCAAAAATCTTCAAACAAATTTTATTCGAAAGCTCTTGAGCTCTAGTTTCTGTCAATACCAATTAGGTTCTGTGAAACTCAGAGTTAAATTCTGTAGAAAATAATCTTTCCTAATGCAAATGCAATTTTTCCAGACAAGATATCCACGGGAAAATTCCCCAAAATTCACATAAAATTTATTGTCCTACTCTTGATTGTCAGGCAAAATTTGGGAGCCATAGCACCTGTTTAACTCTCTGTATTATTCAATTTCCTTTTTCAGTTATTGAATTTTCACAGCTATTAGGTTGCTTTATTAGGTCCCAAAATTTTACTGAGTCTTCCTTTAGTCATACCCTAGCTCCTGTTAAAGTCTTGGATTTAATTATCCTACTATACTGGTCCTAAATCAGTTACAAACCAAATATTGATTTAATGTCTAGAAACTCAATTATAAAGTAAATCCAGAAATTCTTGCCGAATTAGAAATACAATAACTCCTTCCCCACAGCTTAGAAAATTATGAAACAAATTTTGCTAAGACCAGAACCACTCCCTCCATCTTGATTATCAACTGTTAGCTAGGTTCAAGCTACAGTTTCCTCTCGGAAATTTTTGGAAGTTGATTGCTTGCCATACTTTCGAAGACCACAATCTGCTATGATCATCTCCTGTTCTTTGCAAGAGCCTTGATCATATTCCCTAGTATCTACCATCGAAGTTCCAGAGCCAATTAAGGTCCCTGTCATATAGTGATCACCATGAATTAAATTATGGTCTTAAAATAAATAATTTTCAAAGTCATTTATATATCCATGTTATCTGCATATCGTATAGTGACCGAAGTCGAGGAGGAGCCAGAAGCCTTGGAAGAGAACCTTCCAATTTTTAACTCAGAACCTGACCTGCAACAAGGCAAGCCCCGGTTTGCATTTAAGTCGTTTATGAGCTTTTGCTTTATCACTATGATGAATAGTATATGAATTGTGCATTACGTTTAGGGTGAATGATACTCCACTTGCATGACCAAAAATCCCAGGGGATTTATTTGGCACGAGTTACAGTTTGACCTGTAGTAACTGCTTTGCTAATGCATAGGAGATCCGGTAGAAGTCGAGTAGTTGGAATCTACTCGCGAGAGATGTATCTCACAGGATTGGTTGAATAGAACATGGCTTAATATAATGAAACTGAGACCGGGTAGGGAATGGATAGGAAGCGGCGAGAATTGAGTCTCGGTCGCATAGCCCTGCCTGTGTTGATTAAGGCCCGTCCGTATGCGGCCCCGCTGGACAAGCTTGAATTGTACCGGCAATATAATGGACATATGGAATCCAATAAACTGATGTAACTTGATAACTGGGATGTTGAGACCCATTAACTCACCATCGATAGGGGTGGGTTGAGGACAGTAAGGTGTAAATCGGTCGGCGGACACATGAGGTGTTCCGTGCGGAGACCTTCTGTTTGCAGAGGTGAGACGGGCTCAGCATTTGAGTTTCTTGTGAAAGGTGGCCATATACGCCTAGTACTGAAGTGTTATGTAGGTACAGGTGTGCTCGCTGACACTTCCGAACGACGTATGTGTCGTGTTGTCCGGGTGTATCCTGATTGCAATCACTGTCCTTTGCAGTAATAGAGTACCACTTGTTCACTGTGTCGTGACGTAGTAAATACTAAAGAAGTCAGAAATTCATATTATATTGATTTGTAAGTATTTTGCAACCGTGTATGATTTAGAGATAGTATAATTAAAAGTTTACAATTTCCCCATACTTTAGCTGTAATAGCATTATGTGCTCTGAGCATGTCATATCATCGGTAAAGCGTTTCTTGTTTGGTTGTGGAACCCATGATGTGCCGTGCTTGGATAATGTCATTTTGCTACATAAAACCTGACTATAAGGACCCACTTGTAGGCGAGTCCATTTATGCTATTCCTTACCTATGTTTAGTGTCCCCGTGCATCTGTCTAGTGAGACGGTTAAGTCTTGCTGAGCCTTATGCTCACGTTTGCAGTTAACGAGTTTTTGCAGGTTATCCTATTGAGGATGGGTTTGACGATGAGGCAACACCCCCTCCAGGGTGTACCGCCGAGTGGGAACCCTGCACGCCGCCATAGTTTGAGTGTTGTTAGTGCAAAGTATCCCTGGCATGGAAAACTTTGCTTTTTGCATAGCTAGTGCTGAGAGCGTAGCTATGGTATGTATATATTTCTTTACATCCGCTAGTATTGTGAAAACTTCCGCTGTGTATTAAATAAAAGACTTGGTCTTGTACTTTATTCTGGTTCTATTCTTGTAAACTGTTGGGTGTCGCATCGCACGACACCACCCAATGAGATCCTCGGATGTGTGGACTCCGGTCCCCACAGACATGGTATCAGAGCTTCGTTGGGAACAGTGTACCGGAAAAGAACATATTTTCAAAAATTAGGAACTTGAGTGAGGAAATTAGTTATATGCCTTTATAAGGAGTATTATTAGTATAAGATATAAAGGTGGAAAACTAACTATGTGTTATTATATTCTGTAAGGACGCCCCGACATCAGGTAAGAGGTAAGGTACGCCACCGAGAGCGGATCAATCTCGGTAAGCTCAGCATACGAGAGGTGGTATGTGAAATTTCCGTGGCTTGGCACGGAAAGTCAATATGAGTCTTTGAAACTTTCCATGTTTCTGAGAACATATGACACGCGGTACCCCAGCGTGACACAAAGTTAGAGGGAAACCCCGTCGGGTGGTGTATAACCCGATAGTGTGTTCTCATATCTATGAGAACATGCGAACACGTATGCCCGAGCGTGTATAAGCCAGATCGTACGGGAGTCTTTGCTGTACAGACGTATTTACAGCCATGTACCTCGAGGCATGACTTCGCTCGAGGGCGACTCACTCCAGAGTCGTATGCTTTTACTTTCAAATATAATTGTATATTGTGGTTACCTGTTCTGTTTCCCCGCCGCCATACGGCGTGCCTGTGCCAGGGGATTGTTTGCTTTCTGCAGGGATACTAATTTCGGTAGAGGACCGTGTAGAAACCGTTTGCGAGAGAACGATATAGGAACCACCTATAGACGTAACCGGATGTACCGGATAGAATTTCCTTTCGTGAGGCACGTAGTACCGTCAGTATCAAACATGATACTAGACCCTCCCCACCGACAGAATGGTTGCATTGTGTTTTGAGAAAGTCCGACTATCAGATACTGATGATTTTGGGCTCAACTTGATAAGGTAGATCGAACCAAGATTCTTGCTTTCTGGTAGAAGTGGCTCAACTTCGCCAGGTTGTAATCTTGGTTAGCAATTAGATAACATAAGAGTATCCTACATGGATGGAAAGCTCGTGAAGGTCTCTCCAACTTTTCCGTTGACCATAAAGACAGAAAAGCTTGTTAATCTGTTGAAAACTGGGGTTTACTGTAATTACTCCATATGAACCCACCTTTGTACCGTTTCTGTATTCTTGCCATAACTCACTGTAGAAAAATCCACTACCTTATTGGGATATATGTTTGAGAAGGGTAGGTGGAGATTTACGAGTTTGTTATGGGGAGTCTTTCCTGATTTTAATTAGAGTTTAATTAAATTGGGAAGTCAGCACAGTGAACTGCATGACTGCTGATGCAAACCAGTCAGTTTTACTGTTAAGTTTTGATAGTTATAACTCCTAATCCAGAACAGTGATATGGTTGCACGTATACATTTCTGGAAAGATTAGGAAATCACCTATCCACCTTATTTACCGCTCCTGACCTGGATCTGGGTATAGCTATGCCTAATTCCATTTGTCACAAATTTGGTTCCTGCAGACCAGAACTTGGAACAGTTTGCACCAATTTGTGAATTGATGCATAATACCTTCATGACAAGGTTTTCGTGGTGGGACTCCTTTAGTTCTGGATTGTTAACACGATGTTACTCAATGCTTATTTTGACATTACCTCAGTATCTTATCATGATAAACCTGTATTGAAGGTGAAGATAAGCCCATATACAGGGGAGGTTCTGTCAAAATTTCCAGAACCCTTGAGTCAACTCAAAACCGGTATAGATTGTTCATACTAGTTCAACAGTGGCTGTATGAGTACAATCTGGAAAGGTTTTGAAGTGTACTACAATTTTTGTATTCAACATAAAGTTTAGTTCTGACTTCTTCTGTAAGAAACTTACGGGTTAATGCAGACAGGTCGGCTGGAACAGAACTGTGATCACTTCCAATTTGCAGCTTTCCTGGATCATTTGATAATGGATAGTTTCTCTGATCCAAACTTATCAGTGATTAAGTTGAATACTTATACTGTGTATTGATATCCTGGTATGCTTGTCCACAGATGGCAGCACCAAGAATTCAGTTGCCTAATGGATGGGTGTTCTCAACATGCACCGGGCACGCCGGTTTCCCGGACGTGTTTGCACGGTTGCTCGGCCAGTTTGGCTATTTGGTGTTACCTAGCTATTGGGGCAAGAAGTTCCAGGAGGGCGGTATGTGGAGTTGCACCATCTACGTCGATGTGCCTGCCGGTCCACCGCACCTCGGATGGGCTCCATACTCCATCAAGATCAAAGGATTGATATTAGAAGAAACATGGAGCTACGCCGCAAGTGTTGCCATAGGGAGGTTTTGCAAACTCCATTACCGTCATCTGGTGGGTACTCCGTATGAGTTCTTTCTAGTTAACGGCAGGGCTTCTGAAGCCTGGGCAACCCGCTTGCTTGCGGAGGTGGGAGAGCATGGTGAAACATCCGCAACAGCCTTAGCGATGTATGCAGCAGCATCACATCGCGAGAAGGGTAATCAAAGGACATGCATAAAAGAATTGACAAACAATCTGAAGCAAGCCATGATGCGAGCAAATCACCTTGAGTGGGCAAATGACGGACTTAGGGATATGATGGCTCCTCTCAATCATCGTTTGAACCTTAGGGAGAATCAGTGGCATGACGCTGTTATGGATTTGGCCGCGTCTCGCCAGGAGACTCTAGAGAGAGATATTGATCTGGAGGCAAGCCTACTCTATGGGCATCAACGGGACACCCAGTTGAACGTGGTGACTGCAGACAGGGATCAGTCCAGAGTAGAGGCTCAGAGCTGGAAGACCAGCTGTGAACAGGCTCAGCAAGAGAATGAGGCCTGGGGGATGTTTATGATACAGGCAGATTGGCAAGCTATGGCTGCCAAGAAGACGTTGATGTTGAACGATGTATCAACTTCTACTCCAGCACCCGTATCAGAGGTGCCTAGCCATGAAGATGAAGAAGAAGAAGAAGACCCAGAGGAACTTGAATACATCGAGTAGAGCGTATTGAAGTTAGATGTGGTAGCACTTCCGCCAACACAGAGCAACATATAGTTAAATGGTTGCTAGTGTCTCTCTTTTGTGACCATGTTTGTGTCATAATAAGAGTAATGGTTGTGGTGTCTAGATAATTAGATGAGTATGACATGTCAGGAAGACCAAGTATGGTAGAGATGTATTTCCATACAGGGAGTCCATCATTTTGGGTTTACTACTGTAAACTTGGTCATGAGATGGTATATTTTGTATAAAGTTTATGCTTTATCAATATATGTAAATGTTATGCATCGTCTATTATTATCTACCGCATTTCTAAGGGAGGATGAACTTGAGGCAATGGGACTTACCGTGTTAATCATTGTATTGCAGTATGGTGCGTACTCGTACAGCCTCAGAGGTGGGAGGATCTAGTGGAGGACAGGGGGATGGCACACCACCCCCAGGGCAGAATACGCCTCAGACGCAACCACCTCCACCACCTCCAACCACACTCCCCAGGAGTCTCGCGGAGGTTCTCGCTGCAGTACTCGGCTCGCGCGACGAGCAAACCGAGCTACTGCGGACTCTGGTGCAGCACTCGTCCCGTCAAGGGGGACGACAAAATGATGGACCACGTCAGCAATTTCAGAGTTCCTACTCTGATTTCTCATCGACACATCCACCGGTATTCAGAGAGGCCGATGAACCGTTGGATGCGGATAATTGGCTCCGCACCATTGAAGGAAAGTTCGGTTTACTCGAGGTAACCGAACAGCAGAAGACGTTGTTTGCAGCGCAACAACTGCAGGGGTCTGCCGGTGCGTGGTGGGCCAATTACCTTGCCGCACGCCCCGCAGGCCATGTCGTAAGCTGGACCGAATTCCGGGAGGCATTTCGCGCCTACCACATCCCTCCCGGGATTATGAGGAGGAAGCTTCAAGAGTTCTTGGAGCTAAGGCAAGGCGGAAGGAGTGCATACGAGTACTCCAAATCATTCAACCACTTGGCCCAATATGCTCAGGACCAAGTGAATACCGAAGATCGGAAGCGGGAATGTTTCTACCGGGGTTTGAACCCCAAGTTGAAGGACAAGCTTGTCCTGTTCAACCGCGGCAGCTTCAACGACATAGTCAATGCCGCTATCATGCAGGAGGACGCTACGCGCGAGCTGTCCTCAGATAAGAAGAAGAGGGGTGCTCCGCAGAGCAGCGGAGGTGGTGCTCCTCAGAAGTACCGTATGGTGTATCGATCGCCATCCGGCCAGAGGTGGCAACCGCCCTCACGACCATCAATGTCCAGTGGTCGCCAGACCAGCAACTTCGGATTCCGGCCACAACAACAACAGGGGATGGTCCCACGTGCATTTCCACCTCCACCACGTGCACCGGGATTCCGTCCTCCCCTTCGTATTGGCCAAACCCCGTACACGTGTTTCACGTGTGGACGTACGGGGCACTTCGCCAAGGATTGTCCGCAGAATCGACAAGGCGGAGGGCAATCCTCCTACCAGGGGGCCAACCCACCCCGCAATCAGTTCAAGAAGCCAGCCACCAGACCCGGCAACATCCACCACCTCGCCATCGAGGACGTTCCAGAAGGCGCACCCGTGCTCACGGGTACGTTCTCTATCTTCGATCAACCCGTAGTCATACTCTTTGACTCCGGAGCTTCACACAATGTCATTAGTAAATCTTTTGTCGTTAAAAGTCAATTGCCTGTTATCTCCACAAAAACTCCATATGTGATTAGCACTCCAGCCGGGAAGACGGTAACAAATAAATTGGTTCCTGGAATCCCACTTAACCTAGATGGGACCATATATCTTACTTCATTTCTGATATTAGAGCATCAAAAGCTTAATATCATCTTAGGTATGGCATGGTTGCAGTACCATGGTGCTATTCTTGATATCATTCCTAGAAAGATTTATCTAAACTCTCCACTCCATCGACCCCAAGTTCTCAATCTTAAGAACATCATTCCATTGGAACCATCTATTCTCAATACCGAGGTTATGGAGCTAGAGGATATTCCGGTAGTATGTGAATACTCCGACGTATTTCCTGAAGATCTTCCTGGTATGCCCACAGAGAGAGATATAGAGTTCAAGATTGAACTTGCACCAGGAACAGTGCCAATTTCAAGACCACCCTACAAGATGGCACCTAAGGAACTTGCAGAACTGAAGGAACAATTAACTGAACTTGAGAGCAAAGGTTTTATTCGTCCAAGTTCATCACCATGGGGTTGTTCTGCACTGTTTGTAGAAAAGAAAGATAAGACCTTGAGGCTGTGTGTAGACTATCGTCCACTTAATGCTGTCACCATCAAGAACAAGTATCCACTACCGCGCATTGATATTCTTTTCGATCAATTAGTGGGTGCTAAAGTGTTTTGGAAGATGGATCTTCGTTCTGGTTATCATCAAATTAGAATCCGACCAGAAGATATATCCAAGACAACATTCTCAACAAGGTATGGACTGTATGAGTATCTGGTTATGTCCTTCGGATTAACCAACGCCCCGGCTCATTTCATGTATCTCATGAACTCAGTGTTCATGCCGGAATTGGACAAGTTCGTTGTGGTCTTCATTGACGACATACTTGTGTATTCAAAATCCGAAGAAGAACATGCTCAACACTTGCATATTGTGCTTCAGCGATTACGGGACCATCAGTTGTATGCTAAGTTCAGCAAGTGTGAATTCTGGATCAACCAGGTGCCATTTTTAGGGCACATCATTTCAGCAGAAGGTATTGCAGTTGATCCAAGCAAGATCAAGCAAGTCCTCAAATGGGAGTCTCCAAAGTCTGTACATGAAGTCCGAAGTTTCCTGGGTTTAGCAGGATATTACCGGAGGTTTATACCCAGTTTCTCCAAAATAGCTAAACCAATGACAGAACTTTTGAAGAAAGGACAAAAGTATGTATGGACTGAGGCATGTGAGGCAGGTTTCAAAGCATTGGTGAAACACCTTACAACGGCACCAGTTTTAGCCCAACCAGACACTACCAAAGCATTTGATGTCTATTGCGATGCATCTGGGATTGGTTTAGGTTGTGTGTTAATGCAAGAGCGAAGAGTGATCGCGTATGGATCGCGACAGCTTCGGAACCACGAGCAGCACTACCCGACTCATGATCTTGAACTGGCTGCTGTGGTGCTAGCATTGAAGATGTGGAGGCATTATCTACTGGGTAATTTAGTACACCTCTACACTGATCACAAAAGCTTGAAATACATCTTCACCCAGAAGGATTTGAATATGCGACAAAGGCGATGGTTAGAATTGATCAAGGATTATGAGATTGAGATCCACTACCATCCAGGCAAGGCGAACGTAGTCGCAGACGCTCTGAGCCGCAAGTCCCATATCAACAATCTTTCCATTACCTCGAGGGAGGGAAAAGAAGAACTGAGTCTCTACTTGGTTCCATATGGGGCACTCTACAATCTCGCTCTCATTCCTACCATCAGGGAGGATATTATGGCAGCTCAGAAGGCGGACAAGGGGATGTCACATATTCAGCAAAGAATAAAGAAGGGGGAGATGAAATGCTTCCGAAGTGACGATGAAGGTACCCTCTGGTTTAACGACCGTATAGTGGTACCCCGAAACATGGAACTTCGGAGGAAGATACTGGATGAAGCTCATTTATCCAAGTATTCCATTCATCCGGGAAGTAACAAAATGTACCAAGATTTAAGAAAGAAGTTCTGGTGGACTCGGATGAAGCGGGAAGTAGCTAAATATGTATCCGAGTGTGATACGTGTCGGCGAGTGAAGGCCGACCATATGAAAGCAGCAGGACAGCTTCAACCTTTAAGCATACCAGCTTGGAAATGGGAGGATATCAGCATGGATTTCATTGTTCGGTTGCCTCCCACTCTCCATAAGCACGACTCAATTTGGGTGATAGTTGACCGACTGACTAAGACGGCACATTTCATTCCCATCAATACCAACTATCATTCCTCAAGATACGCGGAGTTATATATTGCCAGAATCGTATGCCTCCACGGAATACCCCGCACCATCGTCTCAGATCGTGGGGCTGTATTTGTTTCGCGATTCTGGGAGCATCTCCACGCTGCACTGGGAACCAAGTTAATTCGGAGCTCGGCCTATCATCCTCAGACTGATGGACAAACTGAACGGGTGAATCAAGTGCTTGAGGACATGCTTCGTGCCTGTGCCATCCACCATGGTAGGAATTGGGATGAGCATCTACCATTGGCGGAATTTTCATACAACAACAGTTACCAGACTAGCATCCAGATGGCACCTTATGAAGCTCTTTATGGCCGGAAGTGTCGCACACCCTTGAACTGGTGCGAATCAGGTGAACGGGCAGTATACGGCATCGACTTAGTAAATGAAGCTGAGGATCGAGTTTGCACTATTCAAGCGAATCTCAAAGCTGCTCAGTCTCGACAGAAGAGCTACGCGGACAAGCGACGTCGACCTCTTCACTTCGAAGTTGGAGATCAAGTTTATCTCCGGGTATCCCCTACGAAGGGTATCCATCGCTTCGGGGTAAAAGGGAAGCTAGCTCCCCACTTTATTGGGCCATTCGCAATAATCGAAAGATGCGGACCTGTGGCATATCAATTGGAGTTACCAACGTCGCTTTCAGGAGTCCACAATGTATTCCACATTTCCCAATTGCGGAAATGTCTTAAGGCTCCAGCTGATATCCGCATGGAGGATTTGGAAGCTCTCCAACCAGATCTCACTTATTCCGAGCGTCCAACTCAGATCGTCGATGAGAAGACTCGCACCACAAGAAGCCGCACCTTGCGTTTTTACAAGGTCTTGTGGAGCAACCACAGTACCGAAGAGGCCACATGGGAAAGCGAGGAGTATCTTAGAACGAACTATCCGGACTTGTTAGCGGCATATGTTCGATAGATCCTTTTTTCCTTTACCTTCTTTTGTAATCTCGGGGCGAGATTCTTTTAAGGGGGGGGGGGGGGAATGTAAAACCCCACTTTTATGGCATGTTAAGTTCATATGGGTTTTGTGATCAACTATTCTGGATATCCAATATAATGGTACACATGAACTATGCCATTCAAAACTTTTCTTGCACTCTTTGTTAGATTCTTTTATCATGGGTATTAGACTTCACCATGAATCCAAATTATATTCTATTCACCTTTTTAAGAATAAGAATTTTTGGATAAGGATTTGTAAGCAATGCACAATGAAGCCCTAATAAGCTCTAAACCAAATATTCAAATTAAGGGCTCTAAATTTTTCCATGAGCTCCTAAATTCCTCAATAGCATGCTTACAAAGTTTCAAGATTTTAGAAACTCATCTACTATTTTTATTGAGGTGCTTGGCAAATTTGAATCAAATTCAAATCTGAATTTTTTATTCTTCTCCAACTTCTTTAAACATAAGAATTGAGTTCACCATTGTGTTCAGAATAATTCATTTGCCATCTCCACAAAATTTCATGATTTTTGGAGTTGATCTTCTATTTTTAAATGAATTAGTAACTGAACTGTGGGGAGAATCACTGGACAGTGGGCCCCACATGTCAGCTCCCCTTTTTAAACGGATCAGCTCAACCCCGCCACCTCTGCACCGCCGCGCCCCCGCTCGACACCGCGCGCGCGCATGCAGCTCCAGCGAGCTGCCTGCCTGCTCGCCGCGGCCCTATAAAAGGCCGGCCGAAGCTCCCTTTACTCCTCATCCCCGATCACAGCTCCACTGCCTCGCAACTATTCTTCCGCCGCGCGCCATCGCCGCCGCTCGCCACTGCTCCGCGACGTGCCGCCGTTCCGCGCCGTTTCAAGCCAAGCTCCAAAGAGCAAAAAGGTGCGCCTGATCAAACTCTAGCTCATGGTACAAACCGTTTCCCTTATCGTTGAAGCTTGAGCGAGTTATTGTTCGTTTCCCCTACGGCCGAGAGTAGATAACTAGCTATGATTTCATGTCAATTCCTTTTCGGCAAGCAATCATCCTTTGCAATTACTTAGAGACTGTTTCTATAGGCCCTAGCGCTCCTGTCTGAGCAAAAACCTTTAAGAATCATCAAGCAAGGGCTCTGAATTTCGAGTTTTGCTTGCCGCCGGTGAGAAAACCTCGGTTCACCGTCGAACTCATGATTCCCAGCAACTCACTCCCCTTCTGCGCCCATATCCTTGAACTCCATCATCCCAGAAAGGTTTTGGAGCAATTCCCAAGTGATTTGAGCTACTCTATAGAGAGTTCTATGTTGCCCGAGCGCTCATCGCCGCCACCGCCGTCGCACGACCTTTTCCGGTGAGCTTCAAGACCCACTGACCTCACCATCATGCTCAGCGACCCCAAAAACCCCCAGACGGCAAGTTTCCGCGAATCTGGTGCGTTGGATTGGCCGGCGGCGAGCTCGCCGGCGAGCCACCGTCGCGGGTGCCGCTCCGCGCGAGCACCGGCCCGAGGTAGACGATGACCCCATCGGGTCCCACCTGCCATTCACTGCGGGATCACGGTGCGGCTGAGATCTAGTGTGGCTGCGCGCTTTAATTCTGTGGACCCCGGTGCTGCCTCAACCAGAATGTGCCACGTGGTCTTTGGGGTATATTTAATTCCAGAAATTTATCCAAACTTCTAAATTGAATATCTTTCTGTAGAATACTCCAAAAATCTTCAAACAAATTTTATTCGAAAGCCCTTGAGCTCTATTTTCTGACAATACCAATTAGGTTCTGTGAAACTCAGAGTTAAATTCTGTAGAAAATAATCTTTCCTAATGCAAATGCAATTTTTCCAGACAAGATATCCACGGGAAAATTCCCCAAAATTCACATAAAATTTATTGTCCTATTCTTGATTATCAGGCAAAGTTTGGGAGCCATAGCACCTGTTTAACTCTCTGTATAATTCAATTTCCTTTTTCAGTTATTGAATTTTCACAGCTATTAGGTTGCTTTATTAGGTCCCAAAATTTTACTGAGTCTTCCTTTAGTCATACCCTAGCTCCTGTTAAAGTCTTGGATTTAATTAACCTACTATACTAGTCCTAAATCAGTTACAAACCAAATATTGATTTAATGTCTAGAAACTCAATTATAAAGTAAATCCAGAAATTCTTGCCGAATTAGAAATACAATAACTCCTTCCCCACAGCTTAGAAAATTATGAAACAAATTTTGCTAAGACCAGAACCACTCCCTCCATCTTGATTATCAACTGTTAGCTAGGTTCAAGCTACAGTTTCCTCTCGGAAATTTTTGGAAGTTGATTGCTTGCCATACTTTCGGAGACCACAATCTGCTATGATCATCTCCTGTTCTTTGCAAGAGCCTTGATCATATTCCCTAGTATCTACCATCGAAGTTCCAGAGCCAATTAAGGTCACTGTCATATAGTGATCACCATGAATTAAATTATGGTCTTAAAATAAATAATTTTCAAAGTCATTTATATATCCATGTTATCTGCATATCGTATAGTGACCGAAGTCGAGGAGGAGCCAGAAGCCTTGGAAGAGAACCTTCCAATTTTTAACTCAGAACCTGACCTGCAACAAGGCAAGCCCCGGTTTGCATTTAAGTCGTTTATGAGCTTTTGCTTTATCACTATGATGAATAGTATATGAATTGTGCATTACGTTTAGGGTGAATGATACTCCACTTGCATGACCAAAAATCCCAGGGGATTTATTTGGCACGAGTTACAGTTTGACCTGTAGTAACTGCTTTGCTAATGCATAGGAGATCCGGTAGAAGTCGAGTAGTTGGAATCTACTCGCGAGAGATGTATCTCACAGGATTGGTTGAATAGAACATGGCTTAATATAATGAAACTGAGACCGGGTAGGGAATGGATAGGAAGCGGCGAGAATTGAGTCTCGGTCGCATAGCCCTGCCTGTGTTGATTAAGGCCCGTCCGTATGCGGCCCCGCTGGACAAGCTTGAATTGTACCGGCAATATAATGGACATATGGAATCCAATAAACTGATGTAACTTGATAACTGGGATGTTGAGACCCATTAACTCACCATCGATAGGGGTGGGTTGAGGACAGTAAGGTGTAAATCGGTCGGCGGACACATGAGGTGTTCCGTGCGGAGACCTTCTGTTTGCGGAGGTGAGACGGGCTCAACATTTGAGTTTCTTGTGAAAGGTGGCCATATACGCCTAGTACTGAAGTGTTATGTAGGTACAGGTGTGCTCGCTGACACTTCCGAACGACGTATGTGTCGTGTTGTTCGGGTGTATCCTGATTGCAATCACTGTCCCTCGCAGTAATAGAGTACCACTTGTTCACTGTGTCGTGACGTAGTAAATACTAAAGAAGTCAGAAATTCATATTATATTGATTTGTAAGTATTTTGCAACCGTGTATGATTTAGAGATAGTATAATTAAAATTTTACAATTTCCCCATACTTTAGCTGTAATAGCATTATGTGCTCTGAGCATGTCATATCATCGGTAAAGCGTTTCTTGTTTGGTTGTGGAACCCATGATGTGCCGTGCTTGGAGAATGTCATTTTGCTACATAAAACCTGACTATAAGGACCCACTTGTAGGCGAGTCCATTTATGCTATTCCTTATCTATGTTTAGTGTCCCCGTGCATCTGTCTAGTGAGACGGTTAAGTCTTGCTGAGCCTTATGCTCACGTTTGCAGTTAACGAGTTTTTGCAGGTTATCCTATTGAGGATGGGTTTGACGATGAGGCAACACCCCCTCCAGGGTGTACCGCCGAGTGGGAACCCTGCACGCCGCCATAGTTTGAGTGTTGTTAGTGCAAAGTATCCCTGGCATGGAAAACTTTGCTTTTTGCATAGCTAGTGCTGAGAGCGTAGCTATGGTATGTATATATTTCTTTACATCCGCTAGTATTGTGAAAACTTCCGCTGTGTATTAAATAAAAGACTTGGTCTTGTACTTTATTCTGGTTCTATTCTTGTAAACTGTTGGTTGTCGCATCGCACGACACCACCCAATGAGATCCTCGGATGTGTGGACTCCGGTCCCCACATCGGCTGTGGATAATGCAATGGAATTCTGTTTCTTGGATGACCAAGAAACTAAGGATCTTCCTAGGAATTGGCAAGTGCCGGAAGTGCTTTTTCTATCAACTTTGCACCCGGCATAATCTGCATCGGAATACCCAATGAGATTGAATTTTGAGCCTTTTGGGTACCAAAGACCAAGATTGGGTGTATGAACTAAATATCTTAGGATTCTCTTTACGGCTGTCAAATGACATTCCTTAGGGTTGGCTTGAAATCTTGCACACAAACATACACTCAACATAATATCTGGCCTAGATGCACATAAGTAAAGTAAAGATCCAATCATGGAGCGATATACCTTTTGGTCGACGCTTGGTCCATCTTCATTGAGATCCAAGTGACCATTCGTTGCCATGGGAGTCTTTATGGGCTTTGCCTTGTCCATGCCAAACTTCTTGAGGATGTCCTGTGTGTACTTGGTTTGGCTTATGAATGTTCCTTCCCTTTGTTGCCGCACTTGGAATCCCAAGAAGTACTTCAATTCTCCCATCATTGACATTTCAAATCTGTCTGTCATGATTTTACTAAACTCTTCACAGAAAGATTGATTAGTTGATCCAAAAATTATATCATCAACATAGATTTGGCAAATAAAAAGATCATTGTCCAGATTTTTTGTGAATAATGTATAGTCAACTTTGCCAATTTGAAAACCATTATCAATTAAAAAATCTCTAAGACACTCATACCAAGCTCTAGGAGCTTGTTTGAGGCCATAGAGAGCCTTACGCAGTTTATACACGTGGTCGGGGAACTCTTCGTCTTCAAATCCGGGTGGTTGCTCCACATACACCTCTTCCTTGATCAGTCCGTTGAGGAAGGCGCTTTTTACGTCCATTTGGTACAGCTTGAAATCATGGTGAGTAGCATATGCAAGTAATATTCTAATTGATTCAAGCCTAGCTACTGGAGCAAAAGTCTCATCGAAATCCAAACCTTCGACTTGTGAGTAACCTTTGGCCACAAGTCGTGCCTTGTTTCTTGTCACCACTCCGTGTTCGTCTTGCTTGTTGCGGAAGACCCACTTGGTTCCCACTATGTTTGCATTGGGTCTTTCCACAAGTTCCCAAACCTCGTTTCTCTTGAAGTTGTTCAACTCTTCTTGCATTGCAACCACCCAGTCCGGATCCTTCAATGCATCCTCAGTCCTGCGGGGTTCCAAAAAGGAGACAAACGAGTAATGTTCACAGAAATTTGCTATACGAGATCTAGTGGTTACTCCCTTTTGGATGTCGCCGATGATGTTGTCGATTGGATGATCCCTTTGAATGCATTGGTGTACTCTTGGGTGTGGCACTTGGGGGGTCGTATGTTGGTGCTCATCTTCTTCTCCCCCTGAGTTGTTGTCCTCGTTGATTTGTTGATCATGTTCATATTCATGTGATTGATCTTGTATCGAGGCTCCCCCTTGATTGTTGATCTCCTCTCGTGGTTCACTTTCCTCTTGTATTTGTTCCGATGACTCTTGTGGTCGTACTTCGCCTAGAGCCATCCTCTTCAATTCTTGATAGGGGGCTTCCTCTTTACCTAATTCACATTGATCAACTTGCTCCTTTTGGGAGCCATTAGTTTCATCGAACACCACGTCACGTGCCACTTCAACAAGTCCGGAGGCCTTGTTGAAAACACGGTAGGCGTAAGTGTTCGAATCATAACCAAGCAAGAAACCTTCATCGGACTTCGAAGCGAACTTTGAAGTCCTGGGCTTCTTGTTCAAAATATAGCAAGGAGAACCGAAAACTCGAAAATATGAAATGTTCGGTTTGTTACCGGTGAGTAGCTCATAGGGAGTCTTCTTTAGTAGTCGATGAAGGTAGAGTCGATTTGTGGCATGGCAAGCGGTGTTGATTGCTTCCGCCCAAAATCGATCCGAAGTCTTGTATTCATCGAGTATTGTTCTTGCCATCTCTATGAGCGTTCGGTTCTTCCTTTCAGCAACTCCGTTTTGTTGTGGAGAGTATGGTGCTGAGAATTCGTGCTTGATTCCTTCCTCATCAAGGTATTCCTCCACTTGTATGTTCTTGAACTCCGTGCCGTTGTCGCTCCGAATACTCTTGATTGATAGTGAGAACTCGTTTTGCGCTCGCTTGAAGAATTTCTTGAGTGTTCCTTGTGTTTCTGACTTGTCATGCAAAAAGAACACCCAAGTGAACCGGGAAAAATCATCAATAATAACTAAACCGTATTTGTTACCGCCGATGCTTATGTAAGCAATTGGACCAAACAAGTCCATATGAAGTAGTTCGAGCGGTCTTGTCGTGGTCATGATGTTCTTCGCGGGATGTTGTGCTCCAACTTGCTTCCCTGCTTGGCACGCGCTACAAGGCCTGTCTTTCTCAAACACAACATCTTTCAAACCTCGGATGTGATCGCCCTTGAGGAGTTTTTGAAGGTTCCTCATACCAACATGTGCTAGCCGTCTATGCCACAGCCAACCCATGTTGGTTTTTGCAATCAAGCATGTGTCGAGTTCGGCTTTATCCTTGTTGAAGTCAACAAGGTAAAGCTTTCCCTTTAACATACCCTTGAATGCAACGGAACCATCACTTCTCCTTGAGACGGTCACACCCTCGTTAGTAAATAGGCAATTATAACCTTTGTCACATAACTGAGATATGGACAGCAGGTTATAATCTAAAGATTCAACGTGTAAAACATGCGAAAGAGTATGTTCAGAGGATATTGCTATTTTACCGGTACCGAGGACCCTTCCTTGACTGTTATCCCCAAAGTAAATGCCTTCGTTTGGGTCCTGGTTCACTTCATACTCCACAAACATCCTCCTTTCTCCGGTCATGTGGTTGGTGCATCCACTGTCTAGCACCCATTTGGATCCACCGGAGGAGTAGGCCTGCAAAAACAAATTACGCCTTGGTTTTAGGTACCCAAGCTTGCTTGGGTCCTTGGAGGTTAGTAACAATACATTTGGGCACCCACACATGGGATTTTGTGTTCCCATGGCGTGGCCCAGCATAATAAGCATACACTTTACCAACATTATTTTTCATTAATACATAAGAAGCATCAAAGGTTTTAAACAAGAGTTGCTGTTGGTTATGGGTCGGACTAGTCTGTGTGATCGGACTTGTCCGGATGACCGGACTTGTCCGGACCACAACCGGACTAGTCCGGTTTTCATGAGAGTTCAGATTTTTAGTTTTCGAGTTACCAGGTTGTGAGGGTCCTCCCTTCACAAAGGTAATCCTTCCCTTGTTATTCTTATGATTTCCAGCTCTTTGCTTTCCATCATAAGAGTAGCCAATGCCATACTTGACATTTGGAGGTCTTTGGACCAAATATGCACCACGTGCATAGTTGATCCTCTCCTTGTCAAACATTACACATTGGGTAGGATTTTTGTCCTTTGTGGAGGTAGAATTTTCCTTCAAACTGGTGTTAATTTTATCACATTTGCAAACATGAGCGATATTAGTTGAAGTGGGTTGAGAAGATAGGCTTGAAGAGGAGGAAGGTTCACTAAGCTTGAGTGACTCAACCTGCACTTCAAGGATCTTGTTGACCTTGATTAGGTCATCAAGTTTATCCTTGATTGCAATGTTTGAGTTGGTTAACTCCAAGCAAGTTTTCTTGCTGGAAGCTAGCTCAAGCTCTAGTGAGTGGTTTCTCTCCTTTTCAAGAACTAGAAGATTGTCAAGTTCGGCATGCTTCTCCTTTTGGGAAATAATCATGTCTTCTTGACGATCAATTAGCTCTTCCTTCTCAACAAGTTGGTTAAGCAAGAATTTCACTTTAGCAGCAGTTTTTCTATCTAAGCCAATTAGCATATCTTCATCATCACTATCTAGATCATCATCACTTGAGTAAGAATGCAAGGAAGGAGTTTTGATGTTTACCTTGCGTTTACCTTCCTTAGCCATGAGGCACGTTCCATTTGCCTTCTTTCCACCGAGCGTGGGGAAGAGTGTGGGTTTCTTGGACATGCTTTCAATGGCTATGCTAGCCATTTCTTCTTCATCGGACGATGAGGATTCATCGTTTGAGTCCCATTTATTTCCGATGTGTGCTTGTTCAACTTGCTTCTTCTTCTTGAAGAATTTCTTCGGTTGAGGCTTGGACTCTTTACTTTTCTTCTTGTTGTCCTCATACGGGCAATCGACTATAAAGTGATTGTATTCACCACAATTATAGCATGCCCGCCTCATCTTCGGCTTTGTCTTCTCCTTGTATTTTCCTTCACTCGATTTTGCTCCTTGTCTTTTCTTCATAATTCTTTTGAACTTCTTCATGAACAAAATCATATCTTCTTCGTCCAGCTCGCTGCTTTCATCATCGCTGTCCTCCTCAAGCTGTGCTTCTCTTGCTTCTTTGGATAGAGGCTTGAGTGAGGACTTTAGGGCAACTCCCTTCTTCTTAGCTGATGTGAGATCGGCTATTTCTTTTACGTGCTTGGCTTGCTTCTCCATCATCTCAAAGTTGATAATTTTGCCAAGCAGTTCATCCGGAGTCATTTTCTTGTACCCGGGACTTTCTCGGATCATAGAACAAAGTGTGACGTTGCGAGGCATAAAGGCTCTAAGGATGAGCTTTACAACCTCGTGGTCATTCCACTTTTTGCTCCCATATGATCGAACCTTGTTCACAAGAGTCTTCAGTCTGTTGTACATGTCTTGGGGAGACTCATCTTCCTCAATCGCGAACCTTCCTAGTTCGTCTTCAATCATTTCAATCTTTGCCTCCCGCACATGCCGGTCACCTTCATGTGCTGTCTGTAGTGTGTCCCAGATTTCTTTGGCAATTTCCAATCCGTCCACCTTTGTGAATTCATCTCGACTTAGAGATGAGGTGATAACGGCTGCGGCTTGGGCATTCCTGTGAATGGCTTGCTCTTGACTTGGCGTGACTCTTCATCGTCATCAGGGATGTTTATTCCTGTGCACACAATATGCCATAAACTTGGGTTAAGGGAAATCAAGTGCATCTTCATATTTTGCCTCCACATGGAGTAATCACTCCCATCGAAGTGTGGGGCTTTTCCGAGAGGAATAGATAGATAATGACTGCTGTTAGAATTTAAACGATCATAATTAAAAGGATATCGGGAGTAGTCGGTGTGACTACTCCCCTTCTTCTTTTCTTCAACTTTAGCTTTCCCTTTGGATAGTGCTTTCTTTCGGAGCAGTGCTTTCAGCTCCAATGTCTCCTCATCATCATCATCGAAGTCTTGAATGGCTTCGAGATACTTTTCAAGCTTTTGGTGCTTGTCATTGTTCATTTCTTCCTGGTTGTTGATTTTCTGAACTTCCTTCATGTCCGACATGATCTCTTCGAGTGGTTGCACTCTTTCTTGAAGAACCTGCTCTGATACCAATTGAATGTAGGCCTAGAGGGGGGGGGGGGGGGGGGTGAATAGGCCTTCTTGAATTTTCTCGGTTCCTGTAGCACTTCAACAACAAGGTCAAAACCAGATATATCGGACTAGTCCGGTAAAGTGCAGACTAGTCCGGATTTCACGGACTAGGTTGATCAAGTTAGGTCAATTTGATTGTTTCGTTGACGTTTGCAGCGGAAATATAAACTTCAATAACAGTTCAATGATTGTATGTCAAGTTCTATTGCAAGTATGATTCTTGTTCAACTATTTAACTTAAATTCAACAAGATGAATCAAACCCTAGATAATGTTGATCAACTAGAATGATGAACACAAACGAACAAGACACAAGATTTATCCCGTGGTTCGGTTACCACGAAGGCAACCTACGTCCACGTTGAGGAGCCCACAAAAGGACCGGGTCTTCACCAACCCTTCCCTCGTCGGATCGCCACGAAGGCCAATCCTCTTCCACTAAACACACAGGGGTAAATCACCAAGTTGAAGGGGCGATCTCACAAGTTGAGATCTCCCTTGATTACAAGTTTCAAGACCACCAATAACACACTTCGAAATATACAAATTGAGATGCAAGAGTGTGTTAGAGATTCAAACCAAGAGCTCAATCGTGTGCCAAGTGCCTCTCCAATGAACTACAAGTGGTCTTCAATGGATTGATTGATTTTGCACTTAATTTCGTGGAGAGAGATGGTTTTTGAGTCTCTTGGGAGGTGTGACGGCGCTAGGGTTCGAGAGATGGTGAAAGTGGGCCGTGCACCTCTATTTATATGGGGTTTCTAGAAGTTACCGTTAGGGTTCAGAAAGATCGGACTAGTCCGTGGTGGTGACCGGACTAGTCCGGTGTGCTGTTTGAAGCAAACCCTAAGTGTCCAGGAATTTCGGACTAGTCCGGTTCAAAACGGACTTGTCCGATTTCGCTACTGGAAACTTTCGGACTAGTCCGATTGTCATCGGACTTGTCCGGACATATGAAACCCTAAGTGTTTAGGATGACAAGTCCGCACTTGGGGGACTTGTCCGATTTAGATCAGGGTGTATATCGGACTAGTCCGTGTGGACACCGGACTTGTCCGAAGTGGATCAGAATGAATATCGGACTAGTCCGGGTCACAACGGACTGGTCCGATTTTGTGTGACTTGTGCATTGATAAGGACTAGTCCGCATTGGGGAGGACTAGTCCGAAGTGGAACAGAAAGAATATCGGACTAGTCCGGTGGTGACCGGACTTGTCCGATCTGGTGCAGAATATGATATCGGACTAGTCCGGCTGATATCGGACTAGTCCGGTCCTGTATAGCTTTGTGCATTGTGTGTGTGTGATTAAGTGAGATTGAGCTCTTGGGTGTGTTTCCTTAACACACTCCATACATACTAAACTACTAATTTCTTCTCCTTGAGCTCAAATTCATTTTCCTTCTCAATTTCCCTCTTTTTGGCACTTTGCTCATTTTTCATCATTTTCCTGCATTCATCTCAATAAAAGGATTAGGATCCCAATTGCTTGTCATAAATCATCCAAAACCCACAAGGGAGTCCTAGATGCACTTTCAGTTACCCCTATTAACAGTCCACTGATCATGTGTCATTAATATGGCATTAATGACATGTAATCAAGTCTTGTAACTGTCGCTTTAACTGTCCCTTGAAAGTCCGAGGTGTTGGAGATCTCTCTGTCTTCTGTTGAAGTCCTAGCTCTGGAAGTTCAACACGTGGCGGCTATGTAGCTTCCCATCATGGGGAGGCACGTCCGGAGCCACTATACACGTGGCAGCACTGGAGCTTCCCTCTACTGGAGGTTAGGTCCGGTGTCACTACACACGTGGCAAGACTGGAGCTTCCCTATGAAGTGAGTTAGGTCCGGCCTTGTGTTACACGTATCAGTGCCAGAGCTAAACAACTGAGGGAGGCGACTCTAGTGCTATGTAACACGTGTGGTCTTGAGAGGTCTTCAACTTGTATAGGTGGAACACCTTAGCTTTTCTTGTGGTATCATGGGTACCCGGTACGTAGGGTACTGATAGGGTGTGTAGAGGAGAGTATAGCAGTGTCAGGGGTGGTGTGGTATGAAGCTCCGGAGTGCATGACCCAGTCAGGACCAGGTGGTGAGAGACTCATCGCGCTGAAGGAGAACGCGAGGGTCTATTAGTCCCAAGTCAGCGGTTAGTCGTGGTGCTGCACCAAAGATGCAGGCTGGCCAACTGGGTTCCCCAAAGCCCAGTAGGCTAGAGCGGACGCCTGCGGCTCGGCCCGCCAGAGGTTGCCATCCACTGTCCACTACTGGTGTAGATGGGTCAGCCGTGTACAGGAGCGACCACACATGCCTGCTGAGGACGAGGCGGGCATGGTGGAGGCGGTGAAGATGGCCCTAGGGAGGGAGGCAGTATGCCCGAACCGCCGATGGTTGTGTCAAAAAAGAAAACAACAGCCGGTCCAGGAGCCAGCATGTCTGATCGGGGTCGAACGACGGACGTCTAAGGTGTGGCATAGGTGTAAAAGCCCGCTTTTCGGAAGAACAGAAACGCAAAAATGCGAACTTAAAAATTTTGAAAGTGGACTTGGAAATCCAAACTCACATGAACCATATGAGTTAACCAATGTTCGCTAAAAATAGGAACTTGTTAAAATTTTACATATAAATCATGGTTGCTAATGTATATTGGAACTTAAGCTGTAAAATCTTTAATTTCCAAGTATTCACATTTTCAATGAAAAAAATTAAAGGAGAAAAGAAAAGAAAATAGAGAGAAAGAAAAAGGAATTATTCCAACCCTAAAATGGGACATTCAAAAAATTCAAATCTACGGCTGTAAATTTTTCCATGACCTTCTAATATTCAAAATTGACTCTCGGTAAAGTTTCAAAAAATTTTGAAGCACATTTTCCGTTTATTGGACACGTACTGAGAGTTTAATCAAAGTCGACTTCAAATTTAAACTTTGTACTTAACCTTGTCCAAATCAATTCCAAATTTTTCCTGAGGTACCTTGTGGTTCAAAAGGTTAACTTCAAAGTTTCAGGATTTTTTAACCTAATCTACTATTTATTTCATTGAGTCAAATATCACCACTTGAATTCAAATTCAAACCTGAGTAAAAATTCAACTTGCTCAGTTCTGAAATCTGATTGCACCATAAAATTCTTCACATTTTATTTAGTCATTGGGCCAAAGTTGAATATTTTTGAAGCATGTTTGCTAGTCCTATTTGAAACTGGAAAAGAGAAGGGAGGAGAGAGTGGGTCCCACATGTCATGTTTATCCTCATGGCCACAAAACCAACTTCACTTCTTCCTCTCCCGGTCCTTATCCACAGCGCCCGACTCCCTCCTTGTCACGCAGCTCCGTCTCCTAACCGGCGCCGCCCCCATGCTCCGCCGGGCCGAGCAGCTCCGTCACCGCGCCACCCGGCTCTGCTAGCGCCGCGCTGCGCTCCTCCTCCCAGCCGCGTCTCCAGACTCTGCACGCCACCGGCCAAGCTTCCCTCTGTCGCGCGCCTGCACCTAGCCACGCGCCGTTCGCCTTCTCCGGTGCCGCACCTCCGCGCCGCTCGATCTGGCCGCGCGCGTGATGCCGCGCACGTCTCCCCGCCCCGCCACCGAGGCCCTGCTCCTTGCTGGCCGTGCTCTTTGCTGCCGCATGCTGCTCGTCGTGCCCTGCTTGTGCAGCATGCTGTGCTGCCACTGCCTGCGTGTCGATACCAGCTCACGGCGTCGTGGCACGCCTCGTCGTGCCGACCGCGGAGAGTGGGTTCCCTTGTACGCGCTGTACACCGATGGCGCTCAGTCCGCTTGCCGTTTCTCCGCACATCGCCGCTGTCCAACACCTCAACCGGTGGTCGACACCCGGCATCGTCGCCCCGTTCCGCGCCATGGATGCACCCAACCAGAGAAGCGAGTGACCAGTGAGATGTATGAGATGCAAGAACACGTCGACGACACAACAACAACGACAATTGGTTCAAGGTTAGATCTGATTTGTGCAAAGATTATTTGAACAGTGCTGCAGCCAAGGTGTTGGAGTAAATGGTTACAAGGCGAGACTAAGTGTGTTGTCGTTCAATGCTGGTCTGTGATGCAGGGGTAGAATGATGTTGTAATCGACCAAGATATGTGCCAAGATGCCCTTTGAATGGTGACGAAGCGACGGAAATCAAGAACACACCCAAGATGTTCGGTGAAATGCCTACAAGGTGAGCCGTGCCCTGAAATGCCTTGCTTGATGTCACTGAAGTCCGTTCGTGGTGACCGTTAATGGTACTCATGTGTTGTCAAGTCGTACATCCATTTTCCGCATTGATATCATTCCTATAGAAATCCCCAAGTTGACCTCCTTTGTCTTTTGAATCGCGTTAGCTTGTCTGTGAGTGCTCGTGATGCTCCACCATGAGCCACGTTGATGTCGTTGACCACATGACTTCGTCGTGACGCTACGAGCCGTCATCGTGCCCTAGCATCGAGATGGAGTATGCCAGTGATGAGTGTGGTGCTGAAACACCAGCACGACTCGTCGGGCAATGGTTGTCAAGCCAAATTAGGTTTAGTCGTTGTGAGAGCGATCGAGTCCTAGGTATAGCCAAGGTCCCCGATAAAATGCCTTCTAGGTCAAACCAAGGTGGTTGGTGATCACTGATGACCTGGAGTAGAGGTATGCAAGAACGTTGCGACGAACAAGGATAACTAGACCAAGGGGAACCTTGGATAAGAGCTCCTTGGTTGTGTCGAGGATGTTCCCTAACCGATCACAGGATTGGTTAACTTGGTGTACCACTTCATCGACGGCAGGTTCGTCGAGTCGCTTATCAACAACTGAGTCGACATCACTAGCCTTAAGACTCACAAGGTGGTGTGCGGGATTCCGCTCACCCCATTGATGAGTCCGGGTTGATGTGGACGTCGCTAAGACGATCTTCTCGAGATGGCAAAGCATGCCTTCACGACAAGGTCTCGCATTATGTTTATGTCCCGATAGCTTACCGAGCTCACCTGGACAAGCTTGCGGGAGACACTACATTAGTGTCATCGTGTAAGCACCTGAACAATGCTTGCGACATTAGTCGTAGCAACTGGTTTACCTAAAAGTGGTTTGAACGTTGTCTTGGAACTCATGCTAGGTTAACAGTGCTTGTAGTGACTTCTTAAGTCCAAGCCATGTTGATCTCAATTCAGTCCCAAGTGTCATTAGGTTCCATCATGGTTCATCCTAAGTCAGGACCCTACGACATCACTGCTCACTTAACTAGGTTTACTCCTTTATGAGTTAAGTCAAGTTCATTGGTCGACTGCTAAATCGCGACCTTCGCCTTGTACACTCCACTCATACTCAAGCTTTCAATGTCCCACCTTGATTTTTGGGTCGTCCTTACACTTCTTCGCCCAACACTTGTTCACCATTCAGAATTTTCAATCTCGCGTGGCATAGCTTGAAGTGTGGTATGCTAAGTTGCAATGTAGCTTTATGTTGTACCTTTCAATTCATACCAACACTACTATGTCCACCTTGACTCATCCTCTGGTTACCCACACAACAGAGGCATATCTGTCCTTCCTAGTCAAACTCCTCGTTCTTAAAGTTTACACAATCCTGTGGAGTCTATTATTAAATTACTTAATTACTTAATTACTTATATGCATAGCATGTCGATAGGAACGTGCTGATAGGTGATCGACAAGAAACATCGCTTGGAGGAAAAGGCCAAGGTGTTTGCACTTGAAATTCCATGGCAGACTCTTTGGAGGCAAGCACAAGACTTAACGACTGACATTGACT
This sequence comes from Tuctoria greenei, assembly GCA_036927565.1. Lineage (NCBI taxonomy): Eukaryota > Viridiplantae > Streptophyta > Magnoliopsida > Poales > Poaceae > Tuctoria > Tuctoria greenei. Next base: position 119,069,927 of record JAYESD010000001.1, read on the forward strand.
TAGCGCAAACTAAGGCAAGCCCCTGTTTGCATTTAAAAGCTTTACCGAGTTTTGCAGTATTTATCACCTTACGTCTTAAGTTTGATATGTGCATTACGTATAGGGTGATTGATACTCCTCTTGCATGACCACAAATCCCAAGGGTTCGTTGGAACGGTTGATAGTTGACCTATAGTGATTGCCATGCTAATGTATAGGGAATCGATAGAAGTCAAGTAGTTGGAATCTACTCGCGAGTAATGTAGGACCTTTCACAGGGGTAAAACATAGCAAACACTTTAGATATGAACCTGAATTTGAGACTGGGCAGGGACTGGATAGGAAGCAATGAGATGTAGTCACGGTTGCGTAGCCCTGCCCTTGTCGATTAAGGCCCATTTCGTGTGCGGTCCATTGGACAAGTTTGAATTGTACCGGTTGCATAATGGATTAATGGGGTCCAATAAACTGATGTAACTTGATGACTGTGGTGCCAAAGCTTGTTTTCAATCCTTGAATGGAGTTGAGAAGGCAAAAGGTGAAGTCTCTTCTAGTGGGCAACTTCGACGTGTTCGTGTAGAAGGCCATTTTGCTCGGGATGAAGGCTTGTTTCGATATTGGGGCCTCTTGTGAAAGGTGGCCATATACGACTAGTACTGAAGTGTTAGGTAGGTACTGATGTAAGTACTCACTGGCGCTTCCAAAAGTGCGTATGTGTCATGTAGTCCGGATGTGTCCTGATTGCAATCACCGTCCCTCGCGGTAATAGAGTACCACTTGTTCGGTGCGCCGTGACGTAGTAAATACTGAAGAAGTCAAAAGAATATGATATATTGAATTATAATTGCTTTGCAACCTTGTATGGCTTAGAGATAGCATAATTACAGTTTACAGTTTCCAAACACTTAACCTAAATAGCATTTGTGCTTTGGGCATGTCACATCATCGATGAAGCGTTTCTTGTTTGATTGTGGAGTCTATGATGTACCGTGCCCGAGGAACGTCAATTGCTACTTAAAACTTGACTCTAAGGATCCACTTGTAGGCGAGTCTACTTATGCTATTCCTAACCTATGTTTAGACTTTACCATGCATATGTCTAGTGAGATGGGTCAGTCTTGTTGAGCCTTATGCTCACGTTTGCGCTTTAACGATTTTTGCAGGTATTAGGTTTATTTCTACTGTTCAGGTTGTACCTGAGATCTCAAGGTATCGAGATAAATCTCATGTGAACCACGCCGCTGCTAAATGTTCTTCTTGTTGCTAGTGAGAAGCGTCCTAGGGCATGGACGTCTTCTCTCCTGCTTAGTTAGGTGATATTATGAGTATGTATTTTTCCGTTGCGTGTGTACCCCTATTGTACACTCTTTTGTAAAGTCTTCTTATTATGAAATGAAAACTTTATATGTTTTGGTATCCTTTTTGTGTGTGCTGTTAGGTGCCACATCGTACAACACCACCCAATGAGATCCTCGGATGTATGGACTCCAGTCCCCATAGACATGATATCAGAGCTTCATTGGGAATAGCACGCTCGAAAAGAGACTATTTTCGAAAACTCCGAAGTAGTCAAGTGAGGATTAGCTATATGCCCATTAAGGACTATTACTAGTATAAGTTATAAAGGTGGTGAACTAATTTGTTATATTATTCTGTAACGACACTCCGTCTTCAAGGTAAGAGGTAAGGTACGCCACCGAGAGTGGATCAATCTCGGTAAACTCTGCATACGACATGTGGTATGTGATATTTCCGTGTCTTGGCACGAAAAGTCAATATGAGTCTCAGAAACTTTCCGTGTTTCTAAGAACATATGACACGCGGTACCCCGGCGTGACACAAAATTAGTGGGAGCCCCCGTCGGGTGGTGTATAACCCGATAGTATGCATCTCTAGAACCACTCATGTTCTATGGGAGCATGCAAAACACGTATGCCTGAGCGTGTAAAAGCCGGTTCGTGCGAGAGTCTTTGCTATACAGACGTAGTACAGCCATGTACCTCGAGACATGACTTCGCTCGAGGGCGACTCACACTAGAGTCGTATGTATTTACTTTCATATATATTATTGTGACTGCCTGTAGTGTTTCCCCGTGCGGCCCTTGAGGTTTGAAGGTGTGAAAGGGGATTGTTTGTCTTCTGCAGGTACACTAACTCTGGTAGCAACCCGTGTAGCAAACGTTTGTGAGTGATCGATATTAGGACCACCTATAGACGTATCCGGATATACCGGGTTAGACTTTTCTTTGTTAAGGCACGTAGTACCGTCAGTATCACAATTGATACTTTGACCATCCCCCATGAAAGAATGGCTTCATCATCATCTTGTAAGATCCAACTACCAGTTGCTAGTAAGTTTTGGGTCAAAGTTTTGACATGGAGAGTGCAATGGGAAGAAGGATGAAGATTAAGGTTGTTGTTCACTCTTGACGGTATCTAGCTCGATTATGTCAAGAGGTGCTTTTAGTGAAACTTCGTAGAACCTAGTAGTGTGCTATATGGTTAAGAAGATCTTCAAGTCCTCTATGATTGTTCTTTGAACAGTATGGGCATGAAAGACTTTTGAATCGATTCCCATCACCAAAAAAATCAACACTAACCCCATTTCTTTCACTACTACAATAAGCCTCGTCGCAGGCGGCTCCAAACCTATTATCACAAAAGGTTTTTAAAATTGCCTGAAACGAAGAGTCTGTGATAATCCACAATTTCACAGGCGTAGAAGTGATACCGCCTGTGAAGGAACATTATCACAGGCGGTTTTTACTTATGCTAGCCGCTTGTGAAGATAAGTTATCACAGGCGGGTGGTGCAGCATATATATCCGCCTGTGATAATTGTCTTAGCAGAGGCGGGTCTTGCAGCATAACTAACCGCCTGTGATAATGTTGTTATCGTAGACGGATGTTTACCTACATCAAGCCGCCTGTGAAGACCTTTTACCACAGCCGGTTTCTACCATAACAGTTACCGCCTGTGATAATTAGGTTATCACGGATGGTTCTTTACCTGTATCTAGCCGCCCATGATAATTGTTTTTCACAGGCATGTCTAGCCGTTGGTTTATAACCGCCTGTCATAAGGTATAACCTATGCAATACTACTGCTGTTATTTCTAATTTCCAGGTCAATTCAATATAATCACAGAACAAACATCAACAATATCATCACAGAACAAAAGTCAACAATATTATCGTCATAGAAGTCAATTTCACTAAAACAATATACATATGTACAAGTTACACATACAATTCATCTAATAGTTTACAAGTTTTTACTAAAAACTGTTTCTATTGGCATAGTCGCAAAGTTCTGGCACATCAGCTGCTGCACCATTCTCATCAAAGAACTTCCCTGTTTTGTGCAAAATTTCGCGACGAATGAACTGACAGAGTTCAGAAGCAATCCCATTGGCTCCTCCATCAAGAATACTTCTACAAACCGGCCATTCTTCATTCAGATTCTTCATGTGCTGCAATATAACACATAACAAGGTTTAGAATATGTTGGTTTGAACAATCTCAAAGTATAGATCAAAGTGAGAGTATACAGGAATTTAGTTGGTACTTTTGGAGCAGTTGTACTATGATCAATTGAATTTTCAAGTTGGAATCAAAATAGGAAAATAATGTTTCTGGTAATATTGAACTGCAGAGAATATAAGTATTAAACTATGCTAGTTACAATGAAAATGAAACTCAAAAGTAAGAAAATAATGTATCGACATTAATGATAACATACATCCTCACGATTCACTCTATATACGCCGGTGGACCGAAGATGCTCGCATACATAATACCCGCATAAGACACTCCCAGCAGGCTGCTTCGGACAAGTATACTACGTTTTAATGTCCAATGCATTCGTATTGGAAGGTCTCTCACCACCAAGCTGTTCTGCGTAAAACCGCCAAGCGCTGTAATACAAGAAATGTCATATAAAACATGTCAACATATTCTAAATGTGTGTAAATTAAAATTATTGAATAAACGTACAATTTCAAAATGGAAAGGAAATCTTTGTAACGATCTTGTGGGAAATCGACTGAGTCTAAGACTGTTGCCTTTCCCTGCATTGGCTTGATGAAGATCACTATGTAGTGATCACTTCAAACACACAAACACACATGTTAACAATTACCAATAACTGCTATTTCAATGTCATGTGTCGAACTTACTCGAAGTGGTACGGAGCCTTTACGAGGTCCTTGCCGTCTCTGACAAAGTTAAACATTGCATGTCCTATGTAAGCTCCAACTTCTGTCCTTTTATCCTTCTTAAGTTTTGCGATTGCTTTTTCAAATTTTTTTTTTCATGTGCTTGAACTGTTCTAAGTTTCGATCCGCCTTGACGTCGAATAGCGCCTTTGCAATCGTAGTAGGGTCAAGGATACCTGTCTTGTGAGCCAACTTTTCATTATCCATGTATTGCATCCTATAGATGAAGTCCTGAATTGTTATAATATCATGAAATGCATATGCGTGTAGTAAGAAAAGCAAATAAGAAATATTAGAGCACTTACGAGCACCAGACGAGCAGAAGGTTGATTTCGAGCATGCCCCGATGCAAGAGGGGACGCAACTCTTCAAATAAAATGACTCGTCTATCTTCTCCAGTGCTCCAGAATGCTTGTTTTGGAATACGAAATGTGACGCAATTAAGACCATATCTTGTGCTGGCAAGGATGTACCACTCATGCATTCTTCTGAGCGAGACGGGTTGTTTGCTAAGTTGTACGGATGTCATGAGCGTCTTCCCATTCTTAAATTTAGGAGGAACATCCTTAAGCTTGTATATTGGAACTCCTGGTTTAACTAAAGTTGTCCGCCGATTATACATGACACCATCTTCTTCCCACTCCTCGATATTTCCTAATTCTGGCTCATGAGAAGAACGAGATGCACTCGATTTTATAATATTTTCCTACATAGTTTCCAAATACTTTTACACTTCTGATGAAGGTTTCTTATTTTCGTATGGGCTAACTTTGATCGGCAATAATGATCGAGGAGTAGTCGTCGGAAGTTGGACACTGGCTTGTTGAACCTGTTGTTCAACTGATTGCTCTTTACTCCCAGCAGCTGGCTCTATTACTACTTCAAGTTGTTGCTCAACTGGTTGCTCTTTACTAGCAATAGCTTGCTCTGGTACTGCTTGAAGTTGTTGTCCAACTTGTTGCTCTTGGATATCTTTACTAGCAAGGTTACTATCATCCTTGCTGAGACATAGGGGGAGTGGATCTTCCTGGATTGGGAGTGGATCTTCATGCACTTTCGCCTAAGAAATGGGGTTGCAGTATTTGGAGATGCGACATGCCTAGAAATTGGCTCATCGTCCAACACGATATCGCGTCGGTGCCAAAGGATTAACCGGTTGACAGCCTGTCCCACAGTCGCGATCCCCTTAGGTGTGACGTGGTCTATTTCATAATCTTCATAATCATTATCAATGATCTGAAGAACTTGCACCACAGCATAATACAACTGAAGTGGATTCCCGTTGACGTCACGATCAGGCTTTGCCATAGCAGTGGCAACCTGTTTGGTTTTGTTCCCTGCTCTGCCTATCGGGACAAGAAGACGACAAGATTTGTTGTTAGCAATATCATCGACAAGGAACTTATGGGTTGACCCTGAGCCTGGCACAGAACCAACGCTACTAGGGTAGGCAGTTGGAGATACTAATTGCCCCTTTTGCACCGGAACCATCACTGTACTCGATGCCACTAATTGTCCCGATTGTCTAAGTTATTCCATTATTTCTTGCATATTTTTTTGACCTTTTGAGCAATCGTTTCATCAAGTGTTTTCTTAAACTTCTCACGTCTTCTATATGTGTCTTTATCTTTAGGAAAACCATCTAGCCAAGACATTTGAGAAGAGACCGCTCGAACCCGTCCGCTGTGTTCAGAGTTTCCTAAGATAGCGGTAAGTTGGTCATTCTCCCTCTTCGGCTTGAAGAGACCCTTCTGTTGCTTTTCATTTACTTCTTTCATTTTATCCTCTACTTCATTCAAAGAGTCGGGCTTTTCAAGTTGGCCCTCGTCGGTCAAACCTGACCGAGCAAAGACCCACCATTGAGTTCGCTCATCGCACCCTTCTAATGGGTGAGGATTTCCCTTACTGGTAATTTCGTCTAATATCTTATTCCATTTTTGGACTTTGGGGCCATATCCGGCAGACCCCAAGCGATGATGGTATTTGTTCTTTTTTGCAAGCTCTGACCTAGTTGCACTTAGAGCTTTAGCATCAGGTGTGCTCTTTTGACGAACAAACTATTGCCACTGAGCTTGTGTGATTTTCCCATCTTCCTCAGGCTAGGCACCTTATCGACCTTAACATAAGCATTCATTTCACTCTTCCAGCCACGAAACTTCTGGCCGCAAGAGATCAATGTTTCTTTCTTTATTGCTTCTTCTGTGCTTTTCGGGAACTTGAATTGTTTCTTTACCCTTTCCCACAACTCATTCTTGGTCCGCTCGGGTAAATTCCTCCAATTCTCGGTTGTGATCGGCACAACCTCCCTAACAAGAAAACCGCATGCATTACGGTACTTGGTAACTGAATCCAATGGTTCTTGGGGAAGCCCACCTGGACCGACCCTTGTTATGTACATGATGCGGTCCAATGGACCCTGATTGGGACCTCGTTGCCCTCGTTTCCGCTTGAGTGAACTGAGGATTCATCTATTGGAGAACCTTCTGTAGTTTTAGGAACCGATGTAACCTCATTGTCTTCGCGATTAATCTAGGTAGAAAAAAATTATAAGACTTCGTATACTTGACAACCAACATTAACTTGAATTGCTAAAGTTAAGATTCGTGATCCATACCTTGTCGGCAAGATCATATTCCGGGTCTAGATCCACTGAAGTCTTTTTAATTTTTATATTCGCAAAAGGATCCGATGGACTGTGATAGGAGCCTGAACTGCTGGAGTCAGTAAACTCCATATTGTCTTCTTTATTGTTACTACCAGGACCAGTCTTCTTAGGGCTTTCCATGCTAGATTTAATAAGACAAAAAATCTAATAAATAGCATATTAACTCTACATGAAGTGTTTCATGAAGAAAAAGATGGAAGCATTCTAGGATTCGACAAGGCATTCTAGGATTTAAGGCGACTGACCAAAAGGTTCCTATACATTGCGAGGGTGACAAGCATGTTAAAGTTGCTCACCAGCAATGGCAATTTTATCTTCTTATTATAAATAGGCTAGCTTCGTTCAGAGTAGAGACCACGTTCTTGAGGTTTACTAGGTGGCGCCTAGCTCCGGACCTATAACTGATCAAGCAAGAGACTGATAGCAGCAGCAACAACTAGCAAGCTCACTTTACACCGACAACCCAAGGCATTCTTGTATCATAGAGATCGGCAGCATATGCTCAGACTCCATCGCCACACCTAGTGGTACCTAGATATGGGCGTGAGGATGCTCTTGGCATCACAAATGAGGTTGCCAGCAACTTGTTTGGCTTCAGAGCTAAATATAGCATAACTTTGGTAGCACAGATTAGCTACAATTGCTCAAATGAAGCTGATGGAGCCACAAGTGCAGACATCTTTGGTAGCACAGATTAGTTATAATTGCTCAAATGAAGCTAACTTAGAGAAATAAAAGCAAACTTAGCCAAACTTAGTCTAGCATAGCTAACTCTAAGCAAAAGTAGCCAATTATAGCTAAATATAGCATAACTTAGTCAAAATTAGTCAAGTATAACTATATCTAATGTAACTTTGCCAAAATTAGCCAAATTTGCTCAACTTAACCAAATATAGCTAAATCTTGCCCCTAATAGAGAATTATGTGGCAGATGCAAGGCCGATGATAGAAATAGGGAATATATTGCTGTTACTAACTACCAATTTCAGAGTTTCGAACACACAGAACCAACTACCAATTTATTGTGATATAACCATCCACATAAATCTTGCCCCACCGAACCCTAACCAAAGATGCCACCGAACTTGACAGTTTTTCGAATTCCACCGAACCCTAACCAAGGATGCCTACCATTTTCCAATTCCCAAACCCTAACCAAGGATATGCAAGGCGGTGGCGAGGGCGGTGAGGGAGGCGGCATGGCGAAGGAAGATGGAAGGTCAAAGGGTTTAGGGTTTACCTTGAAGCTCGACAACTATGGCAATGGCTTCGCTCGGCATACCTGGAAGTGACGAGGGCGAAGCTCGGCGGCGAACACTTGGCGGCAAATGAACTTTTGGCAGCCTAACGGCGTCTAAGTGTTTCACTCAGGTTAGGTTTTCCTGACGCTGCCGAGGGGTATATATAGACTCCCATTTTCTCAGGCGGATTTTAAGTGCCGACGACCTGAGAAGATGGTTACCTCAGGCGGGTTTTACTTAGAGAAGATAGGATTATCTCAGGCGGTTGGTAAGTAACACCCGCCTCTGAAGATATTTACTTCTGCTTAATTAATATTCTTGATTAAATGTGGGTCCTTTAAAAAGGCAAAATTCCACTTTCTTGTAATATTATTGATAAGTAAAGGTTACTGTTAAATTTCACTTCATAAATCCTTTGAAATTGGTCAGAACATAAAAAACATACAACAAATGCTATTTTTCATTTTTCTATCTTGATGAATATAATGCCTTTTTCATTTATTTTTTCAGTGGACATTTTTACTCATCATACCAACCTCTATGATTTTTTTCAGATTTTTTAAATTTTTTTTGAATCATTGTGTGTTCATAATTTGATGAATGCCTCATATGTATATGAGCATTTAGTTAGAATGATGGATAATTTGAAGTTTGACATGTTGGAATGCTTTTAAAAAAATTAACAAAATTCATACATGTATAAATGATGCAAATATGTTCATACAAACAAATTTGAGTGAAGGATATTTTTTTATGAGATACATAAATGTGAATAATATGTGAGTAGAAATTAATTTGATATTTACCAAAACATTACAATGTCAGCTATACAAGTTTTAAAATATTTTTCTCAGGTGGTAGATGTTAATTTTATACAAATGTAGAAGAAAGAATCATCGAATTTAAACACAATTTGTAGAATCTAAACATGTTTGAGTATTTATATTGGAATCTAAATAAAAAAGAAGCAAGGGATAAGGAAACTGAAGAACAGTATTGGGCATTATCTCAGGCGGTTGGTAAGTAACACCCGCCTGAGATAAACTTCTTCTCAGGCGGTTGGTAAGTAAAACCCGCCTGAGAAAAATTTAAACACCGCCTGTGAAAAACGGACGCCTACATAAAGACCCCTCACCTTTGGATGTGTCGACGACCATACGCAACCTTTCTTTTCCCCGAGGCGCGACCTTTCAATGCGTGGTAAACCAACTGCTCCACGCGGCCCTTATTAAAGACGCGCCATCACCCTTGAGTTCTCCACAAGCGTGTCACTCACTTTGAATCCTTTTCTTCGTCTTCCTCCGCTCCGACGACCCAACACCACTATGGCCGACCTTCCGCCGCCAAGCCCTCCGAGGGAGCCACCTTGCAAGAAACAATGTTGCAGCACCCCCGAGAGGATCAACACCCAGCAGCGCCTCCTCATGGCGCGAGAGGCGTACAACAATACGTCTCGCGCCATGAGTGCCTTGGGGCTGGGTACCCTTCCACAGTATCCTGGAATTGGTACTACCATCGGCCACTACCTCTATGCCCTCACGGGGGTGGCTGATCGTCTCAACATTCTGTTCATGACGATGGCCCAGGTTCTTGGCCCCGAGGGCCGCAGAACGCTGGTGGAGGCGACGGCTAGCAACCTCGGCCTCGGGGTTGCACCGCCGGTGCAGCCGATGCAGCCGGTGAAACCGGCCCTGTCTCCTATTGCACCGGCGCCAGAGTCGCCGCCAGAGGACGAGGAGAAGGAGGAGGAGGAAGAGGATTAGGAGTAAGAGTAGGATTTAATTAGTTTTTCTTTGTTGTTTTTAGTTGCTTTTGTTTTGTAAATATTGTTAATGACTAAAATCTAACTTTGTTCATCTATGTGATTGAATATTACTTATGTATCTTGTGTGTTCTTTTGTGAGATGTGTAATTGAATATTGTTAATGAATGAGTATCTTGTGTGTTCTTCAACTTTGTGAATCAATGAATGAATGTGTAGTGTGTTCATCATGTTCCTCAAACATGGTATCATAAGGTAATTATCTCAGACGGTTGTTAATTCAAACCCACCTGAGAAGAAGATTATCTCAGGCGGTTGGTAAGTAATACCCGCCTGAGATAAAGATCTTCTCAGGCGGTTATTAAGTACCAACCGCCTGTGAAGATATTTACTCCTTCTTAATTAATATTCTTGATTAAATGTGGGTCCTTTAAAAAGGCAAAATTCCACTTTCTTGAAATATTATTGATAAGTAAAGGTTACCATTAAATTTCACTTCATAAATCCTTTGAAATTGGTCAGAACATAAAAACATACAATAAATGCTATTTTTCATTTTTCTATCTTGATGAATATAATGCCTTTTTTATTTATTTTTTCAGTGGAAATTTGTACTCATCATACCAACCTCTATGAATTTTTACAGATTTTTTTAAATTTTTTTGAATCAATGTGTGTTCATAATTTGATGAATGCCTCATATGTATATGAGCATTTAGTTAGAATGATGGATAATTTGAAATTTGACATGTCGGAATGCTTTAAAAAAAACGAACAAAATTCATACATGTATAAATGATACAAATATGTTCATACAAACAAATTTGAGTGAAGGATCTTTTTTTTGTGAGATACATAAATGAGAATAATATGTGAGTAGAAATTAATTTGATATTTACCAAAACATTACAATGTCAGCTATACAAGTTTTAAAATATTTTATTCAGGTGGTAGATGCTAATTTTATACAAATGTAGAAGAAAGAATCATCGAATTTGGACACAATTTGCAGAATCTAAACATGTTTGAGTATTTATATTGGAATCTAAATAAAAAAGAAGCAAGAGATAAGGAAACTGAAAAACAATATCAGGCATTATCTCAGGCGGTTGGTAAGCAATACCCGCCTGAGATAAACATCTTCTGAGGCGGTTATTAAGTACCAACCGCCTGTGAAGATATTTACTTCTTCTTAATTAATATTCTTGATTAAATGCGGGTCCTTTAAAAAGGCAAAATTCCACTTTCTTGTAATATTGATAAGTAGAGGTTACCATTAAATTTCATTTCATAAATCCTTTAAAATTGGTCAGAACATAAAAAACATACAACAAATACTATTTTTCATTTTTCTATCTTGATGAATATAATGCCTTTTTCATTTATTTTTTCAGTGGACATTTTTACTCATCATACCAACCTCTATGAATTTTTTCAGATTTTTTTAAAATTTTTTTGAATCAATGTGTGTTCATAATTTGATGAATGCCTCATATGTATATGAGCATTTAGTTAGAATTATGGATAATTTGAAGTTTGACATGTTGGAATGCTTTTAAAAAAATTAACAAAATTCATACATGTATAAATGATACAAATATGTTCATACAAACAAATTTGAGTGAAGAATCTTTTTTTTTATTAGATACACAAATGTGAATAATATGTGAGTAGAAATTAATTTGATATTTACTAAAACATTACAATGTCAGCTATACAAGTTTTAAAATATTTTGTTCAGGTGCTAGATGTTAATTTTATACAAATGTAGAAGAAAGAATCATCAAATTTGGACACAATTTGCAGAATCTAAACATGTTTGAGTATTTATATTGAAATCTAAATAAAAAGAAGCAAGGGATAAGGAAACTAAAGAACAATATCGGGCATTATTTCAGGCGGTTGGTAAGTAATACCCGCCTAAGATAAACATCTTCTCAGGCGGTTATTAAGTACCAACCACCTGTGTCGACGTCCGTGCGCGACCTTTCGTTTCCCCGAGATAAACTTCTTCTTAATTTTTATTCTTGGTTAAATATCTTCTCAGGCGGTTGGTAAGTAAAACACGCCTGAGATAAAGTTAAAAACCTCCTGTGAAAAACCGACGCCTATATAAGGACTCCTCACCACAGTCAAAACGCAACCCTGGAGAATTTATATCAATGCCGCAAGGCTGTTGAATTTCCCTTGCGCCGCGCCGCCGCTCCACCGCCCAGCCCATACTGCCGCGCCGCTACTCAACCCCATACCACCACTTCTCCACCCAGCCGTCCCACCTTGCTGATGCCTCCCCACAGTGCTGACGCCTCTGCAAGGTAAATGTAGTTTCCTTACTTTTTTTGTATATTTTAATTAGTTGATAAGCTGTTAGTCTTCTGTGTTCTGGTATATAGATTCTGTCCTTTTGCATGTGTAAGGACTGTATGGATTGTGTTCTGGTATATTGATGTATGGACTATATGGATTGTTTCCTTTTTGTGTGTTCTGCTATTTTGGTCTTTTATATATTGATGTATGGACTATATGGATTGTTTCCTTTTTGTGTGTTCTGCTAGTTTGGTCTTTTATATATTGATGTATGGACAATATTGTAATAATCTTATTGTAGTTTGTACCAATTATGTGACATGAATATGATGTTTACTTAACAGATACTATTGTAATATATATAAGATGCATGAAGTTTACCCAAACTTGTAATTGTAGTTTTATGTGTTTTCCTTTTCAATATGCTACATGTCTGTGCGTACCTCCTGCTTGTATATATTTCGAAGGAGTGATTAGGGTTAGCTTTCTAGGGAGATGGTTTTATAACTCACCCATTTAGTTACCATCGTTGGATGGGATCCGATGTCAAGATATAACAGACCGGATCCCACCCAAACCTATCCCATGCTGTTGGGCCTGTTTGCCCCACGACTTCAATCCTCCACCCCCGATTGCTGCTTCCGACGCCTTCGACTCCGTCCGCCTCAAGCTGCAGTAGGTTTGGGCATTGGCGACCATACCTTCTCGTTGCTAGGTGACATCAATGTTGGTAGAGTGCAGAAGCCAGCAACAGGGCCATCTGCAAGCGGCAGCGAGGTCGGGAAATGACATCGGTGGTGTAAGGCGGCACCGGGGCCAGCTGCAGGTGGCGACAGGGACGGATATAGTGTTGGAGGCACCGGGGCCAGCTGCCGGCGGCGGCGAGATCGAAAGACGGAGGTGATGACCGGAGCCACGGGCGACGGTGCGCGCCGATCGGTGGAAAGTCGGCGGCAATCACCGAAGTGGCGAAGTGGAGCCGTGCCACGCTCCAGCAGGGCGCCTCTCAATCGCGTCAGGTATGGGGTGGTGGCAAAAATCCACCCGTACCCGTACCCGCACCCGTCGAGTGCAATACCCGTCGGGTTCCCGTACCCACGGGTATAATTGCCATCCCTAGGTCCCACCCAGACCTAGCCCATGCCACTGGGCCTGTTTGCCCCACGACTTCAATCCTTCACCCCCACCTCAAGACATCGCCCGTGTCCTACATTAGTCACCCTAATCATATTTGTTATGTCTTTGTAAATTCATTTTATAGAAGACCTTTAGAGAATATTTGTGGCCAAATTTTGTAAATCTGACAAAAATTCTATTATTGAAGCATGGACCGTCGAGCGTGGATGTATAACATGCCAAGACCCGATTCTATGTACATTCATAATGTTGCAAATTTTATTGAAGCATCCAAGATACATGCGAAGTTGCAAAAGATAGATGATATATTATGTCCATGTATCGACTGCGAAAATAAGATTGCTTGGACGGATACTATAGTAATCCAATCTCATTTGGTGAAAAGAGGTTTAAAAAAACTACACAATATGGACAGAGCATGGTGAGTTAAATACATATGATGTGGATAAAGATGATGAGAGAGGTTCAGATGATGATAATGTTCATATCAATGATGGTAGTGACAATCAAGCTGGTGATGACGATGATGAGTTCGATTGTGAGGAGATGTTGCGTCACATTGAACCATATGTATTGACTTCTATGGGAGCAAGCAAAGGTTTAAGTAAAATGGAGACATTGCAGAATGCGGCGATGGAGCTTTTATATGCTGAATCAAACGGTTGTGGTAAAGAGTTGACTACATTGCGTGCAGTCTTAGAACTACTAAAGTTGAAAGCTACGCACGGATGGACTAATTGTAGTTTCTCTGATCTTTTGAATCTTCTGGCAGAAATTCTTCCAAATCCAAATAAACTGCCCAGAAGCACTTATAAAGCGAAGAAACTTCTTTGCCCGATGGCACTAGGTGTGACAAAAATACATGCTTGTGTGAACCATTGTATTCTGTATCGCAAAGAGCATGAGCTCACAACTAGATGCCCCATTTGTGGTGTCAGTAGATATAAGAAGGACTACAATCACCAATATGTTACCAACATGAAAAAGACTTAGAAGAATAAGAAGTTTATTATTGGTCCTGAAGGTGACGATGATGATACTTCTGTCGATGCAGACAGGAAGAATAAGAGAAAAATTTCTGCCTTGGTGATGTGGTACCTTCTGGTAATTATCGCTTGAAGCGTTTGTTCTCAAACCCTAGGGAGGTTGAACTTATGCGTTGGCATTCCGAGCAACACAAGAAGAATGAAAAACATATACAACACCCTGGTGATGCAACGCAGTGGAAAAATTTTGATATTCAGTATCAAGAATTTGCGAAGGAAATTAGAAATGTGAGGTTTGCCTTGGGTACAGACGGAATGAATCCGTTTGGTGAAAAAAGGAGCATACACAGCACATGGCCCGTGGTCTTAACGATGTACAACCTACCGACGTGGTTGTGTCACAAAAGGAAATATATCTTGTTATCTGTTCTTATCCAAGGTTCGAAACAACCCATCATTGAAATTGATGTGTTCTTGGAACCTTTAATGGAAGATATGGCAAAATTGTTGAATGACGTACATGGGATGAGTACAAGCAGGAGTATTTCACGCTAAGAGCAATGATATTCGTTACCGTGCATGATTATCCTGGACTGTTTACATTATCGGGACAAATGAAAGGGAAGAAAGGTTGTGTTAGGTGCGTGGATAGAACTGGAGTTCTATACCTCACTTCATCCAGAAAGACGGTGTACATGAGACACCGACGGTTCTTGATAGATACACACAAGTATAGGAAGATGAAAGAACAATTTGATAACAAAATCGAAAAAGATACTACACAAAAACCTTACAGTGGAAAACTTGTGTTTTAAATGGTCAAGAACATTCATATTGCTTTCGGTAAGGGCAAAAATAGTAAAGGAATTAAGAGAAAAAAAGTACATCTTCGGATGATACAACTGACATGGCTTTCAAGAAACAATCAATTTTTTTCAAGTATCTTCCGTATTGGAAGAATTTGGAATTTTGCCATAGTATTGATTTGATGCACATTACAAAGAATGTACTTGACAACACCATTGGGACCTTGCTGGACATGCCGAGGAAAACAAAGGACGGATTAAATTCACGTATGGACCTAGTAAATCTTGATTTGAGACCAGAGCTTCATCCAGTAGACAAGACGAACGGGAAGCATTACCTTCCCCCAGCCAGCTACAACTTGACGCTAGAAGAGAAAAAAGCAATTTGCGAATGCTTGCGTGGGATCAAAGTGCCCACGAGTTTCTCATCCAATATCCGCAAACTAGTCTCGATGAAAGACTTGTCTTTATACGGTAATAATTCTCACAACTGTCACATGATGATGACAGTTTTCCTTGCCATTGCAATAAGAATCATCAAACCTGAGCATATAAAAGTTGTCATCACACGTTTGTGTTACTTCTTCAATGCAGTATAGCAAAAGGTGATAGCACGTGAAGATTTAGACTATCTAAAAACATACATTGTCGAGACAATGTGAAAGCTTGAGATGTGTTTCCCACCATCCTTTTTCGATATGCATGTACACCTAATCATACATCTCGTTGATCAGATAAAAGCATTGGGGCCACTATATTTACATCATTGGAGAGATATTTAGGAGTATTAAAAGGTTATGTGTAGAACCGTGCTCACCCAGAGGGTTCAATTATGGAAGGATACACCACTGAAAAAGTGATTGAGGGTTGCGCTGATTACATCAAAGATGGAAAATCGATAGGTGTGCCTATACTGGTACATGAGGGTAGACTACGTGGGAGAGGCAAAGTGGGTAAGAAAACTTTTATCGTTCAAGATTACAAGAATGTACACCGTGCACATTTTGGTGTACTACAACAGCTCGCAATAGCTGAGTCGTACATCGAGGAACATCAAATTGAGCTTCGTGATAAAAACCAAGACCGCACAGAGGACTGAATCATGAAAGAGCACAGAAAATGTTTCACTGAATGGTTAATGGACAAAAATATACCATACGGAAACACTATAGAAGAGGCAACAATGAAGAAGTTAGCTTCTGGCCCATCTGCTTTGGTGACATCATGGCAAGCATATGACATTAATGGTTACACATTTTACACTAAAGAAAAAGACAGTAAGAGTGTTACACAAAATAGTGGTGTTCATATTGAGGCTTATGATTCACAAGGGCAGAAGACCACATACTTCGGGTTCATAGAGGAAATATGGGAACTCGATTATGGCGAAAGAATGGTAATGCCCATATTTAAGTGCCAATGGGTCAAACATCCTGATGGTGTGAAAGTGGGCAATTACGGGCTGACGCTGGTAGACTTGAATAAAGTGGGTTATAAAGATGACCTGTGGGTTCTCGCCGATAATGTTGCACAAGTTTTTTATGTTCAAGATCCAGAAACTGCGAAGATGCACGTAGTTGTTTCTGGAAAGCAAAATATTGTTGGGGTTGAGAATGTGGTAGATAATGAAGAGGAATATAATTAGTATGAAGAGATGTACCTTTTAACTGTACCAGAAAACATCAAGTGCGTAGAGAGAAGCATTAAAAAGAATTTGAAACCCTATATGCGAGAAGATGTCAATGCTGGAAAAAATGTATATAGCAATGCGAGATGATATATATTGTATATATTTGTATCTTTTGAAATCAACTTAGAATAGTGTTCTATTTCAGCTTTAGATAGCATGTTTCGAACATTATTAAATTCAGCTTCCGTTTCGAGCTCCTGTCAAGCTAATCCCTTCACAGCAAGCTCTTGTAGATGCAATTAACACCCGAGACTCATCATTTGGATTGTTAAAAGCATCAATTGAAGTCTGACGATACTTCCCGTCCATTTGAGGGCTTGTTTGGATAGGAGTACACCCAAACAAGCCCTGCAAGATTTCTTTCTCTTCTCTCCATTTTGATAACTTACGAAGATGCTATTTTATCAGTTCTAATGGCTGAATATATTGACTACAACAATACCATCTCTCTTAGTGCTTTACACAAGCAACAAAACGTACAACTTCAATCACAAATCTTGTTTGTACCATTTTCATAGGAATTTGACCGTAATCTTTCAAGCATAGATTTATCAATAATTGAAGCTTCCTCATCAGACATGTTAATGATAGTTACAAGGGAAGGGTGTGTCGAAGCTAACGAAATCTCAACGGGACTGAAGACAAAGAGATGCTGCATATGATTGACAATGTCCAGGTTAGACAACATGAAGCTATGATGACAGCCTTCAACAACATGAAAAGTGATGCCAAGGTTATGCTTGCATCAACCAAGACATGTTGTGAGGGTATAACACTTGTTAGGGCAAGCATAACCTTGGCCAAAATCAGAAATCATGCCACCGTTGATTACTCTGAAGGCGCCATGGATTACTCTGAAGTTTACTGAGTACACACGAAGAAAACTTCAGAGTAATCCATGGCGGCTTTAGAGTAATCCACGGTGGCGTGATTTCTGATTTTGGCCAAGGTTATGCTTGCCCAACAAGTGTTATACCCTCACAACATGCCTTGGTTGATGCATGCATAACTTTGGCATCACTTTTCATGTTGTTGAAGGTGTCATCATAGCTTCACACTGTTTAACCTGGACATTGCCACTCATATGCAGGATCTCTTTATCTCCAGTCCGATTCAGATTTCGTTAGCTTCGACACATTCTTCACTTATAACTACCATTAACATGTGTGATAAGGAAGCTTCACTTATTTGATAAATCTATGCTTGAAAGACTAAGATTAAATATCTATGAAAGTGTAAAAACAAGATTTGTGATTGAAGTTATTTTCTTACTCGCTTGTGTGAAGTACTAAGAAAGTGGGTACTGATTTTTAGTCAATATATTTAGGCATTAAAACTGAGAAAGGAGCATCTTCCTAAGTTTTCGAATGGACAAGAGGGAAAGAAATCATTCAAATGGATGGGAAAATCCTTCCAATGATCATCATGCTTCAAATTGATGCTTTCAACAATTCAAATGATGAGCCATGAGTGTTACTTGCATCTACAATAGCTTGCTGTGCAGGGATTAGCTTGACAGGAGCTTAGCAGCATCAGAGGCGGTTATTAAGTACCAACCGTCTGTGAAAAATTTAAAAACCGATTATGAAAAACTGACGCCTACATAAAGACCCCGTGGAGGCACAACTCTGCCCAGTCCCACATCGCGCCACGAGGTACCTAAGTAAATTCGCATAGTTTCCTTACTGTGCATTGTATGCTACCTTTTTCTTTGTATATTTTCATAAGCTGCCAGTTTTGTGTGTTGGTATATGGATTGTGTCCTTTTGCATTTGTGTACATATGCGTTTGGACTCAATAATTTGGAAGTTTGGAAGTTTGGTCTTTCAGATAATGATGTCTCGGGCGTGTAGCCGATTGAAGGAGGAGCGCTTGGCATGGCGCAAGAACCATCCCCATGTATTTACATATGGCACACCGGTCGCATGGTTGTATATACATATGTATCTATAATGGACTGATGAACTTAACTATAGTTTGTTTTTCCGTCTTGTTTGTTTTTGGTATTTTCAATTTCTCTGCGTAGGGTTTCTCTGCGAAGCCTGAATCGGGAGATTTATTGAAGTGGCAGTGCATCTTCCCCGGTAAAGAAGGGGTAGGTCATGAAGAACAAGCACAGTATGAGTTTAACCATCGTCCTCCTATTAATAAATTTCTTTTGCAGACTGAAAGGGAAGATGGTTACTACCCCCTGACAATCTCCTTCTCTGAGGATTATCCCTTGGTGCCTCCAAGATGCGCCTTTCCAAGTGGGTTCTTCCACCCAAATGTCCATCGTTCGGGAGCACTCTGCATCGGGATTCTTGATCAAGAGACTGTAAGATAGACCTATTTTTCTCATGTAATTAATACTTAATTGTTTTCGAACTTATTTGAACTGGTTTCTTATATTGCTTAAATTATATTTCGTAGGGGTGGTGCAGTGCTTTTACAATCAAAACTATACTACTTTAAGTTCAGCGTTTGCTGCATCAGCCAAATGTGCCCGATGTTGAAAATGATTGCTATAATCTACTTATCAAAGTTAGATGACACTTTGACTTAGTGACCATTGTAGGTTATTCATTCCTCCAACATTTGTTAATTTAAATAATGTTAATATTTCAGGATCTAACGGAATATAAGAGACGTGTTCGGGAGCAAGCAGGACGGTACAATTTAGATTGATCGATGGGAGCTTCATCGTCGATCTACAATGAATGTAGCATGATTTTTGTTTTCTACTTGACAGGGTGCTTCATCGTCATTGTTTGCAGCTGTTACAGAGAGAGGCTCACTTAAACTTGTGCTCAGTGTGTAAAGATGTTATCTTTAATAAATTGTAAAGCCTCTAATGGTGTATTATCACAATTAAGCCAGCCTCACTGGTGATCGAGCATTTCCTATAATGCATTACTGTACTAGTATCCGCTCATCTGTGTTTTTTTTCTGATACAATTTCCCCTGCAATGACTACATACGGTTGTGATAATTGCAACGACTACATCCCTATAATTTCAATGAAAACCTCTTGTGATAATTGAACAACTACATACGGTTCTTAAACAATGACCGCCGGTGAAAATACATGATCTTCTCAGACCGTTGTTAATGAAGAACCACCTGTGAAGTTCATTACATTACAGACGGTTATTAATTAAGAACCACCTGTGAAGATCATGTATTTACCCAGGCGGTTGTTTCTTAAAATCTGTCTGTAATATTATTTTATTGCAGGCGGTTCTTAAGTAATAACTGCCTGAGAAGATCGAGTATTTACCCAGAAGGTTGTTTTTTAAAATCCGCCTGTGTTGTTCTTTCATCACAGGCGGTTATTATATCATTCGTCATCACAGTCGCATATTTTTAAGGACCACCTGTGTTTGAAAAATTGAGGTGCCTGTAAAAATACTTTTTGTAGTAGTGTTTGAAACATTGGACCAACTTTAGTGGTTTGCCCTATCTCTTCGTAGAAAGCTCTTCCATGCCTTTGTGATACATTTTCGGAAAGGTGAGGAGCTAGACTACAATTTTGTAATTCAATATTGCCCCAAATTCAGATAAGAAGTATTTAAACACTTGAGTTAAAAACTGGAACAAGACTATATGTACTACCTGAACCAACTTGGAAAATTGTTAAACTTGGAACAGCCATAACTTTTAAATTAGAACAGCAACATGGGCATATATATACATGCCTGGAAAGCTTAATGAATCCTCTAACGAGTTTCTATTTGACTCTGAGTCTAAAACTCATATTAACAAGGTCTAAATTGAAGTGTCGTTTAAGAGGTTCTGGCAGCCCGGAAGAGGGGACAGAATCTGAACTCTTCACCAATTGAATCATAACTTTTTGCATACTTCACCTCTGAAGGCCTACTTTATGTGGTTGGAAAGTGTAGAGAGTTATCTACAACGTTTCTATAGAACTCCAGAGCAGAATACATATCTAACATACTCAAAATTTCAAACTTCTAAACTTGATCAAATCTGGACAGCAAGTGGACAGTCCTGTATACAGTTACAGTTTCTCGCATACCTCACTGTAGAATTGTCGAATGACTTCATGTGATGCATTTCTGGAATCCTGAGGATGTGTGTAACAATTTTGTAATACATTGTTTCAGCATATATCAATTTTTAACTATCTGAAAATTGTGGACAAAATGAACAACAAACAAAGGAAGTTCTGTCGAAATTTTTATTAAAAATCTGGTGACATAACTGAACTTTAAAAATCCATATCTCGTCAACCAATAGTTCTATGAGAGCAAATGAAGACTTTTTGGAAACCTTTGGAAGTAATTTACAAGTTCTCTGTTCAGATCAAGACCAAAATACTTTTCTAAGTGGGTGAAATTTGGATAATCGCAGAGACTGTCCAGGCACACCCCAAACTGGGCAGCAATCTGTACACCTCTGAATTTAATACATAACTCGCATACCCTTGATCGAATGGTGTCGTGCGAGTAACCGTTGGAAAGGTTAGAGAGTCATCTAAAATTTTTGAAATTGTCTCCTGACCTGAATCGGTCATCTACCTATTAAATTCGAGTTTGAATGCAGAGTGGTCAATCTGAACTGAATACAAACTCTGAATGCTGAAATTTTACCCAACTTCAAAAATTCATATATTTTAAACCAGGACTGATATGAAGACAAGTAAGTACATTCTGGAAATATTATTACATTTGCTACAAAATTGTAAATAAGAATATTTCCAGATTTCCATCGGAACAGCCTGAAAACATTAGATCAAAACTGCTACTTTTTAAGCAGGTTCTGCTGAAAGTGCTGAAAAATCTGCTGACTTTAAAATAACATAACTTGCGAACCAGAGATGATCTAGAGGCAAACCAATATTTTTTTGGAAAGGTATTGAAGTTTACTTTAACTTTGTTATTCACTTCAAGATCTGATTTTGCCATTAACTGGATCAAAATCGAGTTTGAGTCCAGACTGGTCATTTGTCACCATAGCCTGGCCAGTTTGAACCTCTTGATTTTTGTTAGGCATTCGGTTCTCGATTTCAACTCGAGGAGTGTCGTAACTGACCGAGAGTTAGGACTTAACTATTTACCAAATTGAATGGAGTGTTAAACACATTGAATCTGTTTGCTCTTGGATAGGCATACTAGTGTCTGATTTATGTGACTTGCCACATCACATCTTGTGATGTTGAACGCAGGTCGCAATTACTCGAGTTGCATCTCATCTTCCCATGAGGATATTTTGAAGTACGCTTCGACATCTTGGTTCGAAACTTTAAGGGGGAAGGTGAGCACTCAAGTAATGGTTGTGTTCAACCATCAACCTTGGTTACAACGAGTCGTGTCAACAAGAAGGCGATCAATTAAGATTTCATCTTCAAGAGAATCCAACATGCACCCCCAAGATTGAGTTACTCTAAGGAGAGTATGAATTCAACTCCACTAAAGTGATCAATAAGGATATCAGTTCCTCTTGCCAGATCGAAGTGAAAGTTAAGTGAAGCATCACTAGAGACATATAGTTAGTTGTTTTTCTCCTGATGAAGATACAATCAAGTTAAGTAGTACATGAACAAGCTTTCGAAAGGTCGAGGTAACGTGGTATATTTCCCACATTCCTTGTCAATCGTTCTGTTATGAATTCCTTAACTGTGGTCGAGTCATGAAAGCAACGCTACTCCTTGAGTGTCTTTCACGACCACGGTATCCAAGCCTTGCAAATCATGAGTTAGTTCTTGAGTTGTGTGTGCGTGGTTCATTTAGTCTTGCTCAAACTATAAAAGCTACTACACCATGCATGTGCACCATTTGCATCATACATATGCACCATTTGCACCATACATATGCACCATTTGCACCATACCATGTGCATAGGCATTGCACCATAACCCATGCGATGCATCATGAAGCATCACTACCAATGAAACACCAATGATAGACTGCATGGTAATACTAAAATTTAGAGCAAGATTGTGTACCCCATTCAAACTATTCTAAGGTGTCTAATGACTATGATCATATCACCATCTTCATTTGACTTCTTACATTGTTGATCTCCTTTCCATTGAGTGATACTTGGGCAACCGATCACTCAACCTCCCTTGCAACTAAACAGACACTTGAACTTCCGTCCTTGACTTGTTTAGGTTCAAGTACTTTGATTGTTGCAATTATACCGTTCATCATCGTATGATCACCGGTTCAATAATCAACCTTGTAAAATCCATGAAATCTCCATACTCACGAGGATACCGTTCGATTATCAACCATGTGAAACTCTTTGGGTCCATCTAAGATCTTGCGGTGTTATATGGTAACCTTGCTACACTAATTACCTTGTAGTTACTATATGATTGAGTTCTTTGCTATGTTGAAACATATGAGGATGCTGAATCCTTACATCCTCGTGTGCCACCGCAAAGGGTCTTCATCTTCTATTTCTATTGTTTGAAGATGTTGATATACCCAAAAATCTTTTAGTCGCCATATCTTCCGTATTCCTGCTATTTTCATCACTAAAGAGTGTTGAGTGCTTTGCTACTCTTATGCTACAACTAAGGGATCCTATGGTTGACTAAACATCAAACAAGGTTAATGATTGTTGTTTAACCTTGTAAACCATCTTAACTCATGTCAGGGGAAATACCACATTAAGTTATAAGGACTGATGCAGAAACATAGCAAGCAACCAAGAATCAAGGCAAAGATAGTTTCAAACTATCAAGGTGACCTAGAGAAGCAAAGAACAAGTCCTGATTCTTTAAGTCATGACTAGGGCAAAACAAGATGCCGTGTCAATGTAAGAGTACAACAATAAAGGTTCAGTAATAGACGTGAGAGTTTTACGACGTGATATTGTAATGTCGAGCATCCTATCAAGGTTATCAACCTAAAGACTGGAATCACCTGAAGCAAACTTTAGAATTTCTTAAGATGTCTGAAGATAATCACTATTTCATAGAACCCAAGTCTTTAAGGGCATTGCCATTTTCCTTAGTCAATGACCCTCTTTTACGGATCGTCCCCTGATCCTTTCTGTTATTCTACTTGTTAGTATGTTGGGACGAGATTCCTTTAAGGGGGAAGGATTGTAAAAGCCCGCTTTTCAGAAGAACAAAAACGTAAAAATGCGAACTGAAAAATTTTGAAAGTGGACTTGGAAATCCAAACTCACATGAACCATATGAGTTAACCAATGTTTGCTAAAAATAGGAACTTGTTAAAATTTTACATATAGAACATTGTTGCTAATGTATATTGGAACTTAAGCTGTAAAATCCTTAATTTCCAAGTATTCACATTTTCAATGAAAAAAAACTAAAGGAGAGAAGAAAACAAAATAGAGAGAAAGAAAAAGGAATTATTCCAACCCTAAAATGGGACGTTCAAAATATTCAAATCTACGGCTATAAATTTTTCCATGACCTTTTAATATTCCAAATTGACTCTCGGTAAAGTTTCAAAATTTTTTGAAGCACGCTTTCCATTTATTTGACACGTACTGAGAGTTTAATCAAAGTCAACTTCAAACTTAAACTTTGTACTTAACCTTCTCCAAATCAATTCGAAATTTTTCCTGAGGTACCTTATGGTTCAAAAAGGTTAACTTCAAAGTTTCAGGATTTTTGAACCTAATCTACTATTTATTTCATTGAGTCAAGTATCACCACTTGAATTCAAATTCAAACCTGAGTAAAAATTCAACTTGCTCAGTTCTGAAATCTGATTGCACCATAAAATTCTTCATATTTTATTTAGTCATTTGGCCAAAGTTGAATATTTTGGAAGCATGTTTGCTAGCCCTATTTGAAATTGGAAAAGAGAAGGGAGGAGAGAGTGGGTCCCACATGTCATGTTTATCCTCATGGCCGCAAAACCGACTTCGCTTCTTCCTCTCCCGGTCCTTATCCACAGTGCTCGACTCCCTCCCTGCCGCGCAGCTCCGTCTCCTCACCGGCGCCGCCCCCACGCTCCATCGGGCCGAGCTGCTCCGTCAACGCGCCACCCGGCTCTGCTCGCGCTGCGCTGCGCTCCTCCTCCCGGCCGCGTCCCCAGCCTCTGCACGCCACCGGCCAAGCTTCCCTCTGTCGCGCGCATGCGCCTGGCCACGCGCTGTTCTGCCTTCTCCGGCGCCGCGCCTCCACGCCGCTCGATCTGGTCGCGCGCGTGACGCCGCGGTCGTCTCCCCACCCCGCCGCCGAGGCCCTGTTCCTCATCGGCCGTGCTCTTTGCTGCCGCCTGCTGCTCGTAGTGCCCTACTCGTGCAGCATGCCGTGCTGCCACTGCCTGTGCACCGATACCAGCTCACGGCGTCGTGGCACGCCTCGCCGTGCCGACAGCGGCGAGTGCATTCCCATGTCTGCGCCATTCACCAATGGCGCTCAGTCCGCTTGCCGTTTCTCCGCACATCGCCGCTGTCCAACACCTCAACCGGTGGTCGACACCCAGCATCGTCGCCCCGTTCTGCGCCATGGCTGCACCGAACCAGAGAAGTGAGTGACCGTTGAGATGTATGAGATGCAAGAACACGTGGACGACACAACAGCAACGACAATTGGTTCAAGGTAAGCTCTGATTTGTGCAAAGATTAGTTGAGCAGTGCTGCAGCCAAGGTGTTCAATGAAATGGTTACAAGGCGAGACTAAGTGTGTTGCCGTTCAATGCTGGTCTGTGATGCAGGGGTAGAATGATGTTGCAATCGACCAAGATATGTGCCAAGATGCCCTTTGAATGGTGATGAAGCGATGGAAATCAAGAACACACCCAAGATATTCGGCAAAATGCCTACAAGGTGAGCCTTGCCCTGAAGTGCCTTGCTTGACGTCACCAAAGTCCGTTCGTGGTGACCGCTAATTGTACTCTTGTGTCGTCAAGTCGTACGTCCATTTTCTGCATTGATATCATTCCTATAAAAATCCCCAGGTTGACCTCCTTTGTCTTTTGAATCGCGTTAGCTTGTCCGTGAGTGCTCGTGATGCTCCACCATGAGCCGCGTCGACGTCATTGACCACATGACGTCACCGTGACGCTCCGAGCCGTCATCGTGCCCTGGCATCGAGATGGAGTATGCCTGTGATGAGTGTGGTGCTGAAACACCAGCACGACTCGTCATACAATGGTTGTCAAGCAAAATTAGGTTTAGTCGTTGTTAGAGCGATCGAGTCCTAGGTGTAGCCAAGGTCCCCGATAAAATGCCTTCCAGGTCAAACCAAGGTGGTTGGTGATCACTGATGACCTGAGGTATAGGTATGCAAGAACGTTGCGACCAACAAGGAGAACTAGACCAAGGGGAACCTTGGATAAGAGTTCCTTGGTTGTGTCAAGGATGTTCCCAAACCGATCACATGATTGGTTAACTTGGTGTACCACTTCATCGACGACAGGTTCGTCAAGTCGCTTATCAACAACCGAGTCGACATCACTAGACTTAAGACTCACAAGGTGGTGTGCGGGATTCCGCTCACCCCATTGACGAGTCCGGGTTGATGTGGACATCGCTAAGATGATCTTCTCGAGATGGAAAAGCATGCATTCACGGCAAGGTCTCGCATCATGTTTAAGTCTCGAGAGCTTACCGAGCTCACCTGGACAAGCTTGCGGGAGACACTACATTAGTGTCGTCATGTAAGCACCTAAATGATGCTTGCGACGTTAGTCGTAGCAACTGGTTTACCTAAAAGCGGATTGAACGTTGTCTTGGTACTCATGCTAGGTTAACAGTGCTTGTAATGACTTCTTAAAACCAAGCCATGTTGATCTCAATTCAGTCCCTAGTGTCGTTAGGTTCCATCATGGTTCATCCTAAGTCAGGACCCTACAACAGCACTGCTCACTTAACTAGGTTTACTCCCTTATGAGTTAAGTCAGGTTCATTG
This sequence comes from Tuctoria greenei, assembly GCA_036927565.1. NCBI lineage: Eukaryota > Viridiplantae > Streptophyta > Magnoliopsida > Poales > Poaceae > Tuctoria > Tuctoria greenei. Next base: position 119,096,560 of record JAYESD010000001.1, read on the forward strand.
GTCGACTGCTAAATCGCGACCTTCGTCTTGTATACTCCACTCATACTCAAGCTTTCGATGTCCCACCTTGATTTTTGGGTCGTCCTTACACTTCTCCGCCCAACACTTCTTCACCATTCAGAATTTTCAATCTCGCGTGGCATAGCTTGAAGTGTGGTATGCTATGTTGCAATGTAGCTTTATGTTGTACCTTTCAGTTCATACCGACACTACTATGTCCACCTTGACTCATCCTCTGGTTACCCACACAACAGATCCATATCTGTCCTTCCTAGTCAAACTCCTCGTTCTTAAAGTTTACACAACCCCGTGGAGTCTATTATTAAATTACTTAATTACTTATATGAATATCATGTCGATAGGAACGTGCTGATAGGTGATCAACAAGAAACTTCGCTTGTAGGAGAAGGCCAAGGTGTTTCCACTTGAAATTCTGTGGCAGACTCTTTGGAGGCAAGCACAAGACTTAATGACTGACATTGACTTAGCGCAAACTTAGGCAAGCCTCGGTTTGCATTTAAAAGCTTTACCGAGTTTTGCAGTCTTTATCACCTTACGTCTTAAGTTTGATATGTGCATTACATATAGGGTGATTGATACTCCTCTTGCATGACCACAAATCCCAAGGGTTCGTTGGAACGGTTGATAGTTGACCTGTAGTGATTGCCATGCTAATGTATAGGGAATCCGGTAGAAGTCGAGTAGTTGGAATCTACTCACGAGTAAAGTAGGACCTTTCACATGGGTAAAACATAGCAAACACTTTAGATATGAACCTGAATTTGAGACCGGGCAGGTGTTCGATAGGAAGCAACGAGATGTAGTCTCGGTTGCGTAGCCCTGCACGTGTCGATTAAGGCCCGTTTCGTGTGCAGTCCATTAGACAAGTTTGAATTGTACCGGTTGCATAATGGATTAATGGGGTCCAATAAACTGATTTAAATTGATGACTATGGTGTCAAAGCTTGTTTGCCATCCTTGAATGGAGTTGAGAAGGCAAAAGGTGAAGTCTCTTCTAGCAGGCAACTTCGACGTGTCCGTGTAGAAGGCCATTTTGCTCGGGATGAAGGCTTGTTTCGATATTGGAGCCTTTTGTGAAAGGTGGCCATATACGACTACTACTGAAGTGTTAGGTAGGTACTCATGTAAGTACTCACTGGCGCTTCCGAAAGTGTGTATGTGTCGTGCTGTCCGGATGTGTCCTGATTGCAATCACCGTCCCTCGCGGTAATAGATTACCACTTGTTCGGTGCGCCATGACGAAGTAAATACTGAAGAAGTCAAAAGAATATGATATATTGAATTATAATTGCTTTGCAACCTTGTATGGCTTAGAGATAGCCTAATACAATTTACAGTTTCCGCGCCATGGCTGCACCCAACCATAGAAGCGAGTGACCGGTGAGATGTATGAGATGCAAGAACACGTCGACGACACAACAGCAACGATAATTGGTTCAAGGTTAGCTCTGATTTGTGCAAAGATTAGTTGAGCAGTGCTGTAGCCAAGGTGTTCAATGAAATGGTTACAAGGCGAGACTAAGTGTGTTGTCGTTCAATGCCGGTCTGTGATGCAGGGGTAGAATGATGTGGCAATGGACCAAGATATGTGCCAAGATGCCCATTGAATGGTGATGAAGCGACGGAAATCAAGAACACACCCATGATATTCGGCGAAATGCCTACTAGGTGAGCCTTGCCCTGAAATGCCTTGTTTAACGTCACCGAAGTCCGTTCGTGGTGATCGCTAATGGTACTCTTGTGTCCTCAAGTCGTACGTCCATTTTCCGCATTTATATCATTCCTATAGAAATCCCCAGGTTGACCTGCTTTGTCTTTTGAATCGCGTTAGCTTGTCCGTAAGTGCTCGTGATGCTCCACCATGAGCCGCGTCGACGTCATTGACCACATGACGTCGTCGTGACGCTCCGAGCCATCATCGTGCCCTGGCATCGAGATGGAGTATGCTTGTGATGAGTGTATACTGAAACACCAGCACGACTCGTCGGACAATGGTTGTCAATCCAAATTAGGTTTAGTCGTTGTGAGAGCGATCGAGTCCTAGGTATAGCCAAGGTCCCTGATAAAATGCCTTCCAGGTCAAACCAAGGTGGTTGGTGATCACCGATGACCTAAGGTAGAGGTATGCAAGAACGTTGCGACCAACAAGGAGAACTAGACCAAGGGGAACCTTGGATAAGAGTTCCTTGGTTGTGTCGAGGATGTTCCCTAACCAATCACATGATTGGTTAGCTTGGTCTACCACTTAATCGACGACAGTTTCGTCGAGTCGCTTATCAACAACCGAGTCGACATCACTAGCCTTAAGACTCACAAGGTGGTGTGCGGGATTCTGCTCACCCCATTGACGAGTCCGTGTTGATGTGGACATCGCTAAGACGATCTTCTCAAGATGGCAAAGCATGCCTTCATGGCAAGGTCTCGCATCATGTTTAAGTCTCGAGAGCTTACCGAGCTCACCTGGACAAGCTTGCGGGAGACACTACATTAGTGTCGTCGTGTAAGCACCTGAACGATGCTTGCGACGTAGTCGTAGCAATTGGTTTACTTAAAAGCGGATTGAACATTGTATTGGTACTCATGCTAGGTTAACAGTGCTTGTAATGACTTCTTAAGTCCAAGCCATGTTGATTTAAATTCAGTACCTAGTGTCGTTAGGTTCCATCATGGTTCATCCTAAGTCAGGACCCTAAACAGCACTACTCACTTAACTAGGTTTACTCCTTTATGAGTTAAGTCAAGTTCATTGGTCGACTGCTAAATCGCGACCTTCAGCTTGTACACTCCACTCATACTCAAGCTTTCGATGTTCCACCTTGATTTTTCGGTCGTCCTTACACTTCTCCGCCCAACACTTCTTCACCATTCAGAATTTTCAATCTCGCGTGGCATAGCTTGAAGTGTGGTATGCTAAGTTGCAATGTAGCTTTATGTTGTACCTTTCAGTTCATACCGACACTACTATGTCCACCTTGACTCATCCTCTGGTTACACACACAACAGAGGCATATCTATCCTTCCTAGTCAAACTCCTTGTTCTTAAAGTTTACACAACCCCGTGGAGTCTATTATTAAATTACTTAATTACTTATATGCATATCATGTCGATAGGAATGTGCTGATAGGTGATCAACAAGAAACTTCGCATGGAGGAGAAGGCCAAGGTGTTTCCACTTGAAATTCCGTAGCAGCTCTTTGGAGGCAAGCACAAGACTTAACGACTGACATTGACTTAGCGCAAACTAAGGCAAGCCCGGTTTGCATTTAAAAGCTTTACCGATTTTTGCAGTCTTTATCACCTTACGTCTTAAGTTTGATATGTGCATTACGTATAGGGTGATTGATACTCCTCTTGCATGACCACAAATCCCAAGGGTTCGTTGGAACGGTTGATAGTTGACCTGTAGTGATTGTCATGCTAATGTATAGGGAATCTGGTAGAAGTCGAGTAGTTGGAATCTACTCGCGAGTAATGTAGGACCTTTCACATGGGTAAAACATAGCAAACACTTTAGATATGAACCTGAATTTGAGACCGGGCAGGGGTTCGATAGGAAGCAACGAGATGTAGTCTCGGTTGCGTAGCCCTGCCCGAGTCGATTAAGGCCCATTTCGTGTGTGGTCCATTGGACAAGTTTGAATTGTACCGGTTGCATAATGGATTAATGGGGTCCAATAAACTGATGTAACTTGATGGCTGTGGTGTCGAAGCTGGTTTGCCATCCTTGGATGGAGTTGAGAAGGCAAAAGGTGAAGTCTCTTCTAGCAGACAACTTCGACGTGTCCGTGTAGAAGGCCATTTTGCTCAGGATAAAGGCTTGTTTCGATATTGGGGCCTCTTGTGAAAGGTGGCCATATATGACTAGTGCTGAAGTGTTAGGTAGGTACTGATGTAAGTACTCGCTGGCGCTTCCGAAAGTGCGTATGTGTCGTGTAGTCCGGGTGTGTCCTGATTGCAATCACCGTCCCTCGCGGTAATAGAGTACCACTTGTTCGGTGCGCCTGACGTAGTAAATACTGAAGAAGTCAAAAGAATATGATATATTGAATTATAATTGCTTTGCAACCTTGTATGGCTTAGATATAGCATAATACAGTTTATAGTTTCCAAACACTTCACCTGAATAGCATTTGTGCTTTGGGCATGTCATATCATCGGTGAAGTGTTTCTTGTTTGATTGTGGAGTCTATGATGTACCGTGCCCGAGGAACTTCAGTTGCTACTTGAAACTTGACTCTAAGGATCCACTTGTAGGCGAGTCTACTTATGCTATTCCTTACCTATGTTTAGACTTTACCTTGCATATGTCTAGTGAGACGGGTCAGTCTTGCTGAGCCTTATGCTCATGTTTGCGCTTTATAGATTTTTGCAAGTATTAGGTTTATTTCTGCTATTCAGGTCGTACCTGAGATCTCGAGGTATTGAGATAAATCTCATGTGAACCACGTCGGTGCTGAATGTTCTTCTTGTTGCTAGTGAGAAGCGTCCTAGGGCATGGACATCTTCTCTCCTGCTTAGTTAGGTGAGATTATGAGTATGTATTTTCCGCTGCGTGTGTACCCCTGTTGTACACTCTTTTGTAAACTCTTCTTATTATGAAATGAAAATTTTATATGTTTTGGTATCGATAGGGTTGGGTTGAGGACAGCAAGATGTAAATCGGTCGGCGGGCACAAGAGGTGTTCCATGCGGAGACCTTCTGTTCACGGGGTGAGACGGGTTCGGCGTTTGGGTTTCTTGTGAAAGGTGGCCATATACGACTAGTACTGAAGTGTTACGTAGGTACTGATGTACTCGCTGACACTTCCGAACGTTCGTATGTGTCGTGTTGTCTAGGTGTGTCCTGATTGCAATCACCATCCCTTGCGGTAATAGAGTACCACTTGTTCACTGCGCCGTGACGTAGTAAAATACTGAAGAAGTCAGAAGAATATGATATATTGAATTATAATTGCTTTGCAACCTTGTATAGCTTAGAGATAGTACAATTAAAAGTTTACAATTTCCCCATACTTTACCTGTAATAGCATTATGTGCTTTGGGCATGTCATATCATCGGCAAAGCGTTTCTTGTTTGATTGTGGAGTCCATGATGTGCCCTGCGTGAAGAATGTCATTTTCTACTTAAAATATGATTATAAGGATCCACTTGTAGGCGAGTCTATTTATGCTATTCCTTACCTATGCTTAGTATTCACCCTGCATATTTCTAGTGATACGGGTTAGTCTTGCTGAGCCTTATGCTCATGTTTGCGCTTTAATGATTTTTGCAGGTATTAGGTTTATTTCTGCTGTTCAGGTTGTACATGAGATCTCGAGGTGCCGAGATAAATCTCATGTGAACCACGCCGCTGCTGAATGTTCTTCTTGTTGCTAGTGAGAAGCGTCCTAGGGCATGGACGTCTTCTCTCCTGCTTAGTTAGGTGAGATTATGAGTATGTATTTTCCGCTGCGTGTGTACCCCTGTTGTACACTATTTTGTAAACTCTTCTTATTATGAAATGAAAACTTTATATGTTTTGGTATCCTTTTTGTGTGTGCTGTTTGGTGCCGCATCACACGGCACCATCCAATGAGATCCTCGGATGTGTGGACTCCGGTCCCCACAATAGGCAGCGATCCTCTGATCTAGGGTGGCTACTGCCTCCGTGCTGACAGCGGCAGTAGCTGTAGCGGGCCGGACTGCAGCAGTGCGATCGTGCTCTGCAGTAGTGGAATGCATGAGCACGGCAGCGAGGGGGCAATGCTAGCAGCAGGAGGTGGTGGTGCAGATTCGGCTCCCGGCGGCGACTCCGACGATCGGCGGCACGGATAGGGCGGCTGACAGCGCAGATCCAGCGCGTGGTAGTGTGGATCGAGTGGTAGGGCGGCGCAAGCGACCGGGACAGGGGCCTGGGTCATCAGCGGCGGAGCCTGCCGGGTCTGATGCGGCAGTGCCCGAGCCTGGGAAGGCGACGTACAGGCCGGAAAAGGAGGTGCTATTGCCTGGCAGGCCGAGAATAGCAGCACATGGGTGTGGAACATTGGTGGCGGGGCCTACCAGTCTAAATTCGGCAGCGACTGGGCCTGAGAAGGCAGCGGGGTCTGCCAGACCGGTTCTGGCAGCGCTAACGGCAACGGCGACCGGCGCGCAAGGGGCGGCTAAGGCTGGCGCGCAGAGGGTGACGGCAGCTGGCATGCTGGGGGAGCAGCGGTGGCAGCCGAGAACGGGGCTGGAGGCGGCAGTGGTGGCGCGCCAGCGAGCGGCGACCGCGGCGGCCGGGCTCCTGGCGGCTAGCGGCTGTCCATGGGAGAGAGGGAGGAGGGGAGGATTAGGGTTATGCTGCTGATACCATATTGGAGAAAATAGAAGGAATTGATTAGTCAAGTTTGTCAAGGGTACAATATATAGGGGTAGAAGACTTGTCCTCCGAGAAGCCTATTAGGCTAAGAACTAAAATGCCCCTGACTCCCTAATACATAATCTAACATACATGATACATTTCTGCCGAACGAAATACATATGACTTATATGACTAATAGCTTTATATTATTCGGCCACCATCAGTTCTCAATGGACAATGGTACTACTTTTCGTACATACGAAAACAATATTGAAACAAAAAGCCAGCCCATGTATAATTCTTCTTCCATGCTACTCATGCTGTCCTGCTAAACAAAATGGATGGAACGATGAAATGTCGAGTGGTCTGGAATATCCATGCTAAGGTGGAAAAGGCCACATCACTATAATGATCTCTACATTCTGCATTGGAATTTTGGATTTGATGGTCAAAAGAAACTGATTTATTACCACAGATGGGCCTTTTCGATGAACACGTCAGCCTTGAAGGCTTTAAGTTTAGATATTTTTCATCTTCGAGCATAATACATTTATCCTCGAAGGTATCAAGCCTAGATTGTCATCTTGAAGTATAATACATGGTAGCTCTCAAGTGTTTTGCCTAATGCTAGTGCTCTGGCAATGGAGATCTTAGCTGATAGACACTATATCGTAGACAAAGCATTAGTTCCTCATATCTCAGAGTACTCATAGATGAGGGTTTATTTTTGCATGTTTATATCTAACCAAGCCTAATGGATAACATGTTGCCCTTCACAACAATTTTTGGATGTGGACTTACGACTGATATTTTTTTGAGTTAGTTTTAATCGTTGTCACCATTTATATAAGGGTTTTCAGACGCTTCAAATTTGAGAAGATTTTTAATTAATGGCTCATTACTATCATTGATAACTAATTCCTATAATTAAAAGTTAATCCTAACAATTAACAAAACTAACACTTTTTCTAACAATAACAAAATTATTTTGGTAGACTATTTTATAACTAATATAATCCTTACAAAGTAATAGATTAATAATGAAAAATTAATAAAAACTCACCTTCTTGTTCCACTCCGTGCTGTGCTACCGCTGCCCGTTGAATAGGGATCGGGGGAGAAAGAGGAAAGAGGAGGAAGAAGATAAGATTGTTGGCGCAATCTTAAAGCAAATCGAACGGTCACCTGAAAAATTCTCAGATTTCACACACTTGATGAATAGTATTAATTGTTATATAATGTGTTTTGTTGGTTATTACATAGGTCTGCTTTCTGATATTACATCAGCGCAACAAAAATTCTGCTAAAACTGTTTTCCCACTCTTTATCTACCAATGGTCGGCTTAACACGGTACCCTGCTACACTAGAAAGAAAAATTCAGTTAATGTGAAAACTCCATTGACACTTGATGCGGGTAATCTAACCATGTTTTACAATCTTTTGTCTTGTGCGCGAAAAATTGAAATATCTTTATTTTTTACTTATTTGACTATTTGGGGAATTTGGAATGTGTGCCTTGCTTACGCAACTTATTTTGGATGAAGATCATCTCCAAAGGTCTCTCAGTGAAAGGAGCATTACAGTAAAACATGAATTAACTAAAGATAATATACACAAAGTTGTACGATATATCAGTAACACACATAGAGTATTGAATGGAGTGATAAAATAAATTGGTTATTTGTACGGGATGATAGTTTTACAATTTTACCGGGTCAGAATAATGAATTTGAGAAAGCATATGCGGACAAAATAAATCGGTCATTTGTATAACAATCTCTTAGAATGAAAACCTTCTCACAAACGTGGTGTCAATGGATAATTTCTTTCATACAAGGGGGCATGCAGACATAAAGATAAGCGATCAACCGGATTAAAATTTCAAATAAAAAGGGAAGGGGATCAACTTCTACTTATTATATATTCAATATAGTTATGGATATGTTAGAAATCTTTATTAAATATGTGATAGAAAATGGCCAAATAACATAGGTATATCCGCAATCAGTAAGCTACAACATAGTGATCTCAATTTTCTTATAACCCTTCGAGCTTGGATCCGATGGAATCAGCAGAACTGATGTGTCTTAGATGGAGCTACTCCTAATCTTGTTGGCACTTTGGCACTCGTTGTAGAAGAGCGGTGCTTGTGGAAAATAGCAGGGGCTCGAGGGATATTATCGGTACCCTGCGTACCGGGTACTCCGCGATACTGCAAGTAAACTCACGGAGTTCCACCTGTCCGAGTTGAAGACATCCGAAGGCTACACGTGTCCCGCAACACATGACCTACCTCCCTCATTCGAGTATCTCCGGCACTACCAAGTGTAACGCGAGGCCGGACCGAACTCCCTGTATAGGGAAGCTCCGGTCATGCCACGTGTCGAGTGGCCCAGGACCTAACCTCCAGTAGAGGGAAGCTCCGGTGCTGCCACGTGCATAGTAGCTCCGGACCCGCCTCCCTACAAAGGGAAGCTTTAGAGCTGTCACGTGTCGAGCCTCCAAACCTAAGCCTGCAATGGGAAGACTGCCAGATCTCCAATGGTGTGGTCATTCAAGAGACAGTTAAAGCAACCGTTACAAGACCTGATTACGTGTCATTAATTCCATGTTAATGACACACGATCGTATGATCTTTAGTGCAGTAACGCCGCCATTAAGGAGCATTATTACATTGTTAATTATGCTTAATACATATAGATCGTGTATTAAGTAATTACAGACCGCCGGGATCACATGTTGGGCCAAACTGACAATGTAATAGTCAGTCCTTGGACTATAAAAGGGTTGCACTGCACGTTAGAAATCAAGCCCAATCAACCAAGCTCATACGCACACACTCATACAATCAACAACCACCCCGTGGAGTAGGGTATTACGCTCAGGCGGCCTGAACCACGTAATCTCATGTCACTATCTCGATCTTGATCTTACACGCGTCCCAACCGAATACGAACCTCCGCGGACTATGCTTTAGTAGTACCCGGGGAAGTGTCAATCGCACACTTCGACATTTGGCGCGCCAGGAAGGGGGCGCCTATGATTCTGAGAGGGTGAACTCCGTCGCAGGATCGTCCAATGGCAACTGAGCAACCTGTTGGAGAAAATCTCTCCAACGTGCAATAGCCAGTTGGTGCTGCTGTCCCGGCGGGCATCATTCCACCACCACCACCAACTACTCTGACAAACAATGTCGGACAACAGGATGGTGTCTTCGCGTTTGTCACTTCATTGACGCACAACAATCCTGAGAACGCGATCAACGCGGGTGTACTCTACTTCAACATCCTCTAGCTCTCAGAGCTCCTCAAGGCGCAATGGAGTAGTGGCGCGCTGATCTGGAGCATCTGGTTGCAGTAGCAGCAGTCGATGCCATCAGCAACCAAGGTCCCCCCCCTCCCTTCGGGGTAGGTACCCTCTCAACGAAGGGCCTTGTGTGGCAGACTTGGTCCTTAGGTGTCACAGCACCGGAGGCTTGCGCCCTCCCAACAAGTGACATCATTGCCCTTCGGGGCACGCTGTGCTCACAGGCGTCGAGACTCTCGACCCATGATCTACGATTGGAGCTTGACCACTGATACAGGCAGCCGGATGACCGCGTCCTCGTGGAGCGTGCTCTTGAAAGGCGAGCTGCACGTTAGAGCTCTTCTCCCTTGGGAGTAGGAGGCGGCTGTTTGGCTCTGACCATGCACATTCGCATGGTTTAATGGCTGTAGAAATTCTGACCTCATCTGCCGGAGAAGTACAACAGGACTATCAACCCTGTCAAGTTCCTCCAGATATACTCCACTGCCATCCTCGTGGCTAGAGGCAATGAGGCCGTGATGGCCAATTACTTTCCTGTGGCTCTAATTGGGACAGCTAGGTCCTAATTTATGAGTCTTCCGCCTAACTCCATCAACAGCTGGGCGGAGCTATGTCACTAATTCACCACCAACTTCGGGAGTTCCTATACCTGACCTGGCACCGAGTTGGACCTGTTCGCCGTACAATAGAAGTTGGGAGAGTCGCTGCAATCGTTCCTCCAGCGGTTTTCTTAGGTATGGAACACCATTCCTTCCATATTCAACACGTCTGTCATTGTGGCATTATGAGAGGGCATCAGAGACAAGAAGATGTTGGAGAAGCTGGCGACTAAAGAAGTCACCAGTGTCATGCAGCTCTTCAGCCTAGCCGACAAATGTGCTAGGCCTGCAGAGGGCCGTGAAATGCACTCCAAACTAGCTCCGAAGGCTGCTAAAAACTCTTCGAAGGCTGAAGCCACTACCTTCAGTAGTGGAAAAAGGAAGAAAAAGTCCAATGGCAAGAAGAAGCCGTCGACAAGCATGCCTACTGCTGCTGCAACTGCAGCTCTGGGTGGCCGTGGGCCACGCCCCAAAAAATGTCCTCGACCATCGTCTGAAGACAGCAGCAGTCAAAAGAGGTGGTGTCCGATCCACAAAATGGACACTCACAACCTTGAAGATTATGGTGAGGTTCAAAACCTTGTTGAGCGCTTCAACAAGCATCGAGAAGAAGCTCCTTTCCGCTAGCGGGAAGGAAAGCAGAAGGTAAACGAAGCTCCAGTTGACCCGAAGCTAGGCTTCCAGGACCCCAAGAAGGTCCCGAAGGCTGTGTACAACACCGTCGACGATGATTCAGACATCACCGACAACGAGCATCGGAAGACTCTCATATGATATATGGAGGGTCATGGGACATGACCCTCTCGTTGCGTCCTCAAGACCACGCGTCGGGAGATGGCCGCCACAACTCCTATTGCCGAAGAAGAACCCCATCGGATGTGGATGGACACTCCCATCACTTTTGATTCATCAAAATGCCCGAGGAACATGACCGGGCTGGACAATTGCCATTGATGGTTTCTACTACCATCAACAACGTCTAGCTTTATCATGTCTTGGTGGATTGAGGTGCGTCACTCAACCACCTCAGCTATGAAGTGTTTGTGAAGATCCAGGTGAAGCTCTTGGACCTTCCCCGCTCATGTCCCTTCTCCGGGTAGGCCTAGGAGCTATTTGTCCTCTCGGATCAATTACACTCCCGGTGACCTTAAGGACTCGGGAGTATTACAGGACCGAGAAGCTGGTCTCTGAAGTGGCGCACATTAGCCTACCATTCAACACCATCCTAGGCAGGCTAGCCCTGTATAAGTTTATGGCCACTACTCACTATGGCTACTTACTGTTGAAGATGTCGACACTTTCAGGCCTTCTCCGAATCCGCGGGGATCGCACTGCGGGAGTCACTACGTTGGAAGAACTCTATGCGCTTGCAACAGCGCAGGAGGAAGCATCCGGCAAGGAGCAAGCTGCTCAACCTCTGAGCACTCGTCACCGAGGCTCAACCTCTGCACCTCACGTGCAGCCAAGCGACGACACCAACATTTTCGTCAAAATCGTCCAAATTGGTTATGATGCTGCACAGACCACCTGTATATCAGGAGGTCTGGACAATAAATAGGAATTGACGCTCATCACTTTCCCTCGGGCGAATGTCGACGTGTTTGCATGGAAACCGTAACAGATGCCTGGAATCCCTAGGGAGGTGATTGAGCACAGCCTGAAGATATATCCCGACGCACAGCCAATACACCAAATGCCCCGGAAGCAATCAGTCAAGCAGCAGAACTTCATCAGTCAAGAAATCAAAAAGGCTCGAAGATGGTTTCATCCTAGAAGTTCATCATCCACGATGGCGGCAAACCTAGTCATTGTACCTAAGGCCGGCGGGAAACTTCAGATGTGTATTGACTACAGTACCTTGAATAAGGCATGTCCAAAAGACCCATTTCCACTTCCTAGGATAGACCAGAAAGTGGACTCCACCTCCGAGTGCGAGCTATTGTGTTTTTTAGATGCATATTCTAGGTATCATTAGATCCAAATGTTTAGGAAGATGAAGAGCATATTGTCTTTATAACAGTAGATGGGTTGTATTGTTATACTAACATGCCTTACGCTCTCAGAAATGCTGCTTCAACTTTTGTGCAAGCCATGCACAAAACATTTCGTGGCAGAGTGGACCTCTACTTCATCAAATCCAGGGGCCCCATTGAGAAGAAGCCAGAACTGAAGGTCCGAAGTTTCACTGAGCCTCACTTAACTCTCTACTTCGATGGCACCATGCAGAAGCAGGGGGTCGGAGCTAGAATTCTTCTCCTCGCACTGACCGGGGAGAAGGTCAAGTACATGGTACATCTTGACTTCAAAGCAACCAACAACATGGCGGTGTATGAAGCTCTCATCTACGGGCTCAAGGTGGCGCTATCATATAGCGTCAAGCAAATGCTGGTGAAGGGTGTTTCGCAGCTCATTATCAAGCAAGTCAAAGGAAAATGCATTTGTAATAACCCACAACTCGTTCCTTACCTCGTTGAATTCCATAATCTCCAGAAGGACTTCCACGTCCTGGACCTCTGCCTTATCCAGCGTCTCAACAACACTGAAGTTGGTGAATTCTTGACGAAGGCTTCAACCAGAGCTCAAGCTGACGAATTTTTTTCAAGAGATTGTCAACACCAGCCACTCAGCGTGCCGAACTGAGTGAAGGGGGCAAGACCAGCACCTCGAAGCTGGCGGTCCCGGTGGCCCTGTTACCATAGCGTCCACCAAGGATCATAGGCACTCAAGGAAGCTCTGAGCAACCAAGCGCACAAGATCCAGAGGCTCAAGTTAGCTCCGATGCATGGATCTCGGATATCCGGAGCTACTTGAAAGACAACATCCTTCCTAAAGACAGTGCATATGCTAACCGGGTCGTCAGATTGGCTAAAAGATACACACTAGTAGAAGGGGATCTCTACCGGCGAGGTGCCGACAGTGTCCTAATGCGGTGCATTGTTCGGGAAGAAGGCCGCGAGCTCCATGTTGAAATCCATGGAGGTGAGCGTGGGAACCACACATCTTCCTGAACGTTGATCGGTAAAGCCTTCCGGCATGGCTTTTACTGGCCTACAACACTCTAGGACGCATATGAGCTGGTAAAAAAGTGTGAAGTGTGCCAGTTGCACGCGAAACAAATTCACACACTGACTCAATCGCTGCAAATGATACCTCCTACATGGCAATTAGCTTTGTGGGGGATGGATATTTTGGAACCTTTCCCAAAAGCCGTCCGAGGTTACAGGTTCTTGTACGTCTCCATCGACAAGTTCACCAAGTGGCTGGAAGCTACTCCAGTTGTGACTATCAACAAGCAATCTGCTATCAATTTATTGAAGTCCATAGTATGCAAATTTGGAGTTACGAACAGAGTCATAACTGACAACGGAACCCAATTCACAAGTGCAACATTCCAAGAATATTGCAAAGACCTCGGCATACAAGTCAACTACGCATCAGTAGCTCACCCAGCAAATAATGGCCAAGCCGAGAGCAATTGCCGAGATACTGAAAGGATTCAAGACGCGCACATATGAGTGCCAAAGAAACATGGAGCCAACAAGATAGAGGAGCTTCCGTTAGCATTATGGGCGAGTAGGACAACACCTAACCGGTCAACTGGAGAGACACTTTTCTCCTGGTGTATGGAGCTGAAGCGGTCCTTCCTCCGGAGATCACCATGGGGTCACTCCAGGTCCGGACCTTCGATGAAGCTATGCAGGACAAAGTCCGGCATGAATACTTTGACCTCGTCAATGAGGGAAGGTGCCAAGCAGCTATTCGGAATGCACAATATCGCCAGTCACTCCGGCGCTATCACCAAAGGCATGTGCACAACTGATAGCTTGAAGAAGGCGATCTGGTGCTGCGGATAATACTAACTCGTGAAGGGATGAACAAACTGTCCCCCAGCTAGAAAGGTCCTTTTTGAGTGATCAAAGTATCCCGCCCCGGATGCGTTCGCTTGGTGGCAAAGGATGGGACTCTGCTTCCCAATCCATGGAACATCTAGCACCTCTGTAAGTTTTATTTGCTTAGTTTCACGAAGGTGAGTCTCTTACACATAATGTAAATTAGAGAGTCTATGAACAGAGTCGGGTAGGTCCTTAGTGAGAACATCTGGACCCCTCTGAGAGGGTCCGGAATGTTCAAGCACACTTAACATGGTCACTGTACTTTAAGTGTAGCTACCTATCTTGGGTTAGAACAAGATGAATAGCACACATGTCCTGGTTCCGTACCCTAAGTATGTCCTTGTCTCCCCTGTAATTCGGACCTATAAAGAAAGACATTGTTGTGTGAAAACAAACTCCACGTGCATTAATTTGTACAGTCTCATCTCTTGTATCTTTTCCTTCTTGTCTATAACGAAGTTGTGTAATTCTTTTTGAGATTGGTCCGAGTTATTCATATGATATACAAGTTATATTTTTGATCTTTTTCGGATGTTAGAATTGTTGGATGGTCTACTCGCCTGAACGCCAAGGCCAATGATGGGTCCAGAGTGTGTTATCGACTTAGACTGGTCAAGCACCCTAAGTATGCCACTCTACCTATATTTCGGCAGGCCTCAGTAGGGCGGGTCCGGAAGGCATTCGGATCTGAAGAGATTATATCTATACACTTGTTATTATGTTGAGTTCCTTTGGATCTAAAATTCAAATAAGAACAGTAAGTCGCAAACAAATTATAGATAAGATGACGGATTTTACTGTTTTTCTTGTCTTTAACATGCAGGAAAAATGAAAAACTCATGGCGATGGTGGTCGATGCCGGAGTTGCTAAGCCCCAACAACCCCCAAGGGACCCGCTGTCGACGTTTTATACGTTGAAAGTGGGCATCCTCAGAGCTACCAAGGTCCAAAAACATCTTTGGGGGCTAGCCGTTGACGTGAAGAATAAATGGTGATCTAAACGAAGATAGTGGAAAAATCACCCCGAGGAGGTTCACCATCGACGTATTATGCGTTGATAGTGGACACTCTCGAAGCTGAGAAGCTCTGACTATCCCAGGGGGCTGCCGTCGATGCTCTATGTGCAGACAGTGGGTGCTGTCAGACCTACCAAAGCCCCAAAACCCCCAGGGGGCCCACCATTGACATTTTGATGCGTTGACAGTGGGCACCTGACCTACCAAAGATCCGACAACTCCAAGGAGGCCCACTGTCGATGTTTCTACACGATGACACTGGGCGCCGTCGGACCTACAATAGCTTCGAAAATTCCCAGGGGGCTCACCGTCGATGTTCCTAAGCGTTGATGGTGGGTGTCGACAGACCTACCTAGCTCTGGCAACCCCCAAGGGGCCCGTCATCGACGTTCCTAAGAATTGATAGTGGGCACCGTTGGACCTACCTAGCTCTGACAACCCCCAGGGGGCCCGCCGTTGACGTTTTTAAGTGTTGATAGTAGGCGCCGTCGGACCTACCTAGCTCTGGAAACTCCTAGGGGGCCCGCCGCCAATGTCACAAAGGGTCCCTGGAGATGTCGGAGGTAAACTTCAGAATTCAGAGCTATCGATTTGGCTTCAAACAAGGAGTAAAGTCTTCAAGACATTATCAAATCCTTTTGGTATATGTTCGCAATCAAATTGTGTACATCTACTATGGGGCCAACAGTATAACGGACAATCCATCCAGGACACACAAAATGGAATTCATTCATTCAAAAGATTGGATTTTGCTGATTCAAAATGAGGATTACAAGTGAAGGTAGAAGAAAAAGGTCCTAGCTACTGGAGGTACTAGGTCCAATGGAAAAACGAGGCAACTTTCTGGGCAGCTTCTTGAACGCTGGCCCTAGAGGCATGTTCTTCTTCAACAATGGGTCCTGTTGAATGGGTCATTTAAATACTAGATCTAGAGACATATGGGGGTCTCGGATTTTGAAACACATCTGCACATATTCGGCGATGTTCTTGGCCAAAGACTTCCCCTCCGTGTTCAGTTGGTCAACGATCAAGTCACCCATTACGTCCAACATGTTGCTGGTAGAGCTCAATGCCACCAGCGCATTGTCCAGCTCAGGGTTCTAGTCAGCAAGATATACCGGACAGAAACCAAGCGGCACCAAAGCTTTGTTGGCATGCCCCAGGAAGTCCCAGAGTTGGTGGGACTTAGTCGCCCTCAAATTCCGAAGTTCCTCTAGTGACCTTCTGGCGGTGGCAATATTCGAACCTTGCCGAGCGATGTGCTCAACTTGCTTGGCATGCTGCTGAATACTTTCAGCCACCTAATTTTCGCAGTTAGTGAGCTCCATCTCCTGGAGGTGGATGCGGTTCTGGCGGTTTGCCATATCCTTCTCCCTGCCCCTCACTTTTTCCTCCCTGGTAGAGACTTCAGTCTCTCTCTTGGAGAGCTCCTGTCCACCTGCCAATGCTTCTCCTTTTCTTGCTTGCACTGCTCTTCAAACTTTTTGATGCGGTCGACTAAGCTTTGCTCCCCCAGAGACAGCCTCTGAGCGAGCTCCTCCTCCCTCTTCAGAACGTCCTCCTACTTCTCCCCCCTCTCGTCGAGGGCTTCCGGACACTTGAGGAGCACTTCATTTAATTCATTGAGGCTGTCCTCACAATGGTTAGCAACCTCATTGGTCTTCTTAGGGTGCTTGAAAATTTCTCGAGTCTTCTGGTTGAGAGCCTTAATTGCAGCCTCCCACTCGTTCAGTAAGCGGTCCATCATCACTAATCGGGCCTTGTCCTTGGCCACTCATTCCTGCTGGTCCGCAAACCTTGATTACATCAACTTACTCTTGAGGTGAAGCCTGTTGCGGCAACACCTCAAGGTGTTGCACTCTTCTTCAATATTCTTGCTTTTGTAGTCGAAGGTGAGCTAGACCTGATGGAGACTGGAGCAGGCATTGCCTATAGACAACGCTAAAGGAATTGGCTTCGGACGAGCCTGGATCCCTCCTGTCGGCTCGAGCAGATCTTCAAAAATAGCAATTGGGTCCCACAGCACAAGAGTGGTCCCATGCTGCTCTACGGATCTAGGGCCGACCTCATGAAGCTCTTCAACACCCGTCATACAGAGGAGGGTCCTGCAGTGAGAATTTCAACCTCCGGGGCTGACGAGGAAGGTCCTCTGCCAGATCTTCAACTATCGGCTCTACGGGCGGAGGACTTGCCACTAACTCTTGTGGGTGCTCCAGCTCTGACATGAGCATCTCTGGAGTAATCATCTCCGGGGCTGGCATTGGAGCTTTGCCCAGAGCCCCCACCACCTCCTACTCAGGGGCTGGTATTTCAGCCATCTCCGGCTCGGGGGCCAGAACTTCAACTACCTCTGGCTCAGGTGTCAAGGCTTCAACTTCATCCAGCGCAGGTGTCGGAGCTTCAACTATTCCCGGCTCTAGAGCGAAGCTTCGGATACCTCCAGCTCAGGTGCCGGAGCTTCTGCCATCTCTGGCTCCGAAGCAAGAATTTCAGCTGCCGGCTTTGAGACCGTCGGCGCTTCATCACGAACATCTCCCCTGTGGTCCGGCGCTACCAGGAGAGCTTCAGGTGTCATCTCTGGATCCAGATCCACGACAGCTAGCGCCGGAGCTGTTGTGTCATTAGCCACCACTTGGGGAGGCACCGGTATCGAAGCAGGAGTTTTTTCCTGCACAGCCCCATCTGCTGCAATAGGCGTCAAAGCTTTGGCTTTCTTCTTCGACATCCTGGAGCAAAGATTAAAAAATTCAAAACAGGAAATAATACAAATAGCAAATCAGGGTGAGGAGACAATGCTTACCTTCGGAGGCTTCCACCCCAATCGCCGAGAAACTTCTTCTTCTGAGGCCCAGGGTCGGATCCCACCGGACCCAGTGAGACAGAAAACCTGGAACTTGGGTTGGAGCTTGCTGCAGCATTTGGCATCGCCTTAGCCGGGACCACCCTCGGCTGTAAAGGACCTCCGGACCTAGAGCCCAAAGCTGGCACTGGGGTCGAGGTTGACTTGCCAGAGCTTGCGCCCCTCGAGGACACCTACGCTGAAGGAGGCATTACCACCAAGGCTATGCTTGGTCGGGGGGAAGGAGCTGCTGGAGATGGAGATGACCTGAGCAAGCTCCCATCAACATGTCTCAACTTCCTCTTCCGGCTGTATGATTCGGCCGGCTACTTGCCCTTGCCCTTGTCCTTGCCCTTGCCGATGTCTTCAACCTTCTGGCTTGGAGCGGTCAGACCCACCCTCTCCGAAGATCCAGGAATTGAACCCCGAAGGTCCTATGCCTCTCCACTAGGCTGAGGTCGTCAAGCTTCGGCATCCCCCTTTGGGGCTCCCAGCTGATCTCCGAAACCATGTTCAGAGGGGGAAATTCTGCCGGCAGGGTTAATGCGTCGCGGGTGATGGCTCTGTGTTGAAACTTCTAGACATGGAGCTTCAAAGCTTCATCGTCAAAGTTGGTGTGAAATCCGGCTTCTATTAGGTTATGGTCCATCTCACTATTGAAGGCCCATTGCGGGCCACACCCTTGTCTTCAGCGGAGCCCACCAGTTCACCAGGAAGTTGCCGAAGACCATATGAGGGGTTACTCCACCCTCCACGCATTGCTGGATCCTTGTTGGGATGGGCTTGTATGCTTCGGACAACTCCGGATCTGCATTCCAAGCATCAGTGTCGACATTGGGGAGGCTCTTGGGCAACTCCAACCAATCGTGCTGCTCCTCAATGATGACCACCCAATCCTTCTTCCATCTGTCCCACATTCCGGAGGAGAAAGTCTTCATGTACTTGAAAGGATAGTTTTTGCGCTTCACGAAGTAGTAGAAGCCTATCAACTCTGTCCCCTTCCCGGAGTGTGGACCGTGAAGAAGGTCTGAAAGAGCTCGATGCAAGGCGGCACACCCACCCACATCTCGCAGAAGTGGACAAAGGTTGCCACTAGCAAGAAGGAGTGGGGGCCGAGGTGATGAAGCTGGAATCCGTAGAAGTCAAGCAGCATCAGCAGGAAAATTGTGAAGGGTGGGATCAGACCCACCATGGCATATGTCGAGAAGTATACCATCTCTCCGGTGCGCTCGTTCTTGAAGGGAAGCTTGCCGAAGCCGATCGCATTATTGAAGGAGTCACTGGACCACCTTATGTAGGTCCGGACCCCTGGCAGATCTTCGTCATTCTCTATCTTGCTGCGGGGAAGACCCAACTCCATCGCGGCAAAGTGGAGCAAAGATTGGAAGGGATATGCAAAAGTTGAGAGGCTCTGAGCGCAAGTTCGAATGAAAGCTTAATGAGAATTCAAACCGTGCAGACTTTCCTTCTTAAGTAGGCCTCTACAATGCTTGGATGCAAACCACGCTGGTATCAAGATTTCATTTCAAAAGATTACCCTATCAATGACAAACGAGCTTGGGTCCACTTCGGCGGAAAGTCGAAGTTATCACACCAGGCGAACCAAGGTCATGATGGGAAGTTGGAAGCCCGAGGGTGGCACGCTGATAGGGTGCTCGGATCCCGTACAGTTTTCGTATTGGGAACTGGCGACCTTTAATTGCGTGAGATCTCCACGCCAAGATCTCATCTGCTGTGTCTAAAAGAGACACATGGCGATGGTTTAACTACAGACCGTCACCCCAACGGCCCATGAAAAGACCTTTGAAGCCGCAGAGTGGGAATCGAAGATGGCCCCACCTCTGGTAGAATAATTTCACTCAAAGAGGTTCTCCCTGAGGTGGGCCTGGGGACCACTGTCGGTACCCTGCGTATCGGGTACCCCACGATACCGCAAGTAAACTCACGGAGTTCCACCTGTCCGAGATGAAGACCTCTGAAGGCTACACGTGTCCCGCAGCATCGGACCTACCTCCCTCATTGAGGTAGCTCTGGCACTGCCATGTGTAACGTGAGGCCGGACCTAACTCCCTGTATAGGGAAGCTCCGGTCATGCCACGTGTACAGTGGCCTCGGATCTAACCTCCAGTAGAGGGAAGCTCCGGTGCTTCCACGTGCATAGTAGCTCGGGACCCGCCTCCCCATAGAGGGAAGCTCCAGAGCTGCCACGTGTCGAGCCTCCGGATCTAAGTCTTCAACGGGAAGACTGCTGGGTCTCCAATGGTGCAGACATTCAAGGGATAGTTAAAGCAACCGTTACAGGACCTGATTATGTGTCATGAATGCCATGTTAATGACACACGATTATATGTCCTTTAGTGCCAGTAACACTACCATTAAGGCACATTATTACAGTGTTAATTATGCTTAATACATACATATCGTGTGTTAATTAATTACAGACCACCGGGGCCACATGTCAGGACAGGCTGACAATGTAACGGTCAGTCCTTGGACTATAAAAGGGATGCGCCACACGGTAGAAACCAAGCCCAATCAACCAAGTTCATACGCACACACTCATACAATCAACAACCACCCCGTGGAGTAGGGTATTACGCTCAGGCGGTCCGAGCCACGTAAAAACTATCGTGTCACCATATCGCTGTCGATCTTATGCGCGCCCCAATAAAATACGAACCTCCGTGGACTACACTTTAGTAGTACCGCGGTTAGTGTTGATCGCACACTTCGACATATATCCTTCTTGACCGCTCCTTTTGCTGGCATTTAGCTTAGGGGGTTGTTAGTATGAGGTCGTTGTTCTCTAGGAAAAAAAAGAATGAATGTAACCATGCAAGTGTTTTATGTGTGTTTGACATGAGTTGTATTAAGTTCTTATCCTATTTTTCTTCTTAATATAATGAAGTTCATCTATTCTCCGTTTCCGAGAAAAAAAAAGCAATCCCTCATCTCATTGAAGATGGACTGTCTATCTTGCAATATGCCGACGATACAATAATTTCTATGGATCATAACTTACATGAAGCAAAAAAAAACTAAAGCTATTTCTTTATGTCTTTAAAAATTATCTAGTCTAATGATAATTCTCATAAAAGTGATATTTTCAATTTTGGCAAAGCAAGAGAAGAAGAAAAAATATATTCAAAACTATTTTTTTTCCAACATGGGCAATTAACAAGGATTGGAAAACCATAGAGGAAATTGAAAAAAAAACTCAAAAGCTAGAAAGGAAAACATACGTCAGTAGGAGATAGATTGGTACCAATCCACTATATTTTGATAAGTCTAACCATGTTCACGCTTTTTTATGTACATAAAGTGACACTTGAGAACATAGACTATTATAGATCATGATCTTTTGACAAAGCGATAGCCAAAAGAAAAGGTACACATTGTCAAAATAGAGCATATTGTCCCAACAGGAAGACTAAGGAGGAACAGAAATACAAAATAAATTTTTATTGAGTAAAATAGATTTTTTTAAGTTAATAAATGAGGAGGGTATATCACAACACTACTACAAAAGGCTTCATCGCAGCCGGCTCTAAACATATTATCACATACGGTTTTAAAAAGCATCTGTAACGAAGAGTCTGTGAAAATGATCTATTAGCACAGGTGGGAGCAAAATCCACCTGTAAAAATGCATTTTTCACATGCGGTTTTTTATTGCTGACCACCTGTGAAAATGCATTTTCACATGCGGTTTTTTATTGCTGACCGCATGTGAAAATGCATTTTCACAGGCGGTTTTTTATTGCTGACCACCTGTGAAAATCTATTGTCACAAGCGGTTGTTTACACTCAAAATACATCGTGGTTTTTTACACCCATGAAAATATATCACAGCCGACGGATTTAGTCACTAACTGGCCAAAAGATTTTATGTTCATTGCTGGCAAAAAACAGCAGGCAATGAATCAAGCACTTGAATCATATGGGCGCATGCTCCAAAAAAATGCATTAGAAATCATTTCAGAACCTCATTGGCATACACTTTGCCTACACGGCTGTTTACTCGAATCTCTAGTATGAACAAGCTAACTATGTACAAACTGCAATTTTGCCTACGTTTGACTTCAAGCTGAAGGGCTTCCAAGTACTGGCGCGCGCCACCTGCTTAAGCACATCGAGTAGATTCGCCTCCTCTACTGCCCGCTTAAGGACATGCACCGCAAGCTCGCCCGCGACCTCAGGGTGTCCAACCTTGCTGATGTCTCGGCTGCCCTCGGCCAGCCGTTCACCGCGTTAGCCGTATCGCAGGGCAAGCTCCGGATCCGGCAGATGTAGATAAACTCCACGTACTTGCTGAAGAGCCTCGACGCCAGCAGGAAGAAGACGCGCGATGGCAAGAAGGGCGAGGAGGCGGAAGCAGGCTGCCGACGCTTCAGCGATGAAGCGGAGCTGCGGTAGAGAGAGGTTGGAGGAAGGAAAGAGAGGTGAGATTGAGGATAAAGACGTGAGGTGTCGGTGTTGCTGCTGTTATAGACACATAGATTAGAGATGACTCCCTGTCAGTCGTTGGATCGATGAGTAGCAGAGCGCGGAGATATGAAGTCCAAGAGCGATTCGTGTGATGAAGCATCAGACCAATCAAGAGCCATCATTATCACAGGCGGTTTTTTTGTTATAGGCCGCCTGTGAAAATCATTATATTTTCACAGGCGGTCTGTAACAAAAATCGCCCGTGATAATGAAAATCATTATATTTTCACAGGCGGTTGTTTGTTACAGACCGCCTGTGAAAATCAAGACATTTTCACAGGCGGTTGTTTGTTACGGACCGCATGTGATATTCTATTATCACATGCGGTTATTAACTCATTTGACATCACAGACGGTACTTTTAACGAACCGTCTATAAAAAAAGGAGATGCCTGTGACAATGCATTTTTTAGTAGTGCAATAATTACATAGGATAAAATCAAATACCTTACAAATCAAACTATAGGAAAGGTAAAAAGAGAGCGGGGATATTCACATTTCTAGTTAGGACTTGTGAAAATCAATGACCAAATCTTGAGATACGGTTCATTCCAGTTTTTTTTTAAGTCGTGTGCCCCAACCATATATAGTATAGTATGACGAAAAAGTGATATTGTGGCTTTGGTTCATGCTACCATTCCGCTTAATGTATAGTATTTTTTTAATGATGAGTAGAGTTGCGACTTCCCCCAAAGAAAGTTATGGCCAATTTAATACAAGCGAGTACAAATGCAGACACTTATGGCCTAATGTCTAGAATAAGACGATAATAACTGGATGGCTAAGCACACGACTATGTACCGAACTTAATAGACCAATGTTACGGCATGTTCATCCCTTCATATTTTTTGTACGTGTATCTCAGATCGAGCACCTGAAATTCGCTCCCACCGGGAATCGGACTTACGATTTGAGTAGTGATACTCTGAGTACTTTACCACTAGGCTAAGCCCCCTTAATGTATAGTCTAGAAGGTCTACAATGGGTCATATAATTTGGTATTGTGGAATGATCTTGTCAATAGAATAATACAGATCACACTTACTGAGAATATTGATGTGCTCTGATGGAACTTACACCAGAACAAGACTGTTTTCGATTCACTCCATGTGCCTAGCTCCTATAAATAAAGGTGTTATAGAAAGAAACAAAATCCTATTGACATTGGTTTACCGCCACCACTTAATGTTATATATATGTCTGGTAATTGGTTACATGGTTTTTGGAGAAATATACGAATACAACTACATTTTGGAACATTGTGGGACTATTCTATGATATATGGTTAAGTAGGAACGATATTGTCTTTGATAAAGCTCCTACTGAATTTTTTATATACTACAGGGTTACACACTAGCTTTGCTCCTGGACTGAGCTGGAAAAGTAGGAGGATGATAGGCTCACTACGTAAGAAACCCAAATAGGAGACAAAGATGGGCACGTGCTCAAAGACGATCATATCTGATAAGGTTAAGCGAGACGAGCTCGCTTCAGCGAGGATCTGATATGGCTTGGTTGAACATACAAGGAGATGCGTTACTATCATATCATCTTAGTTAAGTAGGTGTCTGAGACGTGCCCTCTTCTACGACAAATGGGAGATGCACTTTACCTGAGCTCGACTCATATTTGTTTCGTAACTGAGACAAACTTTCCCTGGAGACCGTCTCCTTTAATAATCGAAGTCGGTGCGTCTCCCATAACTACCAGTCAGGCACGTCTCCTATTATCATGGAAGCGGGATCGTCTCCCGTTCCCTCTATAGAGAGATGTGCGTTAAATCAGTTTGTCTTGATATTCTATTGCCCTTCTACGACTTCCCAGCTATGGCAGAACAAGTGGCTGCCAAATCTGCCTTTTTCTTGCACCGTTCTTTCCCTCTTCAGAGGTGCCCTTCTAAAAGTCTTGTTGTGATTATCAGTGGATCTTAAAACAGAGGGTTAGTCCTCTCCTCCTCTCTCGTTCCTTACTATTTTTTTATCCTTTTAGATCTGGACTATTAGTAGCTTCGAATTTCTTTGATTTAGCTCTTTTTTCTGTACGTAGATGTTGTCGAATCGAAGTTGGATGTATGGGTCACTCCTTTGCAATAAATATATCCAAGGGTTAGATGCATTTATTAATTTCATGAAGAAAGACATGTTGGACAATATTAGAGGGACTATTTGTTGTTCTTGCAAACACTGCAAGAATGAGAAGAGATATCACACAGATGAAGTATTGAGGTCACATTTGATCACGCATGGATTCATGGTGGATTATTGATGTTGGAACAAACATGGGAAGGGGGAGCTTAATGAGGTAGAGATAAGAAATTAGTATCTGGAGAGGGAGGTCCCTACCAGTGTCGCAGAAGATCACGATGACGATGTGAACATACCATATTTATCAGGTTTGACCGATGACAACATTGAGTTTCAGGTGTGTAACATAGAGGAGATGGTACGCAATACTGAGAGACATGGCGACGATGATCTATACATGTAAAATCTTGCTTTTCAGAAGAACAAAAACGCAAAAATGCGAACTTAAAAATTTTAAAAGTGGACCTGGAAATCCAAACTCACATGAACCATATGAGTTAACCAATGTTCACTAAAAATAGCGACTTGTTAAAATTTTACATATAGAACATGATTGCTAATTTATATTGGAACTTAAGGTGTAAAATCATTAATTTCCAAGTATTCACATTTTCAATGAAAAATTAAAGGAGAAAGAAAAGAAAATAGAGAGAAAGAAAAAGGAATTATTCCAACCCGAAAATGGGACATTAAAAAAAAATTCAAATCTATGGCTATAAATTTTTCCATGACCTTCTAATATTCCAAATTGACTCTCGGTAAAGTTTCAAAATTTTTTGAAGCATGTTTTCCATTTATTGGACACGTACTGAGAGTTTAAGCAGAGTCGACTTCAAATTTAAACTTTGTACTTAACCTTGTCCAAATAACCTCCAAATTTTTCCTGAGGTCCCTTATGCTTCAAAAAGGGTAACTTCAAAGTTTCAGTATTTTTGAACCTAATATACTATTTATTTCCTTGAGTCAAGTATCACCACTTGAATTCAAATTCAAACTTGAGTAAAAATTCAACTTGCTCAGTTCTGAAATATGATTGCACCATAAATTATTTACATTTTATTTAGTCATTGGGCCAAAGTTGAATATTTTTGAAGCATGTTTGATAGTTCTATTTGAAATTGGAAAAGAGAAGGGAGGAGAGAGTGCGTCCCACATGTCATGTTTATCCTCATGGCCACAAAACCGACTTTGCTTCTTCCTCTCTCCCGTCATGCGCGCCTCCTCCCTGCCGCGCCAACACCACGCCACTGCTCGCCGCCACGCCGTGCCTCTGCTCGCTCGCGCCCAGCCACGGCGACGGTCGCCTGCTCCTCGCGTCGGCCGCCCTACTCGCCGCTCCTTCCGAGCATCACGCCAGTACCGCCGCATGCTGCTCGCCGCACTACCGGCCTGATCCCCTCTCGCTCCCAGCCACAGCGACACCCTGCTCACTGGCACCCAGCTGCGCCGCTGCACCTCACCGCGGTATCGCGCCTCCCTGCTGTCCCCCCGCGTGCCACTCGCCGTCAACCGCCTCTGCTCTGCGTCAGCCCGCTCGCCGCCTTCCAGCCGCGCTGCCTACTCCCTCCAGCCGCCACGGCGCGACGCCGCACCACCCCGGCCATTGGTTCGCCTGCCTGGCCGCGTCCCAGCTGCCCCGGCCGTCGCAACATGGCACCCACGGCGGACCTGCACCGCCTCTGCCCTACACCGCCTGCGCCGCTCGCCGCATGCCACGCTCGTCCCCTGTTGCCGACGGCACCCAGTCGCCCTGCTGCTCGCCGACACGAGTCAACTTCGCCGTCCTATGCTCCTGTGCCTGTCGCCGGCCACCGAACGTCTCTAGGTGAGTTTCCTAGCCGTCATCGTCCTTCCTCTCCGCCTAACTCGTTCCCTGCTCACCTCTCCTCCTCGCCGCAGCACGTGTTGTCGTGCGCTGCGTCGTAGGTCGCTCACCTGCGCACTTTTCTTATCCACGCAGGTGTTTTCCTCCACAGCGCTGCGCCCTCGTGCGTTTTTCCGCTATTCAATAGCCTGCCGTCTCCAGCAGTGCACCGTGTTGCGCCGTTCCTTGCCGCGCAGACCGCGATGAACACGTTCCATGTCGGCACCATGTTCGTCAATGGCCGAGCACACCTTGCCAACAACAACCGCGTCATTACTCGACCTAAGGGTCCTTCTTCATTTTATCGACCTCAGCTCCATGAATATCCCATGCTTCCACTGCTCTATGCTCTGTTTCCAGTCACGCTCACCACCTGTTCGACGAAATACCAACACACATTATTCACTTTGTTCCTCGCGCTCGCCTCACCTATCAGCCATAGTAACACATCACCGTGTCGTGGGCTCCCCCCGAGTGCAGATCCCGCACCATGGGTGCCTTGCTACTGGTTGTGTGGTAACCCCGACCTTGGTCATTGTGTCATGTGTGCGTTCCTACACAGCCGTGTCCGTGGTGACCACCACCTGAAGCGTATGCCTACATGCCCTCACGGTGTAGGCAAACCACTTTTTTATCACTACAGTGACATGTCGTGTTCAAACTACTACTGCTCTTGTTCCTCTAGTAGCTCCCATAATGCTTGCCACCATCGACAACGGTTTCGTCGATGGCTGTTCGCGGTGGGCGTTGTATTGACTTGAGCGATGTCGAGCCCTACGTCCGCGTTCTACCTTGAGGTGTAGCCAAAAGCAACCCCACATTGACCTTTCTCACCTTTGTGTTGTGTTGGCATGTCCATACATTCTTGTGTTGCTTCACATTGAGCTGTGTCGATGTCGTTGACCACATGACGTCGTCGTGACATTTGGAGCCATCATCGTGTCCTGGTATCGAGATGAAGGATGCCTGTAACGTACATGATGCTGGAACACAACCACGACACAACGGACGATGGTCGTTTTGCCAAATTAGGGTTTAGTCGAGGTGAGACTCGTCGAGTCCTGGGTGTAGCCAAGGTGTTCGATGAAATTCCTTCTAGGTCAAACAAGGTGTGTCGGTGATCACCGATGACCTAGGGTAGAGGTATGCAAGAATGTTCCGACCAACATGGAGAACTAGACCAAGGGGAACCTTGGATAATAGTTCCTTGGTTGTGTCGAGGATGTTCCCTAACTGATCACAGGATTGGTTAACTGGGTGTACCACTTCATCGACGGTAGGTTCGTCGAGTTGCTTATCAACAACCGAGTCGACATCACTATACTTAAGACTCACAAGGTGGTGCTCCGGATTCCACTCACCCCATTGACGAGTCCGGGTTGTTGTGGATGTCACTAAGATGATCTTCTCGAGATGGCAAAGCATGCCTTCACAGCAAGGTCTCGCATCATTTTAAGTCCCAAGAGCTTACTGAGCTCACCTGGACAAGCTTGTGGGAGACACTACATTAGTGTCATCGTGTAAGCACCTGAATGATGCTTGCGACGTTAGTCATAGCAACTGGTTTACCTAAAAGCGGTTTGAACGTTGTGTTGGTACTCATGCTAGGTTAACAGTGCTTGTAATGACTTCTTAAGTCCAAGCCATGTTGATCTCAATTCAGTCCCAATTGTCGTTAGGTTCCATCATGGTTCATCCTAAGTCAGGACCCTACGACAGCACTGCTCACTTAACTAGGTTTACTCCTTTATGAGTTAAGTCAAGTTCATTGGTTGACTGCTAAATCGCGACCTTCGTCTTGTACACTCCACTCATACTTAAGCTTTCGATGTCCCACCTTGATTTTTGGGTCGTCCTTACACTTCCCCGCCCAACACTTCTTCGCCATTCAGAATTTTCAATCTTGCGCATAGCTTGAAGTGTGGTATGCTAAGTTGCAATGTAGCTTTATGTTGTACCTTTCAGCTCATACCAACACTACTATGTCCACCTTGACTCATCCTCTGGTTACCAACACAACAGAGGCATATCTGTCCTTCCTAGTCAAACTCCTCGTTCTTAAAGTTTACACAACCCCGTGGAGTCTATTATTAAATTACTTAATTACTTATATGCATATCATATCAATAGGAACGTGTTGATAGGCGATCGACAAGAAACTTTGCTTGGAGGAGAAGGCCAAGGTGTTTCCACTTGAAGTTCCATGGCAGACTCTTTGGAGGAAAGCACAAGACTTAACGACTGACATTGACTTAGCGCAAACTGAGGCAAGCCCCAGTTTGCATTTAAGAGCTTTTCAAAGTTTTCTAGTTTTATTCAATTACGTCTTCAGTTGATATTGTGCATTACATTCAGGATGCTTAAATACTCCACTTGCATGACCACCAATACCAGGGGTTGGTTGGAACGGGTTATAGTTAGACCCATAGTAACTACTTTGCTAATGTATAGGAAATCCGGTAGAAGTCGAGTAGTTGGAATCTACTCACGAGAGATGTAGGACATATCTCACAGGATTGGTTAGATAGACAATGGCTTAATATAATGAATATGAGACCGGGCAGGGGATGGAAAGGAAGCGACGAAAATTGGAGTCTCGGTCGCATAGCCCTACCTGTATCGATTAAGGCCTGTCTGTATGCGGCCCCTTCGAACAAGCTTGACTTGTATCGGCGACATACTGGATATATTGACTCCCGTAAACTGACGTAACTCGTTAACTGGGATGTCGAGGCCATTAACTCACCATCGATAGGGGTGGGTTGAGGACAACATGGTGTAAATCGGTCGGCGGGCACAAGAGGTGTTCCATGCGGAGACCTTCTGTTCACGGAGGTGAGATGGGTTCGTCGTTCGGGTTTCTTGTAAAAGGTGGCCATATATGACTAGTACTGAAGTGTTACGTAGGTACTGATGTACTCGCTGACACTTCCGAACGTGCGTATGTGTCATGTTGTCCGGTTGTGTCCTTATTGCAACCACCGTCCCTCGCGGTAATAGAGTACCACTTGTTCAGTGTGCCGTGATGTAGTAAACACTGAAGAAGTCAGAAGAATATGATATATTGAATTATAATTGATTTGCAACCTTGTATGGCTTAGAGATAGTACAATTAAAAGTTTACAATTTCCCCATACTTTACCTGTAATAGCATTATGTGCTTTGGGCATGTCATATCATCGGCAAAGCGTTTCTTGTTTGATTGTGGAGTCTATGATGTGCCGTGCCTAAAGAATGTCATTTGCTACTTAAAATATGATTATAATGATCCACTTGTAGGCGAGTCTATTTATGCTATTCCTTACCTATGCTTAGTATTCACCCTGCATATGTCTAGTGAGACGGGTTAGTCTTGCTGAGCCTTATGCTCACGTTTGCGCTTTAACGATTTTTGCAGGTATTAGGTTTATTTCTGCTGTTCAGGTTGTACATGTGATCTCGAGGTGTCGAGATAAATCTCATGTGAACCACGCCGCTGCTGAATGTTCTTCTTGTTGCTAGTGAGAAGCGTCCTAGGGCATGGACGTCTTCTCTCCTGCTTAGTTAGGTGAGATTATGAGTATGTATTTTCCGCTGCGTGTGTACCCCTGTTGTACACTCTTTTGTAAACTCTTCTTATTATGAAAAGAAAACTTTATATGTTTTGATATCCTTTTTGTGTGTGCTGTTAGGTGCCGCATCGCACGGCACCACCCAATGAGATCCTCGGATGTGTGTACTCCGGTCCCCACAGACATGATATTAGAGCTTCATTGGGAATAGCACGCTTGAAAAGAGCCTATTTTCAAAAACTCCGAAGTAGTCGAGTGAGGATTAGCTATATGCCCATTAAGGACAACTACTAGTACAAGTTATAAAGGTGGTGAACTAACTTGTTATATTATTCTGTAACGACGCTCCGTCTTCACGGTAAGAGGTAAGGTACGCCACCGAGAGCGGATCAATCTCGGTAAGCTCTGCATACGAGATGTGGTATGTGATATTTCCGTGGCTTTGCACGGGAAGTCAATATGAGTCTCTGAAACTTTTCTATGTTTCTGAGAACATAAGACACGCGGTACCCCAGCGTGACA
This sequence comes from Tuctoria greenei, assembly GCA_036927565.1. Lineage (NCBI taxonomy): Eukaryota > Viridiplantae > Streptophyta > Magnoliopsida > Poales > Poaceae > Tuctoria > Tuctoria greenei. The sequence goes on from JAYESD010000001.1 coordinate 119,127,068, forward strand.
CAAATGTAGTGGGAGCCCCCGTCGGGTGGTGTATAACCTGATAGTATGCATCTCTAGAACTACTCATGTTCTATGGGATCATGCGAACCACGTATGCCCGAACGTATATAAGCCGGTTCGTGCGGGAGTCTTTGCTGTACAGACGTAGTACAACCATGTACCTCGAGACATGACTTCGCTCGAGGGAGACTCACACCAGAGTCGTATGCATTTACTTTCATATATATTATTGTGACTGCCTGTCGTGTTTTCTCGTGCCGCCCTTGAGGTGTGAAGGTGTGAAAGGGGATTGTTTGTCTTCTGCAGGTACACTAAGTCTGGTAGCGACCCGTGTAGAATACGTTTGCGAGTGATCGATATTAGAACCACCTATAGACGTATCCGGATATACCGGGTTAGACTTTTCTTTTGGTAAGGCACGTAGTACTGTCAGTATCCCACTTGATACTTTGACCATCCCCCACGAAAGATATGGCTTCATATTCATATTTAGGTCCAAGTATCATTTGCTGATATCTTGTGGACAAGGTAAAATGTTTCTTTTCAAGAGTAGGTGAACCAATGTTCTTTGTTCCAGGTGAGAGTTTAACTCAACTTCGCCGGAGTAAGACTTTGGTTAAGCATGGAGATCCATAGTGATATGCTATGGATAAGAAGGTCGTCAAGATCTCTTTTAAGATTCTATTTAGCTCCAAAGAAAATGATTAGTTGTGAATCATGTTATATCCATCGGACTTGAGTTTTGACCTAAGTTTCAAAATTTGAGTTTGTTCCCAAATTCTTGTGTTTCGAAACCGGTGAGTTCTGTTCTCGAACAAAATTGACCTGACTTTGAAATTCCATATCTCTTCAACCTGAAGGGATATGAATGCAACTGAATACTTTTTGGAAAGATTTTGAAGTTTTCTATAAGTTTTCTATTGACCCCCAAGCCAAAAGACCTTTGTAAGATGGTGAAAATCCTCTCTAACTAACTCAGCTGCTGTTCAGAAACTGTGTAAGACAGCATCTGAATTTTTGCCATAACTCTTTGTAGACAGCTCTTATATTCCATTATGATACATTTATGGAAATTAGTAGAGCTATTCTACAACTTTATTATTCAATGTTACCTCAAATTCAGTTTATAACTAATTAAAAACTGGAGTTGAAGATAGTACATGATATAGGTGCTATCTGAAACAGCCAGAAACAAATTCTGAACTTTGAACAGCCATAACTCTCAAACTAGAAATGCAACCTAGGCGTATTTATACATGCTTGGAAAGCTTATAGACTCCTCTATCAACTTCCTATTCAACACGAAGGCTAAAACTCGCAATAACCAAGTCTAAATCGAAGTATCGTTTAAGGTGTCGAAACAGTCCAGAATATGGACCGCTATATATTCAGTTACTGCTCGGATCATAATTTCTAGTAGACTCATCGCTTGGATTCGGGTTTTACATTTCTGGAATCCTGAGAATGTATTCAACCAGTTTGCTATGTGTTATTTTTGCAAATGTTGATATTTGTATATCTGAAAATTGTGGACAAAATCAGCCTTAAACAAAGGAGGTGCTGTCCAAGTTTTCAGAAAAAAAAAAACTGTCAACTTGCAAATGCCATATCTTCTCAACCAGAAGTGCTACGAGGGCAAGTAAGTACTCCATAGAAAGTTTTGGAAGTACTTACAAGTTCTCTATTCAGCTCAAGACCAAAATCCGTTTCTAAGTGGGTGAAATTTGGATAATCACAGAGACTGTCCAGGCACACCCAAACTGGACAGCAATCTGTACACCTCTGAATTTAATCCATAACTTGCAGACCCTTGATCCAATGGTGTAGCGCGAGTATCCGTTGGAAAGGTTAGAGAGTCAGCTACAATTTTTGCACTTGGATCCAGACCTGACGGTCATCTACCTATTCCAAATCGAGTTTGAATGCAGAGTGGTCAATCTGAACTGAATTCAAATTCTGAATGCTGAAATTTTACCCAACTTCAAAAATTCATATCTTTTAAACCAGGACTGATATGAAGACAAGTACATTATGGAAATATTATTACATTGGATACAACTTTGTAAATAAGAATATTTCTAGATTTCCATCAGAACAGCCAGAAAACTTTAGATCAAAACTGCTACTTTTTAAGCAGGTTCTGCTGAAAGTGCAAAAAATTATGTTGACTTTAAAATAGCATAACATGCAAAACAGAGATGATCTAGATGCAAACTAATACTTTTTGGAAAGGTCTTGAAGTGTAATTTAACTTTGTTATTCACCTCAAGATCTTATTTTGCCATTAACTGTATCAAAATCGAGTTTGAGTCCAGACTGATCATGTGTCACCATAGCCTGACCAGTTTGAACCTTTTGGTTTTTGTTAGGCATTCGGTTCTCGATTTCAATTCGAGGAGTGTCGTAACCAACCAAGAGTTAGGACTCAACTAATTACCAAGTTGAATAGAGTATTTAACTCATTTGAATCCCTTTCCCCTTGGGTAGGCATACTAGTGGCTGATTTATGTGACTTGCCACATCACATCTTGTGATGTTGAACACAGGTCGCAATTACTCGAGTTCCATCTCGTCTTCCCATGAGGATTGCTTGAAGTACGCTTTGACATCCTGGTTCGAAACTTTAAGGGGGAAGGTGAGCACTCAAGTAATAGTGGTGTTCAACCATCAACCTTGGTTACAACGAGTCGTGTCAACAAGAAGACGATCAATTAAGATTACATCTTCAAGAGGATCCAACATCCACGACCAGATTGAGTTACTCTAAGAAGAGTGTGACTTCAACTCCACTAAAAGTAATCGATAAGAATATTACTTCCTCCCGACTGATTGAAGCGAAGGTTAAGTGAAGTATCACTAGAGCTGTGTCTAGTGATCTCGACCAGGTGTCTAGGGATAACCTTCGACATATAGTTAGTTGTTTTTCTTCTGATGAAGATACTCATCAAGTCAGCTGGTAACTCTAAGACCTAGTTAAAGATACAATCAAGCGGAGTAGTACATGAACAAGCTTTCGAAAGGTCGAGGTAACATGGTATATTTCCCACATTCCTTGTCAATTGTTCTGTTATGAATTCCTTAACTATGGTCGAGTCATGAAAGAAATGCTACTCATTGAGTGTCTTTCACGACCACGGTATCCAATCCTTGCAAATCATCAGACAGTACTTGAGTTTTGTGGGTGTGGTTCATTTAGTCTTTGCTCAAACTATAAAAGCTACTGCACCATGCATGTGCACCATTTGCACCATACATATGCTCCATTTGCACCATATCATGTGCATATTCATTGCACCATACAACAAGCGATGCATCATGAAGCATCATTACCAATGAAACAACAATAATAGAATGTAGGGTAATACTAAAATTTAGAGCAAGATTGTGTACCACATTCAAACTATTCTAAGGTGTCTAATGACTACGATTATTTCACCATCTTCATTTAACTTCTTACATTGTTGATCTCCTTTCCATTGAGTGATACCTGGGCAACCGATCAGTCAACCTCCCTTGCAACTAAACAGACACTTGAACTCCCGTCCTTGACTTGTTTAGGTTCATGTGCTTTGATTGTTGCAATTATACTGTTCTTCATCATGTGATCACTGGTTAGATGATCAACCTTGTACAATCTGTGATTCGATTTACTCGCAAAGGTTCTGTTTGATTGTTAACCTCGCGAAAAGCCTTGGGGTCCATCTAAGTCCTTGCATTGTTATATGGTAACCTTGCTACACTAATTACCTTGTAGTTACCATATGATTGAGTTCTTTGCTGTGTTGGGAACATATGAAGATGTTGAATCCTTAAATCCTCGTGTGCCACCGCAAAGGGTCTTCATCTTCTATTTCTATTGTTCGAAGATGTTGATGTACCCAAAAACCTTGCAGTCGCTATATCTTCAGTATTATTGCTGTTTTGCCCACATAAGAGTGTTGAGTGCTTTGCTACTCTTATGCTACGGCTAAGAAATCATATGGTTGACTAAACATCAAATGAGGTTAATGATTGTTGTTTAACCTTGTAAACCATCTTAACTCATGTCAAGGGAAATACCACACTAAGTTGTAAGGACATATGCAAAACCAAACAAACAACCAAGAATCAATGCAAGGATAGTTTCAAGCTATCATGGTAACCTAAAGAAGCAAAGAACAAGTCCTGATTCTTCCAGTCAAGACTAGGACAAGACAAGATATCATGTCAGTGTAAGAGTACAACATTAAAGGGTCAGTAACACACGTGAAAGTTTTACGATGTGATATTGTCATGTCAAGCATCCTGTCAAGATTTTCAACCCGAAGATTGGAATCACCTGAAGCAAACTTTAGAATTTCTTAAGATGCTTGAAGATAATCACTATTTCATAGAACCCAAGTCTTTAAGAGCATTGTCATTTTCCTTAGTCAATGACCCTCTTTTACGGATCATCCCCTCATCGTTTCTGTTATTCTACTTGTTAGAATCTCGGGACGAGATTCCTTTAAGGGGGAAAGATTGTAAAAGTCCGCTTTTCGGAAGAACAAAAATGCAAAAATGCGAACTTAAAAATTTTGAAGTGGACCTGGAAATCCAAACTCACATGAACCATATGAGTTAACCAATGTTCACTAAAAATAGGGACTTGTTAAAATTTTACATATAGAACATGATTGCTAATGTATATTGGAACTTAAGGTGTAAAATCCTTAATTTCAAAGTATTCACATTTTCAATGAAAAATTAACGGAGAAAAGAAAAGAAAATAGAGAGAAAGAAAAAGGAATTATTCCAACCCTAAAATGGGACATTCAAAAAAAATTCAAATCTACGGCTGTAAATTTTTCCATGACCTTCTAATATTTCAAATTGACTCTCGGTAAAGTTTCAAAATTTTTTGAAGCACATTTTCCATTTATTGGACACGTATTGAGAGTTTAAGCAGAGTCGACTTCAAATTTAAACTTTGTACTTAACCTTGTCCAAATCAACTCCAAATTTTTCCTGAGGTCCCTTATGGTTCAAAAAGGGTAACTTCAAAGTTTCAGTATTTTTGAACCTAATCTACTATTTATTTCCTTGAGTCAAGTATCACCACTTGATCAAATTCAAACTTGAGTAAAAATTCAACTTGCTCAGTTCTGAAATCTGATTGCACCATAAAATTCTTTACATTTTATTTAGTCATTGGGCCAAAGTTGAATATTTTTGAAGCATGTTTGATAGTTCTATTTGAAATTGGAAAAGAGAAGGGAGGAGAGAGTGGGTCCCACATGTCATGTTTATCCTCATGGCCACAAAACCGACTTCGCTTCTTCCTATCCCGGTCTTATCTACCGCGCTCGACTGCTTCCTATCCACAGAACGCCGCTCGCCCGCACGCTCGAGCTCGCTGCTCGCCTGGCCGCCGGCCCGCGTGCCTTCTCCGCGTCCGGCCGCCGCCTCCTCTCCCGGCCTGCGCGCCTCCTCCCTGCCATGCTAGCGCCATGCCACCGCTCGCCGCCACGCCGTGCCTCTGCTCCCTCATGCCCAGCCACGGCGACAGCCGCTCGCTCCTCCCGTCGGCCGCCCTACTCGTTGCTCCTTCCGTGCATCACGCCAGTACAGCCGCCTGCTGCTCGCTGCACTACCGGCCTGATCCCCTCTCTCTCCCAGCCACGGCGACACCCTGCTCCCTGGCACCCAGCCATGCCGCTGCACCTCACCGCAGTATCGCGCCTCCCCATCGCCCCGCTGCATGCCGCTCGTTGCCGGCCGCCTCTGCTCCGCGTCAGCCCGCTCGCCGCCTTCCAGCCGCGCTGCGCTACTCCCTCCGGCCGCCACGGCGCTACGCCGCACCACCCCGGCCGTCAGTTCGCCTCGCCTGTCCGCATCCCAGCTGCCCCGACCTTCACAGCATGGCACCCACGGCGGCCCTGCACCGCCTCTGCCCTGCACCTCTTGCGCCGCTCGCCGCGCACCATGCTCGTCCCCTATTGCCGACGGCGCCCAGTCGCCCTGCTGCTCGCCAGCACGAGTCGACGTCGCCGTCCCGCACTCCTGCGCCTGTCGCTGGCCATCGAACGTCTCCAGGTGAGTTGCCTAGCTGTCGTCGTCCTTCCTCTCCACCTAACTCGTTCCCTGCTCACCTCTCCTCCTCGCCGCAGCACGTGTTGCCGTGCGCCGCGCCGTAGGTCGCTCACCTGCGCACTTTGCTTATCCACGCAGGTGTTTTCCTCCACAGCGCTGCATCCTCGTGCATTTTTCCGCTATTCACTAGCCTGCCGTCTCCAGCAGTGTGCTGCATTGCGCCGTTCCTCGCCGCGCAGACAGCGGTGAACACGTTCCATGTCGGCACCATGTTCGTCAACGGCCGAGCACACCTCGCCAGCAACAACCGCGTCATTACTCGACCTAAGGGTCCTTCTTCATTTTATCGACCTCAAATCCATGAATATCTCGTGCTTCCACTGCTCTATGCTCTGTTTCCAGTCACGCTCACCACATGTTCGACGAAATACCAACACACACTGTTCACTTGGTTCCTCGCGCTCGCCTCACCTATCAGCCAAAGTAACACATCACTGTGTCGTGGGCTCCTCCCGAGTGCAGATCACGCACCATGGGTGCCTTGCTACTGGTTGCGTGGTAACCCCGACCTTGTTCATTGTGTCATGTGTGCGTTCCTACACAGCCGTGTCCGTGGTGACCACCACCTGCAGCGTATGCCTGCATGCCCTAACAGTGTAGGCAAACCACTTTTTTAACACTACAGTGACATGTCGTGTTCAAACTACTACTGCTCTTGTTCCTCTAGTAGCTTCCATAATGCTTGTCACCATGGACAACAGTTTCGTTGATGGCTGTTCACGGTGGGCGTTGTATTGACTTGAGCGACGTCGAGCCCTACGTCCACGTTCTACCTTGAGGTCTAGCCAAAAGCAACCCGACGTTGACCTTTCTTGCCTTTATGTTGTGTTAGCATGTCCATACATGCTTGTGTTGCCTCACATTGAGCCGTGTCGACGTCGTTGACCACATGACGTTGTCGTGATGTTCCGAGCCATCATCGTGTCCTGGCATCGAGATGAAGGATGCCTGTAACGTACATGATGCTAGAACACAACCACGACACAATGATCGACGGTCGTTTAGCCAAATTAGGGTTTAGTCTAGGCGAGACTCGTCGAGTCCTGGGTGTAGCGAAGGTGCTCGATGAAATGCCTTCTAGGTCAAACCAGTTGTGTCGGTGATCACCGATGACCTGGGGTAGAGGTATGCAAGAAAGTTGCGACCAACAAGGAGAACAAGACCAAGGGGAACCTTGGATAAGAGTTCATTGGTTGTGTCGAGGATGTTCCCTAACCGATCACAGGATTGGTTAACTGGGTGTACCACTTCATCGACGGCAGGTTCATCTAGTCGCTTATCAACAACCGAGTTGACATCACTAGCCTTAAGACTCACAAGGTGGTGTTCGGGATTCTGCTCACCCCATTGACGAGTTCGGGTTGTTGTGGACGTTGCTAAGACGATGTTTTCGAGATGGCAAAGCATGCCTTCACAGCAAGGTCTCGCATCATGTTTAAGTCCCAAGAGCTTAACGAGCTCACCTGGACAAGCTTGCGGGAGACACTACATTAGTGTCATCATGTAAGCACCTGAACGATGCTTGCGACGTTAGTCGTAGCAACTGGTTTACCTAAAAGCGGTTTGAACGTTGTCTTGGTACTCATGCTAGGTTAATAGTGCTTGTAATGACTTCTTAAGTCCAAGCCATGTTGATCTCAATTCAGTCCCAAGTGTCGTTATGTTCCATCATGGTTCATCCTAAGTCAGGACCCTACGACAGCACTGCTCACTTAATTAGGTTTACTCCTTTATGAGTTAAGTCAAGTTCATTGGTCGACTGCTAAATCTCGACCTTCGTCTTGTACACTCCACTCATACTTAAGCTTTCGATGTCCCACCTTGATTTTGGGTCGTCCTTACACTTCTCGGTCGAACACTTCTTCACCATTCAGAATTTTCAATCTCGCGTGGCATAGCTTGAAGTGTGGTATGCTAAGTTGCAATGTAGCTTTATGTTGTACCTTTCAGTTCATACCGACACTACTATGTCCACCTTGACTTATCATCTGGTTACCCACACAATAGAGGCATATCTGTCCTTCCTAGTCAAACTCCTCGTTCTTAAAGTTTACACAACCCCGTGGAGTCTATTATTAAATTACTTAATTACTTATATGCATATCATATCGATAGGAACATGTTGATAGGTGATCGACAAGAAAATTTGCTTGGAGGAGAAGGCTTAGGTGTTTCCACTTGAAGTTCCTTGGCAGACTCTTTGGAGGAAAGCACAAGACTTAACGACTGACATTGACTTAGCGCAAACTAAGGCAAGCCCCGATTTCCATTTCAGAGCTTTTCAAAGTTTTCCAGTTTTATTTAATTACGTCTTCAGTTGATATTGTGCATTACGTTCAGGATGCTTGAATACTCCACTTGCATGACCACAAATCCCAGGGGTTGGTTGGAACGGGTTACAGTTTGACCTGTAGTAACTGCTTTGCTAATGTATAGGAAATCGGGTAGAAGTGGAGTAGTTGGAATCTACTCGTGAGAGATGTAGGACATATCTCACAGGATTGGTTAGATAGACAATGGCTTAATATAATGAATCTGAGACCAGGCAGGGGATGGATAGGAAGCGATGAGAATTGGAGTCTCGGTCGCATAGCCCTACCTGTGTCGATTACGGCCCGTCTGTATGCGGCCCCTTCGTACAAGCTTGACATGTACCGGCGACATACTGGATATATGGGCTCCAGTAAACTGACGTAACTCGTTAACTGGGATGTCGAGGCCATTAACTCACCATCCATAGGGGTGGGTTGAGGACAGCAAGATGTAAATCGGTCGGCGGGCACAAGAGGTGTTCCATGCGGAGACCTTCTGTTCGCGGAGGTGAGACAGGTTCAGCGTTCGGGTTTCTTGTGAAAGGTGGCCATATATGACTAGTACTGAAGTGTTACGTAGGTACTGATGTACTCACTGACACTTCCAAACCTGCGTATGTGTCGTGTTGTCCGGGTGTGTCCTGATTGCAATCACCGTCCCTTGCGGTAATAGAGTACCACTTGTTCACTGCGCCATGACATAGTAAATACTGAAGAAGTCAGAAGAATATGATATATTGAATTATAATTGCTTTGCAACCTTGTATGGCTTAGAGATAGTACAATTAAAAGTTTACAATTTCCCTATACTTTACCTGTAATAGCATTATGTGCTTAGGGCATGTCATATCATCGGCAAAGCGTTTCTTATTTGATTGCGGAGTCTATGATGTGCCCTGCCTGAAGAATGTCATTTGCTACTTAAAATATGATTATAAGGATCCACTTGTAGGCGAGTCTATTTATGCTATTCCTTACCTATGCTTAGTATTCACCCTGCATATGTCTAGTGAGACGGGTTAGTCTTGCTGAGCCTTATGCTCACGTTTGCGCTTTAACGATTTTTGCATGTATTAGGTTTATTTCTGCTGTTCAGGTTGTACATGAGATCTCGAGGTGTCGAGATAAATCTCATGTGAATCATGCCGCTGCTGAATGTTCTTCTTGTTGCTAGTGAGAAGTGTTCTAGGGCATGGACATCTTCTCTCCTGCTTAGTTAGGTGAGATTATGAGTATGTATTTTCCGCTGCGTGTGTACTCCTTTTGTACACTCTTTTGTAATCTCTTCTTATTATGAAATGAAAAGTTTATATGTTTTGTTATCCTTTTTTTGTGTGCTTTTAGGTGCCGCATCGCATGGTACCACCCAAAGATCCTCGGATGTGTGGACTCCAGTCCCCACAGACATGGTATCAGAGATTCATTGGGAGTAGCACGCTCTAAAAGAGCCTATTTTCGAAAAATCCAAAGTATTCGAGTGAGGATTAGCTATATGCCCATTAAGAACTATTACTAGTATAAGTTATAAAGGTGGTGAACTAACTTGTTATATTATTCTGTAACGACGCTCCGTCTTCAAGGTAAGAGGTAAGGTACGACACCGAGAGCGGATCAATCTCGGTAAGCTCTGCATACAAGATGTGGTATGTGATATTTCTGTGGCTTTGCACCGGAAGTCAATATGAGTCTCTGAGACTTTTCCATGTTTCTGAGAACATAAGACACGCGGTACCCCAGCGTGACACAAAATTAGTGGAAGCCCCCGTCGGGTGGTGTATAACCCGATAGTATGCATCTCTAGAACTATTTATGTTCTATGGGATCATGCGAAACACGTATGCCCGAGCGTGTATAAGACGGTTCGTGCGGGAGTCTTTACTGTACAGACATAATACGGCCATGTACCTCGAGACATGACTTCACTTGAGGGCGACTCAAACCAGAGTCGTATGCATTTACTTTCATATATATTATTGTGACTGCCTGTCGTGTTTCCCCGTGCCGCCCTTGAGGTGTGAAGGTGTGAAAGGGGATTGTTTGTCTTCTGCAGGTACACTAACTCCGGTAGCGACCCGTGTAGAATACGTTTGCGACTGATTTAGAACCACCTATAGATGTATCCGGATATACCGGGTTAGACTTTTCTTTTGGTAAGGCACGTAGTACCGTCAGTATCCCACTTGATACTTTGACCATCCCCCACGAAAGAAATGGCTTCATATTCATAATTAGGTCCAAGTATCAGTTGCTGATATCTTGTTGACAAGGTAAAATGTTCCTTTTCAAGAGTAGGTGAACAAAATTTCTTTGTTCCTGGCGAGAGTTTAGCTCGACTTCGTCGGAGTAAGACTTTGGTTAAGCATGAAGATCCATAGTGATATGCTATGGATAAGAAGGTCGTCAAGATCTCTTTTAAGATTCTATTTAGTTCCAAAGCAAATGATTAGTTGTGAATCAAGTTCCAGCCATCGGACTTGAGTTTTGAGCTAAGTTTCAAAATTTGAGTTTGTTCCCAAATTCTTGTGTTTCGAAACCGGTGAGTTCTGTTCTCGAACAGATTGACCTGACTTTGAAATTCCATATCTCTTCAACTTGAAGGGCTATGAATGCAATTGAATACTTTTCGGAAAGATTTTGAAGTCTTATATAAGTTTTCTATTGACCCCAAGCCAAAAGACCATTGTAAAATGGTGAAAATCCTCTCTAACTAACTCAGCTGCTGTTCTGAAACTGTGTAAGACAGCATCTGAATTTTTGCCATAACTCTTTGTAGACAGCTCTTCTATTCCATTATGATACATTTCTGGAAAGGGGAAGAGCTATTATACAACTTTGTTATGCAATGTTATCTCAAATTCAGTTTAGAACTAATTAAAAACTTGAGTTGAAGATAGTACATGTATATAGGTGCTATCTGAAACAGGTAGAAAAAAATTCTGAACTTTGAACAGCCATAGCTCTCAAACTAGAAATGCAACCTAGGCGTATTTATACATTCCTGGAAAGATTAAAGAGTCCTCTATCAACTTCCTATTCAACAGGAAGGCTAAAACTCGCAATAACCAAGTCTAAATCGAAGTATCGTTTAAGGTGTTGAAACAGTCCAGAATATGGACCGCTATATATTCAGTTACTGTTCGGATCGTAATTTCTAGTAGACTCATCGCTTGGCTTCGGGTTTTACATTTCTGGAATCCTGAGAATGTATGCAACCAGTTTTCTATGTGTTATTTTTTCAAATGTTGATATTTGTATATCTGAAAATTGTGGACAAAATCAGCCTTAAACAAAGGAGGTGCTCTCCAAATTTTAAGAAAAAAAACTGTCAACTTGCAAATGCCATATCTTTTCAACCAGAAGTGCTACGAGGGCAAGTAAGTACTCCTTATAAAGTTTTGGAAGTACTTTACAAGTTCTATATTCAGCTCAAGACCAAAATTCTTTTCTAAGTGGGTGAAATTTTGATAATCGCAGAGACTGTCCAGGCACACCCAAACTGGACAGCAATCTGTACACCTCTGAATTTAATCCATAACTCGCAGAACCTTGATCCAATGGTGTAGCGCGAGCATCCGTTGGAAAGGTTAGAGAGTCAGCTACAATTTTTGAACTTGGCTCCAGACCTGAATCTGTCATCTACCTATTCCAAATCGATTTTGAATGCAGAGTGGTCAATCTGAACTGAATTCAAATTTGAATGCTGAAATTTTACCCAACTTCAAAAATTCATATCTTTTAAACCAGGACTGATATAAAGACAAGTAAGTACATTATAGAAATCTTATTACATTGGCTACAACTTTGTAAATAAGAATATTTCCATATTTCCATCAGAACAGCCTGAAAACTTTAGATCAAAACTGCTACTTTTTAAGGTTCTGCTGAAAGTGCAGAAAATTCTGTTGACTTTAAAATAGCATAACATGCAAACCAGAGATGATCTAGAGGCAAACTAATTTCTTTTGGAAAGCTCTTGAAGTGTACTTTAACTTCGTTATTCACCTGAAGATCTGATTTTGCCATTAACTGGATCAAAATCGAGTTTGAGTCCAGACTGGTCATTTGTCACCATAGCCTGGCCAGTTTGAACCTTTTGATTTTTGTTAGGCATTCGGTTCTCGATTTCAATTCGAGGAATGTCGTAACTCAACAAATTAACAAGTTGAATAGAGTGTTTATCTCATTTGAATCCCTTTTCCCTTGGATAGGCATACTAGTGGCTGATTTATGTGACTTGCCACATCACATCTTGTGATGTTGAACGCATGTCGTGATTACTCGAGTCGCATCTCGTCTTCCCATGGGGATTGTTTGAAGTACGCTTTGACATCCTGGTTCGAAACTTTAAGGGGGAAGGTGAGCACTCAAGTAATAGTGGTGTTCAACCATCAACCTTGGTTACAATGAGTCGTGTCAACAAGAAGACGATCAATTAAGATTACATCTTCAAAAGGATCCAACATCCACCACCAGATTGAGTTACTCTAAGAAGGGTGTGACTTCAACTCCACTAAAAGTGATCGATAAGAATATCAGTTCCTCCTAACTGATTGAAGCGAAGGATAAGTGAAGTATCACTAGAGTTGTGTCTAGTGATCTCGACCAGGTGTCTAGGGATAACCTTCGACATATAGTTAGGGATGAAAACGGTCGGAAACGGATGGAAAAATAGTGAAATCGTTTTCATTTTCATAAAAAATTTCCGGAAACGGAATCGGAAACGATATCATCGGAAACGGTTACGGTATCGAAAATTTCGGAAATATCGAAAACGGGTACATCGGATCGAAAGTATATCGATATCGGAACGGTTTCAGATTTATTCGGAATCAACACACTAAAATATTATTCATCTATAACATCAACAACTTAAGTACAAAATATAAGACAACAACTTTTACTTTCATTTTATAAAAAATTTCAATATGAAACGAAATCACTTTAGAAACACATTTTAAAGTGAATAAATATTTGTATGTAATTAGAGTTAACTTCTTATACAAACCAGTGTCCGAATAAAAAATTTAAAAAATTGAGCTTATTACATGTCAGTCCATTAGACCCAACCTACTATTCGGAAATTATTCGGTTATTGTTCGGAAATTTTTCATTAAAATACGGTATTCCGACAATTCGGACGGAAATCAGCCCAAATCGTTTTCGTTCCGTTTACCAAATTTCAATGTCCAATAAAAACGGTAATCGGATCAAAAATTTCGGAAATTGTCGAAAATGATAATCGCGTCGGAAATTTTCGAAAACGGCATCGGACGGTACAGGAATTTATCGTACCGTTTTCATCCCTACATATAGTTAGTTGTTTTTCTTCTGATGAAGGTACTCATCAAGTCAGCTGTTAACTCTAAGACCTAGTTAAAAATACAATCAAGTGGAGTAGTACATGAACAAGCTTTCGAAAGGTCGAGGTAACGTGGTATATTTCCCACATTCCTTGTCAATCGTTCTGTTATGAGTTCCTTAACTGTGGCCGAGTCATGAAAGGAACGCTACTCATTGAGTGTCTTTCACGACCACGGTTTCTAATCCTTGCAAATCATCAGACAGTACTTGAGTTTTATGGGTGTGGTTCATTTAGTCTTTGCTCAAACTATAAAAGCTATTGCACCATGCATGTGCACCATTTGCACCATACATATGCATCATTTGCACCATATATATGCACCATTTGCACCATACCATGTGCATATTCATTGCACCATACAACATGCGATGCATCATGAAGCATCACTACCAATGAAACACCAATGATAGAATGCAGGGTAATACTAAAATTTAGAGCAAGATTGTGTACCCCATTCAAACTATTCTAAGGTGTCTAATGACTACGATCATTTCACCATCTTCATTTAACTTCTTACATTGTTGATCTCCTTTCCATTGAGTGATACCTGGGCAACCGATCACTCAACCTCCCTTACTACTAAATAGACACTTGAACTTCCGTCCTTGACTTGTTTAGGTTCAAGTGCTTAGATTGTTGTAATTATACTATTCTTCATCATGTGATCACTGGTTAGATGATCAACCTTGTACAATCTGTGATTCGCTTTACTCGCAAAGGTTATGTTTGATTGTTAACCTCACAAAAAGCCTTGGCATCCATCTAAGTCCTTGCATTGTTATATGGTAACCTTGCTACACTAATTACCTTGTAGTTACCATATGATTAAGTTCTTTGCTGTGTTGGGAACATATGAGGATGCTGAATCCTTAAATCCTCGTGTGCCACCACAAAGGGTCTTCATCTTTTATTTCTATTGTTCAAAGATGTTGATATACCCAAAAACCTTGTAGTCGCTATATCATTAGTATTACTGCTGTTTTGCCCACATAAGATTGTTGAGTGCTTTGCTACTCTTATGCCCACATAACCTAGGAATGAAGGTCCAGCGGCTACATACGTGGCAGGTCCGGAGCTTTCCCTTGCGGGAGGGTAGGTCCAGGGTTGCTGTACACGTGTCGGTACCGGAGCTCCTCTCTGACGGGGGCCAGGTCTGGGGCTGTTGTACACGTGTAGTCACCAGAGCTTCCCTTGGTTAGGAGTTTTGTTCTGGGCTTATTTTTCACATGTTAACCCGGGAGCCAGCCATGTGAGGGGAGCTGATTCGGTGCAACGCGACATGTGGGACCTGCAAGGGCCTTCGACTCTGACGGGTGGAACTTTCTTGCACTTGTTGTGGTATCGTGGGGTACCTAGTACGTAGGGTACCGATAGTGGCCCCCGGGCCCACCTCTGGAAGAAACCCCTTCAGTTAAGTTGTTCTACCGGAGGTGGGGCCATTCTCGATTCTCGCGCTATGATTTTCAAAAAGTCCTCTGATGCGCCGATAGAGTGACGATCCGGAAGTGAACCTTCGACGTGTGGCTTCTTATGAATACGCCAAATGATATCTTTGAGTGCGGATCTCACACAATTCAAGGTTGCTGGTTCCCAATACGAAAACCGTATCGGTTCTGCGCGCCCTGTTAGATCGCCGACTTTGGGTTTCCGACTGCTCATCATGGCAACGGTTGGCCTTGGGTAAGGACCTCGATCTCTTCATCGGGGTGGCCCCATGCCAACTCTTCATTGACTGGGTAGGTTTTTGAAAAGTGTTTTTGATCTCATTGCGGTTTCCATCCAAGCGTCGTGGAGGACCCTTTACGCCTTTGATCATCTTTGCGCTCAGCGCCTCCCAAACTCCGCCTAACTTTCCATCCTTTGCTCCACTTTGTCGCGATGGAGTTGGGTCTCCCCAAGAGTCACCTCAAGAGTGATAAAGATCCGAAGAAGGTTCGGACCTACATGGGGTGGTCCAATAACTCCCGTTCAAG
Source organism: Tuctoria greenei (assembly GCA_036927565.1). NCBI lineage: Eukaryota > Viridiplantae > Streptophyta > Magnoliopsida > Poales > Poaceae > Tuctoria > Tuctoria greenei. The sequence goes on from JAYESD010000001.1 coordinate 119,142,826, forward strand.
AAGGAGCGCGACGGCGATATGGTGTACTTCACGGTGTATGCCATGGTTGGATTCATTCCACCTTTCTCGACTTTCCATTTGATGCTGCTAGACTTCTATGGTCTATAGTTGTACCACCTTGGCCCCCACTCTCTTCTTCTTGTGGCGACATTCGTCCACTTCTGTGAGATGTGGGTGGGTATTCCCCCCTGCGTCGAGCTTTTCTGCACCTTATTCACCATCCACACCACCGACAAGGGGTCTAAATTTCCTGGCTTCTATTATTTTGTGAAGCACAAGAAATGCCCCTACTAATACTTGAGGTCGTTTCCTTCCAGCAAGTGGGTCGACTGGAAGAAGGATTGGATCATCGTCATGGCAGAGGAGCACGAGAAATTGGAGCTGCGCGAAGGTCTCCCCAATGTTGACACTAACGCATGGAGTGTGGTTCCAGTTCTATCAAAGGCCTTCAACCCTATCTTGACCAAGATCCGCGAATGCATGGAAGGTGGAGTGACCCCCCCAGATGGTCTTCTGCAACTTCCTGGTCAACAGGTGGGCTCTGCTGAAGAAGAGGGAGAAGCTCGCATGGGCCCTCAAAAGCTTGATATATGACGACTGGATTGAAACCATCCTGAGATCCAACTTGGATGGCACAACTTTGTAGCTTCATCTCAAAAAGTTCCAGCATGTAATTGACGACGAAGGCGATGACTTAACTCCACCGACGGCTTTCCTCCCTCTAAACGTGGAGGCGCAGTTCAGCAGGAAGCTCCAGAGGAGTATGCTGGAGCTTGACGACCTTGGTGAGCTGGAAAGGTTTCCGACCACCAGGTTGGCAATCCCCGGAGCTTCTGAGGGTGGTTCTGCCCCTGCCCCGAGCCGAAGGACTGAGGACATCGGCAAAGGCAAGGGCAAAGAGCCAGTTGAGACTTCCACCCGGAAGAGGAACTTGAAGCACGCTGACGGGAGGTCCGTCAGGCATGCTCCTTCCACGACAGCTACTTCTACCTAGAGGGGGAGGTCTTTTGTAGCTACTCCTGCTCTGGTGCAGTCGACCCCGGCTTCAGTGCCGGCTAGAAGTTCTAGGTCCGGGAGTTCTTCCCGGCGAAGGGAAGTTCCAGCCAAAAGAACTCCGGCGGCTCCGAGTGTTCCTCAACTGAGGTCCAAAGCAGTCTTCTCATCGGATTTTGTGGGCTCTAGCTCCGGGCCTCAGAAGAAGAGGTTCCGAGGTTACTGGGGTGGTAGCATCTCGAGGTAAGTATTGATTGCTCACACTAAAATGCTAGTCTTGTTTTTGATGTGTTCTTAATCTTCTTTTCCCTTTGCTTCTAGGGTGTCGAAGAAAGGATCCAGAGCTTCAACGCCTGTTGCAACGGCTGGGGCTGCACCTGTTGAAGCTCGGGCTTCGATCGCTGAGCCTCCTCGTCATGGGGAGGTGGAAGTCGGAGCAGCTCCGGTGCTAGCTGTCGTGAGCTTGGACTCGGAGTCCTCACCCGAAGCTCCTGTGGTAGCACCAGACCGCAGGAGGGAAGTTGAAGATGTGCCCCTGGCGGTAGAGGCTGATGCTCCAACACCGGCGATGCCAAAAGTTCCGGCTTCTGAGCCAGACTTTGCTGAAGCACTGGCTGCTGAGCCAGAGGTAGCTGAAGCTCTGACTGTTGAACCAGAGATCACCCAAGCCCTGACCCTTGTGCCGGAAATAGTTGAAGATCCGGTGTCTGAGCCGGAAGTGGTAGAGGGTCCGGCTGTTGAGTCGGAGGAGGTTGGTGGTCGGGCAGCTGTGCGTTAGGTGGCTGAAGGTCCAACGATTGTGCGAGAGGTGGTCGCTGCATCGGAGCCCGAGCCAGCGGTTGAAGCCCCAGTTGAAGCTCCAGCTGCTGCTCTAGAAGTTGTGGTCCCCAAGGTACCTGAGCTGGAGCCAGAGCAGCTTGCAGGACTGGTGACATGTCCTTCAATGTCGGAGCCATCGACTGAAGACCCGGAGGTGGCGCCTTCAACTGCTCCTGAGGTGGAAGTTCCCCCCATGGGTTCTTCTGCTGCCGCTGGAGGTGTAGAATCGAAGAGCACGTGAAAAGCTACCAGAAGGGTGGGGGGGTTGAATGGTAGATTTAAAAATCTTACGCAGCGGAAACAATTAAACCCCAAACCCTTCGGCAGAAAAACGATCTGTTGAAGAAATCGTGTGTGAGACTAATCTAAACGTGTTTCACCGTGACAAAAGTGATAGATATCAGATAGAATCAAGTCACGAAGACAACACAAAAATAATCACTCAAATCCGTCGAGAAAAACTCAAGTTATGATCGAAAGATCAAACAATGGTCAATCTGCCCTACCCGAGAAAAAACAGTTCTGGAACGCTGCAAAGAAACTCGTTTAGATCATAGACCACAAATCCAATGACCGTGAAATTTTGACATATGATAGACAATCAAGTTGTGAAGACAACCGAAAAAGAATCACATCAATTGGATCAGTAAAACTCTAGTTATGATAAAACCACCGACGAAAGGTAGTGCTGTCCAGAAACTCGATGAGTAAAACTTGTCTGGAACAAGTCGGACGAACAAGGCACAATAGTTCCTTCAAACTACGAATTTTATTCAATAGAACATAAGAGGAACAGCCCCAAAGTCGTGCACCACGAGCTCTGGGCTCCCTTGCTTATATAACCAGCCCTTAGGCCAACCCAATATTAACTAGGACTCCAATCCTACTCAGATCACGAATCATAACTTTCCATAACTGCTCAAGATTCTTCTATACGCAGATAGAAGCAATCTTAAGACTTCCAAACACCTTAGGAACGTATCCCACATTCATAAACAACTCAAATTCGTGACCCACACAAAATCCTATCATAACCAACTCAAATCTTTCCATATTTGAGTCAAACCCGACTCAGCCGCAGCCTGAGTCCATAACCTAGTCGGTTGGACCATTCCGACCAATTCTTTACGCCCACATCTCTTCATCACGTCTCGGAACCATGTAGCCACGTCCATGCACTCCTTGCACACGTGCAAACATATTCCAATGACGTCCACGATACCTTCATATGCATTGTTCTTGATTCAATCATGCTGCGCAACCTCCTGATCAGCTCAACCACAATTCCTCCTGAATTTGGTTGTTGGAACCTCATCTCCTCCCTGAGACTAGTCCAATAGATCCCGTCACCAGCCATGTCTTGAACTCAAGCAACACCTGCACATGAATAAACAACGAATCCATACGAGCCCAAGTCCTCGACTTGACTCAAGTTAGTTCCGAACACAACACCTTACGTGAGCACCTCACATAAGCATGTTGCAAAGCATATCAAAACGAAATCATCCATATCAACCAAAACACACCAAAAACTTAGAAAATGAATACTAAGCAATCTTTCCAAGAATATAAAGCAAGTTCAAAACTTTGCGAATGAAAAGCAGAAGTATTGCGGTCAAGTTCCGGACCATCCCACAGCAAGCTGAAGCTTGACCCGGAGCTTACTAGTACAATAAAGCACCTGCCGGAGCTTACCAAAACTAGTAGATCCTAGCACCGGAGCTTACCAAAAACTAGTCAAAACTAGTCAACCCAAAACCGGAGCTAGACAAAGTACGTCAGAGCTTAGCAAAAGCATGCCAGAGCTATCAAATATATGCCGGAGCTAAAGATAAAGCTCACCGGAGCTAACCAAAGCTAGTCGGACCTTACCAAGAAGTCGGACCTAGCATTTAACGTAGCCGGAGCTACCCAAAACAAGCCGACCTACCGTCGGACCTTGCTGTAGCTTAGAGCTAGAGTCGGACCTTGATAACAAGGTGTTTTGGTGATATTCAAAACTTTTATCATCAAAGCCAAGTGTATTCATTACAAGCCAATGTATTCAGCACACATAGGTCTTACAATCTGCCCCTTGATGAATGCATTGGCAACACCACTTAAAATCCGAACATTGGCTTATTCACATAAAAGTTTTGAAAACAATTTCTCCCCCTTTGTAAATCAAAAGTAAATGAGAAGAAAAATTATCTAATATTATCTCTCCCCCTTTATTATCTCTCCTTATGCACATATTATTATCTCTCCCCCTTCATTATCTCTCCTTATGCACATATTCTCTCTCTCTCTTCATGCTTATCTCCCCCCCTTTGACAATGTATTCAACAAGTCATGAGATATAAACAAATTATCTCTCCCCCTTTAGTTGTTATGAGCATATTATAACATATACATATAACCAAAGCTCATCCAAGTCATACTATCAAGTACCTTACATTATCACATCAATGAAATACATAAAGTAGTGTAAGCCATGCTAGAGATCAAATGTAATTTTCAATTTAATCAAGTCATGATCTCGCAAACATAACTACTTCAAAACCTGAAAGCATGACACTAGTTGCTGCATTTTATTATTTTTCAAAGCATAAATTTAGATCATATGATATTTGCAAGAGATTATATGCGCATCTGCCTTATTCTAATCAACAAAGCCAAGCCTATGTCATTTGACAATCAGAAGCTTAAGGACATGGTTTTAGTCATAAACAACTTCTTCCAAGTTCATATCTAAGTGCAATGACAAGCCATCTCAAAAGAAGAAGTGCGATGCATGCATATTCTCTTGATCTTTTCTCAATTTATATTTGTTCATAAAAACTCAACATGTGAGTTGATCACTTGATTAATTCTTAATGATTAAAAGCACTTGTGAACATGTAACAAGTTCAAAACAGCAAGAAAGTTCGACCATGACTAGTTTTAGTGTAAGTAATTATTCCAATTACTAGACATGGCAAAAACTACAAAATGTATAACACGAGTAATGTAGTAAGAACGTTTAGCATGTAAAAGGAACCACAAAGTCATATATGTATGAAATACTATGCGCATATTATCTTAATTTCAGATTCACACATAGACTTCCCAAGTTTCAAAACTCCCCCTCAATTTAATCCATGAGGATGCATAACCCCTATTTCACTACGAATGTAACAAAAACGAGTGAAATCCAAAGGTTTTATAAAAATGTAAGCCAATTGTTGTTCCGTATCTACATGGTGAAGCACAATGTTTCCTTTTTCAACATTATCTCAGAGAAAGTGATACCTAATGTCAATGTGCTTAGTTCTAGAATGTTGCACGGGGTTTTTAGCAATGCAAATGGCACTAGTGTTATCACAAAACAGTGGAACACTATCTAGATCAACCCCATAGTCCTTAAGTGTTTGAACAATTCAAAGAATTTGTGAGCAAGCACTAGCAGTAGCTACATATTCAGATTCGGCTGTGGATTGTGCAACTGAATTTTGTTTTCTAGAGGACCAAGCAACAAGATAATTACTAAGAAAATGACAAGAACCGGAAGTACTTTTCCTATCAATCCTACAACCCCCAAAATCAGCATCCGAAAAATCTTTCAAAGTAACGGTTGAGGACGAAGGAAGAAAAATGCCAAATTCTTGGGTTCCATGTAAGTACCTGAGAATCCTTTTGACGGCTTGACGATGTGAAACACGTGGGGAAGCTTGAAACCGTGCACAAAGACATACGCTGAATTGTATGTCCGGTCTTGATGCTGTGAGGTACAAAAGTGATCCGATCATGCTTCTGTATTCTTTTTGATTCACAGATTCACCATCTTCATCAAGTTCAAGTGTTGTTGCTGTTCCCATAGGTGTCTGAAGAGGCTTGCTTTTGTCCATGTTGAAGCGCCTTAGGAGGTCTTTGGCATACTTCGTTTGATGTACAAAGGTACCCTCCTTGGTTTGCTTGATTTGCAGCCCCAAAAAGTAAGTGAGTTCACCCATCATACTCATTTCAAATTCGGAACTCATCATTGCTGAAAACTTGGACACAAGATCATGAGAAGCACAACCAAACATAATATCATCCACATACACTTGAACGAATAATGAGTCATTGCCATGCTTAAGCACAAAAAGAGTTTTATCAACCTTGCCCATGGTAAACCCCTTTTCAAGTAAGAATGTTTTTAGCCTATCATACCATGCTCTAGGGGCTTGTTTGAGACCGTATAAGGCTTTGGACAGTTTGTAAACATGATTAGGAAAATCTGGATTTTCAAAACCTGGTGGTTGTTTGACATAAACCTCCTCATCTATGTAGCCATTAAGAAAAGCACTTTTAACATCCATTTGATATAGCTTAAAACCTTTAGATGCTGCAAAAGCTAACAAAATTCTTATGGCTTCTAATCTAGCGATAGGAGCAAAAGTTTCATCAAAATCTAGACCTTCAACTTGAGTGAAACCTTGAGCAACCAACCTAGCCTTATTCCTAACCACAACCCCATCCTCACTTTGTTTATTTTTATATACCCATTTAGTTCCAATTAAAGAGTGACCTAGAGATGGAGGTACAAGTTTCCAAACATTATTTCTTTCAAAATTTTCTAACCTTCTTGCATGGCAATAATCCAAGATTCATTAGTGAGTGCATGTGATATATCTTTGGGTTCAAAAGAAGCAACAAAAGCAGAATGAGCATGAGAGTTTGTATCGCAAAACCTGTACCGTGTGACTCGTTCGTGCAAGCTTCCAATCATCTATTGTGGGGGATGATCTTTGTAAAAACGTAGGGGAACAGATGTCTCACAAGCTTCTTCTTCATTAGGTTCATCGTAGATTGATGAGCTTGTGACTTGTGGACGATCATGACCAGCATAGGTGATAGCCGGAGCTTGTTCAATGTCCGGAGCTGGACACGTGTCAACTTCGGAACTACCACGCAGTATCACCGGCTCTTCTTCATCATCGAAAACACCCTCCCCCATTGGATACGGATCTGGTCCTGCAACACCGGAGCTAGTATCTGGGCTAGCTTCATCAAAAGACACTTCACAAGTCTCCACAATTTTGTTATTGTCAAGTAAAAGCACACGGTAGCCTTTAGTATGAGATGGATAACCAAGAAACATGCCATCAAAGGATATAGGTTCAAATTTATCAAGATTACTATGTTTCTTAACAAAGCATTTGCAACCAAAGACCCGAAAGTGTGTAACACTAGGCCTATGTCCAAACCGAAGCTCGTATGGTGTTTTACCTAGCTTAGCACGCAAGAAAACACGATTTGAGACATAACAAGCGGTTGCTAACGCATCAGCCCAAAATTTCCTAGGAGTTTGATATTCATCAAGCATAGTCCTAGCCATCTCAACTAAGGTTCTGTTCTTTCTTTCTACAACACAGTTTTGTTGAGGTACATATGGTGAAGAGAATTGATGATTTATTCCATTTTCAGCACAAAAGTGATCAAAAGATTGATTTTTAAATTCAGTTCCGTTATCACTTCTAATTGCTTTTAATGATCCTGGGTGATCAATTGATAATCTAAGAAATAAAGTTCTAAAGTGACTAAAAACTTCATTCTCAGACACCATAAAGTAAACCCAAGAGTATCTAGAATAATCATCAACAATAACAAGAACATACCATTTACCTTCGAAGGATTGAACACGTGAAGGTCCTACGGTGTCAAGATGCAAAAGTTGACATGGTTCAATCGTCATGATCATTGTGAGAGGAGTATGTGAACCTGCAACCATTTTTAGCATGTCTACAAGAAAAGAACACAATTTCTTTGTCCCCTTTAAGCGTAGGCAGCCCACGTATGTGATCAAGAGCACTAACACGCGTTAGGTGATCAAAGCCTACGTGACCTAGTCTACGATGCCAAAAATATAAGTCCTTTGAATCATTAGCAACTAGACACCTATGCTTAGAGGAAGACATATCAAAATCAGCTTTAAAAACTCTTCCAAACCGAGACATGTTAAAAATAAGCTCATTATTTGAACCTACAACTTTGCAGCGGTTTTTATTGAAAATAATTTCTAGATTTTCATCTAGCAATTGTAACAGAAAGCAAGTTATATTTCATATTTTTGACAAGTGCCACATCCTTCAAAGTGTAGTGATCATTTACTCTAACCGAACCCTTAGCAATTATAGGAGTTGAAGAATTATTGACAAAAGTAACATTCTCTACACGTGACACAAAAGAGAGGGAGGAGAACCAATCTTTGTTACCGGTCATGTGGCGTGAGCAACCTGAATCCACAATCCAAATGTTCTCCTTCCTCAAACGTGTAACCTACATAAAAGCACAATACGTCGATGACTCAATACCGGAGTTAGTCAAAAGGCATTTAGGAATCCAGTACTGAGTCACGCGATGTGCAACAGGAAAAACATGCGAAAGCTGAGATAAAACAGCAGGTTTATGAGTCAAAGTTTGAGATTTTTTATTCTTGACTACTGACCTATAAGGTGTTACTTGTGTAGCACAAAAATCAGTAGCTCCGGAGGCAAAAACAGAAGGTCCGGGGGTAAACTTTGAATGTTTTTGACTCAAAACAGCAGGTTGTACATTCGGTTCAATGTGTGCAGCAAATTTTGCATGAAAGTTATGAGATCTAGCAACCATTCTTTCCCTTTTCTGTTGTTTAGCTAGTCTATAACAAAAATCAATGACATGACCATCTTTACCACAGAAGGTACAATGAAATTTAACTTTGTATTCGTGTCTAGATGACCAAGCAATATTTTTATTTGAAACCGAATGAGACAACACTCCTGCAGATTTGAAAACCACTCCTTTTTGTTTAGGAACTGTTTGAATAAAACCACTTCCTAATGACTTTACAATTTTAGGTGGATGTGCCTTAGCATGAGCATGAGAATCAAAACCTAAACCAGTTTTATCATTGCAAGACTTGGAAGAATTCAGCAGTAAGTTTAGGTTCTTATTCCCATTACAAAACCGATCTAATGTCCTATGCATGTCATCAAGTTTATTGGACAGATCAAGGCAATTTTCACATGAAGTTTTTCCTTTTAGTTTGCAATTGGAACAAAATTTAACTTCATGAGAACATAAAGCATTGTTCAATATAGAAATTTCATTCATAGCATCCTGTAGTTTCTTATCAAGATCATCACAAGTACAACAATGCAAATCAATTGTAGAACAACTAGCATCTTTCAAGTTTTTATCATTAACTGCAGCAAGCTCTTTGTTCTTTTCAATTTCTAACTCAAGTTTATCAAGTGTGGAGGTGTGCGCACTTCTTAATGAGGACTATTGTTCATATATTAAATCACATGGGGAACATGCATCATCACTAGGAATCAAAGTTTTTAAACGGTTGATTTCAGATTCTAGTGATTCAATTTTAGCAGCACTATCCCTAAGTTTTTTGTCCTTTTTCTTAACAATAATAGTGGCACGAGAAATAACATCACACATTTCTTCGAAATTACGACATATCTCTTCATTGTCGCTGTTGTGTTCTGCCTCCTCCATACTTGATCTTGACTTGCCCGCCATAAAGCACAAGTTTGCCAAATCATCTTCATCTTCATCACTTCCAATATCCACGTCGCTTGAACTGAACTCTTGAAGCGCGGTGATGAAACTGTTGATCATCTTGCGTCCTATGGTACCTTTCTTCTTCTTTTTGGAATTTCCAGAGGAGGTCTGGACCTTTCTTTGTTTTTCTTCCCGGGTGATCGGACCTGAAAGGTTAGGGCATTCTGTACGAAAGTGTCCTGTTTTACCACATTCAAAACAGCGTTGAGGTCCGGAGCTTCCTCTCCTTCTAGTTCTCACATTTTGCAATGCTTTTGAGAATCTAGTAGAGGTGAGTGCCAACTCCTCTTCTGGAAATTCTTCGATCTGCTCCAGGGTTAGTGAGGACAACAAAGCAAGAGTATTGCAGGATGATGATTGGCCGGAGCTAGACATATCACGTTGTGAAACAAATGCAATAGACTTATTGGGGTTCTTACGTGAGATTATGTCAATTTCATGAGTTTTTAACTTGGAATATAGCACATCTAAAGTAAGTGTACTCATGACAGTAGATTCACGAATAGATGTAACTTTCATGTCCCAAATTGACATGTCTAATGCACTTAACAATTGCCTAGCATTTTCAGCATCTGAAAAATTAACATTGATGCTTCGCAAGTTGCTGAGAATTTTATTAAAGCGAGCAAAGAGATCATCAATTGACTCACCGGGTTGTATCTCGAAGCGCATGTATTCTTTCTTGAACATGTCTTGCCTTACCTCCTTGATCGTGTTGGATCCTTTGTGGTAGTCACAAAGTGCTTTCCACACATCGTATGCAGATCGGAGGTGTGCAACACGGTCGAAGTCGCTTTTTGTTAATCCTTGTATGATCAAGTTCCGAGCCTTGTTGTTGTTGTCGACATATCTCAGATTTGTAGCTGTAACTTGATCATTTGATGGCACTTCGTAAGGCTTGTATACCTTTTGCCATATTGCAAAGCCTTGTGCCTGGATGAAAGCCTCCATGTGTGCCTTCCAAACCTGAAAATCAATACCAGCAAACACACACGGTTTCGCAGAGTACTTCTCCATGAAGATTAGTAAAAAACACGCACAAATCACAAAGATTAGAGCACCGTGGCTCTGATACCAATTCTAGGATCGAAGAGCACGTGAAAAGCTACCAGAGGGGGGTGAATAGTAGATTTAAAAATCTTACGCAGCAGAAACAATTAAACCCCAAACCCTTCGGCAGAAAAACGATCTGTTGAAGAAATCGTGTGTGACTAATATAAACATGTTTCACCGTGACAAAAGTGATATATATCAGAGATAATCATGTCACGAAGACAACATAAAAAGAATCACTCAAATCCGTCGAGAAAAAACTCAAGTTATGATCGAAAGATCAAACAATGGTCAATCTGCCCTACCCGAGAAAAAACAGTTCTGGAACGCTGCAAAGAAACTCGTTTAGATCATAGAACACAAATCCAATGACAGTGAAATTTTTACATATGATATACAATCAAGTTGTGAAGATAACCCAAAAAGAATCACGTCAATTGGATTAGTAAAACTAGAGTTATGATAAAACCACCGACAAAAGGTAGTGCTGTCCAGAAACTCGACGAGTAAAACTTGTCTGGAACAAGTCGGACGAACAAGGCACATTAGTTCCTTCAAACTACGAATTTTATTCAATAGAACACAAGAGGAACATCCCCAAAGTCGTGCACCACGAGCTCTGGGCTCCCTTGCTTATATAACCAGCCCTTAGGCCAACCCAATATCAACTAGGACTCCAATCCTACTCAGATCACGAATCATAACTTTCTATAGCTGCTCAAGATTATTCTATACGCAGATAGAAGCAATCTTAATTCTTCCAAATACCTTAGGAACGTATCCCACATTCCAAAACAACTCAAATTCGTGACCCACACAAAATCCTATCATAACCAACTCAAATATTTCCATATTTGAGTCAAACCCGACTCAGCCGCAGCCTGAGTCCATAACCTAGTCGGTTGGACCTTTCCGACCAATTCTTTACGTCCACATCTCTTCATCATGTCTCGGAACCATGTAGCCACGTCCAGGCACTCCTTGCACACGTGCAAACATCTTCCAATGACGTCCACGATACCTTCATTTGCATTGTTCTTGATTCAATCATGTTGCGCAACCTCCTGATCAGCTCAACCACAATTCCTCCTGAATTTGGTTGTTGGAACCTCATCTCCTCCCTGAGACTAGTCCAATGGATCCCGTCACCAGTCATGTCTTGAACTCAAGCAACACCTGCACATGAATAAACAACGAATCCATACGAGCCCAAGTCCTCTACTTGACTCAAGTTAGTTCCGAACACAACACCTTACGTGAGCACCTCACATAAGCATGTTGCAAAGCATATCAAAACGAAATCATCCATATCAACCAAAACAAACCAAAAACTTAGCAAATGAATACTAAGCAATCTTTCCAATAATATAAAGCAAGTTCAAAACTTTGCGTATGAAAAGCAGAAGTATTGCGGTCAAGTTCCGGACCATCACACAGCAGGCCGGAGCTTGACCCGGAGCTTACTAGTACAATAAAGCACCTGCCGGAGCTTACCAAAACTAGTAGATCCTAGCACCGGAGCTTACCAAAAACTAGTCAAAACTAGTCAACCCAAAATCGGAGTTAGACAAAGTACATCGGAGCTTAGCAAAAGCATGCCGGAGCTATCAAATATATGTCGGAGCTAAAGATAAAGCTCACCGGAGCTAACCAAAGCTAGTCGGACCTTACCAAGAAGTCAGACCTAGCATTTAACGTAGCCGGAGCTACCCAAAACAAGCCGGACCTACCGTCGGACCTTGCTGTAGCTCAGAGCTAGAGTCGGACCTTGATAAGAAGGTGTTTTGATGATATTCAAAACTTTTATCATCAAAGCCAAGTGTATTCACTACAAGCCAATGTATTCAACACACATAGGTCTTATAGGAGGGCTACAGGAGAGCGGCCCTAGCGTTGCAGGAGTCCAGGGAACCACTATTGTAGAGTGGGACCCAATTTTTGTGACGGAGAACTCTTTCGAGCCTGCTGAGATGGTTCCAGCAGGCCCTGAAACTATCCCTCTTGCATTGTCCATAGAAAACGCTTGCTCATGTCTTTGGCAGGTCCAACTTTCCTTCGATCGTGAGAGCAATGCTTTGGAGGAGCAGTGCAACACCTTGAGGCATTGGCGCAACAGACTCCATTTTGAAACCAAGCTTGCTCAGACAAGGTTGGCTGACCAGAAGGAATGGATCAAGGGGGAGAAGGCCCGGTTGGAGTACTGGGAAAAGTTGATGGAAGAGAAGGAGGCCGCCATCTGGGCGCACGATGCTAACTCAAGGGAAATCCTGGAGCAAGCCAAGGAGAGACGTGGAGCTGCTGACGAGCGTTACGAAAAGCTCTCAAAGTTGAATGAAACTCTCCTGAAGCATCGAGCATAACTGAAGGCGGGGGAGGAAAAACTTCTAGGGAAGCAAGAGGATGTGGTGAGGAGGGAAGCGAAGGTCACCCAGAAGTTGACTCTGGGTGAGAAAAATTTGGCAGACCGCAGCAAAAAGTTGGATCTATGGAAGGAGGAAGAGATGAAGAAGAACTGTAAGGTGGGGCAAGTGCTCTTGAAAAGAGAGTCTGACATTGCCGCTAGGGAGGAGAGAGTCAAGGGTAGGAAAAAATACCTAGCTGAGAGGCGGAACTGCATCCACCTCCGGGAGATGGAGCTGGCCGACCAGGAGATGCAGGTTGCTGAGATTAGACAGCTGCGTGCTAAGTTGGCTGAGCGACTTGCCCGTGAAGGTACAGAGCTTGCGGCTGCCCAGAGGTAACTGGAGGAGCTGCGGATCAAGGCGACTGAGTCCCTGATGGTATGGGACTTGATGGGGCGTGCGGACAGGGCCATCGTGCCCCTTGGTTTCAGTCCAGTATGCCCAGAGAACCCGGCGCAGGAGCTGGACCAGACGCTGGCGGCACTTAGCTCTGATGGCAGCAAACTCGACGCGATGGGTGACATCATCACTCATCAACAGGAGATGGAGGGTAAATCCTTGGCCATGAACATCGCTGAGTATGTCTTGGCATGTTACCGGAGCCGAGTCCCCCAGTTCTCCCTTGATCCAATCTTTGAAGGAATCATCGCGGAGGAGGAGGATGTTGCCAGGGCTAGTGTCCATGAAGCTACTGAGAAGGGTGCTTCATTTTTCCATAGGACCTAGATCCTCCAGTAGCTAGGACTTTTCTCCTTTTGTCCCTTGTAATCTCAATTTCGTAATCTAGTTCTTATGATTAATGAAATCCTCCTTTTTGTCATGAATTTCACTTTGTCTTCAATATACTGGGTTGTGTCTTGTTGGCCCCCTGGTACATGTGTACAGTTGAGTACCAAAGGTTATGACAGTATGTTGAAGTCTTCAATTTTTAAGCGTCAAAGACAGGCCCCCTGGAATGGTCAGAGCTTGGTAGCTCCGGCATCAACATATTAGATCTTGACGGCGGACCTATCTTGGGAGATGTAGAAGCTTAGTAGCTCGAGCATCATCCACCATCGCTATGAATTTTTGCTTTTCCTGCACATTAAAGGCAAGAGAGAAAGTAAAATTTGTCCTCTTGTATACAAATTGGTTGCAACTTATTATTCTTATTTGGACTATAGATCCAAAGAAACTCAACATGATAACAAGCTTTTTGATAGAATCTTCCTAGATCCACATGCCTTTTTAGTACTCACCCCACTGGGGCCTGCCGGGGTGTAGGTAGAGTAGCGTACTTAGGGTGCAGGATAAGGCTAAGTCAATAGCGCACTCCGGACCTATGTTGGCTTGGCGTTCAGGCAAGTAGACTATGTAGCAGTGTTAAGATCCAAAAAGACTATCAATAAGGCTTGTAATGCATGTGAATTACTTGTAACAAAGCTCAAAAATATTTGCACAACTTCATTATAGACAAGTGGGGTTAAAATAATTAGATATATCGAGCCTTGTACAAAAAGTAAATGCATGTGGTGTCTGTTTTCACACAACAATGCCTTTCATTATAGGTCTGGATTACAGGGGAGACAAGGACACACTTAGGGTGATGGACCCTGCTAAATGTGCTATACATCTTGTCCTATCCCAGAGCAAGTAGTTACATTTTTAGTGTTGTGACTGTGTCAAGTGTTACTTGAACTTCCCGGACCTTCCCGGAGGGGTCCGGATGTTCTCCCAGAGGACTTGCTAGACTCTGTATAATGACTCTACAACATGCATTGTGTGTAATTACAGACTCACCTCCATGATTCTAAGCATAAAACTTACAGAGGTGCTCGATGTTACAAGGATTGGGAAGTGGGGTCCCATCCTCTGTTGCCAAGCGAATGCACCCTGGTCGGGATACTTTAATGACTCAGAAGGGACCCTCCCAGCTGGGGGAAAGTTTGTTCATCCCTTCACGAGTTAGTATTTTCCGGAGCACCAGGTCGCCTTCTTCAAGCTGTCGATAACGCACATGCCTTTGATGGTAGCGTTAGAGCGCTTGGCGATAACGTGCATTTCAAACAGGTGCTCGACACCTTCCCTCGTCGACGAGGTCAAGGTCTTCACGCCTGAGCTTCTCCTGCGTGGCTTCGTCGAAGGTCCGGACACGGAGGGACCCCAAGGTGATCTCCGGAGGAAGGACAACTTCACCTCCGTACACCAGGAAAAATGGAGTCTCCCCAGTTGACCGATTAGGTGTTGTTCCGTTCGCCCATAATGTGGACGGAAGCTCTTCAATCCAGTTAGCTTCGTGCTTTTTCAAGCGCTCATATGTGTGCGTCTTGAGTCCTTTTAAAATTTCTGCATTTGCTCTCTCGGCTTGTCCATTGCTTGCTGGATGAGCTACTGAGGCGTACCTAAGTTGAATACCAAGGTTTTCGCAATATTCTTGGAATGCAGCACTTGTAAATTGAGTTATGTTGTTAGTTATGACTTTGTTTGGAACTCCAAATCTGCATATAATGGACTTCAAGAACCTTATTGCTGATTGTTTGTTGATTGTTACTACTGGAGTTGCTTCCGGCCACTAGGTGAACTTGTCGATGGTGACATATAGGATCCTGTAAACTCCGACGGCTTTTGGGAAAGGTCCCAAGATATCCATGGCCCACACAATGAATGGCCATGTAGGAGATATCATTTGTAGTGATTGAGCTGGGGTGTGAATCTATTTTGCATGGAACTAACATGCTTCACAGTTCTTCACTAGCTCAACCGCATCCTGAAGTGTTGTAGGGCAGTAAAAGCCATGCCGGAAAGCTTTACCAACCAACGCACGGGAAGCTGCGTGGTTCCCGCACTTGCCTCCTTGGATTTCCGCGAGGAGATCGCGGCCTTATTCCCTTGCAATGCACCACATTAGGATGCCATTGGCACCACGTCGGTAGAGATCCCCTTCTACCAACGTGTATCTTTTAGCCAATCTGGCAATCCGGTCAGCGGATACACTGTCTTCAGGAAATATATTGTCTTTCAAGTAGCTCCGGATCTCAAAGATCCATGCATCGGAGCTAACTTGATCTTTTGAGTCTTGTGTGCTGGGTTGCTCGGAGCTTCCTACAACACCTACGACCTTTGGTGAATGCCATGGTAACAGGGCCACTGGGACTTCCAGCTTTGAGGTGCTGGCCTCGCCCACTTCGCTCGGTTCGGCAGGATGAGCTGTTGGTTTTGACAACCTCTGAACGATGATTTCGTCAGGAGCCGGAGCTCCAGTTGAGTATTTCGTCGAGAGTTCATCGGCTTCAAAGTTATGAAGGCGTTGAATATGATGGTGATCCAGGACTTCGAAGTCCTTCTGAAGCCTCTGGACTTCAAGGAGGTAAGTAGCTAATTGATAATTATTGCAGGAGCATTCACCTTTCACTTGTTTGATAATGAGTTGTGAATCTCCCTTCACCAACAGCTGTTTTACACCGTAAGAAAGTGGCACCTAGAGTCCATAGATGAGGGCTTCATACTCCGCCATAATGTTGGTTGCCTTGAAATCAAGGTGTACCATGTACTTGACCTTCTCTGCAGTCGTAGCTAGGAGAAGGATTCCAGCTCCGGCCCCCTGCTTCTCCGGTTTAGTGAGGCTCAGTGAATACCGAAACTTTGAGTTCTGGTTTCTGCTCAGTGTGGCCCACAGGGTTTGATGGAGAGGGAGTCCATTCTGCCACAAAGTCAGCTAAGGATTGACTCTTAATTGCTTTTCTCGACACGAATTCTAGATCGAATTCTGCCAACTCTGCTACCCACTTTGCAATATTCCCAGTAGAATTAGGGTTATGCAAAATTGCTCGTAGTGGAAAAGAGGTTACCACTGATATTTTGTGGGCTTGGAAGTAATGACGAAGCTTTCTTGAAGCTATAAGAACTGCATAAAGCAGTTTATGCACCTTAATGTATCTTGTCTTGGCATCGTGGAGTACTTCACTGATGAAGTACACAGGGCGTTGGACTGCCCGAGCCCTCCCGGAGGGGCTCGGAGCTTCCTCCTCGTCAACCCGGACCCTCCAGGAGGGGTCCGAACCTTCTTTTGGAATTTTATGATCCCTTTTGAAGGAACCCGGAGCTTCTTCTGGGTAACCCGGACCCTCCCAGAGGGTTTGGATCTTCTTGTCCTGTTGCCGATAAAGACGATCCTATTCTGACCGCAGGTCATGAGTCAGGATCCTAGTGATGGAATGGGTGCCTCGTGCCCCGCGGGGCAATGAAGTCACCTGTTGGGAGGCAGCACGTCTCCTTTGTTGAGAGGCTTGTGGACCAAGCCAGCCGGACAGGGTCCGTCGTTGTGAAGGTGCTCGCCCCAAAGGAGGAGGACCTTGGTTGCTGATGCCTATAGCCGCAGCTGCGACCAGATTGTCGACATCATCCCTCCACTTCTCCATAGCACCCTGTGGTGCGCCTGGAGGTGGTGGACATTGTAGAAGAGCTCGCACAGCAATGAGCGCATGCTCAGGGTTTTTGTTTGCCGATGCGGTGATCGATGCAGGTGCCCCATCTCATTGATTGACATTGTTTGCTGGAACAATGGTGCTACAGTGCCTGCCGAAGCGTTGGCACCTGCTGGTTGCTGAACGTTGGAGGGGTTGGCTCCAGCAGGTTGTTTAGCATGATTGTCGTTGGATGATCCAGCAGCTGAATTCACCATCTTGTGATCTCGGGATTACTCCCCTACCTGGCGCGCCAAATGTCGAAGTGTTTGATACGACACTTCCCCCCAGATCCGCTGAGAAGCAGCCTGCGGAGGTTCTTTTGTGGTTGGGGCACGCAGAGATCAATATCAAGATGATGACCTTAGAGATTTACGTGGTTCGGGCTGCCTGAGCATAACACCCTACTCCATGGGGTTTGTGTAATTTTATTGAGCGAGTGCGTTCGCTAAGTTCAGGTCGCAATAGCCTCGATCCGAATGTCCTCATGTTCGTGGGGTGCAACCCTTTTATAGCTCTAAGGACTGACCGTTACAAAGCTGGCCTAGCCCGACATGTGTCCCTGGCGTTCTTAATGACCTAATACACTGTCTAAAGGGTATTAAGTACAATTAATAGTGTGGTAATGTGCCTTCATAGCAGCTTTACCCCTATTAACAGTGTACTGATCGTGTGTCATTAATATGGCATTAATGACACATTATCAGACCTTGTAGCTGCTGCCTTAACCATCCTTGAATGTCTGTAATGGTCACAATCGGCTTGTATTTCTGTTAGTGACGAAGGTCCGGAGGCTCCATACGTGGCAGGTCTGGAGCTTTCCCTTGCGGGAGGGTAGGTCCGGGGTTGCTGTACATGTGTCGGTACCGGAGATCCTCTCTGACGGGGGCTAGGTACGGGGCTGTTGTACACGTGTAGTCGTCAAAGCTTCCCTTGGTTCGGAGTTTTGTTCCGGACATATTTTACACGTTTTAACCCGGGAGCCAGCCATGTGAGGGGAGCGTATCTGGTGCAACACGACATGTGGTACCTGCAAGGGCCTTCGACTCTGACGGGTGGAACTTTCTTGCACTCGTTGCGGTATCGTGGGGTATCCAGTACGTAGGGTACCGACAACTATAATGAACTTTTGCTTTTTCTTCAATGCAATTGGTAAAAAAGTACAATGTGAAGAAGATTTCGAGTCATTGGAAAAAAGGCACTATGAAACTTTATGCTTCCTTGAGGTGTATTTTCCACTTGCATTTTTTGACATCAGTGTCCATTTCACAACTCATCTTGTTAAGGAGATAAAGCTACTTGGCCCTGTGTTCCTTCACCAAATGTATGTGTACGAGAGATTCAATGGCGTAATGAAGTCCTTCGTTAGAAATTGAGCTTACCTTGAGGGCAACATGGTACAAGGATACTCTACAGAGGAAGCTGTGGAGTGGGCTCTAAACTACACTGACCGGAGTAGCCTGATTGGTGTTCCCAAGTCTCATCATGAGGGGAGGCTCATAGGAAAATGGACAACTGGGAAGAAGGCGATAACTCCAGATTCACATTTATTCTTTTGCGCTCATTTCCATATGTTGCAACACGTGTCCATTGCGTCAGAGTACTTCGATGAGCACAAGGATGTGGTGCTTAGAGACATGTCTTACTACAATGAATCATGGTTAGCAAATGAACA
The DNA here is from genome assembly GCA_036927565.1 of Tuctoria greenei. Taxonomy (NCBI): domain Eukaryota; kingdom Viridiplantae; phylum Streptophyta; class Magnoliopsida; order Poales; family Poaceae; genus Tuctoria; species Tuctoria greenei. Next base: position 119,161,767 of record JAYESD010000001.1, read on the forward strand.
CAATAGAAAATTCATTAGCTGGCTTCAGGATCGGATTTCTCACTCATCAGATACTCAAACAAATGAATACCTAAAAAAGTTGGCTCGTGGTATTATATTCACAGTTATTACATATCAAGGGTACACGTTCTACATTGTAGAACAAGATAAAAAAAGCACATATTAGAATAGATGTTCGTGTTGATGCTTATAATGTTGCGGGCCAAGACAAAGACATGTACTATGGTCAAATACAAGAGATTTGAGAGCTTGACTTTCAAGGACTCAAGAATCCTCTTTTCCGTTGCAACTTGGTAGATGGAATCACAGGTGTTGTACAAGAAAAGTACGGGTTCACTAGCGTTTTTTCTTAACCATCAAGGATATAAGTCAGAGTCTTTCGTGTTAGCAGAACATGTTGCTCAAGTGTTCTATTTTCCATACAAAACAAATAAAACACTTAAGGTAGTTATACATGGAAAACGACGAATCGTCGGAGTCAAGAATGCCGTTGATGAGGAAGCGTTTGAAAAGTTTGATGAGATTCCTCCTTTTGTCACCTCAATGATCAAGCCAAGAATACCATTGGCCAAAGAACTTCCTTACTTGCAGAACAGCCACCATGAAAAACCCAATAATTTCAAAAGACTAAGACTAAAACGTAAAGTACCAAATTGATTGTGTGTAAATATGCTCAAATATGTGAAAATATGGTCAATAGTGTGAGAATATGACTTCCATTTTGATATTTGTGTGATATATGCTCAATGTGTGAAAATATTGCCATTTGAGTGAAAATTTGACTTTCATTGGTCATATGTGCTCTATGTCTTATGGAGAAGTACTGATGGCTTGTGTTCTGTTTCTTAAGGAAGCAATACTGAATATAGCACTTGTTCTGCCCTAGAAAATGGTAGACAAACGTGATGCGAGACGTGCCTCACAATGTGCGTCTCGCATGCAAGGTAATGGGAGACGCGTTTTTCAAGAGCACGTCTCCGATTTTGACAGTTCGAGTTCTGCGTGAATGGCATTATTGGTTACAACTCGCATTAATTCAAAAGAAAAGAGATGTGCTCTTACAAAGCCCGTCTGTGATATTGGCTTACGTACATGTGGGATCCAATTATTCATTTTGTTGGAGCGAAAGGGAGATGCGCCCGACGCTCGCTCTTCTGAGGCACATCTCCGATTGTTCCCTAAGGTATTTTTAGGTCTCTCACACTCTCTTCCTAACACTTAACAAAACTTTTGGACACTGTAGCTCTCGCGCTGTGAGACCTATGTGTGCTGAATACATAGGTTATTTCGATAAAAGTTTTGAATATCGCCAAAACAACCTTTTTAACAAGGTACGACTATAGGTCCAAGCTGCGACAAGGTCCGACAATAGTTCTGACATGTTTTGGGTAGCTCCAGCAAGGTCTGACAACAATTTTGGCATGTTTTGGGTAGCTCCGACAAGGTCCGACGATAGGTTCGACAGTAAGGTCTGATGCTAGGCCCAGTTAGCTTTGGCTAGGTCCGGTGCAAGGTACAGTTAGCTTTGGCAAGGTCCGGTGCAAGATTGCAGTGGTTCTACTTTTAACTTGCATTACTTCGAACTTTCTTTACACTTATGGGAAGTTTGCTTAGTATTCTTTTACAATGTTTTTTAAGTGATATGGCTGTTTACTATGGTCAATGTTTTGATATGGTTTGCAACATGCTTATGTGAGGTGCTCACGTAAGGTGTTGTGGTTTTTGAACTAAGGAGAGTCAAGTCAAGGAATTGTCCTCGGAAGAATTGGTTGTTTGTTCATGTGCAGGTGTTGCTTGAGGTCAAGAAATGGCTGCTGACGGGATCTATTGAACTAGTCTTAGGGAGAAGATGAGGTTCCACAACCATGTTCAAGAGGAATTGTTGTTGAGTTGATCGGGAGGTCTGCAACATGTTTGGGTCAAGAACAATGCATATGAAGGTATCGTGGACATTGTTGGAAAGTGCTTTCACGTGTGAAAGGAGTGCATGGACATGGCAACATGGTCCCAAGGCGTGATGAAGAGAAGTGGAAGTAAAGAATTGGTCAGAAAGGTCCAACCGGTTGGATTAGACTCAGGTTGCGGCTGAGTTGGTTTTGACTCAAATATGGAAAGATTTGAGTTGGTTATGATAGGATTTTGTGCGGGTCACGAAGTTGAGTTGTTTTAGGAATGAGGGATACGTTCCTAAGGTGTTTGGAAGTCATGAGCAATTATGGAAAGTTTTGGCTCAAATATGGAAATATTGCTTCTATCTGCGTATGGAAGAGTGTTGAGCAGATATGGAAAGTTTCAGTTGAAACTGAGTAGGATTAGAGTCCTAATTAGGATTTGGTTGGCCTTAGGGCTGGTTATATAAGCAAGGGAGGCAAGAGATTGTGGTGAGACAAATCTGGGCTGTTCTTCTTGTGATCTATTGAATAAAAATGGGAGTTTTAGAGTAGCTTCTGTGCCTTGTTTGTTTGACTTTTTTCAGACGAGTTTTTCTTGTGGAGTTTCTACACAACATTACGGTGCTTTGGTGTTTTTATCATATCTCGAGTTCTACAGATCCAATAGACGTGATTCTTTTTGGGTTGTTTTCACAACTTGATTATGTATTATATCTGAAAATTTCACGGTCATTGGATTTGTGGTCGCTGATCAACATGAGTTTCTTTGCAGTGCTGCAGATCTGATTTCTTACTCGGGTAGAACAGATTGACCCTTGTTCGGTCTTTCGTTCATAACTTGAGTTTTCCTCGATATTTTTTCGTGATTCTTGTTGTTGTGTCATTTTGACTTGATTATATATAATATATACTATGTTTGTCATGGTTAAACACGTTTAAATTAGTTGCACACACGATTTATTAACAGATTGATTTTCTGTAGAGGGGTTTTTTATTGCTTCCGCTGAAAAAGTTTTAATCTACCATTCACCCCCTCCGGTATATTGTCACGTGCTCTTTGATTCTACACGTGCGCTGATCACTTTTTGCCTTAGCAAGTGCAGCCGCGTCATCCCCTTCCCCAGAGCACGCTGTCGCGTCGGTCTTCTTCCTGGGAGCTTGTCGCCGCCTCGACACTGTCCTCTTGATCATTGTCGCGCTGCCGCCATGGACCCTCGACTCGCCCTCTACCAGCTCATCACGGCCCTAATAAGGTTTGTTCGTGCTTTGGTTGGAGCCAAAATGGTATGTGCTTCGGTTATTCACCAGTCAATGTTTAGTATATTTTTGGAGTACTACGCTTAGAGTATTACGCTTTGGTCGGAGTCGAAATTGTCCCCGCTTTGGTGGTTCACCGGTCAATGTTTAGTATATTTCTGGAGTCCTATGCTTAGACTATTACGCTTTGGCTAGTACCGATCAATGTTTTGTATAATTATGAAGGTCTCGCGCACCTGTAACTTGTGTGATAGAATTGTGACAGTCTATTATTTAATGATTGCTTGGTTTGGATTGTCCTTACACTTGGCACACATATCTTTTTCTTATTAAGGTACAAATTCCATGAGAAAATTTGCTCCCTTATGTGACTGTTTGTGCAGATGTGTCTGAAATTAGATAATACTTTACAGGATTTTAGTGATTCTTTTTTAATTTTAAGATGTCTTAGTCGAAGCATCAATAGCATATTGAAGAGGATGCTCAACAATAGACTCAGTACCAGACTCATGAAGAGGATGCATCTGTGTCTGATAACACAAGAAAGAAAAGGTCATGGATGACATGGCCGATAGACTTTTTGACTGTTGATGAGGCCAATGATGAAGACTTACCCCTGGACCATAATGTGAATACGAGACCGTCCAGAGTTTTTGGTCTAGTTGCTCGGGAAAGGGTGACACTAAACCTGCAGAGATTGGATTACTTGACCAAAAATAAAAATGATGAACTCTTCGAAAGCTCTATCCAACAATATGTTCAATATCCAGAACATATGAAACAGAAGGGAAAGAAACTAGCTATGAAGATGACCTCTCATGCAAGGAGGACCTACAAAACTAAGCTTCTGAATCTTTGAAGGGAGCATGAAACCCCCTTCCATAAGTATCCACATGTGTTAGAAGATGATTGTGCGAGGTTTGTTGAAAAGTTCGAATCACAGGGTTTTGCAAGAATAGAGAACATATGAAGTGGCTCCGATCGCAGAACGAGCTTGACCACCACCTCGGCAACATCGGTTATACCGGAAAAAAAGGATTTGGGAAGAATGGGATGAAACATTAGCCGAGCTAGGTCTTGAGAATCCATATGACTTTTTAAGTGGACGACTGAAACCAATTATGCCTGCTTGTTCACAGGTATCTGAGTCAGTCTGTATAAGCTTCTACAGCTCGAGCACCTTACATGTCACTCAAAGAGCCTAGACCCTGAGCAGCGAAGACTCAAATGGTGAGAGTGAAAGTGATACCCTCTGCAAGGTCCTGCAAAGACCGGAGCAACAAGGTCGTGTTCATGTTGTTTCCATTAAGTTGACCCAGGGGGGGGGGGGGGTTCCAAAACACAAAAGTATGTATCGAAGGCGGAAAACGACCTCGACATCGTAGGTTGACGTCAAGGAGCTAAACATACAGCTGAGAAGGGAGCTCCTAGGAGACGTGAAGCATATGTTGGAGGGAGCAGGTATAGCAATCCCTAACGTCGAGGAGGGAAGGCGAAGCTTTGCTTCTACAGCAGATGGCGGTGGACAACCACAGGAGGATCTTCAGGCACCCGCGTCTGGACCTTCAATTGAGCCGGACATGATAGATAACTTGGCTCAGCCACGTTGGTCTCCACCTTGCACTTGGAGTGCCCAGCTGCTCCCAACACCTGATCAACCGCTGGCAAACACGACAAAGAAAGTATGTGCAAAGAACAAGAGTCAGCCGCAGCGGCGATTCATTGAAGGAAGCTTGCAATAAACCAATGAAAGAGTCATAAGCTAACGCGAGAGTGCAGAAAGCTATGACTCATGCAAAACCGAAGTTTGAGATGGGAAAGCCGATGTTAACTGTGGGCGCACTCAAACAAGATGGTAAACCTTGTGTTCAAATTTGTCAATACTACGTGGAAAATTACAAAAAGTGTCAAACTATACTAGTGGCATTAAAGTATAAACACTTTCTCTAGAGTGATGGCGCTTTTGTCATCCGATGGTCTGATCTCTACGACCTTTTCAAACTCGACGCGTTGGATGTCTCTCTAATATGCTGCTTCACATTGTAAGTCCTCAAAAACAAGGTTCTTCAATACATATACTTAATATAAGTGTTATATGTAACAAATTTGGCATTTTTCGTATAGGCACCAGCAACAACATACTCATCATAACACGGGAAATGCGTCTCCTGCATATCTTGACCCGTAAGTACCAGCGAGAACTTATATTCAAATGTCGAGCGACCGAAAAGATGTTGTTCAATATTTTGTGAAGGCAATGAGGCACTACATTGATAAGGAGCTTCTAGTCATACCTTTCAACCTGGGTAACCATAGGGTAACTACAGCAATTTCTACAAGGTACGACCAAGTCTGGTACTATGACTCCTCAAGGCCAAGAGATAAAAAAAACCGACGAGCAAATAACCCGTAAATAGAATGATATCTCTTCCATTATTGACGAGTAAGTTTCTTCTTCACTTTAGTTTCTGACTGTTTCCTCCTTGCACGATAATTTTACATTAACTGTGAATATTTTTTGTGTAGGGCTTTTGTACAAGTAAAAGGGAAACGCCGACAACTTAAACATCATATTGCATTCGACGTCCCACAACAAGCTCCGAGCAACATGTGCGGCTTCCATGTCTACTTAAACATGGCTTTATTTGGAGATCATCCTAATTGCAATGTATGTGTAAGTGCATTTATTATACTTTAGTACTAATCTTTTGCTAAATCTCATTTAATCGTGTAGCAGGACTATGGACCTGCCTTTAGGAACGCTGAAGGTCATAGGGTTGAATAAATTATAGACGTACTATGCAGTTTCATCATTTTTGAAATAATTAATTCAATGGGAGAATTTCATTACCTACTAGAGGATTAGGTGAGAATTATTCTTTGTGTAATTAGTTACTTGTTAAGCTAGAAGAACAGTTGAATTTTATGTAAATAGTTACTTGGTAACCACGATTGACACTTTATTAATATTTTATTGGTCAATGTGTGTGATCTCCATTTGGCTATACATATGTTCCTATATCTGTATGTTGCTGACACTAGCAATGTGGCTGCCAAATCCTGGCTAGCTCCAGGATGCAGCCGACAACTAGGATAATTAGGGGTGGGGGAACCTAATAGGAGACATGTGTCTAGCAGGGAGCGTCTCCATGTTAGTTCCGCAGTGACCATGCCTGTAAACATTTCGAGACGTGCTGTAATAGAGATCGTCCTGGATTACCACAATCAAGGAGACACGCTTCCTTATAGCACGTCTCAGATCAGTCATCAAATCTGCGATGGGCTAACAAAAAGCCTATCTCAGATTAGTCAATAAATCTGCAACGTGATGCATTAGAGTCTGTCTTGCATGTACGTCGATGGGTAACGCGCGCGATGCACGTCTTCAATGACCCTGTAAAGCCCGCCTGTTATGACTCAAAGAAAGGAGACACGCTATCTTTGAGCTTGTCTCACACTTAGTATGATCGGCAACGCGCCTACCGCACATCTCTGATGACAACGTAATGCGAGACACGATGACGGAGATGCACTATTTGTTCGCCCCCCTTCTTTGTTCTGGCACGTCTCGGATGAGCCTTTCTCACATAGTGGCGTCTCATTCAGGGTGCTTTCCTCAAGATGGAAAAAACAATAATGCATCTTTTCATGAACCATGGGTGGATACTTAGCAATAGTATTTGTGTATAATGTCTTGTTAAAAACTCTGGTTGATGTATAATTTATTTAGTTCTCCAGCAAACTGATGTGCTACATCATTTTGTAATAATTGACCATAGCTTTAATTGAAGCAGAGATTGAGATTTACTCATTATAAAAAATAGCATCCTTACATTTTTCTTACCGTGATAGAATAAATGTGTCTTTTATTATTATTTTTTTTATGAAATATTTTATTATTATATTGAAAACTTAGCCCCCTCTTGAGTCCGTTTTTCCTCCACTAGGAGAAGCCCCCTCATGAGCCTTGGAGATCCCAAGGCAGTAACTCTGACCCAATTTCCTGCCCCTTCCAACTACCAGCACTACGCTGGGAGAGGCCTAATTAATTGATCAAGCTGCCCCATACTCAGTCTTGTGGTGGTACTGTATAGCTTAGTGACTACTCCATAAACCGGTCATTAGAATCCGACAAGGTTCAAACCCCAATCCCGGGTCTCGTGCATACTGCACCATACCATTCAAATCAACCCACCAGATTCCTATTTAACACAATTCATTTTCCAATGCCATAATAATTATCATAATACATAAATAGAAAATTTGATGAATATTCCTCCCCATCTACTTTGCATGGCTAGGCGTGATAAATAATTCTCAAATACCACCCTTCCATACCCAAGCGACAAGGAAAGTAAAGCAACAAGGTATTCACATATTTGATTCAAACTAAATTAGCATGCAACTAACTATAATTCCTAAATGGGCACAAGATGATCAAGGGCACTTGCCTTTTATTAAATAGTTGCTCAATCTTCTTGATTGAACTCTTGTCTTCATATCTTCATGTTGCTTCTTGGTTGAGGTAATAATACGTATAAACTACCGTCAAAATAGAAATAATAACAACCAATGACAATACACCACACTTACAAAACAAACCATAAATATGCTTTGGTCGGTTCTATGGTGATGACACGCGGTCCTAGTGTATTAATTGTTTGAATCGATGTTACAAATGTGACATATTAAACTACTTGGTCTACAATGTAATTATGGTAATTTATTGATGTTAATATGATTTTACAATTTTTATTACATACGTTAATAATGTTTTGCTCGTAAATTGAATAACTCATTGGATTATATTATCTTTGGAATCATTTCAACAATTCTAAATTATTTTTAATGTGATAACATATTTAAAATACACTTGAAAGTCATTCTGAAGGAAAGTATGCATTATAATTTTTTTATATAATTTTCATATTTATTTCTATGTCTAAAATAATTTTAATTCAAAATTATACTTGAAATAATATTTTATATACAGTTTTCACAATTAATTTAATAAGTTTTAACCTTATTATAATTATTTTATAAATAAAATAATTATTCAAGATAAATTTTAGTGTTAAAATAATTATTAATAATTTTCTGAGATTTATTTTTATTTACTTAAAATTTCAAGAATTAATTTGCTATTTTATACACTAATGGTGAAGTAACTATATTTATTCAGCATTAAAGTAAATACTTATAGAGTATTCAAGGTCTTAAAATAATATTTATTTATTGCTAAGTGGTTAAAATATAATTTTATTAATTGTTAGAGTCTTTATTAAAATTCTGACTTTAAATAAATGAATTTACACTAAATGCAAGGGCTCTGGTGTAATTCTATTATTATTATTTTTCCTGATTTTTGTGAAGAACAGGGACCTATATGCAATTCTAGCTCTCTCCTATTTTTTTTTTTTTGTGGTCGTCGCAGTAGCGTCTGATAAGGAGGTTTATGCCCCATCTTCCGAAAGGTAATGGATAAGTCGATTGATGGAGATCTCGACGTTGATGATCCAAGGCTCTCGAGTAGAACACGAAAAACCGCTGCAATCACTACACCACGACTTCATTGGGTATCAACTGTGTTGCACACGATTGACCTCGCCAAGAAGGCTAATTCCTGCAGGTGCAACCGAGAACACAAGCAAGAACAAAGAAGACACGATCTGAAATCGGGAAGTTTGGGTTTCACAAACCGTAGAATAGCGATATTATTAATCTAAGCAAAACCCAATGGTTCATGGCGGCTACAACGGAGTATATATAGGTGGGAGGACGTCCAAGGGGGTGTTGGAGTCGTGAACTAAACCTATGACATGAAAATTAGTGATGTAGACTTGATACAAGGCCCAATGGCCCAATACGATGGCGCAACGTCCTCACAGATTCTGAACTCGATTTTTTTTTGATGATTCCCTTCGACTCCTTAGGTATTTTGACATGGGACCAATGGCATTGGAAATTTTATCCCCTCCCTTTTCCGTGCATATGTAGAACGTCCAAAACAGAGATTTATGTGTCCTGGGCATCCGTTTTAGTGCAAACTGCTCCTGGATTCCGAGTTGGACACAATTTTTAGTTGGGCTCGGTTTCCATCTTCTTTGAACGTATTCTCTCGTCCTCCACGTCCCTAAGGCCCTATTTCGCACAGCTTCTGACCCAACTTCTCAATAAATTTAAGCACTTGGACTCCCAAACGCGTAGCTTTTCAACCAACTTATCAGAGAAGCGCTTCCCAAAATGAACTAGAAGGCGACTTGAAAAAAAAGTGGTCGGGGACCAACTTCTGGCCGCTTCCCGCAACCAGTAGTACAAAACTACCCTTCAAGTTCAATACAATTTACCCGCAATTGCCATCATATAAAAAGGTTCTGCTAACCCTTCTCCTCCCTCCTTCGCTCCCAGAACGCAGAATTATGTGAAAAATAAACAGTTTGAATTATGTGAAAAATAAAATATAATACAAAATTAACTTATAGTTAACAAATATACATATCAGAATATCAGCATGGGCAATTCAAACATTTTCCATCATGTAACTGCAAACCAGCACAAGTAAAAGCATACTGCCAAACACCTAACTAGTATTTACAGCTACTTAAACAGACATCAACTTAGACAGTTACAGAGAAGCCAACTTCTTAACAAGTTTTAGCTGTGCCAAACAGGGCCTAAGACTTCCTCCAAGTACTCCTTGAACCTCTCCATGGATCCTAATCACAACTAAATTATTAGGTAGCAATTTATTCTCAAAAACATGTAAAGAAGCATATAAGAACGAGCTCACCTGTGCAATTAATTGTTGTATGTGAACTCTATTGATTGCATCTTGTATCTTCAATGGAATGTTGTTTGTATCCTTAGAAGTGATGTCCTCATCATCCCCCCCTTCTTGAATAGGAGTCGTCCTCGACTCAAGTTCATCTTCTCTCATGTGTTGGTCCAAATGTGTAACGCCATCAAATTCTCTTGTATGCATGAATTGAGGAGGCCAACGTGGTGGTGGTGGACGACATAGTGCACCATCTTGATCTTGTCCATAAAATAAGAGCACGCATTCACTTGAGCTAGGATCCCAAACAAATAAACATTGTGCCATGTTTGTAGGTGCAGTGATAACGTGCATGATCTCGTCATTCTCCCCTTCTTTATGATAAGCCGTCCTCGGCTTGCTCATATGTCCAGGAAAGAGGCTATTAGAGATAGTATGAGCGCTGTTCATATTGCACAACCGCAGCGAACAATGCTTATATTTTATTGGTTGTCCTCGCTGCAAGGGAAAAATACTAGAAAAACTTGACAAGGCATTATTAGCATTAGTGCATTCATTTACTTTACCATGTTGTTGTAGCACAAAAGGAGTTGCACAGTTGAACATATGTAAACTTTATGCACCATTAATTCACCACTATCTTCATAGTTTCCTATAGCACGAAAAATATTTCTACTTAACAAAGGCAATTCAGATTGGGAAAATATTCTCTTCTCTACAATATCTAGATCACAAAGAGTATCGGATTCAATATATCCTAAGGTTTTTAGAGAAGAAAACAATTTCAGTTCATCATTTTTACAAGTAATGTGAATCAAATTCTTAATTTCAAAACATGTGAGTGATAATGTATCAAACTCATTCACTTATTCTAGCATAGGTATAACAAAATTATCAACACTGAACTTCTCTTTATCACAAAGACTAGTAGGAAAATTAACTTGTGACAAAGGTAAATCTATAAAAGCTTTCATAAGTTGGTGCTCTACAATAGTGTGATTGGTCGAAAAATTCAGCACATCCAAAAACTTCTCACCTTCTGTATTTGTAGAATGTTGTGCCTTACCTTTATCCTTATTTTTAGCAGTTATTTCGAGTGCATTATGAGTTGATCCATCTAAAATTTCACAAATGTTATCGAAAACCTCGTTCTCTTTTGCATCATCTACATTATTTTCTATATTGTCCTGCAAAAAATTAGACACAAAAGGAGGTACAATAAGAAATTTCCCCTCAAATTGATGTACTTAATCTTTGCGATTAGATACATTAGCAAAAGTTTCTCATATAAGAATTTTCCTATCTTTCCATGTTTGAGTTTTTTTTCTGAATCACTTAAGTTGTCCCACCAAGTTAATGCACAATCAACTAATGCACTAGCAATATTCCTAATCTTTCTCCTTTCACACATATGACATTGTCCAAAAATTGTATCCATCTCTGTTTCCCAAGTAATATATTCATCATAAACAAAACTGTCATAAGAAGGAAGAGATGGAAGAATGTAATTACTTCTTGTTGAAGGAGTTGTAAAGGTGGTATGAATATCATGTGCAGCGTCGACTGGTGTTTGTTTCTTGGTGAGCAGCCCCATCATGGTCTTCATCATGTCAAGTAACTCAACATGTGGAGCACATTCACCATTCTCTATTTTACTTGACATTGTTAGTAGCAAATAGAAGACAACAAAAATATATTATCCCTAACAATTACATATGACAATGTCAAGGTGAAAGTGGAATCACACACCCTCAAGTGTGTTACCACGCTCTTACAAGTGTTCTTACCGACATTGTAGGTGGCAAACGGTGGCTGGTGTGAAGAACCAATTGAGAGTGGAGTGATTGCAAAGGTCTATGGATTCAACTCAAGAGAAAAGTGTAGCTTAGAAGGCACTTTATATCATAGCAAAGATTAGCAACAATGAAGTCAGATAGTAAAGTTGAATAAGTATCCAAAGTACTTGTCAAAGTTGCTGGCCTAAGTGTGTTCCTAGTAGCTCAAGCTAGCAAGACATGATACAAAACTAGATGACACAAAGGATGCAAGCACTTCTGTTTTTTTTGTTTTATTTTTCTCCTCTTTTTTTGTGCGGATTTTGTATTTTGTTTGTACTTGCCTTTTTCTTTTGTCTTTCTTTTGTTCAGAATGTGCTGCGAAAGAAGAACACAATAAAAAGCAATCAAATATACCTCGTGGGTCTGTCATAGATTTTCTGCTCAATCTTCCATGGACAAATAGGCATACTTAGAGGCTCCAAATAGAAAAACATACAACAGAAAGATTGTCTATATATCTCTCCTTTTTAATTTCAATACATGGAAGACCTAATTTGGACAAGAACAGTAGGAGATATTGCCCGGAAACACGGACTGTTTAGAAATTCTAGGCCGAGAACATATTCAGATCTAATGCACTTTTGACAAGGATAACTCCATTTTCTGGGAAACCTATGAATACGAAAGTTGTAGAGAACTTCTTAAGGTTTCCAGAATGTACAAGAACTCCTAAATCCAAGTTCGTATGAGTAAGATATGATGAAAATACCCAGCTGGATAGAGATGAATCTAATCTGGACTTGATCACGTGATTCAAAAGCATGAATCAACACAATGCAAAACGCAAACTAAGACCAAAAACACTTTCTAAACCAGAAATATGACTCAACCACGGACACAAACTAAACAAAAACAAACTAAAAACAAAAGTTACAAAATGCTCAATGTCGTTTGGACAAAGTAATGAACAGATCTACTAAACTGCAAGTTTTTGTGTGGCTTTCTTGTGGACTCTAGGTTTGAAAAACAAAACTAATGTAAAGGATATATGAATTACTGTGGGGACCGGGGTCCGCACATCCAAGGATCTCATTGGGTGGTGCCGTGCGATGCGGCACCTAACAGCACACACGAAAAAGATACCGAAATATACAAAGTTTTCATTTCATAAATATATTCAGAGTTACAAAACAGTGTACATCAGCAGTACACACGCAACGGAACTACATACTCATATTCTCACCTATCTAAGCATAAGAGAAGACATCCATGCCCTAGGACACTTCTCACTAGCATCATGACGATCGTTTAGCAGCGGCGTGGTTCACATGAGATTTATCTCGACACCTCGAGTCTCATGTACAACCTGAACAACATAAATAAAACTAATACCTGCAAAAGTCGTTAAAGCGCAAACGTGAGCATAAGGCTCAGCAAGACTAACCCGTCTCACTAGACATATGCAGGGGTAAGTACTAAGCATGGTAAGGAATAGCATAAAGGACTCGCCTACAAGTGGATCCTTATATGCATGTTTTAAGTAGCAATTGACATTCTTCAGGCATGTCACATCATAGACTCCACAATCAAACAAGAAACGCTTTGCCGATGATATGACATGCCCAAAGCACATAATGCTATTACAGCTAAAGTATGGGGAAACTTTAAACTTTTAATTATACTATCACTAAGCCAAATAAGGTTGTAATACAATATTTAAGCAAATCAGTAATATGTATCATCAATCCATTGCTCTTGTTTACTACGTCACAACTCAGTGAACAAGTGGTACTCCATTACCGCGAGGGACGGTGATTGCAATCAGGACAAACCCGGAATACACGACACATACGCCCACTCGGAAGTACCTTTCATTGTACTCCACTCCCACGTCGTATGTGGCCACCTTTCACCCGTCATCTCGATGTCAAACCAGCTCTACCGTCCCAAAATAAGGTCCCTAACCGTGCACGTCGAAGTTGCTCCTTAGAGGTTCCACCTTACGATTATCTTCCCCCGAAGGACGGCGGTATAAGTTTCGACACGAGGGTGCCCAAGCTACATCAGTTTAATGGACCCCATTAATCCATTATGTAACCGGCACTATTCAAACTTGCTCAACAGGGCCGCACACGAGACGGTCCTTAACCGACACAGACGAGGCTAGAACCAACCTCCACATTTGCCTTACCCTTACCTGCCCAGGCCCAAATGTCGTCGCAAGCATTGTCCCCCTCATCCGGGATCAGACAACTTTGCGCGTCCCGTCCTATAGGAACATCCCCGTCCACATCTCCAATTATTAAGAGTGAACATTTTTGTAACATCTCGCAAGTAGATTCCCCTACTCGACTTCTCTCGCAAGTAGAATTCAACTACTTGACTTGTGATCAATAAAATGAGACCCTCTCGCGAGTAGATTCCAACTACTCGACTTCTACCGGATTTCCTATACATTAGCAAAGCAGTTACTACAGGTCAAACTATAAACCGTTCCAACCAATCCTTGGGATTTGTGGTCATGCAAGTGGAGTATCAATCACTCTATACATAATGCACATATCAAACTTAAGACGTAATGTGAGAAATACTGCAAAACTTTGTAAAGCTTTTAAATGCAAACCGGGGCTTGCCTTGTTTGCAACTCGATTAAATGTCAAGGATCAGTGGCTTGCTGCTTCCCGAACAGGTCTTCTTCGACTTCTTTCCGTCACGGCGTCTATCACAATGAAGATGCATATAACACACAATATACTTTAATAACTTAACTAATGAATATGCATACATTATGCAATGTCATACTCATAAAGGAAGTATGTTTGTAAATCAAGAATGAATAAGGTGTGCTGTTTGGTATTAAATTGGATTTGGGTAGGTTAATTTGATATTACTTCATATTATAAGAATGTACATAAGAAATTTCTATATAGTCATGGATATTAGGAAACTATACAGAATAAATTCTTATGCAGATGAGTTCTTTTGGCTCTTATAATTTAACTCTGGTATACAGATGTGATGAATAAATTCTCATAAAAATTTCAGAGAATCTGATGGGATACAATGATCTACAAAATTCTACCAGGCTTTCATCATTTAGGAAATTGCAGATAAAACCTGAGGTTTTATCATGTCCATAAATGGCACAGCTAGATAGCACTGATCAAAATGAAGCTACCAAAATTGGTTTCACAATTTGTAAAGCTTACTACAGGAAGATATTGAATTTACAAGTCCTTATGAATTTCTGGATTTAATTCGTTATTTTCTGGAATTATAATTAACCTAGGCAAAGACTTTGAATTAAACCCTCTTAAACAACTTTGTTATGCCTGAACCTTTTACTGGAGCTTCTACATGACAAAATGATTGGTTGGGTAAATTCCCAGAATTTTCTGATTAGGATCCTATTTTCTATATTTTCCACAATGCATTATACTAATTGATTTATAGAATATTCTTTAGGGCTTTTCATGAAGTTTGGGATGGACCAGTGGAAAGTACAGGTCCTAAGGAGAATTACAAAAAAAATTTCATCTAATTTGGAGCATCCTAGCCAAATTTATAGCATTTCAAAGTCTAGGAAATTTTCTGGAATTCTTTTTAAATGGAAAAGGATAACCCTTTAATACACTGACACGTGGCCAATAAATTTTTCCACCCAGCCTATACCACACCGGGGCCACAGAGTTAACCGCTTTGTCACATGGAATCCGGGTGCCACAGAAAATCCCGTGGGGTGAGTCTTCTTCTTCCCCCCGACTCCGGCGGCCAGTGGCGGCGCCATGGCCGGAGGCCGGCCGGCGACTCACCGGAAATCATCGCGACACCTTTCCCGATGCTGGAACTTGCCACCCGAGGGTTTTCAACCCTGAGGAACTCAT
Source organism: Tuctoria greenei (assembly GCA_036927565.1). Taxonomy (NCBI): domain Eukaryota; kingdom Viridiplantae; phylum Streptophyta; class Magnoliopsida; order Poales; family Poaceae; genus Tuctoria; species Tuctoria greenei. Next base: position 119,177,353 of record JAYESD010000001.1, read on the forward strand.
TGGTGGCCTCGGATTGGGCTGAAACACACTGGAAAAGTACCTACACCGGCGACCGGCAGAAATCGACGATCGGCGACGGTGTTCTCGGTGTACAAGGCATGGGAAGGCTGATTTTTACTCTGGAAGCTTTGTGGTGCTGCTCTGATCATCGTCTAACACTCCAATCGGATTGAAATTGGCCGGAGGATAAGGGCACCGTAGAGCAGACTCTAGGCGGCGGCGAGATTTGAAATCTCGGCTAGCTGGAGTGGGGCTATGGCTATCTAACGGCTCCGGAAGGTGTGCACGCAAGTGTAGATGCTGGGGGAAGATGGAATTGTGAAGCTAGTCACCATGGAGGAAGAGCTCCACGTTGGAACAGAGGTGGGTCGACGGCGCGCCGGAAGGGAAACCGCGAATTCCCTCCGTGGGGGCTAGGTCCGGCGGCAGCCTTGGTTCAGGGAAGTCGCGAGGGTATGGGCGCACACCGAAACGCGGCTTTGCTTGAGCGGGGGATGCAGTACTTTGGGTGGCCGAGTGGAGCGACGTTGGAGCGATGCGGGAGGACGAAGAAACGCCGAACGCTCGGTTCCTTTTATACCCGAACGACGGAGCGGGGCAGGTGGCGTCGTGGACCGCCATGGCGCGCATGCACGCGGAGACCATCACGCGGGAGAGCTGCTTGCCACCTCCTCTAGCGCGCACATGCAGCCGCTCGAGCAGAGGCGCTGCTGCAGAAGGAAAACGGAATACCTCTGCCTAGTGGGCCCCACTGCTGTCCTTATCCCCTTACCTTTAATTCTTTTTGTTTCCCAAGCCTAGATGTGATAAGGACTCTAAATTCAGAAGAGAATTGGTCCTGTTATATTTAAATGGTTTGAAAAATTTGAATATCTGAATTGGCCAAATTTGAATTTTGAATTAGATTCAAATTCATATTTATATGTTTTATGTATGTATTTTTAATCTTCTCAATTATTGCCTTTTTAAATGGCCATGGGTTTCCAATAATGTGCTCAATAATTAATCCACTGCAGATTTGAAATTGAACACTTAATTTGAATATATTTCTATTCCACATATAACATGTTTGGTTTCCTGCAAATTTGAATTAGATTCAAATTAAGATTTTAAAATATATATGCATGTCATTTAATTCTTTCTCCCAATATTAATGTATATAATGTCCTATGTTTTTAATTGCCTAACCTGATCAAATGGAGAATATGCTTTTGTACCTTGATCATTGATTTTAATATTTTGTACATTTCCATATATACTTTTATTCACACAAGTTTGTTTTATTTCTTTTGATTTTTCCCTGGTGATCAAAGCACATAATTTCAGATGTCTTAAATTTATGATTCAAGACCTTTGAAAATTCGAGCTTAGCTGAATTCATAAAGAAATCCTAGGTTTTATCTAGAGCTTCACATAAAATTTTACACTTACATCTATATGACTTTATTTGCTATCATTTTAACACGGTCCTTATTGTACACACTTAAACTATTATTTCATGTGCCATATATAGGAGACAAAAGCTTCCAAAAGTTTGGGCTTTTACAATTACTTAACGGGCAACCTGAAAATCTGATACCGATTGATAAGGAGGTTTAGGCCCGATCTTCCGAAAGGTAGTAGATAATTCGATTGATGGAGATCTCGACGTTGATGATCCGAGGCTCTCGAGTAGAACACAAAAAACCCCTGCAATCACTACACCACCGCTGCGTTGGTTATCAACCATGCTACACATGATTGACCTCGCCAAGAAGGCTAATCACTGCAGGTGCAACCAAGAACACAAGCAATGACGTAGAAGACACGATCTAAAATCGCTAAGTTGGAGTTTTACAAACCGTAGAACGGTGATATTATTAATCTAAGCAAAACCTAATTGTTCATGGTGGCTACTATGGATTATATATATGTGGTAGGGCGTCCAAGGGGGTGTTGGAATCATGACCTAACCCTAAGACACGAAAATAAGAGATGTTATAAAAGGCCCAATGGCCCAATACAATGGCGCAGCACCCTGACAGATTCTGGACGCGGTTTGTTTCGACTATTCTGTTTGACCCGGTAGGAATTTTGACATGGGACTATCTGCATTGGAATGGCTATCCTCTCCCCTTTCCGTGCATATGTATAACATCCAAAATGGAGATTGTATGTGTCGTGGGCGTACGTTTTAGTGTGAACTGCTCCTAAACTACGAGTTGGACACGATTTTGAGTTAGCCTTGGTTTCCATCTTCTTTGAACGTATTATCTGGTGCTCCACGTCCGTAAGACTTCATCCAAGTACTCCTTGAACCTCTTCATGGATCCTAATCACAATTAAATCATTAGGTAGCAATCTATTCTCATAAACATATAAGGAAACATATAAGAATGAGCTCACCTCTGAAATTAATTGTTGTGTGTGAACTATATTGATTGCATCTTGTATGTTCAATGGAACGTTGTTTGTATCCTTAGAAGTGATTTCCTCATCAGCGTCCCCATTGTAAGTTCTCATCTTCTTCGAGTTTGAAAGCTTCTACGAGGTGCAGCAAACACATTCGAGTGGTCAGGTGAGGAAGAAAATGGACGGGGCGGCGGGGTGACGGTGAGAGACGGTCGAACCTCATCGGTCTTCGTCGAGATGGAGTGCCGATGGCGATTCTTCAAGGCCTTCATGCTGGGAAGATGTTCCGGAGCATAGTGAGCACTATTGAAAAGTTAGAGCGAGGAGAAATAGAGCGAAAGGGTCAGAACAACGATGAGGGTGACAGGAACTCATCGAGCTCAGTGAGATTCAAGTTTCGGGCGGGAAATCGTGACGAGGAAGTACAGAATGACTTCGTATCATCCGTGCAAAGCAGAATGACGGGCCAACTTGGACAATTGTTGATGAGGGTGGGGAAATCACGTGGAGGCGGCAGCTCATCAAGGAGAGCACAACGGTGGCAATTTGGCTAGGGTTCGGGGCTCGGGTGAAAGGTGAAAAATTGGGGCATGAGTGGTGGTTTATAGCGCGACAAGATTGGCGGTGGATGCACGCTCGAAGGATTTGAACTTCAGCGTGAACTGGTGGCGATGTGGGTGCGAGTGAGCGGGCACGATTTGGGGCGGCGGTTTCTGATTTCAAATTCAAATGAAATTTCCTAGAGCATTTTAAAATTAAATATTTCCCAACTAAACATAGTATGAATTTAATGTTAAATGATTTTTATGATATTTTACCCATATAATGATTCAATTATATCTTTTTTATTATTTTTATTTCATCTCACTTTCTTTTTAATATCTTACTTCACATAAATTCTAGCATATTGGCTTAGTTAAAATTTTAAAGAAAAGCACACTCCTATCAACTTGGCACAAATCACCATTTTTATACAATTGTACACATTGCTACCGTCTTTTGTTTATTAGTTGATTACCTATTATCATTATTATTCTATTTAGTTAACCTTAGTTATATTTTATATATCTTTTCTTCATTTCCAAAAATGTGGTTTTGAGAAATCTACCCCCTTAAACGGAATCTCGCCCCGAGATTCTAATGGCTGGAAAGCTAAGTACTAGGCTTTTGATTTTTGTCAATCAACAAGTTGTCCAATTAGATTTTTTTTGATATTTCAAATTTAATTTGAAAATTTACTCTAAAAATTTTTGAGGTTCAAAATCACACGGAATGTAAGAATAGAATATGATGAAATTGTCCCAAATAATTTATAAGGAAAACTTTCTTTAGCACTCAAATATGTGGCTTGTTTATTTTTCTCTTTATTTTTATTTATTCATTGTATTTGTTTATCTATTAATTTTATTATCAATATTATTATCATTTGAACTAGTGTTATAAGGCCTGCTAGTATATTCTTTGTTCTTTTTCTGTGTTCTATTTGAATTCAAACGTTTCTCTAACAATTTCAATTATAATTTTTAACGCATAAGCACTCATGATGGAATATGTCTAACTTATTCATTTTAAAAATACTATCATACATGAACATATTTTTTCTCTTCTTCTCTTCTTTATTTTTAAAATTTTAATTTGATAAAAGTTTATAATGTGGTTTTTATTTTCTAATCTTTCAATTAAATATATTATCATGATGTATATTTTTATTTCTATTCACTTTTTAAAGGCACGGTTGTTAGAATCCCATCCCCCCTTTCGAGGAAGCTCGATGAAGGAGAGAGGATGCAATTTATTAGAGATCAGCTACCCCCTTAAACAAGGACAAAGTTATAATTATTGTTGTTTTTATTATTAATCCAATGCAACACATCAAGAAACAAGTTATAATTCGTTGTGATGAAGGTATGGGCTTCACTTGCTAACCTAATGGGACCTAAGCAAGTGATGTGCAATAATCTTCCAGAATCTTCTTATTCCTTTTGCGTTGTCCTCATCAATCTTCTCGCTCCTGTCGGTTAAGTCAAAGCTTCGTCTTCATGTGCGAGGTCAAAGGGATGTCTAATAAGCTCACTCTATCTAAGTTCACGTGCCTAGAGTCGATATATAGCTCTGATAAAACTTTGTCATGCTAGTTTTTATTAGGAATAAAACCAGCTGCAAAATACATGTATGCCAAGATCAGTTTCACCATACATGTATGAAAAATAGTGATAAACATATCTATATCGAATACAAACACATTTATATCTTTGAAGAGAGTTTTGAATAGTAGCGAAGTGGAAAACTCTAGGGCAACCACAGGCAAAATCGACTGGTAGCAATGCGACCTTCTATGCACCGTCTTCAAAAGAAACTTTTCTTCATCGAATATCCTTTTCACCGAGCAACATTTATAATAGAAAAGTATGAAAAGCGCATGATTACATAGAGTAATCTGCAACTGTGAGAAATAAATGACATGACGACAAATCAAAAGGAAAGGCTAACAATGGTTTAAGCACTATGCACTAAATTTATCCTTAGATTTTATTAGCAACCTACATCTAGGTGAATATTCCCAACCATACCATAAAATAATAGTAGAACAATCCCAATGTCACTCCAACCATCATAGCAGACTATTGACTAATTATGAATTTGACACCAAGCCGCTCTTGTCTGTGAGCATGGCTATAATGACATTTTTACAATCTCCGCAGAGAATGTATCCTTTACTCACAAGCCATGATTTCATCCCCTGTTGTCAGGTGGACTAAGTAAACCTCCCTGTTACCAGTGGTGATCACCACATTTCACACTTCTATAGGTGCGGCCAGGAGATCACTATGAGGTCTTTACAAAGTCCTATCGACTCGTACTAGTCCTCTGAGGTTTCACTACTCCGACTCCTAGAGTCTGTTTTTCCTCCACCAGGAGAAGCTCCCCCTTGGGCCATGCGGACTCCAAGGCAGTAACTCTAAACCAATTCCCCAACCCTTCCAACTACCAGTACTACGTCGGGAGAGCCTAATTAATTGACCAAACTGCCCCATACTCAGTCTTGTGGTGATACTGTATAGCTTAGTCACTACTCCATAAATTGGTCTTTAGAATCCAGCATGGTTCAAACCCCAATCCCAGGTCTCGTGCATACTGCACCATACCATTCAAACCAAGCCGCCAGATTCCTATTCACTACAATTCATTTTCCAATGCCGTAATAATGATCAAAATACATAAATAGTAAATGCGATGAATATTTTCCCCCATCTACTTTGCATAGCTAAGCGTGATAAATAATTTCCAAATACCACCCTTCGATACCCAAGCAAAAAGGAAAGTAAAACAACAAGTTATTCACATATGGGATTCTGTATGATCGAAGAGCACGTGTAAAGCTACCAGAGGGGGGTGAAAGGTAGATAAAAACTTTTCAGCGGAAGCAACGAAACAGCCCATGGCAGAAAACCGATATGTTAAATAAACCGTGTGTACGACTAATCTAAACGTGTTAAACTGTGACAAAACTAGTATAGATTGTAGAGAATCAAGTCACAAAGATGTCACAACAAAAATCACAAAAATCCGTTGAGAGAAACTCAAGTTAAGATCGAAAGATTGAACAAAGGTAAATCTGTCCTACCCGAGAAAAACAGTTATGGAACACTGCAAAGAAACTCGTGTAGATCAGAAACCACAAATCCAAAGAACTTGAAATTTTCACAGATGACGAAAAATAAAGTTTGAAGACAACCCATGAAGAATCACATCAATCGGATCTGCAAACTCGAGTTCTGATGAAACCACCAAAGCAAGGTAGTGTTGTGCAGAAATTCAACGAGAAAAACTTGTCTGAAAACAAGTCGGACGAACAAGGCACAAAAGTTCCTTCAAACTACGAACACAAGAGGAACAGCCCCAAAGTCGTTCACACGAGCCCTGGCCTCCCTTTCTTATATAACCAGCCCTTAGGCCAACCCAAACCTAACTAGGACTCTAATCCTACTTAATTCACGAATCAAAACTTTCCATATCTGAGTCAAACACGACTCAACCGTGGCCTGAGTTCATAAACTAGTCGGTTGGACCTTTCCGACCAATTCTTTGTGTCCATATCTCTTGATCACGCCTCGGAACCATGCAGCCACGTCCATGCACTCCTTGCACACATGCAAACATCTTCCATCGACGTCCACGATACCTTCATATGCATTGTTCTTGATTCAAACATGTTGCGCAACCTCCCAATCAACTCAACCACAATTCCTCCCTAACTTGGTTGTTCAACCTCATCTTCTCCCTAAGACTAGTTCAATGGATCCTGTCACCAGCCATGTCCTGAACTCAAGCAACACCAGCACATGAATAAACAACCAATACTTCCGAGCACAAGTCCTCGACTTGACTCTCATTGGTTCTGATAACCACAACACCTTACGTGAGCACCTCACATAAGTATGTTGCCAACCTTAGCAAAAAGATATCAACCATAACCACCGAAACACACCAAAACCTTAGTAAAAGAAAACTAAGCAAAATTTACATTGATGTAATGCAAGAACAAATCATTGCAAGTCAAAAGCAGAACCACTGCAATCAAGCTCAGAACCTTGCCAAAGCTAACCGCACCTTGACCCAGAGCTTACCAAAACCAACAGGATGTAGCACCAGAACATACCAAAGCTAGCGGGACCTAGCACCGGAGCTAACCAAAGCTAGTCGGACCTAGTGCTGGAGCTTACGAAAGCTAGTCAGACCTAGACAAAGAAGTCGGACCTAGCCATAGCAAGTCAAACCTTACGTCGGACCTCGCGGGAGCTACCCAAAACAAGCTGGACCTATAGTCGGACCTTGCTAGAGCTCGGACCTAGTGTCGGACCTTGATGATGAAGGTGTTTTGGTAGTATTCAAAACTTTTATCGCCATAGCAATTGTATTCAGAACACATAGCTCTCACAATCTCCACCTTGATGAATGCATTGGCAACACCACTTAAAATCCGAACATTGGCATGGAAATTTTTGAAAACAATTTCTCCCCCTTTTTGAAAATCAAATGAGATAGAAATAAATTTCTCCCCCTATACTTATTTCTCCCCCTTGCATAATTTTCCACCTTTGACAATGTATTCAGCAAGGTACAAAAGAGAAATTTTATTTTGTTATGATCACATTATAACATATACGTATAAAACAAAGCTCATCCAAGTCATACTATCAAGTAACTTACACTATCACAACCATGAGATACATAAAGTAGTGTAAGCCATTCTAGAAATCAAATGTAATTTTCAGTTTTAGCAAGTCATGATCTCACAAACTTAACTATTTCAAAACACGAAAGCATGACACTTGTTACTGCATTTTATTATTTTTTAAAGTACAAATTTAGATCCTATAATATTTGCAAGAGATTATATGCGCATCTACCTTATTCTAACCAACCAAACCAAGCCTATGTCATTTGACAATCAAAAGCTTAAGGACATGGTTTTAGTCATACACAACTTCTTCCAAGTTCATATCTAAGTGCAATGATAAGCCATATCAAAAGAAGATGTGCGATGCATGTATATTCTCTTGATCTTTGCTCAATTTATATTTGTTCATAAAACTCAACATGTGAGTTGATTACTTGATTAATTCATTATGATTAAAAACAGTTGTGACCATGCAACAAGTTCAAAACATAAAGAAAGTTTGATCATGACCAGATTTAGTGTAAGTAATTATTCCAATTACTAGTCATGGCAAAAACTACAAAATGTACAACATGAGTCATGTAGTAAGAACTTTCAGCATGTAAAAGAAATCACAAAGTTATACATGTATGAAATACTATGCTCATATTATTTTAAGTTCATACATAGACTTCCCAAGATTCAAAACTCTCCCTCAATTTAAGCCATGAGGATGCATAACATCTATTTCTTTACGAATGTAACAAAAATGAGTGAAATCCAAAGGTTCTGTAAAACCGTCAACCAACTATTGTTCGATATCTACATGGTGAAGCACAATGTTTCCTTTTTTAACATTATCACGGAGAAAGTGATACCTAATGTCAATGTGCTGAGTTCTAGAATGTTGCACGGGGTTTTTAGAAATTCAAATGGCACTAGTATTATCACAAAATAATGGAACACTATCTAGATGAACCCCATAGTCCTTAAGTGTTTGAACAATCTAAAGAATTCATGAGCAAGCACTAGCAGCAGCTACATATTCAGATTCGGCTGTGGATTGTACAACCGAGTTTTGTTTTCTAAAGGACCAAGCGACAAGTGAATTACCAAGAAAATGAAAAGAACTAGAAGTAGTTTTCTGTCAATCCTACAACTCCCAAAATCAGCATCTGAAAAAGCTTTCAAAGTAACAGTTGAGGAAGAAGGAAGAAAAATGCCAAATTCTTGAGTTCCATGTAAGTACCTTAGAATTCTTTCGACGGCTTGACGATGTGAAGCACGGGGGGAAGCTTGAAACCGTGCACAAAGACATACGCTAAATTGTATGTCCGGTCTTGATGCTGAGTACAAAAGTGATCCGATCATGCTTCTATATTCTTTTTGATCCAAGGGTTCACCATCTTCGTCAAGTTCAAGTGTCGTTGCTGTTCCCATTGGTGTCCGAAGAGGCTTGCTTTTGTCCATGTTGAAGCGCTTAAGAAGGTCTCTTGTATGCTTCGTTTGATGCACAAAGGTTCACTCCTTACTTTGCTTGATTTGCATCCCCAAAAAGTACGTGAGTTCTCCCATCATACTCATCTCAAATTCTGAAGTCATCATAGCTGAAAACTTGGACACAAGATCATGAGAAGCACAACCAAAGATAATATCATCCACATACACTTGAGCGATCAATGAGTCATTGCCATTCTTAAGCACAAAAATAGTTTTATCAACCTTGCCCATGGTAAACCCCTTTTAAAGTAAGAATGTTTTTCACCTATCATATTATGCTCTAGGAGCTTGTTTTAGACCATACAGGGCTTTAGTCAGTTTGAAGAAATGATTAGGAAAATTTGGATTTTCAAAACCAGGTGGTTGCTTAACATAAACCTCCTCATCTATGTAGCCATTAAGAAAAGTAATTTTTACATCGATTTGATATAACTTGAAACCTTTAGATGCAGCAAAAACTAACATAATTCTTATGTCTTCTAATCTAGCAATAGGAGCAAAAGTTTCATAAAAATCTAGACCTTCAATTTGTGTGAAACCTTGAGCAACCAATCTAGCCTTATTCCTAATCACAACCCCATTCTCACTTTGTTTATTTTTAAACACCCATTTAGTTCCAATTAAAGTGTGATCTTGAGGTGGAGGTACAAGTTTCCAAACATTATTTATTTTAAAATTTTCTAACTCTTCTTGCATGGCAAGGACATAAATTTATCAAGATTACCATGTTTCTTAACAATGAATTTGCAACCAAGGACCCGAAGGTGTGTAACACTAGGCCTATGTCCAAACCGGAGCTCATATGGTGTTTTTCCTTGCTTAGCACGGAAGAAAACACGATTTGAGATATAACAAGCAGTTGCAATTGCATGAGCCCAAAATTTCCTAGGAGTTTGATATTCATCAAGCATAATCCTAGCCATCTCAACTAAGGTTCTGTACTTTCTTTCGACCACACCGTTTTGTTGAGGTACATATGGTGAAGAAAATTGATGATCTATTCCATTTTCAGTACAAAAGTGATCGAAAGATTGATTTTCAAATTTGGTTCCGTTATTACTTCTAGTTGCTTTTAAAGATCTTGGATTATCAATTAACAATCTAAGAAATAAAGTTCTAAAGTGACTAAAAGCTTCATTCTTAGATGCCATAAAGTAAACCAAAAAGTATTTAGAATAATCATTAACAATTACAAGAACATACCATTTACCTCTGAAGGATTGAACACGTGAAGGTCCTACGGTGTCAAGGTGCAAAAATTGCCCCGGTTCAGTTGTCATGATCATTATGAGAGGAGTATGTGAACCTGCAACCATCTTAGAATGTCTATAAGAAGAGAACACAATTTCTTTGTCCACTTTAAGCTTAGGCAGCCCACGTATGCGATCAAGAGCACTAACACACATTAGATGATCAAAGCCTACGTGACCAAGTCTAAGATGCCAAAAATATATGTCTTTCGAATCATTAGCAACTAAACACCTATGCTTAGAAGAAGACATATCAAAGTCAGCTTTAAAAACTCTTCTAAACCGAGACATGTTAATAACAAGCTCACTTTTTGAATTTACAACTTTGCAGCAATTTTTAGTGAAAATAATTTCCAGATTTGCATCTAGCAGTTGTGAAACAGAAAGCAAGTTGTATTCCAAAATTTTAACAAGTGCCACATCCTTCAAAGTGTAGTGATCATTTACTCTAACTGAATCCTTAGCAATTATTGGAGTTGAAGAATTATAAGCAAAGTAACATTTTCTACACGTGAGCCAAAAGAGAGGCAGGAGAACCATTATTCGTTACCAGTCATGTGACGTGAGCAACCTGAATCCACAATCCAAATGTTCTTCCTCCATAAGCGTGTAACCTACATAGAAGAACAATACGTCGATGACTCAATATTGGGGTTAGTCAAAAGGCATTTAGGAATCGAGTACTGAGTCACACGACGTGCAACAGGAAAAACACACGAAAGCTGAGATAAAACATCAGGTTTATAAGTCAAAGTTTGAGATTTTATGTTCTTAACTACTGATTTAAAAGTGGTTACTCATTTAGAACGAAAACTAGTAGCTCTGAAGTTAAGAGCAGTAGTTCCAAAGGAGAAAGCTGAAGCTCCGGATGCAAAGACTGAAGTTCCGAAGGAAACAACAAAAGGTCCGGGAGCTCTCAGAGCTATTGGAACTACCGGAGCTGCCTTTGCAGGTTTCTTAGCAGAAGGTCTGGAAGCTACTTTTTCAAATTTTTGACTCACTAAAGGAGGTTGCATATTTCTAAATTTAGGTTTAGCATGCATCGCAGATTTAGCATGAAAGTTATGAGATCTAGCATACACTTTATCCTTTTTAATTTGTTTAGCTAGTCTATAACAAAAATCTTTATCACAGTAAGTACAATGAAATTTCATTTTGTAATCATGTCTTGATGAGCATCCATTATTAGAAACAGAATTAGAAAGAACTACTAAAGATTTAAAGATCACATCCTTTTTTTTAGGGACAATTTTGATTAAACCTCTTCCAAATGACTTTACAATTTTAGGTGGATGTGTTTTAGAGTAAGCATGGGAATCAAAACCTAAACAAGTTTTATCATTGCAAGGTTTAGAAGAATTTAACAACAAGTTTAGATTCTGGTTCCAATTGTAAAACCACTCTAGTATCTTATTTTTATTGTGAAGTTCTTTAGATAAAACTAGGTAGTTTTGACGTGAAGTTTTTCCTTTTAGTTTGCAATTGGAACAATATTTAACATCATGAGAACGTAAAGCATTGTTCAGAATGGAGATTTCATTCATTGCACCTTTTAGTTTCTTGTCAAGATTTTCATATGCAGAACAATGCAAATCATCTGTAGAATAAGAAGCATCTTTTAAGTTTTTAACATTAAAACCAGATAGCTTTTTGTTCTTTTCAATTTCTTCAGCATGTCTATCTAAAGTGGAGTGTGCACTTTTAATGCGGACAATTGTTCATAGATTAAGTCACATGTGGGACATGCATCATCACTAGGAATCAAAGTTTTTAAATGGTTGATTTCATATTCTAGTGATTCAGTTTTAGCAGCATTATCTCTAAGCTTTTTGTCCTTTTTCTTGACAATAATAGTTGCATGAGAAATTGCATCACACATTTCATTACAGGTAGAACATACCTCCTCGTCGTCATTGTTGTGTTATGCATCCTCCTGACTTGATCTTGATCTTGTTTTGCATGCCATGAAGCATAAGTTGGATGGATCGTCATCATCTTCATGACTTCCAATGTCCAAATCACTTGAACTGAGCTCTTGAAGTGCGGTGATGAAGTTGTTATCATCCTGCGTCCTATGGAACCCTTCTTTTCCTTGTTGGTATTGACAGAAGAGGACTTGACTTTATTCTGCTTTTCATCACGGGTAAAAGGACATGAAAGGATAGGGCAATCTGTACGAAAGTGTCCTGTCTTACCACATTCAAAGCATTGTTGTAGTCCGGAGCTTCCTGTCCTTCTAGTTCTCACATTTTGCAATGCTTTTGAGAACCGAGTAGAGATGAGCGCTAGCTCTTCTTCTGGAAATTCTTCAATCTGTTCCAGGGTTAGTGAAGACAGCAAAGCAAGTGTATTGCTAGATGAAGATTGGCCGGAGCTAGGTATATCACGTTGAGAAACAAATGCAAAAGACTTGTTGGGGTTCTTTCATGAGATTATGTCAATTTCATCAGTTTTCAATTTTGAATATAGCATATCTAATGTAAGTGTACTCATGATGGTAGATTACCGAATAGATGTGACTTTCATCTCCCAAATTGACATGTCTAATGCACTTAACAATTGCCTAGCATTTTTAGTATCTTAAAATTAACATCGACATTAAACAAGTTGCTGAGAATTTTATTAAAGCGAGCAAAAAGATCATGAATGGACTCACTGGGTTGCATCTCAAAGTGCATGTATTCTTTCTTGAACATATCCTACGTTACCACCTTAATCAGGTTGGATCCTTCGTGGTAGTCACAAAGTGCTATCCACAAATCATATGCTGATCGGAGGTGTGCAACACAATCAAAGTCGCTCTGAGTTAGTCCTTGGATTATCAAGTTGCGGGCTTTGTTGTTGTTGTTGACATCTCTTAAGTTTGTAGCCGTGACTTGATTGTTCGACGGCACGTCGTAAGGCTTGTACACTTTTTCCCATATCGCGAAGCCTTGCGGCTGGATAAAAGCTTCCATGCGTGCCTTCCAAACCTGAAAATCAATACCACCAAACACACAAGGTTTTGCAGAGTATTTCTCCAAGATGATTAGTAAAAAACAAGTGCAATCACAAAGATTAGAGAACCGTGGCTCTGATACCAATTGTAGGATCAAAGAGCACGTGTAAAGCTACTAGAGGTGGGTGAATGGTAGATTAAAACATTTCAGCGGGAGCAACGAAACACCCCTCGGCAGAAAACCGATCTATTAATGAAACCATGTGTGCGACTAATATAAACATGTTAAACTGTGACAAAACTAGTATAGATTGTATAGAATCAAGTCACAAAGACATCACAACAAGAATCACAAAAATACGTCGAGAGAGACTCAAGTTTCAATCGAAAGATCGAACAAAGGTCAATCTGTCCTACCCAAGAGAAACAGTTCTGGAACACTGTAAAGAAACTCATGTAGATCAGAAACCACAAATCTAATGACCGTGAAATTTTCACAGATGATAGAAAATTAAGTTGTGAAGACAATCACAAAAGAATCACGTCAATTGTATCCGCAAAAATCGAGTTATAATAAAACAACCGAAGCAAGGTAGTGATGGGCAGAAACTCGACGAGAAAAACTTGTCTGAAAACAAGTCGAACGAACAAGGCACAAAAGTTCCTTCAAACTATGAATTTTATTGATCATACCACAAGAGTAACATCCCCAAAGTCGTCTCACACGAGCTCTGGCCTCCCTTGCTTATATAACCAGCCCTTAGGTCAACCCAAACCTAACTAGGACTCTAATCCTACTCAATTCACGAATCAAAACTTTCCATATTTGAGTCAAACATGACTAAGCCGCAGCCTGAGTTCATAACCTAGTTGATTGGACCTTTCCGACCAATTCTTTATCTCCATATCTCTTCATCACGCCTCGGAACCATGTAGCCACGTCCATGCACTCCTTGCACACATGCAAACATCTTCCAATGATGTCCATGATACCTTTATATGCATTGTTCTTGATTCAAACATGTTGTGCAACCTCCCGATCAACTCAACCACAATTCCTCCCGAACTTGGTTGTTGAACCTCATCTTCTCCCTAAGACCAGTTTAATGGATCCCGTCACTAGCAATGTATTGAACTCAAGCAACACCTGTACATGAATAAACAACCAATACTTGGGGGCACAAGTCCTCGACTTGACTCTCGTTGGTTCTGATAACCTCACATAAGTATGTTGCAAACCTTAGCAAAAAGATATCAACCATAAACGCACAAACACACCAAAAACATAATCAAAGAAAACTAAGGAAACTTTCCATAGATGTAGAGCAAGAACGAATCATTACAAGTTAAAAGCAGAACCACTGCGATCAAGCTCCGAACCTTGCCAAAGCTAACTGGACCTTGAACTGGAGCTTACCATATCTAACAGGATGTAGCCCCAGAACTTACCAAAGCTAGCAGGACCTAGCACCGGAGCTAACGAAAGCTAGTTGGACCTAGCACCAGAGCTTACCAAAGCTAGTCGGACCTAGCCAAAGCAAGTCGGACCTTACGTCGGACCTTCCCAGAGCTACCCAAAACAAGACGAACCTATCATTGGACCTTGCTAGAGCTCGAACCTAGGGTTGGACCTTGATGATAAAGGTGTTTTGGTAGTATTCAAAACTTTAATCGCCATAGCCAATGTATTCAGCACACATAGGTCTCACAGATTCATATTAATTTAGCATGCAACTAACTATAGTTCCTAAATAGGTACAAGATGATCAAGGGCACTTGCCTTTTTTAAATAGTTGTCCAGTCTTCTTGATTGAACTCTCGTCTTCAAATATTTATATCGCTTCTTGGTCGAGATACAAATGCGTATAGACTATCATCAAAAGACAAATAATAACAATCAATGACAATACACCACACTTACAAAACAAATGATAAAAATACTTTGGTTGGTTCTATGGTGATGACACAAGGTCCTAGTGTATTAATGGTTTGAATCGATATTACAAATGTGATATATTAAAATACTTGATCTATAGTGTAATTATGGTAATTTACTAATGTGAATGTGATTTTACAATTTTTATTACATATGTTAACAATGTTTTGCTCGTAAGTTGAATAACTCATTGGATTATATTATCTTTAGAATCATTTAGAAAATTCTAAAATAATTTTAACTTGATAACAGATTTAAAATACACTCAAAAATCATTCTCAAGTTAAATGTATGCATTAGAAATTTTTTAGATAATTTTCATATTTATTTCTATGTCTAAAATAATTTTAATTAAAAATTATACTTGAAATACAATTTTATGTATAACTTTCACAATTAATTTAAACAATGTTTGAACCTTAATATAATAATTTCAGAATTAAAACAATTATTCTAGATAAATTTTATTGTTAAAATAATTATTAATAATTTTTTGGGATTCATTTCTATTTATTTAGAATTTCAAGAATTAATTTTCTATTTTATACACTAATTGTGAATTTACTATATTTATTCAGCATTAAAATAAATAATTACAAATTATTCAGAGTCCTAATATAATATTTATTTATTGCTAAGTGGTTAGAATATAATTTTATTAATTGTTAGATTCTTTATTAAAATTCTGAATTTAAATAAATGAATTTTTCACTAAATGCAAGGGCTCTGGTGTAATTCTATTATTATTGTTTCGTGATTTTTTGTAAGGAACAGGGACCTATATGCAATTCTAGCTCTTCTCCTATTTTCTGTATTTCTTTTTCTATAGTAAAATCCATGAGTCCGTGGACTAGGGGCGGCGTGCGGTTCACCGGTCTGCTGTGGACCGGGTGCATACCCCTTCGAGGTCTTCTAATCTGGTCTGTGGATTTGAGATCCAATGGCCCAAGGATCGCAGGCGGGGTGAGCGGCGGCCAGTGGCCACCTGCGGCCGCGCTATCGCCGGACTATCGCCGGAGCTTACCGGTACAGCGCTTCGGGACACCATAACTTTTGATGATAATGCAAAAAAAAAAAAAACGGTCGGTTGGTGTGACTCACCAAGGGATGGTTTTGTGCTCTGAAGCGACGCTGAGAGGAGGTCGCGACGGTGATGGTTGGCGAATGTCGTCGGTGGTCGTTGCAGCAGTGTCCCTGTTGTAAGTTCTCGCCTTCTTCGAGTTCGGAAGCTTCTATAAGGTGCGGCAAACACGTTCGAGTGGTCAAATAAGGAAAAAATGGATGGGGGCGGCGGGACGACAGTGAGAGACAGTCGAACCTCGTCGATCTTCGTCGCGATAGAGTGCCGATGGTGATTCTTCGCGGCCTTCTTGTCGGGAATATGTTCTGGAGCATGGTGAGCAGGGAAAGTTAGAGCAAGGAGAAATAGAGTGAAAGAGTTGAAACGACAATGAGGGCGATGGGAACTCACCGAGCTCGGTGAGATTCGAGTTGCAGGCAGGAAATCGTGATGGGGAAGGAGAGAACAACTTTGTATCATCCGTGGAAAGCGGAATGATGGGCCAACACGGACAATCGGTGATGAGGGTGTGGAAATCACATGGAGGCAGCAGCTCATCGAGGATAACGCGACGGTGGCGTTTTGGCTAGGGTTTCGGACTCGGGTGAAAGGGAAAAAATGGGGCACGTGTGGTGGTTCATAACGCGAATTCACTACAGGAATCTGGACGACTTGCGATGCCCGAGGCCTTTGCAATTAAGCGAAAAGTCATTGCAAATAAGCTATTTTCAATGGTTTTACTTATCTGCAATGATTTTCGGCTGTCACTCGAATTTTGTTGCAATTTAGCATATTTTCGACGGTCGCCGTTATAGACGGTGACGGAGTTTGAGCCTTCGTTGCCGATCCCTACAACAAATAGAAGTTGTCTGACATATTGATTAGATTGGAACTTTGTTTTTGACTAGAATTGATTAAGCAAGCTAGAATTGATCATATTGAACTTACTTTAGATAATTCGAGCTTGATTTGGCTATGTTTGACTATTCAAGACTAAGTAAGACTACAATAGATAAGATGAATTAGGTTTGCCTATGTTTGATGAATTAAAACTAAGTAAGAACATTTTTGATTATCTAAAAACCCGGAGAAGTGTGCACTGATGGCGGTACATGCATTTGTGGCGGTGGAATTGGTGGTGGCAGTGAAGGTAGCTCGAGCTGCAACCCTTGGACTCCCTATCCTTGAAAGAAACTCTATCATTGCAAACATTATAAGTTACTACATATTATTAACAATGCAATCAATTTAAACTACTTTAACTTACCGCCATCGCCTGCCTTTGCACCTCCATTGCATCCTGCATCTGCTCCATGCATGCTTGCTGGTAGGAGATGGTGGCCTGCATCGCTGCCTTCGCCGCCTCCATCTCTGCCTTGACCTCCTCGACCTGACGAGCAAGAGTCTCCACCTGTGAGAGACGGAAAATTGGGCCTGCCAAAAAAACCTATGTGGAGCTGCCTCTCCTAGGTCGCACCGCCATCGAGTTGACAACTCCGTCGAATATGGCAAGCCTATTAAAAAGAATTAGTAATATAGATTTGAAATATCTTGAATTGAAAATGATAAAATGAATTACGAACTCACCACCTGTGGGCTTTTCCACCTCTACTTTCATACGCGGCATGAGGATTGATTGATTCATGTTCCCAATTAAAACCTTCACCGTGTATCCTCCTAGCCTCCTCCCTGTACCTAGCTGAAAAACAAGAAAACTATGTAAGTTCAACAAACCAAATAGTTATAATTAATGTGAATGATTTCTAAACTTACCAGGCGCTCGACTGCGGCCTGACTCCACCCCTCAGGCTGAAAAGGGTCCTTTTGACCTCTCTTCGAGACCTCAGCAGGTGTCGGCGGCACCCCCATCTTGCGCTCCTGTCAATACGTGTTAGTACAAACAATATATTATGAATATATAAACACAACTTATACACACTTACCATGACATTAGCTAAAGGCAAGTGGTTATCTTTATCGTGGTTATGTTTCCCATCGACCCCTATGCACACTCGAGCCTTCTTGTATTTAGCCTTCAATTCATCGCTAGCCCAGTACCGACAAAGGGCCCTGTATGCATTGGACCAATCCTACAACCAGTTCACGTGGCCCTGCACATAATTATAGGTCGTTAAATATAGGTGTAGTCGGGGCCCTACAACTCACTTTTTGCCTTTGTGCCCATCTGTAGGATCGAAGAGCACGTGAAAAGCTACCAGAGGGGGGGTGAATGGTAGATTTAAAAATCTTACGCAGCGGAAACAATTAAACCCCAACCCCTTCGACAGAAAAACGATCTGTTAAAGAAATCATGTGTGAGAATAATCTAAATGTGTTTCACCGTGAAAAGTGATAGATATCAGAGAGAATCAAGTCACTAAGACAACACAAAATGAATCACTCAAATCCGTCAAGAAAAACTCAAGTTATGATCGAAAGATCAAACAAAGGTCAATCTGCCCTACTCGAGAAAAAACAGTTTTGGAACGCTGCAATGAAACTCGTGTAGATCATAGACACAAAATCCAATGACCGTGAAATTTTGACAGATGATAGATAATCAATTTGTTAAGACAACTCAAAAAGAATCACGTCAATTGGATCTTTAAAACTCGAGTTATGATAAAACCACCAATGAAAGGTAGTGCTGTCCAGAAACTCGACGAGTAAAACTTGTCTGGAACAAGTCGGAAGAACAAGGCACAAAAGTTCCTTCAAACTATGAGTTTTATTCAATAGAACACAAGAGGAACAGCCCCAAAGTCGTGCACCACGAGCTCTGGGATCCCTTGCTTATATAACCAGCCCTTAGGCCAACCCAATATCAACTAGGACTCAAATCCTACTCAGATCACGAATCGTAACTTTCCATAACTGTTTAGGATTCTTCTATACGCAAATAGAAGCAATCTTAAGACTTCCAAACACCTTAGTAATGTATCCCACATTCCTAAACAACTCAAATTCGTGACCCACACGAAATCCTATCATAACCAACTCAAATCTTTCCATATTTGAGTCCAACCCGACTCAGCCGCAGCCTGAGTCCATAACCTAGTCGGTTGGACCTTTCTGAACAACTCTTTCTGTCCACATATCTTCATCACGTCTCGGAACCATGTAGCCACGTCCATGCACTATTTGCACACATGCAAACATCTTCCAATGACGTCCACAATACCTTCAAATGCATTGTTCTTGATTCAATCATGTTGCGCAACCTCCTGATCAGCTCAACCACAATTCCTCCTGAATTTGGTTGTTGGAACCTCATCTCCTTCCTGAGACTAGTCCAATGGATCCCGTCACCAGACATGTCTTGAACTCAAGCAACACCTGCACATGAATAAACAACCAATCCATACGAGCCCAAGTACTCGACTTGACTCAAGTTAGTTCCGAACACAACAACTTACGTGAGAACCTCAAATAAGCATGTTGCTAAACCACAGTAACATGATATCATACATATCAACCAAAACACACCAAAAACATAGCAAATGAATACTAAACAATCTTTCCAGAGATGTAAAACAAGTATGAAACATTGCAAATGAAAAGCAGAAGCACTGCGGTCAAGTTCCGGACCTTGCCAGAGCAACCTGAACCTTGAGCCGGAGCTAACAAAAACATGTCGGAGCTAAAGTCGGACCTTGATAAAAAGTTGTTTTGGTGATATTCAAAACTTTTATCGTCAAATCAAGTGTATTCACTACAAGCCAATGTATTCAGCACACATAGGTCTTACAATCTCCCCCTTGATGAATGCATTGGCAACACCATTTAAAATTTGAACATTGGCTTATTCACATAAAAGTTTTGAAGGCAATTTCTCCCCCTTTGTAAATCAAAAGTAAAATGAGAAGAAAATTAAAAAATTATCACATATTATCTCTCCCCCTTTATTATCTTTCCTTATGCACATATTCTCTTTCTCTTGATGCTTATCTCTCCCCCTTTGACAATGTATTCAGCAGGTCATGAGCATATAAACAAATTATCTCTCCAACTTTAGTTGTTATGAGCATATTATAAATATACATATAAAAAAGCTCATCCAAGTCATACTATCAGTTACCTTACATTATCACATCAATGAGATACATAAAGTCGTGTAAGCCATGCTAGAGATCAAATGTAATTTTCAATTTAAGCAAGTCATGATCTCACAAACATAACTATTTTATAACTTGAAAGCATGACACTAGTTGCTGCATTTTATTATTTTTCAAAGCATAAATTTAGATCATATGATATTTGCAAGAGATTATATGCGCATCTGCCTTATTCTAACCAACCAAGTCAAGCCTATGTCATTTGACAATCAGAAGCTTAAGGACATGGTTTTAGTCATACACAACTTCTTCCAAGTTCATATCTAAGTGCAGTGATAAGCCATCTCAAAAGAAGAAGTGCGATGCATGCATATTCTCTTGATCTTTTCTCAATTTATATTTGTTCATAAAAACTCAACATATGAGTTGATTACTTGATTAATTCTTAATGATTAAAAGCACTTGTGAACATGTAACAATTTCAAAACAGAAAGAAAGTTCGACCATGACCAGTTTTAGTGTAAGCAATTATTCCAATTACTAGACATGGCAAAAACTACAATATGTATAACACGAGTAATGTAGTAAGAACTTTCAGCATGTAAAAGGAATCACAAAGTCATATATGTATGAAATACTATGCTCATATTATTTTAATTTCAGATTCACACATAGACTTCCCATGTTTCAAAACTCCCCCTCAATTTAAGCCATGAGGATGCATAACCCCTATTTCACTACGAATGTAACAAAAACGAGTGAAATCCAAAGGTTTTGTAAAAATGTCAGCCAATTGTTGTTCGGTATCTACATGGTGAAGCACAATGTTCCCTTTTTCAACATTATCTCGGAGAAAGTGATACCTAATGTCAATGTGCTTAGTTCTAGAATGTTGTACGGGGTTTTTAGCAATGCAAATGGAACTAGTATTATCACAGAATAGTGGAACACTATCTAGATCAACCCCATAGTCCATAAGTGTTTGAACAATCCAAAGAATTTGTGAGCAAGCACTAGCAGCAGCTACATATTCAGATTCGGCTGTGGATTGTGCAATTGAATTTTGTTTTCTAGAGGACCAAGCAACAAGAGAATTACCAAGAAAATGACACGCACCGGAAGTACTTTTCCTATCAATCCTACAACCCCCAAAATCATCATCCGAAAAAGCTTTCAAAGTAACATTTGAGGAAGAAGGAAGAAAAATTCCAATTTCTTGAGTTTCATGTAAGTACCTGAGAATCCTTTTGACGGATTGATGATGTAAAGCACGTGGGGAAGCTTGAAACCATGCACAAAGACATATGCTAAATTGTATGTCTGGTCTTGATGCCGTGAGATACAGAAGTGATCCGATCATGCTTCTATATTCTTTTTGATCCACGGGTTCACCATCTTCATCAAGTCCAAGTGTTGTTGCTGTTCCCATTGGTGTCAGAAGAGGCTTGCTTTTGTCCATATTGAAGCGCCTTAGGAGATCTTTTCTACACTTCGTTTGATGCACAAAGGTACCCTCCTTTGTTTGCTTCATTTGCAGCCCCAAAAAGTAAGTGAGTTCACCCATCATACTCATTTCAAATTCGGAACTCATCATTGCTGAAAACTTCGACACAAGATCATGAGAAGCACAATCAAAGATAATATCATCCACATACACTTGAACGAATAATGAGTCATTGCCATGCTTAAGCACAAAAAGAGTTTTATCAACCTTGCCCATGGTAAACCCTTTTTCAAGTAAGAATGTTTTTAACCTATCGTACCATGCTCTAGGGGCTTGTTTGAGACCGTACAAGGCTTTGGACAGTTTGTAAACATGATTAGGAAAATCTGGATTTTCAAAACCTTGTGGTTGCTTGACATAAACCTCCTTATCTATGTAGCCATTTAGAAAAGCACTTTTAACATCCATTTGATATAGCTTGAAACCTTTAGATGCAGCAAAGGCTAACAAAATTCTTATGTCTTCTAATCTAGCAACGGGAGCAAAAGTTTCATCAGAATCTAGACCTTCAACTTGAGTGAAACCTTGAGCAACCAAACTAGCCTTATTCCTAACCACAACCCCATCCTCACTTTGTTTATTTTTAAATACCCATTTAGTTCCAATTAAAGTGTGACCTTGAGGTCGAGGTACAAGTTTCCAAACATTATTTCTTTCAAAATTTTCTAACTCTTCTTGCATGGCAATAATCCAAGATTCATTAGTGAGTGCGTGTGATATATCTTTGGGTTCAAAAGAAGCAACAAAAGCAGAATGAGCATAAGAGTTTGGATCACAAAACTTGGACCGTTTGACTCGTTCGTGCAAGCTTCCAATCATCTGTTGTGGGGATGATCTTTGTCAAACCGTAGGGGAACAGATGTCTCACAAGCTTCTTCTTCTTCATATCATCACAAATTGATGAGCTTGTGATTTGAGGATGATTTGAATCAACATTGATGGTTGTCGGTGCTGGTTGAGAATTAACATCCAGAGCTGAACCAAAGTCTTTAGCTGCTGAATTTTTGGGCAGCAGCTCCAATTCTTCCTCATCTTCAACGAAAATGCTCCCTCCATGCGGATATGGATCTGGACCTGCAATGTTTGAGCTAGTACCTGGGATAGCTTCATCAAAAGACACTTCACAAGTCTCCACAATTTTGTTAGTGTCAATTAAAAGCACACGGTAGCCTCTAGTATGAGATGGATAACCAAGAAACATGCCATCAATGGATCTAGGTTCAAATTTATCAAGATTATTATGTTTCTTAACAAAGCATCTGCAACCAAAGACCCAAAATTGTGTAACACTAGGACTATGTCCAAACCGGAGCTCATATGGTGTTTTATCTAGCTTAGCACGCAAGAAAACACGATTTGAGACATAGCAAGCGGTTGCTAACGCATCAGCCCAAAATTTCCTAGGAGTTTGATATTCATCAAGCATAGTCCTAGCCATCTCAACTAAGGTTCTGTTCTTTCTTTCTACAACACCATTTTGTTGAGGTACATATGGTGAAGAAAATTGATGATCTATTCTATTTTTAGCACAAAAGTGATCAAAAGATTGATTTTTAAATTCAGTTCCATTATCACTTCTAATTGCTTTTAAAGATCCTGGGTGATCAATTGATAATCTAAGAAATAAAGTTCTAAAGTGACTAAAAGCTTCATTCTTAGACGCCATAAAGTAAACCCAAGAGTATATAGAATAATCATCAACAATCACAAAACATACCATTTACCTTCAAAGGATTGAATACGTGAAGGTCCTACGGTGTCAAGGTGCAACAGTTGACACGGTTCAGTTGTCATGATCATTGTGAGAGGATTATTTGAACCTGCAACCATCTTAGCATGTCTACAAGAAGAGCACACAATTTCTTTGTCCCTTTTAAGCTTAGGCAGCCCACGTATGCGATCAAGAGCACTAACACACGTTAGGTGATCAAAACCTACGTGACCAGGTCTATGATGCCAAAAAATATAGGTCCATTGAATCATTAGCAACCACTACTACAAAAAGCATTTTTACAGGGCCTGAAATTTTCAAACACAGGGGGTCCTTAAAAATATGCGACTGTGATGACGAATGATATAATAACTGCCTGTGATGAAAGAATAACACAGGCGGATTTTAAAGAACAACTGTGTGGGTAAATACATGATCTTCACAGGCGGTTCTTAATTAAGAACCGCATGTAATGCAATGAACTTCACAGGCGGATTTTAAGAAACAAATGCCTGGGTAAATACATGATCTTCATAGGCGGTTCTTAACTAATAACCGCCTGTAATGTAATGAACTTCACAGACGGTTCTTAATTAACAACGGCTTGAGAAGATCATGTATTTTCAGTAGCGGTCATTGTTTAAGAACCGTATGTAGTTGTTCAATTATCACAAGTGGTTTTCATTGAAATTACAGGGATGTAGTCGTTGCAATTATCACAACCGTATGTAGTCATTGCAGGGAAAATTGTATCAGGAAAAAAACACACATGAGCGGATCCTAGTACAGTAATGCATTATAGGAAATGCTCGATCACCAGTGAGGCTGGCTTAATTGTGATAATACACCATTAGAGGCTTTACAATTGTTCAAATATAATTTATTTACACACTGAACAAAAATCAAGCTACATTCATTGTTGATCGACGATGAAGCTCCCATCGATCAATCTAAATTGTACCATCCTGCTTGCTCCCGAACACGTCTCTTATATTCCGTTGGATCCTGAAAATATTGACATTATTTAAATTAACAAATGTCAAAGGAGGAATGAATAACCTACATTGGTCACAAAGTCAAAGTGTCATCTAACCTTGATAAGTAGATTATAGCAATCATTTTCAACATCAGGCACATTTGGCTGATGCAGCAAACGCTGAACCTCAAGTAGTATAGTTTTGATTGTAAAAGCACTGCACCACCCCTACGAAATATATTTTAAGCAATATAAGAAACCAGTTCAAATAAGTTCGACAACAATTATAAGTAATAATTACATGAACAAAATAGGTCTATCTTATAGTCTCTTGATCAAGAATCCCGATGCAGAGTGCTCCCGAACGATGGACATTTGGGTGGAAGAACACAATTGGAAAGGCACATCCTAGAGGCACCAAGGGATAGTCCTCAGAGAAGGAGATTGTCAGGGGGTAGTAACCATCTTCCCATTCAGTCTGCAAAAGGAATTTATTAATAGGAGGACGATGGTTAAACTCATATTGTGGTTGTTCTTCATGACTTACCCCTTGTTTACCGGGGACGATGCACTGCCACTTCAATAAATCTCCCGATTCAGGCTTCGCAGAGAATCCCTACGCGGAGAAATTGAAAATACCAAAAAAAAAACAAGACGGAAAAACAAACTACAGTTAAGTTCATCAGTCCATTCCAAATACATATGTATATACAACCATGCGACCGGTGTTCCATATGTACATACATGGGGATGGTTCTTGCGCCACGCCAAGCGCTCCTCCTTCAATCGGCTACACGCCCGAGACATCATTATCTGAAAGACCAAACTTCCAAACTTCCAAATTATTGAGTCCAAACGCATATGTACACAAATGCAAAAGGACACAATCCATATACCGACATTGTTCTAAGTTGATTTCAGAAGATACAAATATATACAATATATATCATCTCGCATTTCTATATACATTTTTTCCAGCATTGACATCTTCTCGCATATAGGGTTTCAAATTCTTTTTAATGCTTCTCTCTACGCGCTTGATGTTTTCTGGTTCGGTGAAAAGGTACATCTCTTCATACTGATTATATTCCTCTTCATTATCTCCCACATTCTCAACCCCAACAATATTTTGCTTTCCAGAAACAACTACGTGCAACTTCTCAGTTTCTGGATCTTGAACATAAAAAACTTGTGCAACATTATCGGCGAGAACTCACAGGTCATCTTTGTAACCCACTTTATTCAAATCTACCAGTGTCAGCCCATAATTGTCCACTTTCAAACCATCAGGATGTTTGACCCATTGGCACTTAAATATGAGCATTACCATTCTTTCGCCATAATCGAGTTCCCATATTTCCTCTATGAACCTGAAGTATGTGGTCTTCTGCCCTTGTGAATCATAAGCCTCAATACGAACACCACTATTTTGTGCAACACTCTTACCGTCTTTTTCTTTAGTGTAAAATGTGTAACCATTGATGTCATATGCTTGCCATGATGTTACCAAAGCAGATTGGCAAGAAGCTAACTTCTTCATTGTTGCTCTTCTATAGTGTTTCCGTATGATATATTTTTGTCCATTAACCATTCAGTGAAACATCTTCTGTGCTCTTTCATGATCCAGTCCTCTGTGCGGTCTTGGTTTTTATCACGAAGCTCAATTTGGTGTTCCTCAATGTATGGCTCAGCTATTGCGAGCTGTAGTACACCAAAATGTGCAAGTGTACATTCTTTTAATCTTGAACAATAAAAGTTTTCTTACCCACTTTGCCTCTCCCACGTAGTCTACCCTCATGTACCGGTATAGGCACACCTATCGATTTTCCATCTTTGATGTAATCAGCGCAACCCTCAATCACTTCTTCAGTGGTGTTTCCTTCCATAATTGAACCCTCTGGGTGAGCACGGTTCCGCACATAACCTTTTAATACTCCTAAATATCTCTCCAACAAAAACATATGATGTAAATATAGTGGCCCCAATGCTTTTCTCTGATCAACAAGATGTATGATTAGGTGTACTTGCATATCAAAAAAGGATGGTGGGAAACACATCTCAAGCTTGCACATTGTCTCGACGATGTATGTTTTCAGATAGTCTAAATCTTAACGTGGTATCACCTTTTGCGATATTGCATTGAACAAGTAACACAAACGTGTGATGACAACTTTTATATGCTCATGTTTGATTACTCTTATTGCAATGGCAAGGAAAACTGTCATCATCATGTGACAGTCGTGAGAATTATAACCGAATAAAGACAAGACTTTCAGCGAGACTAGTTTGCTGATATTGGATGAGAAACTCGTGGGCACTTTGATCCCACGCAAGCATTCGCAAATTGCTTTTTTCTCTTCTAGCGTCAAGTTGTAGCTGGCTGGGGGAAGGTAATGCTTCCCGTTCGCCTTTTCTACTAGATGAAGCTCTGGTCTCAAATCAAGATTTACTAGGTCCATACGTGAATTTAATCCGTCCTTTGTATTCCTCGGCATGTCCAGCAAGGTCCCAATGATGTTGTAAAATACATTCTTTGTAACGTGCATCAAATCAATACTATGCCAAAATTCCAGATTCTTCCAATACGGAAGATACTTAAAAAAATTGATTGTTTATTGAAAGCCATGTCAGTTGTATCATCCGAAGATGTACTTTTCTTTCTCTTAATTCCTTTACTATTTTTTCCCTTGCTAAAAGCAATATGAATGTTCTTGACCATTTCAAACACAAGTTTTCCACTGTAAGGTTTCAGTGCAGTATCTTTTTCGATTTTGTTATCAAATTGTTCTTTCATCTTCCTATACTTGTGTGTATCTGTCAAGAACCGTCGATTTCTCATGTACACCGTCTTTCTGGATGAAGTGAGGTATAGAAATCCAGTTCTATCCATGCACCTAACGCAACCTTTCTTCCCTTTCATTTGTCCCGATAATGTAAACAGTCCGGGATAATCATGCACGGTAGCGAATATCATTGCTCTTAGCGTGAAATACTCCCGCTTGTACTCATCCCATGTACGTACCCCTTCATTCCACAATTTCGCCATATCTTCCATTAAAGGTTCCAAGAACACATCAATTTCGATGCCGGGTTGTTTCGGACCTTGGATAAGAACAGATAATAAGATATATTTCCTTTTGTGACACAACCATGTCGGTAGGTTGTACATCGTTAAGACCACGGGCCATGTGCTGTGTATGCTCCTTTTTTCACCAAACGGATTCATTCCATCTGTACCCAAGGCAAACCTCACATTTCTGATTTCCTTCGCAAATTCTATATACTGAATATCAATATTTTTCCACTGCGTTGCATCACCAGGGTGTCATATATGTTTTTCATTCTTCTTGCGTTGCTCGGAATGCCAACGCATAAGTTCAGGCTCCCTAGGGTTTGAGAACAAACGCTTCAAGCGATCAATTACCGGAAGGTACCACATCACCAAGGCAGGAATTTTCCTCTTATTCTTCCCGTCTGCATCGCCAGAAGTATCGTCATCGTCACCTTCAGGACCAATAATAAACTTCTTATTATTTTGAGTCTTTTTCATGTTGGTAACATATTGTTGATTTTAGTCCTTCTTATATCTACTGACACCACAAATGGGGCATCTAGTTGCGAGCTCATGCTCTTTGCGATTTAGAATACAATGGTCCACACAAGCGTGTATTTTTGTCACACCTAGTGCCATGGGGCAAAGAAGTTTCTTCGCTTTATAAATGCTTCTGGTCAGTTTATTTGGATTTGGAAGAATTTCTGCCAGAAGATTCAAAAGATCAGAGAAACTACAATCGAACCATCTGTGCATAGCTTTCAACTTTAGTAGTTCTAAGACTGCACGCAATGTAGTAAACTCTTTATCACAACCGTTTGATTCATCATATAAAAGCTCTTTCGCCGCATTTTGCAATGTCTCCATTTTACTTAAACCTTTGCTTGCTCCCATAGAAGTCAGTACATATGGTTCAATGTGACGCAACATCTCCTCACAATCGAACTCATCATCATCATCACCAGCTTGATTGTCACTACCATCATCGGTATGAACATTATCATCATCTGAGCCTCTCTCATCATCTTTATCCACATCATGTGTATCTAACTCACCATGCTCTGTCCATATTGTGTAGTTATTTTTGAAACCTCTTTTCACCAAATGAGATTGGATTACTATAGTATCCGTCCAAGCAATCTTATTTTCGCAGTTGATACATGGACATAATATGTCATCTATATTTTGCAACTTGGCATGTCTCTTGGATGCTTCAATAAAATTTGCAACATTATGAATGTACATAGGATCGGGTCTTGGCATGTTATACACCACGCTCGACGGTCCATGCTTCAATAATAGATTTTTTGTCAGATTTACAAAATTTGGCCATAAATATTCTCTAAAGGTCTTCTATAAAATGAATTTATAGAAACATAAGTATGATTAGGGTGACTACGTCTTGAGGCGGACGGAGTCAATGGGGGAAACAGGCCCATCAGCATGGGCTAGGTCTGGGTGGGATCCGGTCCGTTATATCTTGACGTCGGATCCCATCCAACGATGTTAACTAAATCGGTGAGTTATAAAACCATATCCCTAGAAGGCTAACCCTAATCACTCCTTCGAAATAAATGCAAGCAGGAGGTATGCACACACAAGTAGCATATTGAAAAGGAAAACACATAAAACTACAATTACAAGTTCGGGTAAACTTCATGCATCTTATATATATTACAATAGCATCTGTTAATTAAACATCATATTCATGTCATAATAGGTACACAAAGGAAACAATCCATATAGTCCATACATCAATATACCAGAACACAATCCATACAGTGCTTACACATGCAAAAGGACAGAATCTATATACCAGAACACACAAAACTAACAGCTTATCAGCTAACGAAAATATACAAAGAAAAAGTAAGGAAACTACATTTACCTTGTATCTGTTAATTAAACAATAGCATCTTATATATATTACAATAGCATCTGTTAATTAAACATCATATTCATGTCACATAATAGGTACAAACTACAATAAGCTTATTACAATATAGTCCATACCTCAATATATAAAAGACCAAACTAGCAGAACACACAAAAAGGAAACAATCCATATAGTCCATACACCAATATACTAGAACACAATCCATACAGTGCTTACACATGCAAAAGGACAGAATCCATATACCAGAACACACAAAGCTAACAACTTATCATCTAATGAAATATACAAAGAAAAAGTAAGGAAACTACATTTACCTTGCAGATGCGTCAGCACGGTGGGGAGGCGTCAGCACGGTGGGCCGGCTGTGTGGAGAAGTGGCGGTGCGGGGTTGAGCGGCGGCGCGGCAGTATGGGCTGGGCGGCGAAGCGGCGGCGCGGCGCAGGGGAAATTCAACAGCCTTGCGGCGTCGATATAAATTCTCCAGGGTTGCGTTTTGACTGCCGTGAGGGGTCCTTATATAGACGTCAGTTTTTCACAGGCGATTTTTAACTTTATCTCAGGCGGGATTTACTTACCAACCGCTTGAAAAGATATTAAATCAAGAATATTAATTAAGAAGTAAATATCTTCACAGGCTGTTGGTACTTAATAACCACTTGAGAAGATGTTTATCTCAGGCGGGTATTACTTACCAACCGCCTGAGATAATGCCAACTGAACAAAATAGTTTTAAAACTTGTATAGCTGATATTGTAATGTTTTGGTAAATATCAAATTAATTTCTACTCACATATTATTCACATTTGTGTATCTCATAAAAAAAGTTCCTTCACTCAAAATTGTTTGTATGAACATATTTGTATAATTTATACATGTATGAATTTTTTTAATTTTTTTAAAAGCATTCCAACATGTCGAACTTCAAATTATCCACCATTCTAACTAAATGCTCATATACACATGAGGAATTCATCAAATTACGAACACACATTGATTCAAAAAAATTAAAAAAATCTGAAAAAATTCATAGAGGTTGGTATGATGAGTAAAAATGTCCACTGAAAAAATAAATGAAAAAAGAATTAAATTCATCAAGATAGAAAAATGAAAAATAGCATTTGTTGTATGTTTTTTATGTTCTGACCAATTTCAAAGGATTTATGAAGTGCAATTTAATGGTAACCTTTACTTAACAATAATATTACAAGAAAGTGGATTTTTGCCTTTTTAAAAGACCACATTTAATCAAGAATATTAATTAAGAAGAAGTAAATATCTTCACAGGCGGTTGGTACTTACCAACCGCCTGAGAAGATGTTTATCTTAGGCGGGTATTACTTACCAACCGTCTGAGATAATGCCCGATACTGTTTTTCAGTTTCCTTATCCCTTGCTTCGTTTTTATTTACATTCCAATATAAATACACAAACATGTTTAGATTCTGCAAATTGTGTCCAAATTCGATGATTCTTTCTTCTACATTTGTATAATATTAACATCTACCACCTGAACAAAATATTTTTGAAACTTGTATAGCTAACAATGTAATGTTTTGGTAAATATCAAATTAATTTCTACTCACATATTATTCACATTTGTGTATCTCATAAAAAAAAGTTCATTCACTCAAAATTGTTGGTATGAACATATTTGTATAATTTATACATGTATGAATTTTTTTTTAATTTTTTTAAAAGCATTCCAACATGTCAAACTTCGAATTATCCACCATTCTAACTAAATGCTCATATACATATGAGGCATTCATCAAATTATGAACACACATTGATTCAAAAAAATTTAAAAAAATCTGAAAAAATTCATAGAGGTTGGTATGATGAGTAAAAATGCCCACTGAAAAAATAAATGAAAAAAGCATTATATTCATCAAGATAGAAAAATGAAAAATAGCATTTGTTGTATGTTTTTTATGTTCTGACCAATTTCAAAGGATTTATGAAGTGCAATTTAATGGTAACCTTTACTTATCAATAATATTACAAGAAATTGGATTTTTGCCTTTTTAAAGGACCACATTTAATCAAGAATATTAATTAAGAAGAGGTAAATATCTTCACAGGCGGTTGGTACTTATCAACCGCCTGAGAAGATGTTTATCTCACGCGAGTATTACTTACCAATTGTCTGAGATAATCTTCTTCCTAGACGTGTTTTAATTAACGATGAACACACTACACATTCATTCATTCACACAGCTGAAGAACACACAAGATAGTCATTCATTAACAATATTCAATCACACATCTCACAAAAGAACACACAAGATGCACAATATTTACACAAGAACACACAAGAACACACAAGATACACAAATAATATTCAATCACATAGATGAACAAAGATAGATTTCATTCATTAACAATATTTACAAAACAGAAGCAACTAAACACAACAAAGAGAAAAACTAATTAAATCCTACTCCTACTCCTACTCCTCTTCCTCCTACTCCTCTTCCTCCTCGTCCTCCGGCGGCGACTCCGGGACCGGTGCAACAGGAGACAGGGCCGGCTGCACAGGCTGCACCGGCTGCACCGGTGGTGCAACCCCGAGGTTGCTAGCCGTCGCCTCCACCAGTGTTCTACGGCCCTCGGGGCCAAGAACCTGGGCCATCGTCGCGAACAGAATGTCGAGACGATCAGCCGCCACTGTGAGGGCGTAGAGGTAGTGGCCCATGGTACCCATTCTAGGATACTCTGGAAGGGTACCCAGCCCCAAGGCACTCATGGCACGATAAGTATTGTTGTACGCCTCTCGCACCATGAGGAGGCGCTGCTCGGTGTTGTTCTTCTCGGGGGAGATGCAACATAGTTTCTTGCAAGGTGGCTCCCTCGAAGGGCTTGGCGGCAGAAGGTCGGCCATAGTGGTGTTGGGTCGTCGGAGCGGAGGAAGACGAAGAAAACAAGAGGATTCAAAGTGAGCGATGCGCTTGTGGAGAACTAACAGGTGATAGCGCGTCTTTAAGGTCGCGCGGAGTGGAATATGGAGCAGTTGGTTTACTGCACATTGAAAGGTCGCGCCTCAGGGAAAAGAAAGGTCGCGCACGGTCATCGACACATATTAATTAAGAACGTCACAGGCGGTTTGTGAGGGGTCTTTATGTAGGCGTTCATCAAATTACGAACACATATTAATTAAGAAGAAGTAAATATTTTCACAGGCGGTTGGTAATTAATAACCGTCTGAGAAGATGCTTATCTCAGACGGGTGTTACTAACCAACCGTCTGAGATAATTGTATCTTATCAGGCGGTTGGTAAGTAAAACCCGCCTGAGGTAACAATCTTCTCAGGCGGTCGGTACTTAAAATCCGCCTGAGAAAATGGGAGTCTATATATACCCCTCAGCAGCATTGGAAAAACCTAACCCGGGCGAAACACTTAGATGTCGTTAGGCTGCCAAAATTTCGTTTGCCGCCATGTGTTCGCCCTCATCACTTCCAGGTACGTCGCCGAGCTTCGCCGTTGCCGAGATTCGCCGTCGCCGCTGAGCTTCGCCCTCGTCACTTCCAGGTACGCCGAGCAAAGCCATTGTCGCCGCCGCCGAGCTTCAAGGTAAACCCTAAACCCTTCGACCTTCCATCTTCCTTCACCGTGCCTCCCCCCTCCCCGCCCTCGCCGCCGCCTTGCATATCCTTGGTTAGGGTTCGGGAATTGGAAAATGGTAGGCATCCTTGGTTAGGGTTCGGTGGAATTCGAAAAACTATCAAGTTCGATGGCATCTTTGGTTAGGGTTTGGTGGGTAGGCATCCTTGGGTTGTCGGTGTACTTCCATCAACTCTACGCAGCAGCAGTTCCAGCAACCCAATGTCCTCACCTGACCGGAATTTGAATACATAATGAACTGGAATATTCATGGTGACTCACACTCGATACACAAAATGAGTTAGGTTGAGGGGGTAACTGCCATGAGAACTCTATTGGAAGTAGGTGTGTCCATCTTCTAGCGGTGCTGGATGCCAAACATATGATGTGTCACTCAAATACGTAGGATTGTGATGATAATGGCCATATTGGCACAATTGAACAAAATTAGTGGCTACGATTTGCATTTTTTAGTACAATGGTCAAATTGAAATACATGAACACGTACAATAAACATATATGTATCTTATCCTTTGG
The DNA here is from genome assembly GCA_036927565.1 of Tuctoria greenei. NCBI lineage: Eukaryota > Viridiplantae > Streptophyta > Magnoliopsida > Poales > Poaceae > Tuctoria > Tuctoria greenei. Next base: position 119,210,923 of record JAYESD010000001.1, read on the forward strand.
AGAATGATATATTACTATGTTGAATAATTTTTGCTGATAGTGTAGCAGTTATATGACTATGAGTTTGTTTATTGAATAGCTTATTCAATCATGATGATGTGAAGAATTACAAAAGGATTGCATGCGTTAAAACAATTATGTATCCCATTATTGAACTCAGCTTAATATTAAGGCATTTCACAGGAAAAAAGTTTATGTACCCATTTATGATTTGTTAGCACCATTTGTATCAAACTAGATATATTGGGACTTCATTTTTGTTGGATGATTTGGGTATCTGGTGCACCCAGTAGAGGAGTCGAACTTGGACATTGGACAAAGTTGGGGAAACACCAGTCTAGGGGTATATGATTGTTCTAGATAAAGCAGATTTCGTCCTTAACGATACTAGTAGAGTCCTAATCTAAATAGAGTTAGGAGTCAGATTCAGTTTAGGAACCAGTCCTAGTCCTAGTAAGAATTGAGTTACGATCCATATAGGATTTGGAGTCACATGAAGGGGAATTTCAAAAATAAGCCCCCAACCCCTCGACCTGGTTAATACCATCCTATCAGAAATATTCCACGAAAGGTTTCATATGCCCAGACTTGATCAAGTCACCTAAACCTCGTGAACCTCTAGAAGTCACCAAGTTTATCACTATAGGAGGCGCCGACTTCCCTGTCCTGTTTTCTAAACAGCCAGGATAATTGACCATCCCAGAAATCCTTGGTGCCATCATATGTGGGGTACATAATGCCTTTCATGATGGTTGAACCTGCTGCCATGATGAGCCCATTTGGTGCGGCCGGGCACACCAGGATTAGATTTTGGCGAATGTTTCCGGATTTCTGATTTGTTTGAGAATGTGGTTCTTTTATCTTTTTTTACCGTGCAAATCCCACGGTTGTAGAGATGATCGCTGAAAAAGAGTGTCTCTTCTCGCCTGCAGCTACCTCGCCTCGCCTCACCTCACCATCCAAATCCAAGTGCCACACTTTGCGATTCTTGATACTAGAAAAAGGCTGGAGGATTTGCTTTTTGTCCCTTGCTTGATCAGTTATAGGTCCAGAGCTAGGCGCCACCTAGTAAACCTCAAGAACGTGGTCGCCACTCCGAACGAAGCTAGCCTATTCAGAATAAAAAGATAAAATTGCCATTGCTGGTGATCAACTTTAACATGCTTGTCACCCTCGCAATGTATAGGAACCTTTTGGTCAGTCGCCTTAAACCCTAGAATGCCTTATCAAATCCTAGAATGCTTCCATCTTTTTCTTTATGCAACACTTCATGTAGAGTTAATATGCCATTTATTAGATTTTTTGTCTTATTAGATCTAGCATGGAAAGCCCTAAGAAGACTGGTCCTGGTAGTAACAACAAAGAAGACAATATGGAGTTTACTGACTCCATCAGTTCAGGCTCCTATCATAGTCCATCGGATCCTTTTCCGAATATAAAAATTAAAAAGACTTCAGTGGATCTAGACCCGGAATATGATCCTGCCTACGAGGTATGGATCACAAATCTTAACTTCACCAGTTTAAGTTAATGTTGGTTGTCAAGTATACGAAGTCTTATAATTTTTTTGTACCAAGATTAATCGCGAAGACAATGAGGTGACATCGGCTCCTAAAACCGCAGAAGGTTCTCCAATGGATGAATCCTCAGCTTCACTCAAGCAGAAACGAGGGCAACGAGGTCCCAATAAGGGTCCATTGGACTGCATCATGTACATAACAAGGGTCGGTCTAGGTGGGCTTCCCCAAGAACCACTGGATTCAGTTACCAAGTACCGTAATGCATGCGGTTTTCTTGTTAGGGAGGTTGTGTCGATCACAACCGAGAATTGGAGGAAATTACCCGAGCAGACCAAGAATGAGTTGTGGGAAAAGATAAAGAAACAATTCAAGTTCCCAAAAGGCACATAAGAAGCTGTAAAGAAAGCAACATTGGTCTCTTGCAGCAAGAAGTTTCGATGCTGGAAGAGTGAAATGAATGCTTATGTTAAGGCCGATAAGGTCCCTAGCCTGAGGAAGATGGGAAAAATCACACAAGCTCAGTGGCAAGAGTTTGTTCGTCAAAAGAGCACACCTGATGGTAAAGCTATAAGTGCAACTAGGTCAGAGCTTGCAAAAAAGAACAAATACCATGATCGCTTGGGGTCTGCCGGATATGCCCGCAGAGTCAAGAAATGGAATAAGATATTAGACGAAATTACCAGTAAGGGCAATCCTCACCCATTAGAAGGGTGCGATGAGCAAACTCAACGCTGGGTCTTTGCTCGGTCATGTTTGACCAGTGAGGGCGAACTTGAAAAGCCCGACTCTCTAAATGAAGTAGATGATAAAATGAAAGAAGTAATTGAAAAGCAACAGAAGGGTCTCTTCAAGTCGAAGAGGGAGAATGACCAACTTACCGGTATCTTGGGAAACCCTGAACATAGTGGACAGGTTCGAGTGGTCTCTTCTTAAATGTCTTGGCTAGATGGTTTCCCTAAAGATAAAGACACATATAGAAGTCGTGAGAAGTTTAAGAAAACACTTGATGAAACGATTGCTCAAAAGGTCAAAGAAAATATGCAAGAAATAATGGAACAACTTAGACAATCAGGACAATTAGTGGCACCAAGTACAGTGATGGTTCTGGGGCAAAAGGAGCAATTAGTATCTCCAACTACCTACCCTAGCAGCATTGGTTCCGTGCCAGGCTCAGGGTCAACCCATAAGTTCCCTGTCGATGATATTGCTAACGACAAATCTTGTCGTCTTCTTGTCCCGATAGGTAGAGCAGGGAACAAAACCAAATAGGTTGCCACTGCTATGGCAAAGCCTGATCGTGACTTCAACGGGAATCCACTTCTGTTGTATTATGCTGTGGTGCAAGTTCTTCAGATCACTGATAATGATTATGAAGATTATGAAATAGACCATGTCACACCTGAGGGGATCGCGACTCTGGGGCAGGCTATCAACCAATTAATCCTTTGGCACCGACACAATATCGTTCTGGACGATGAGCCAATTTCTAACCCCGTCGCATCTCCAAATACTGCAACCCCATCTTCTAAGGCTAAAGTGCATGAAGGTCCACTCCCAGTCCGGGAAGATCCACTCCCCCTATCTCTCAGCAAGGATGATATCAAAGAGCAACAAGTTGGACAACAGCTTCAAGCAGTACCAGAGCAAGCTGTTGCTAGTAAAGAGCAACAAGTTGAGCAACAGCTTGAAGTAGTACTAGAGCCAACTGCTGGGAGTAAAGAGCAATTAGTTCAACAACAGGTTCAACAACAAGCCAGTGTCCAACTTCCGACGACTACTCCTCGATCATCAGTGCCTATCAAAGTTACCCCATACGAAAATAAGAAACCTTCATCAGAAGTGTCAAAATATTTGGAAACTATGAAGGAAAATATTAGGAAATCGAGTGCATCTCGTTCTTCTCATGAGCCATCATTAGGATATATCTAGGAGTGGGAAGAAGACGGTGTCATGTATAATCGGTGGACGGCTTTAGTTAAACCAGGAGTTCCAATATACAAGCTTGAGGATGTTCCTCCTGAATTTAAGAATGGGAAGCCGTTCATGACATCCGTACAACTTAGCAAACAACCCGTCCAGCTCAGAAGAATGCATGAGTTGTACATCACTGCCAGCACAAAATATGGTCTTAATTGTGTCACATTTCGTATTCCAAAAGAAGCATTCTGGAGCACTGGAGTAGATAGACGAGTCATTTTATTTGAAGAGCTGCATGCCCTTTTCCTTTAGGGCATGCTCGAAATCAACCTGCTGCTCGTCTGATGCTTGTAAGTGCTCTAATATTTTGTATTTGCTTTTCTTACAACACGCATACACATTTCATGAGATTACAACAATTCTGGACTTCTTCAATAGGATGCAATACATGGATAATGAAAAGTTGGAGCGCAAGATAGGTATCCTTGACCCTACTAGGATTGCAAAGTCGCTATTCGACGTCCAGGCAAATCGAGACTCAGGACAGTACAAACACATGAATTTTTTTTTGACAAATTAATCGCAAAACTTAAGAAGAATAGAAGGACAGAAGTTGGAGCTTACATAGGACATGCGATGTTTAACTTTGTCAGAGACGGCAAGGACTTCGTAAAGGCTCCGTACCACTTCGAATAAGTTCGACACATGACATTGAAATAGCAATTATTGGTAATTGTTAACACGTGTGTTTGTATGTTTGAAGTAATCACTACATAATGATCTTCATCAAGCCAACGCAGGGAATGGCAACAGTCTTGGACTCGGCCAATTTCTCACTAGATCGTTACAAAGATTTCCTTTCCATTTTGAAACTGTATGTTTATTAAATAATTTTAATTTACGCACATTTAGAATGTGTTGACAAGTTTATATGACATTTCTTGTACTACAGCGCTTGGCGGTTTTACGCGGAACAGCTTCGCGGTCAGAGACCTCCTAATACAAATGCATTGGACATTAAAACGTATTATGCTTGTCCGAAGTAGCCTACTGGGAGTGTCTTACGCGGGTATTATGTATGCGAGCATCTTCAGACCGCCGACGTATATAGAGTGAATCGTGAGGATGTAAGTTATCCTTAATGTCGATACCTTATTTTCTTACTTTTATGATTCATTTTCATTGTAACTAGCATAATTTAATGCTTATATTCTCTACTCTTCAATATTACCAGAAACATTATTTTCATATTTTGATTCCAACTTCAAAATTCAATTGCTCATAGTACAACTGCTCCAAAAATACCAAATAAATTCCTGTATACTCTCACTTTGATCTATACTTTGAGATTGTTCAAACCAATACATTCTAAACCTTGTTATGTGTTATATTGCAGCACACGAAGAATCTGAACAAAGAATGGCCGGTTTGTAGAAGTATTCCTAGTGGAGGAGCCGACAGGATTGCTGCTGAACTCTGTCAGTTCATTCGTTGTGAAATTTTGCACAAAAAAGGGATGTTCTTTGATGAGAATTGTGCAGCAGCTGATGTGCTAGAACTTTGCGACTATGCCAATAGAAACAGTTCTTAGTGAAAACTTGTAAACTTTCAGATGAATTGTATCTGTAACTTGTACATATGTATATTGTTTTAGTGAAATTGACTTCTATGATGATAATATTGTTGACTTTTGTTCTGTGATGATATTGTTGTTTTTTGTTCAGTGATTATATTGAATTGACCTAGAAATTAGAAATAACAGCAGTAGTACTGCATAGGTTATACCTTATCACAGGCGGTTATTAACCAACAGCTAGGCATGACTGTGAAAAACTATTATCACAGGCGGCTAGATACAAGTAAAGAACCATCTGTGATAACCTAATTTTCATAGGCGGCGAATGTTATGGTAGAAACCGGCTGCATTAAAAGGTCTTCACAGACGGCTGATGTAGGTAAACGTCTGCCTGTGATAACACCATTATCATAGGCTGTTAGTTATGCTTCAATACCCGCCCGTGAAGACACATTATCGTAGGCGGTTAGTTATGCTTCAATACCCGCCTGTGATAAGACATTTATCACAGGCGGTTATATATGCTGCACCACCCGTCTGTGATAAAATATCTTCACAGGCGGCTAGCCTAAGTAAAGAACTGCCTATGATAATGTGTCTTCACAGGCGGTATCACTTCTCCGCCTGTGAAATTGCAGATTATCATAGGCTCTTCGTTTCAGGCGGTTTTAAAAGCCGTTTGTGATAATAGGTTTGGAGCCGCTTGTGATGAGACTTATTATACTAGTGAACTAGACACCTATGCTTAGAGAAAGACATATCAAAATCAGTCTTTAAAAACTCTTCCAAACCGAGACATGTTAAAAATAAGCTCACTATTTGAACTTACAACTTCGCAGCAGTTTTTTTTTTTTGAAAATAATTTCCATATTTTCATCTAGCAATTGTGAAACAGAAAGCAAGTTGTATTTCAAATTTTTGACAAGTGCCACATCCTTCAAAGTGTAGTGATCATTTACTCTAACCGAACCCTTAGCAATTATAGTAGTTGAAGGATTATTGGCAAAAGTAACATTCTCTACACATGACAGAAAAGAGAGGGAGGAGAACCAATCTTTGTTACCGGTCATGTGGCGTGAGAAACCTGAATTCACAATCCAAATGTTCTCCTTCCTCTATTGTGTAACCTACATAGAAGCACAATACGTCGATGACTCAATACTCGGGTTAGTCAAAAGGCATTTAGGAATCCAGTACTGAGTCACGCGACGTGCAGCAGGAAAAACATGCGAAAGCTGAGACAAAATAGCAGTTTTATGAGTCAAAGTTTGAGATCTTTTATTCTTAACTACTGACCTATAAGTTGTTACTTGTGTAGCACAAAAATCAGTAGCTCCGGAGGCAAAAACAGAAGGTCCGGAGGTAAACTTTGAATTGTTTTGACTCAAAACAGTAGGTTGTATATTCGGTTCAATATGTGCAGCAAATTTTGCATGAAAGTTATGAAATCTAGCAACCATTGTTTCCCTTTTTTGTTGTTTAGCTAGTCTATAACAAAAATCTATGACATGACCATCTCTACCACAGTAGGTACAATGAAATTTAACTCTGTGTTCATGTCTAGATGAGCAAACAATATTTTTATTTGAAACCGAATGAGACAACACTCCTGCAGATTTGAAAACCACTTCTTTTTGTTTAGGAACTGTTTGAATCAAACCACTTCCTAATGACTTTACAATTTTAGGTGGATGTGCCTTAGCAAGAGCATGAGAGTCAAAACCTAAACCAGTTTTATCATTGCAAGACTTGGAAGAATTCAGCAGCAAGTTTATGTTCTTATTCCCATTACAAAACCGATCTAATGTCCTATGCATGTCATCAAGTTTATTGGACAGATCAAGGCAATTTTCACATGAAGTTTTTCCTTTTAATTTGCAATTGGAACAAAATTTAACTTCATGAGAATGTAAAGCATTGTTTAATATAGAAATTTCATTCATAGCATCTTGTAGTTTCTTATCAAGATCATCACAAGCAGAACAATGCAAATCGATTGTAGAACTGCTAGCATCTTTCAAGTTTTATCATTAAGTGCAGCAAGTTTTTTGTTCTTTTCAATTTCAAGTTCAATTTTATCAAGTTTGGAGGTATGTGCACTTCTTAGGGAGGACAATTGTTCATATATTAAGTCACATGAGGAACAAGAATTATCACCATAAATCAAGGATTTCAAACGATTAATTTCAGATTCTAGTGACTCAAGTTTAACAGCATTGTCCCTAAGCTTTATGTCCTTTTTCTTAACAATAACAGTGGCACGAGAAATAGCATCACACATTTCTTCGCAAGTAGGACATACCTCTTCATTGTCGTTGTTGTGTTCTGCCTCCTCCATACTTGATCTTGACTTGCCCGCCATGAAGCACAAGTTTTCTAAATCATCTTCATCTTCATTACTTCCAATGTCCACGTTGCTTGAGCCAAGTTCCTGGAGTGCTGAGATAAAACTACTCACCAATTGACGTCATGTAAAACCCTTCTTTTTCTTCTTAGCATTTGTTGAGGAGTGCTTTATCCTTGATTGTTTTTCTTCCCGAGAGGTAGGATCTGAAAGGTTAGGACAATCTATACGAAAGTGTCCTGTCTTACCACATTCGAAGCATCGTTGAGGTCCGGAGCTTCCTCTCCTTCTAGTTCTCACATTTTGCAATGCTTTTGAGAACCTCGTAGAGAGAAGTGCTAGCTCCTCCTCTGGAAACTCCTCAATCTGTTCAAGGGTTAGAGAGGACAACAAAGCAAGTGTACTACAAGATGAAGATTGACCGGAGCTAGGCATATCACGTTGAGAAACAAAAGCAATAGACTTGTTGGGGTTCTTACGTGATATTATGTCAATTTCATGAGTTTTTAGTTTGGAATATAGCACATCTAAAGTAAGTGTACTCATGACAGTTGATTCACTAATAGATGTGACTTTCATCTCCCAAATTGACATATCTAATGCACTTAGCAATTGCCTAGCATTTTCAGCATCTGAAAAATTTATATTGACACTACGCAAGTTGCTGAGAATCTTATTAAAGTGAGCAAAAAGGTCATCAATAGACTCACCGGGTTGCATCTCGAAGCGCATGTATTCTTTCTTGAACATGTCTTGCCTTACCTCTTTGATCGTGTTGGATCCTTCATGGTAGTCACAAAGTGCTTTCCACACATCGTATGCAGATCAGAGGTGTGCAACACGGTCGAAGTCGCTTTGTGTTAATCCTCGTATGATCAAGTTCCGAGCCTTGTTGTTGTTGTAGACATCTTTCAGATTTGTAGCTGTAACTTGATTGTTTGATGGCACTTCGTAAGGCTTGTATACCTTCTCCCATATTGCAAAGCCTTGTGCCTGGATGAAAGCCTCCATGCGTGCCTTCCAAACCTGAAAATCAATACCAGTGAACACACAAGGTTTGGCAGAGTACTTCTCCATGATGATTAGTCAAAAACACGCGCAAATCACAAAGATTAAAGCACCGTGGCTCGGATACCAATTGTAGGATCGAAGAGCACGTGAAAAGCTACCAGAGGGGGGGTGAATGGTAGATTTAAAAATCTTACGCAGCGGAAACAATTAAACCCCAACCCCTTCGGCAGAAAAATGATCTGTTAAATAAATCGTGTGTAAGAATAATATAAATATGTTTCACCGTGAAAAAAGTGATAGATATCAGAGAGAATCGAGTCACGAAGACAACACAAAAAGAATCACTCAAATCCGTCGAGAAAAACTCAAGTTATGATCGAGAGATCAAACAAAGGTCAATCTGCACTACTCGAGAAAAAACAGTTCTCGAATTCTGCAAAGAAACTCGTTTATATCATAGAACACAAATCCAATGACCGTGAAATTTTGACAGATGATAGATAATCAAGTTGTGAAGACAACCCAAAAAGAATAACGTCAATTGGATCTGTAAAACTCGAGTTATGATAAAACCACCAACGAAAGGTAGTGCTGTCCAGAAACTCGACGAGTAAAACTTGTCTGGAACAAGTCAGACGAACAAGGCACAAAAGTTCCTTCAAACTACGAATTTTATTCAATATAACACAAGAGGAACACCTCTAATGTCGTGCACCATGAGCTCTGGGCTCCCTTGCTTATATAACCAGCCCTTAGGCCAACCCAATATCAACTAGGACTCGAATCCTACTCAGATCACGAATCGTAACTTTCTATAACCGCTTAGGATTCTTCTATACGCAGATAGAAGCAATCTTAAGACTTCCAAACACCTTAGGAACGTATCCCACATTCCTAAACAACTCAAATTCGTGACCCACACGAAATCCTATCATAACCAACTCAAATCTTTCCATATTTGAGTCAAACCCGACTCAGCCGCAGCCTGAGTCCATAACCTAGTCGGTTGGACCTTTCCGACCAACTCTTTACGTCCACATCTCTTCATCACGTCTCGGAACCATGTATCCACGTCCATGCACTCTTTTCACACGTGCAAACATCTTCCAATGACGTCCACGATACCTTCACATGCATTGTTCTTGATTCAATCATGCTGCGCAACCTCCTGATCAGCTCAACCACAATTCCTCCTGAATTTGGTTGTTGGAACCTCATCTCCTCCCTGAGACTAGTCCAATGGATCCCGTCACCAGCCATGTCTTGAACTCAAGCAACACCTGCACATGAATAAACAACCAATCCATACAAGCCCAAGTCCTCGACTTGACTCAAGTTAGTTCCGAACACAACACCTTACGTGAGAACCTCACATAAGCATGTTGCAAAACCACAGTAGCACGATATCATCCATATCAACCAAAATGCACCAAAAACTTAGAAAATGAATACTAAGAAATCTTTCCATAGATGTAAAGCAAGTACGAAACATTGTAAATGAAAAGCAGAAGCACTGTGGTCAAGTTCCGGACCTTGCCAGAGCAACCCGGACCTTGAGCCGGAGCTAACAAAAACATGTCGGAGCTAAAGTCGGACCTTGATAAAAAGGTGTTTTGGTGATATTCAAAACTTTTATTGTCAAATCAAGTGTATTCACTACAAGCCAATGTATTCAGCACACATAGGTCTTACACCATCTCGACGAATACATTATCATTAAATGGCTCATGTCAGCCTGGGCCGAGCCGAAGCCCGGGCCGAGTCAAAGCATGTAGCCGACCCGCAATTAGAGCAAGATTATTTTTTGTGTAGATGTAAGCATAAATTCGATAGGACCATCGATTTTAGCATAAGTTCAATTATCCCTAAATGGTTTCAAGAAGCAACGACAATGTATGGTGCAAATTGCACTTTATTAAGTGATGGATGACCAGAGGAAGCACTAAACATTTTTATTTTCAAAAACGACACGACATTAAATTTTTTATTTTAATTCGGCCTTTGGCCCATGACAACTCTACTGAACTGAAAATAGTTCATTTTAGTTTCTAGTGTAGCTCAATTATCAAAATGCAATGCACTTACTTCCTAGTGTAGCTGAATTATCCAAATGTGGTGAAAATTAGACTTTTAGAAATCAAATGTAATAAGGAGCAAAAAATTTGCAGTAACAATATAACTCTTGCAATCTAATTTCAACGATATTGCAATGTAATTTCAAGAATAACTCATTGCAATGTAATTTTAACAATATTTCATTCACTACAAGGATTCCACCCTGTTGCAACAATTGTACTACAACGAATACTAAATCGTTGCAGTAAGCTTGGTCTTTTGCCACGATTCAATAGTTCGTGGCATTAACATATATCGCCACGGAATATGATCATTGCATTAGGATCTGTTGCAACGATTGACTAGGTCATTACATTAGGATCTATCACCACGAATCTTTTCCCAAGATTCACTTGTTCGTTGCATTAGCATCTATTGCCACGGAATACGATCGTTGCATCAGGATCTGTTGCCATGATTCACTAGTTCGTGGCATTAGGATCTATCGCCATGAATTTGTTGCCACGATTCACCAGTTCGTGGCATTAGCATCTATCGCCATAGAACACGATCGTTGCATTAGGAACTTTTGCCACGATTCAACAGTTCGTGGCGTTAGCATCTATCACCACAAAACACGATCGTTGCATTAGGATATTTTTCCACGAATTACCAATTCGTGGCATTAGGATCTATCGACATGGAACATAATCATTGCATTAGGAACTTTTGCCATGAATTACAAGTTTGTGGCGTTAGAATGTATCGCCACAAAACAGAATCATTGCAATAGGAACTTTTGCCACATTTCACCAGTTTGTGGCGTTAGGATCTATCGCCACGCAACACAATCGTTGCATTAGGAACTTTTGCCACGAATTACAAGTTCATGGTGTTAGGATCAGTCACCATGGAACAGAATCATTGCATTAGGATATTTTGCCATGAATCACAAGTTCGTGGTGTTAGGATCTATCGCCACGGAACAAAATCATTGCAGAAGGAACTTTTTCCACAAATCACAAGTTTGTGGCACTAGGATCTATCGCCATGGAACACGATCGTTGCATTAGGAACTTTGGCCACAAGTTAAAAGTTCGTGGCATTATGATCAATCGCCACGGAACAGAATCGTTTCATTAGGAAATTTTTCCACAAATTACAAATTCGTGGAGTTAGGATCTATTGCCATGGAACACAATCGTTGCAATAGGAAATTTTGCCACGAATTACAAATTCGTGGCGTTAGGATCTATCGCCACGAAACACAATCGTTGCATTAGGAACTTTTGCCATGAATCCACAGTTCATGGTGATGGGATTTATCGTCATGGAACACAATCGTTGCATTAGGAACACTCGCCATGATTCACCAGTTCATGGTGGTAGGATCTATTGTCATGGAACACAATCGTTGCATTAGGAACTTTTTCCACGATTCACCATGATTCAATATAAGCTTGCTTCTAAGCTTACTGCTAAATAGAATAGCAGCTTCTATGTTTTCCAAAAAAATCAAATAGTTCACGTACAGCTAGCTCACAGAATACTTATATAAAAAATTCATCATCTTCGCTGCCCCCCCCACAATACCATCATTGATATATGTATCATCATCGTCGTCGTCGTTGTGGTCATCGTCATTTTCTGATGGAACTCTACGTGTCTCAGATTGATCACATGTTCTCGTTAGAAGAGCAGAAGCATCACCGGTTGCTCCCTCAATGTCATTCCTATCCCATGCGGTCCTATCCTCATTTATATCAGTAAGTCATCGATCATCAAATGTCTCAGCCTCCATCATCTCAGTGACATTATTTTCACTGTCTCCCGGGGGCATGGCAAAAAGGTTTCGTGGCTTCATTTTAACAACTGTAGCCGATTTAGGTTGCTTCACACTTTGAACATAAAAAACTTGTTCCGCTTGGGTTGCTAGAATGTAAGGCTAATACATAAATTGAGAAAGAGTAGTGTCAGCATCTATCATTCTGTATCGATCGATTTTGTAGCCTCTTCTTTGGCTCTGACCACAACGAGGCCGATCAAACTAGTCACATTCAAATAACAGAACATCTTGAATTTTTTTCAAAATCAACAGAAATCATTTTCTTGATTACTCCATACAACTCATGATCACCATCCCAAACAACAACACCACTATTTTGCGTTCGTAAATCTTTTTTCACCTCTGCTGTTCGAAAGAAGAAGCCATTTATTTATGATCGACTAAAAAAAACGTGCCCGATGATTAGGTCCTCTAGATAATGCATACAAATAATCGATTACTTTGCCTTCTTTGTGTAATATCATAACCTGTACACATTAGTATAAAAGGGGTCATTGATAAACCAACTTAGAAACTCATATTTGTTCAATATTTTATCAAAGTAAAAACTTGCATGTACTTACTCTTTTCTGAAACCAATAAACAAACTCATCTCTATGGGGTTTTTCAACATCACAAGAATGAATCTTTTTCAGCTCTTCAAAATGCTCACTGAAAAGGGTAAAAAATTAAATTAGCAATCTACAATAAGCATGATCCAATATAGCATATAACATCTGAGTTATACGTACTTGATCCATGGAGCGGCCTCTTAAATGTGGCCTAGAGGTGGGGTGAATAGGCCTTTTTGAATTTTGTCAGAACCTGCAACACTTAATAACCAGTTCAAAACCAGAGATATCGGACTAGTCCGGTAAAGTGCGGTCTAGTCCGGTGTGTATGGACTAGGTTGATCAAGTTTGATTTATTAAGTTTGATTCTAGGGTGTAGGCAGCGGAAATATATAGTCAAATGAAGTGTTGCAAGATTATGGACTAGGGTCTATCACAATTCAATCTTATATTTAATGATTCAATGTAAAGTATGCAATAATTATTGAAACCATAAATTGTTGTGATGAATAAGAACGATGAACACCAAGAAAGACACAAGGATTTATCCCGTGGTTCGGCTCCCACAGAGGCAACCAACATTCACGTTGAGGAGTCCACAAAAGGACCGGGTCTTCTCCAACCCTACCCTCGTCAGATCGCCACGAAGGCCAATCCTCTTCCACTTATCACAAAGGGGTGAATAACCGAATTCAAAGGTGCCTTCTCACATGTTGAGGGCTCCCTTAGGTTACAACACAAAATACCACCAAGAACACACTCAAAAGATTACAATGAGATCACAGGAGTGTGTTAGAGAATCAAACCAAGAGCTCAATGAGTGTTGAACATGTCTCTCCAATGATCTAGAGTGTATCCTCAAAGGATTGATCTTTGTTGCACTTATTTTCGTGGAGAGATCTGGTCTTTGAGGCTCTTGGGAGTTGTGATGGCGCTAGGGTTCGAGAGAGTTTAAAGTTGGGCCGTGCAACTCTATTTATATGGGGTTTCTAAAAGTGACCGTTAGGGTTCAGAAAGATTGGACTAGTCCGTGGTGGACACCGGACTAGTCCAGTGTGCTGCGTGTAGCAAACCTCAAGTGTCCTGAAATATCGGACTAGTCCGGCTAGGAGAGGACTTGTCCGACTTTGCTTCTGGAAATCTTCGGACTTGTCCGATAGTCATCGGACATGTCCAGACATGTGAAACCCTAAGTGAATTGGGTGACAAGTCCGCACTTGGAGGACTTGTCCGATTTAGGTCAGAGAGTTTTTCGAACTAGTCCATGCTCATATCGGACTTTTCCGATTTAGATCAGAATGAATATTGGACTAGTCCGGTGGTGATCGGACTTGTCTGATTTTGTGTGACTTGTGAAGTGTTTTGGGGACTAGTCCGCACTGGGGATGACTAGTCCGATTCTAGTCAGAGAGATAACGGACTAGTCCGATGTATATCGGACTTGTACGATTTTGTGCAGAGAGGATATCGGACTAGTCCGGTGACATTCAGACTAGTATGGTCCTGTATAACTTTGTGTCATGTGTGTGTTAAATTGTGATTGAGATCTTGTAGTGTGTTTCCTTAACACACTCCATACACAATGATCTACTATTCTTCTTCATTGAGCTCATTTCCACTTTGCTCCTCATTCTCCCTTCTTTTTGGCACTTTGCGTGTTATGCTATTAAAACCTGTGCTCATCTCAACAAACAGGTTAGAATCTCATTTGCTTGTCATAAATCATCCAAAACCCACAAGGGATTCCTAGATGCAGTTTCGATCTCCCCCTTTTTGGTGATTGATGACAACCAATTGAGATTTCAGAAAATATGATAAAAATTTAGATTTTCATAAATTATGCACATATGAGTCTAAAATACATCAAGCAATGAAAACATAATCCATATGTGCATTCTTTATGGTGGGATGCATGACTAAGTATATTGAAACAATGAGAATGACATAAGTGACATTTATCAACCACAACCAAGTATATATGTCATTCTAGGAGAAAAATCACAGATTTCAACAAATACTTCTCAAATTGATCAAGCATTGCATCACAAAACCATAATTAACTTAAGAGCATAGTTAAAGCTTTAAAACCTGCAAAAAAGTCAAAAAGCATACAAGAGAGCTCTCTCCTCACATCCTACAGCTAAGGCTAAGACTCCCCCTCAATCTCTCCCCCTATGGCATCAAGACACCAAAAAGAAGGAGAGGAGGGTCCTAAGGTGTTCACTCTTCGCTGTCAGTCCTCTCATCATCGTCTTCGTCATCTTCATCTTTAGCCTGGCGAGGAGGAGGAGGAGGAGGTGTGGAGTCACTCGAGCCCCCAATGCCAAAGTAGGCAAGCTCGGGGGGGGGGGGGGGGGGGGGGGTGGGGGGTCAGGGGCCCGAGCTCGGTGAAGTCTGAGTCTGAATCTTCACAGATTACTGGAGACCCAATGGGTTCGATCTCCAGTTTCTGGCAAATTTGCTTCACATTTGCCTTCACATACTTCATATCTTCCTTTCTTCTCTAGTTGAGCTTATGGGCCTTCACTTCGGCCTTTTTGCAGGAAGCGAAGAGGGCAACCAGGTATTTGAAGATCCCACTGGCTGATCCCCTTTGAGGGGCTGCCCTACTGGCAGGGGCAGCCCTGACATCTTCAGTTCTTCTTGCCGGTGCGTCAGGACTAGAGGCCGGGGAGGGAGCACCCTGGACACTTGGCTTCTGAGGCATATGCGGCCTCAAGGGTAGGTGCTCCACATCCTTGAGGAATACAATCTTGGTGACCTTCTCGATCACAAACATCAGATATGTGGCATACCCACAAGATCTATTGGGTGTGCAAGATATGTTGACCATCTCATTCCAGATGTAGTCCGCCACATCAAACTGGCGATCCTCGCATATCACTCTCATCAATGTCCGGAGATAACCCTGCACACTACCAGCATCTCCATCCTTGGGAGCGATGGTCTTCCTCAAGACTCTATTCAGCACCACAAAGAACGGCTTCATGTTCTTTGTGGATGGAGGGTTGAACTTGGAGTTTGGCTCATAGAGGAACTTCATCTTATCCTTCTCAATGACACCTATATTGTGGATGATCAAGCAGTCAGATTTAGAGATGTCAAGGTGAAGCAAGCTTGCAAAATATTCTTGGGTGATATTGTACTTAGATCCATGAGTCATCCAAGTAACACTTTCCCCATCTTCACTTGAGAAATGGCATGTTGCAAAGAATTGCGCAATGACCTCATCATTCCAGTTGTTCCTGAAGGAAAAGAGGTCCTTCAGGCCATGCCTCTCAATGGTTTCCACCACTTCAATGAACGGGGAGCAGCCCTTCTTCTCAAAGTGTGCCCAATAAATCCATTGACTACGCACAACTGGTGTCTTCATTGGGAGATACACAGATTTGTAGAAATCGGCATGGAAGTTGCACCAAAATCTTCCGTCGGCAGCTTGCTTCGGTCGGCCATACCAATCAATGCTTCTGAACGTTATCGCCGAATCACTGCCCTCCCCGTTGAACTTCTCTTCAGTGGGATCCCGGACCCCTTCCCTCGGAGCATGGAGCTTCAATGGGCCAACTGGACCCATCGCTATCCCTTTGCCCTTGCCTTTGGCTAGGCGGGCACTTGCCAAGCTAGGGCCACCACCGGTGGTAGCCCTAGAACCTGGCACCTTGGAGGCCGGCTTCTTCACTAGCACTTTCCTCCGAGCTTGTGGGGGAGATGGAGCTGGCTCGGAAGGTCTCTTTTTGCGCTTCTTGCCAAGAGTCGTCGAGGTTCGAGGTGCCACCTCGTGGTCCATCTCGGCCTCAAAGTTGGAAACTTCATTGTTCGAGCTCGACATGACCTGAGAATGAGTGGCATGATTGAGAATGAATGGTACAAGGCATAGATGTGAAAGGATAGCAAGTAATTGCATTGAAGAATTGAAAAGTTAGGTTTTGAGTTCAGAAAAATCTTACTTGTCCGGTGTACAAGCACGAACTACTACAGGGGGACCGAACTTGTCTGTGCATGGACCGGACTAGTCCGGTGTTCATCCTCAAAAACCTAAGAGACTGGACAAAAGTTGATTCCTAATGCACAACAAGCGTAGCATAAAAGTAATACATCAAGGAGGCATGTATATAGTGAAATATGCTAGGCTATTCGATCAACAATGAAGAAATTTGGAATTTCTAGGGTTTGAGTGAAAATTACCGAAGAAATCGATTGGAACTTGGAGATGAGGGTGTTGAAGGCCGGACTTGTCCGAGAACTTCATTCTCGATGCGATGACGATCAAATCTCACCCAAACTTACGTAGTTCCGATGCAGAAATCAAAGAATCACCTTGGGAGCTCGAGGGGGAGAGAGAACCCGTGAGGCAATAGTGAGGATGAAGGGATTAGGGTTTTGGCTGCGGCTAGGGTTAAGGACACGAAAAATCGGACAAGTCCGGAGATGATCGGACTAGTCCGAACTTTTCCAGAGGCTATATCGAACTAGTCTGTTATCTACCAGACTAGTCCGACCTAACCGGCACTCCGCGGACTAGTCTGCATGGGCGGACTGGTCCAGGTAACCACGGTCTAGTCCGTGGTCACCAGGCAAGAATTGCTTAGCCCATTCATATATATTTGAAGGTACATATTTAGAAAATAGGGAGGAAAATCAAATCAAATAATCTTGATGAATATTATTAGTAAGCATACAACAATCAAGCAATGATCATAGTTCACCACGATCTAATAATTAACATAGTTTTCGGAAGAAAATTGAGAGAGATGATTTTCTCCAATCAACATATTTTGAAGAATTCATACAGGTATGCAACATTTCAAGCCACACTCCGAGCATCAAGGATATTTAGTTCATTTCGCAGTTCACAAAAGCACTTTTCATCAAGTGGCTTGGCGAATATGTCGGCCAATTGCTTTTGGGTGTTGACATTGGAAATGGCTATATCTCCCTTCATGGAGTGGTCTCTCAAGAAGTGATGCCTTATGTCTATGTGTTTGGTTCTAGAGTGCTCAACGGGATTATGGGCAATTTTAATGGCACTCTCATTGTCACAAAGTAGTAGAATACGGTTCATATTGTCACCGCAATCCCTTAGAGTCTATCTCATCCAAAGGAGTTGTGCACAACAACTCTCGGCTGCAACATACTCCGCTTCGGCTGTGGATAAGGCAATTGAATTTTGTTTCATGGACGACCAAGAAACTAAAGACCTCCCTAGAAATTGGCATGTACCGGAGGTGGTTTTTCTATCTACTTTGCACCCGGCATAATTTGCATCGGAGTAACCAATGAGATTGAATTTTTAGCCTTTTGGGTACCAAAGACCAAGGTTGGGTGTATGAACTAAATATCTTAAGATCATTTTTACAGCTGTCAAATGACACTCCTTAGGATTTGCTTGAAATCTTGCACACAAACATACACTCAACATAATATTTGGCCTAGATGCACATAAATAGAGTAGAGGTACAATCATAGAGCGATATACCTTTTGGTCGATGCTAGGTCCATCTTCATTGAGATCCAAGTGGCCATTCGTTGCCATGGGAGTGTTTATAGGCTTCACCTTGTCCATGCCAAACTTCTTGATTATGTCTTGCGTGTACTTGGTTTGGCTTATGAACGTCTCTTCCTTTTGTTGCCACACTTGGAATCCCAAGAAGTACTTTAGTTCTCCCATCATTGACATTTCAGACCTATCTGTCATGATTTTACTAAATTCTTCACAAAAAGATTGATTAGTTGACCCAAAGATTATATCATCAACATAAATTTGACAAATAAAAAGATCATTGTCAAAATTCTTTGTAAATAGTGTATAATCTACTTTGCCAATCTTAAAGCCATTTTCAATTAAGAAATCTCTAAGACACTCATACAAAGCTCTAGGAGCTTGTTTGAGGCCGTAGAGAGCCTTACGCAATTTGAATACGTGGTCGGGAAACTCTTCGTCTTCAAACCCGGGGGGTTGCTCCACATACACCTCCTCCTTGATTGGTCCGTTGAGGAAGGCACTTCTCACATCCATTTGAGACAGCTTGAAAGCATGGTGAGTAGCATATGCAAGTAATATTCTAATAGATTCAAGTCTAGCTACTGGAGCAAAGGTCTCATCGAAATCCAAACCTTTGACTTGTGAATACCCTTTGGCCACAAGTCGTGCCTTATTCCTTGTCACCACCCCGTGTTCATCTTGTTTATTGCAGAAGACCCAGTTGGTGCCGACAATGTTCGCATTGGGTCTTGCCACGAGTTCCCACACCTTGTTCTGCTTGAAATTGTTCAATTCTTCTTGCATTGCCACCACCCAGTTCGGGTCCTTCAATGCATCCTCAACCCTGCGCGGTTCCAATAATGATACAAATGAATAGTGTTCACAAAAGTTAGCCATACGAGATCTAGTGGTTACTCCCTTTTGGATGTCACTGATGATATTGTCGATTGGGTGATCCCTTTGGACACATTGGTGTACTCTTGGGTGTGGCACTTGAGGCGTTGTATCTTCATGATCATCTTCTTCTCCCCCTAAATGTTTGTCCTTGTTGATTTGTTGGTTATCTTTGTATTCTTGTGGTTGATCTTGTGTGGAAGCTCCCCCTTGATCATTGACCTCCTCTTGTAATTCATCTTCCTCATACACGTGTAGAGGTGACTCTTGTGGTCGAACTTCACCTAAGGCCATTATTTTTAATGCTTGACAATGAGCTTCTTCTTTACCTAGTACACATGGATCAACTTGCTCCTTTTGGGAGTCGTTAGTCTCATCGAACACTACGTCACGTGCTACTTCAACAAGTCCGGAGGTGTCGTTGAAAACACGATAGGCGTAAGTGTTCGAATCATAACCAAGCAAGAAACCTTCATCGAACTTTGAAGTGAACTTTGAAGTCCTAGGCTTCTTGTTTAAAATGTAGCATGGAGAACCGAAAACTCTAATATATGAAATATTGGTTTTGCTACCGGTGAGTAGCTCATAGGATGTCTTCTTGAGTAGTCGATGAAGATAAAGTCGATTTACAGCGTGGCAAGCGGTGTTAATCGCTTCCGCCAAAAATCGATCTGAGGTCTTGTACTCATCGAGCATTGTTCCTGCAATCTCTATGAGAGTTTGGTTCTTTCTTTCTTTCGGAAACTCCATTTTGTTGTGGGGAGTATAGAGCTGAAAACTCATGCTTTATGCCTTCTCCATCGAGGTACTCCTCCACTTGTGTGTTCTTGAACTCCATGCCATTGTCGCTTCGAATGTTCTTGATTGTCAATGAGAATACGTTTTGAGCTCACTTGAAGAACTTCTTGTGTATTCCTTACGTTTCTGACTTATCATGCAAAAAGAAAACCCAAGTGAAGCGAGAAAAATAATCAACAACAACTAAACCATATTTGTTACCGCCGATGCTTATGTAAGCAATTGGACCAAATTAAGTCCATGTGAAGTAGCTCGAGCGGTCTTGTTGTAGTCATGACATTCTTGGCGGGGTGAGGTGCTCCAACTTGCTTCCCGGCTTAGCACGCGCTACAAGGCCTGTCTTTCTCAAACACAACATCCTTTAAACCTCGGATGTGATCGCCCTTGAGGAGTTTTTGAAGGTTCCTCATACCAACATGCGCTAGCCGTCTATGCCACAGCCAACCCATGTTGGTCTTTGCAATCAAGCATGTGTCAAGTTTGGCTTTATCCTTGTTGAAGTCAACAAGCTAGAGCTTTCTTTTTAACATACCCTTGAATGCAATGGAACCATCACTCCTCCTAGAAACGGTCACACCCTCGTTAGTTAACAAGCAATTATAACCTTTGTCACATAATTGAGATATGGACAGCAGGTTACAATCTAAGGATTCAACATGTAAAACATGAGAAAGTGTGTGTTTAGAAGATATTGTAATTTTACCGGTACCGAGCACCTTTCCTTGACTATTATATCCAAAATAGATGCCTTCGTTTGGATCCTCATTTTCCTCATATTCAACAAACATTCTTCTTTCTCCGGTCATATGGTTGGTGCAGCCACTGTCTAGCACCCATTTAGATCCACCGGAGGAATAGGCCTGCAAAAACATATTATGATTTGGTTTTAGGTACCCAAGCTTTCTTAGGTTCTTGGAGGTTAGTTACAAGACATTTGGGCACCCACACATGAGACTTGGTGTTCCCATGGCGTGGCCCAACATACTGAGCATAAACTTTGCCAAAATTATTTTGCATTAAGACATATGAGGCATCAAAAGTTCTAAACAATAACTGTTGTTGTTTATGTACAGGACTAGTCTGGGAGGCCGGACTTGTTCGGACCCCGACCGGACTAGTCCGAACTTTTTCAGTTTGAGAGGGTCTTCCCTTTACAAAGGCAATCCTCTCCTTGTTACTCTTATGGCTTTTAGCATGTTTATTTTCACCATAAGAATAACCAATGCCATATTTGACATTTGGAGGTCTTTGGACCAAGTATGCACATCTTCTCCTTGTCAAATATGCCACATTGGGTAGGATGCTTATCCTTTGTAGAGGTCGGCTTGTCTTTCAAACCGATGTCAATTTTATTGCATGTACAAGTAGAAGCAACCTTAGTTTTAGTGAGTTGAGAAGGTGAACTTGAAGAGGATGAAGGTTCACCTTGCTTGAGTGACTCAACTTGCACTTCAAGGATCATGTTAACTTTGATCAGGTCAGCAAGTTGGTCCTTGATTGTAGCATTTGAGTCGGTTAACTCCAAGCAGGTTTCCTTGCTTGAAGCTAACTCAAGCTCTAGTGATTTGCTTCGTTCCTTTTCAAGTTCTAGAAGCTTGTCAAGTTCGACATATTCCTCCTTCTGAGAGATGATCATGTCCTCTTGACGATGTATTAACCTCTCCTTCTGAACAAGTTGATCAAGAAAAAATTTCATTTTTGTGGCTATTTTCCTATCTAGTCCAATAAGCATATCCTCATTATCACTATTGATTTCATCATCACTGGAATAGGAATGCACGGAAGGGGGTTTAATGGTTATATTGTGTTTACCTTCCTTTGCCATAAGGCAAGTGCCATCTCCATTCCATGCGCCGAGTGTAGGGAAGAGAGTAGACTTATTGGATGTCTTCTCGATGGCTATGCTAGCCATCTCTTCTTCTTCGGATGATGAGGACTCATCATTTGAGTCCCACTCTTTCCCAATGTGCGCTTGTTCAGCTTGTTTCTTCTTCTTGAAGAATTTCTTGGGTTGAGGCTTGGCTTCTTTGCTCTTCTCCTTGTTCTCTTCATATGAGCAATCAACTATAAAGTTGCTATACTCACCACAATTATAGCATGCCCGCCTCAACTTTGGTTTTGTTCTTTCTTTGTACTTTCCTTCGCTTGATTTGGCACCTTGTCTTTTCTTCATTATTCTCTTAAATTTCTTCATGAACAATATCATGTCTTCTTCATCTAATGCACTGCTCTCATCATCACTGTCTTCTTCTAGCTGAGCTTCTCGAGCTTCTTTAGATAGGGGCTTGAGGTTGGACTTCAAGGCAACCCCTTTCTTCTTTGCCGAGGTGAGGTCGGCAATATCCTTGACATGCTTTGCTTGTTTTTACATCATCTCGAAGTTGATGATCTTTCCAAGCAATTCATCCAGACTCATCCTTTTGTATCCGGGGATTTCTCTGATCATAGAGCATAGGGTGACGTTGTGAGGCATGAAAGCTCAAAATATGGGCTTTACCACCTTGTGGTCATTCCACTTTTTACTTCTGTATGATCTGACCTTGTTGACAAGTGTCTTCTATCGGTTGTACATGTCCTGGGGAGACTCGTCTTCTTCAATTACGAATCTTCCTAATTCGCCTTCGATAATTTTAATCTTTGCTTCACGCACATGACGGTCACCTTCATGTGCAGTTTGCAGTGTGTCCCAAATCTCCTTAGCAATCTTGAGTCCATCCACCTTGGTGAACTCGTCCCGACTGAGTGAAGAGGTAATTACTGCCGTGGCTTGAGCATTTCGATGAATAGCCCGCTCTTGGCTTGGTGTGAGGTCTTCGTCGTTGTCCGGGATATCTATCCCTGTGCACACAATATGCCATAAACTTGGATTGAGGGAAATTAGATGCATTTTCATATTTTGCCTCCACATTGAGTAATCACTTCCATCGAAATGTAGGGCTTTTCCAAGTGGGATAGACACATAATGATTATTATTGGAATTGAGACGATCATAGTTAAAAGGATATCGGAAGTAGTCGGTGTGACTACTCCCCTTCTTCTTTTCTTCAATCTTCACTTTCCCTTTGGGAAGTGTCTTCTATCTCAGGAGCGCCTTTAGTTCTAGTGTCTCCTCATCGTCGTCCTCGAAGTCTTGAATGGCTTCGAGGAGGTTCTCCACCTTGAGGTTCTTTTGATCATCAACCTTTTCTTGGTTGTTGCTCTTGTGGATGTCCTTCATGTTCGACATGATCTTCTTCGAGCGATTAGTCTCTTTCTTGAAGAACCGACTCTGATACCAATTGAATGTGGCCTAGAGGGGGGGGGTGAATAGGCCTTTTTGAATTTTGTCGGAACCTGCAACACTTAACAACCAGATCAAAACAAGAGATATCAGACTAGTCTGGTAAAGTGCGGACTAGTCCGGTGTGTACGGACTAGGTTGGTCAAGTTTGATTTATTAAGTTTGATTCTAGGGTGTAGGCAGCGGAAATATATAATCAAATGAAGTGTTGCAAGATTATGGACTAGGGTCTATCACAATTCAATCTTATATTTAATGATTCAACGTAAAGTATGCAATAATGATTGAAACCCTAGATTGTTGAGATGAATAAGAACGATGAACACCAAGAAAGACACAATGATTTATCCCGTGGTTCGGCTCCCACATAGGCAACCTACATCCATGTTGATGAGTCCACAAAAGGACCGAGTCTTCTCCAACCCTACCCTCGTCGGATCGCCACAAAGGCCAATCCTGTTCCACTTATAACAAAGGGGTGAATGACCGAATTCAAAGGGGCCTTCTCACACGTTGAGGGCTCCCTTAGGTTACAACACAAATTACCACCAAGAACACACTCAAAAGATTATAATCTAATCACAGGAGTGTGTTAGAGAATCAAACCAAGAGCTCAATGAGTGTTGAACGTGTCTCTCCAATGATCTAGAGTGTATCCTCAAAGGATTGATCTTTGTTGCACTTATTTTCGTGGAGAGATCTGGTTTTTGTGGCTCTTGGGAGGTGTGACGGCGCTAGGGTTCGAGAGAGTTTAAAGCTGGGCCGTGCACCTCTATTTATATGGGGTTTCTAAAAGTGACTGTTAGGGTTCACAAAGATCATACTAGTCCGTGGTAATATCACACTTGTCCGATTTAGATCAGAATGAATATCGGACTAGTCCGGTGGTGATCAGACTTGTCCGATTTTGTGTGACTTGTGAAGTGTTTTAGGGACTAGTCCGCACTGGGGATGACTAGTCCGAATCTAGTCAGAGAGATATCGGACTAGTCTGATGTATATCGGACTTGTCCGATTTTGTGCAGAGAGGATATCGGACTAGTCCGGTGACATTCGAACTAGTCTGGTCTTGTATAACTTTGTGCAATGTGTGTGTTAAATTTTGATTGAGCTCTTGGGTTGTGTTTCCTTAACACACTCCATACACAATGATCTACTATTCTTCTTTCTTGAGCTCATTTCCACTTTGCTCCTCATTCTCCCTTCTTTTTGGCACTTTGCTTGTTTTGCTATTAAAACCTGTGCTCATCTCAACAAATAGGTTAGGATCTCATTTGCTTGTCATAAATCATCCAAAACCCACAAGGGATTCCTAGATGCACTTTCACCTCTTCAACATTAGAAATAATATAATGCCTGATGTTATGTAGTTCCACCATAGTAAGTTGGCCCCATTTAGACCCTTTTTTAGAATTATCAACTTATGTAAATATATTAGACTCGAGAGAAGTTTCATTCCTAGCTGCAGCTTCATGACATTCTGGCCTATTAAGATTGGTGCTGATGTTAACCAAAAACTGACTAAAAAAAGTCATACACTCTTTCATAATATATCCCTCAGCTATAGAACCCACTGGGTGAGCTTTGTTACGTGCATACCTCTTCAATGTACCAAGGTACCGCTCAATTGGATACATCCATCTATAAGAAGCAGGTCCACCCAAGCAAGCTTCTTCGGCAAGATGTATTGGAAGATGTGCCATGATATCATTGAAAGCGGGAGGAAGCAACATCTCAAGCTTACAAATTGTTTTAGGAAATCATTTGATCATCTTATCCAAATCTTGTTCCGCCAATTCTTTAGAACAAATTCCAGAAAAGAATCTGCTAAACTCAATTAAATATGCAACAACCTTTTCCAGCAATATGTCACATATTGCAATAGGAAGTCATGAGTTTCTAGACCTGATACCTTACGTGCACTTATGTCCACACATCTCTTGATGTTTGAGGCATAACCATCGGGCATCTTCACATCCGCCAAAAGCTTGCACAAGGGGGTCTTCTGATCTTTTTGCAAAGTATATGATACTGATGAACAATCATACTTCCCTTTCATACCCCCCGAATGTTGCTTTGGCCGTATACCCATTTCCTGCATATCAAGACGAGCTTGTAGACTATTTTTGTTTTACCATCCATATTAAGCAATGTCTCCAATATGCCATCACAAATGTTTTTCTCAATGTGCATGACATCCAAGTTATGCCTTATTAGCAATGTTTTCCAATACGGGAGCTGAAAAAATGTACTTTTCTTCTTCCAACTATGCCACCTATCTTCCTCAGTGCGCTTTCTCTTATTGTTCGTCTGTCCAAAACTCACTTGATCAAAAGTCTCGTATTGTTGGAGTACTTCGTGACCAGAGAGTGATGTTGGAGCCTCTCTATTCTCTATCTTGTTGTTGAAAGAAGCTTTGTCTCGATGCCACCTGTGATCCTGAGGTAGGAAACGACGATGACCCATGTAGCAATACTTTCGTCCATGTTTCAACCACAAGGCGTCAGTGTTTACATGGCAGTATGGACATGCTAGCCTACCTTTTGTGCTTCATCTACGTAGCATTGTATATGCTGGAAAATCATTTATTGTCCACAATACAGAAGCTCGCATGAGAAATGTCTCTTTCTTTGAACTTTCGTATGTTTCAACACCATCAGACCATAATTTCAGTAGCTCATCAATCAAAGGCTGCAGATACACATCAATGTTGTTTCCAGGTGACTTTGGCCCAGGAATTATCATTGACATCAACCAATAAGGATGCTTCATACACAACAAAGGTGGTAGATTATAAGGGATTAGAATCACAGACCATGTACTGTAAGAAACATTCATTACTCCAAAAGGATTGAAACCATCAGATTCTAGCCCAAGTCTTATGTTGCGAGGATCAAATGAGAAATTTGGGTGAATGATATCAAAATGCTTCCATGCTTTCGAATTTGCGGGATGGGGTAATATTCCATCATCAATATGTTCTTCTTTGTGCTAGCGCATGTTTGATGTCATTGATTCTGCCATATAAAACCTTTTAAGACGGGGAATAAGAGGGAAGTATCATAGAATATTGTGTGTTACAAGCTTCTTGGATTTTCCACAAGGTAAAGCCTCTCTTGCATCCCCACAAGTACTATTTTTCCATCTTAATTCACCACATTTTGGGCATCAATCCACAAAGAATACTCCTTCCGGAATAACACACAGTCATTGACATATGCATTGATCTTTTCGTAGCTCAGCCCGAGGTCACGAACAACCTTCTGAACTTTATCAAGTGTATTAGGAATGCAATGGCCCTCTGGAAGCACATATGAGAATAGTTCAAGGATCAACTCACACGCTTTCTTGCTCAAACCAATTAAGGACTTTATCTGGTACAACCTGACAATGAAGGATAATTGGGTCACCTTCTAACAACTTGGATACAAGTCCTTTTTGGCATCATTTAATACGTCATAGAATGCCTTTGCACACCCAGTTGGCTCCTGCTGGTTTATAGCATTTTCTGGATCATCAACATCTGCTGAAGTACCACCATGATCAGTGTCTCTAAGTAGACTGGACATAATATTTTCCATAGCAGCATCATCAGAAATTATCTCCTCATTATTTGCCGATTGGTCAGCAATATTTTTCTCAACTCGTTTTTCTCCATGGTGAACCCAACAAGTTTAATCAAATGACATCCCATTATGAAGCAAGTGAAGATGAACTTCCTTGCGTGTCCCGTGGTAAATATTACGACATTTCGTGCAAGGAAAAGGCTTAGTTTCTTCTTCACAAGTGCCCTGGAATGCTAAATTTAAAAATAACTTCATTCCATCCTGCCACTCCTTCGTACATCTATCTTTTCCCATCCATGTCTTATCTTCTAACATCGCTTCCTAAAATTCAATCAGCGTATCCGTAAGAGGATAGAACTACAATAATATTTTATGAGCAATTGCACCTAGCTCTGTTGCTCCTCCACGTACGGCGGGTGGCGGATGCTCCTCCATGCTGGTGGACGGCGGATGCTCTTCCAATAGCATGGCGGCCGACGGATGCTCCTCCAAGAGCGTGGCGGCTGGCGGATGCTCCTCCAAGAGCGTGGCGTCCGGCGGATGCTCCTCCAAGAGCTTGGTGGCCGGCGGATGCTCCTCTAGGCGTGTTTCGTGAAATTGGGAGAGGGGCCGTTGTGGATCGATGGGTCCGATGGGGAGGCAGCCAAGACAAAGCGTACATGAAGCTATCAGGGTAGGCCCAACACTGCGCTGGGCCGCTTGTTATTCGTGGGCTGAAACTGTGCTGAGTCACTTTGTATTCCTAGGCCGAAACTGCGCTGGGACGCTTGGTGTTCGTCCCCATGACGCGTGAGCCCATCTATAGGCGCGCGTCTGGCTCTGGCAATTTGTGAGACCATTAAAATAAAGCATACACGACTATTCTAGTCCTTGCAATAATAACATCACGACTGCTCAGATTTTGACAGGAAAACAACATGACAAAACGTGAAAAAAAACACATAAAAAAAACCAGAACAGAAGCACAGCATCACGACTTGGATTAATCTGCGTCCATCGATTTCTTGTTTTAGAGTTCATTCTCCAGGCTCTTTCACCTTAAATCTAGTATGTAGTACCTATTTTTTCTAACATTTTTCCCTTCATTTCTTTTCTTTTCTGGAGTTCATTGTATCCACTTTTCTTTTCTTTTCTTTTCTGGAGTTCATTGTCTCCACACTAGAGGCCCCCGGTGTGAAGGGTCACACAATTCGATTTACACACGAAGTGGGTTAAAGGGGAAAATATGGTGTTGTTAAAGGTTGGTTTTTGATAAAAGGAGGAATTTTTAATTTGACACGCAACGGGCCCAGCCTATGCGGGGAAAAATTATGCTTATAAAAAACCGCAGTTTGCATCCCTCTCAATTATTGCAACGGCTCGATGTGTCCCATCAGCTTCACTGGCAGTTTTCTAATTTGACACGGAAAGGGCCCATGGCTTTATATAAAAAACATCAGCCCCCATACACGCCTCCTACACGTCCCGTTCGGTTTCGACAGGGCGAGCGTATGATGTCGAATAGAGCGTGCAAAAGTCTTGTATGACATCTTTTTTTTCAATCAGACGTCTGACTACAATAACGTGCATTGCCTTATATCGCTCGCAGGTGAAACAAATCATTCACAGCTTGTCGATATCGCTCGCACGATTTCGTTACGGACACCACGCGCGGGGCCGGACGTAGGGAATATGACAGGTGACCAGGGCACAACCTGGGCCCAGGTGGTGCATAGATTACAAGTGACGACAATACGATTCCTGGTATTAATGCTGGCATTATCCCTGTCATGTCTAGCCATCATACGACTTCGTTTGGGTAGGAGTGGATTGGAGAGTGTCTGGCAATCATACGACCTGGCGTAATGAAGATTTTTGAATCTGATATACTCCACTTTTTTAATTCTTAGCATTATGACCACAAGTTGGATTTTGACCAAACACCACGTACAACAACGACTCAGTGGAATCGGGAACTGGCCAATTAAAATGGATGTTAGCAGTCTCACGGTTCATGAATCGAAACGCACGTCATCCTTTTTCTTCTTCCTTTTTTCTATCTATAACCGTGAGACTGCTGGGCCCAGTAGTGTTCAACGTACCATTCCAGGCAACAAACTAATCAACAGAACTAGCTGTTACATAATCCCCAATAAACACAAAATAAACTAATCAACACATCTAGTTCGCAGCACTTCCCTTCAAGCAGTGGTAATAACTTCTGGCCGCGTATAGGATTAGTGGTAATGATTACACGGTGTAGGGCATTGGGCCAGTGGTACGTTGGGGCCAGTGGTATAGAGTTTTTATAGGATTAGTGGTAATGAGTTGTTTGCATCAGCATGAAGTACAATCTTGTTTTTTTTTTTTTGCCTAGAGCATGAAGTGTCGTATAGATCGACAGCAATAATTAATGAGAAAATGCCAAATTTAAAAACACTCCTAAAAATAGGATGCATTAAAATTCACTACGTCAGGCGATCCTGGTTTGCCTCCAAGGGTCTCCCCAACAACCACCGGGGATGCACGTCAGTGGTTAAGGTGCACCGGCACACCGGCCCGGACTGTACGCGTACCTAGCCAGCCGCGTAGCTTCGTTTTATATTTTATTCTCTAGGCTCAAAGATTTTCATCCGTTGGATCTATACATCCTATAGTTATTACATCTCTTCATTTAACCCCTTCCACCACCACGACCACCACCCCTCCACATGGTGGAGCGGGTTAAATAAAAAGATTCAGCCATCGTAATGTAGATTGATCCAACGGTTGAAGATGGTTGATTGCACGATTGCACCAAACATCATGATGTTTTTCTCTTCTTGTTTTTGTGATGTTTTATTTTTTCTTGTTTCGTGATGTTGATTTTCATGTTTTGTACTTCCTCCTTCCCATATTACTTGTCGTTAATAATTAGGAAAAGTTTTCTTGTTCAAATATGAACTTAAAAACTTGTTCTAACGACAAGTAATATAGGTACGAGGCTGTACTATTTTATGATAATGAACTCAATGTTGTTCGTCTATTCCATCTGTTATTTTGTATTCTATCTGCTGTTTAGTGAACTATCTGTTTTATCTGTATTCTCTGTTATTGAACAACCCTCCACACCGCCGGTGGCTTGTAAAGTTGCGTGTACGATATTTTAGCCGCTGGAGGTGCCAGGAGATTGCCCGCAACGAGGCCTAAAAAGCGGTCTATAAAGTAGTAGTATACGGTACTAACAGGTAGCAACGACTGGAAAGAAAAGTGGAGAAAATCAACAGAGAGAAAAGAAAACAAAGGACGAGAAAAATGTTAGACAAAGATAGGTAGAACTCCAACGTACCACTAGCCCTATTCCCCTATACGCGGTGTATGATTGAATGTATTCATTTTCAGAAGAATCCATTTCTTTAATCTGTCCCGTGAGGTTCTTTTGATGCAAACGGGGCTAAACAAAAGACGAGCGCGCATAGGGGAAACACAACAAGTGCAACACTCATCAGAGACGAGCGGGCATAGGGGAAACACATATACTACAAGTCTATTTTATATACTCCCTTTGTTCTCTTTTAATTGGCTTTGGGAGAACTAGGGATGCATCCAAACGGGAATGGAGGGAATATAACCCATAGAGTACAACGCCTGACGGCAGAACAGGTCATGCTTGTGCTTAATCCTATGGTTCTCAGTATAGAAGACTCTCCACTCCTCCCACGTAGGCTTGCCGCAGCAGGCTGTTCCCTGGTTCCCCCCTATTGAGCAGCCCCAAGCGTCGTCATCAATGTTGGGCACCGCCACCAGCGGCGCTTCCGGACGAGGCCTGCCCAGGAACCTCCAGACGAAACCATTGATACTATTCATGGCTTCATGCCGACACCGACAACACTCCTTGTTAGTCCACTTCATCGCGACGGACCCGACCGCGTTGTAGCCGACGTGGGTCACCTTCGACCTGCCGGATATACTCGAAGGCGTTGTAGGCCCCACAGTCGGCATCGTAGCGGAGCATGGCGAGGACATAGGACGCCACCATGTGGCCGTTCACGGCCGCTCGGACAAGGAACTGGGTGCCTGGCTGTGCGAGACCGTGCCGGAAGACGAGGTCGAACCCGATGACGTAGCACGCATGAGGGTTGCCGACGATTGCCAAACACTCCACAAGGCGGTCGTAGCTCCCGTTAAGCTTCCAGATGCTCTCTCGCTCCAGCGCCATGCGCTTGCCTACGACACGATCCTGGCACGCCGCGTGCATGGCCTTGCAGGTGGCGCACAGACTGGAGAGGTCGTCCATGGGTTGCGGGGAGGTTGCGGCGACCCACTCTGCGATAAGGACCACAATATCGTGCGGCAGGGGGAACTCCATGGGCTTTGAAGGGAACCAATGAGGTCACGCGCGATGGAGACAAAGATGATGGCCTGTGTGCATTGCGGAGAATAGGATGGTATGTCTTTATTAGTACGCGCGGAGAAGACGATGAGACACGCGCAAGTGATGGTTATGGCTTCCAAAGTGAACCGTTTGGAATGCTACTTGCAAAACTCGTATGAATGTCTTTCCCTTTCGGAGGATTCGATTCCTTTAAACTGTCCCATGAGTTTCGTTTGATGCAAACTGGGATTATGGCTTCTAAAGTGCAGCTGTAAGCTACTTGAGCCGTTGGAGTTGTCAACAGGCAGGAGATTGACCACAGCGGGGCCTGCAAAGCGGACTGTAAAAAGTACTCCTCCCTCCGTCCCAACTCAACTCTATTTTTAGCTTTTGTCAAACTTACCTTTGACCAATGATTTATTGCCTGGTCCTTATCCTCATGATCAAGGTCCTCTGCCTGCTGCCCCAGATGACTTGGGGCAGAATGATCCTGGCGACCAGAATAAAGTGTCGGATATGTTGTCCATGACACAATGTTATTCAACACAAGCAATAGGTAGCATATCCTAATCTTCTCCTCATATATAGCGTGTTAACTATTTTTTCGATCCCAAATGATGTAGAAAAAGTACTTCAAATTTGATGATGCCATAAACTAATCGCTGCTCAAAACAATGACGGTGCTCGTCAAGCTCGCAAGATCAACTTCATTCATCCTCAAACTAGCTAATTAATTCGGCTGGATCTACGTTAGGGGTGTGCATTCGGTCTACCCGATATTTTGGTTCGGGTATTTCGGTCTTTTTCAAAATTCGGTTTCTTGAAATCACTACCCGAATTGTTGTAATAATATTAGGTACCCAAACATTTCGGGTACCAAAATTCCGGTTCGGTCTTCGATCCTACCCGATATATCCGTATTATACATTATATCCATGTCATGTTTGCACAAATTGAATATGATTGATAAATTTAATCCCATGAGGCAATTTAATATAAATTGACAAATGAAAAATCAAAAATAAAAGTTTAAATTCAACAACTTCACACATCACAACTTGAAAATAAAATATCTAAATTTGAATTGTTCATACTTTACCATGCATAACTTAACTTATTATTTGATGGACCGACTATTCGGTTATTTCAGTTACCCGAGAGTGGTACCCAAACCCGACATTTATTTTTTGGTTATTTATATTTGCTACCCGAAAAGTACCCGATACCAGATATTTCGGTCTTTTCAGTTCTGGTTTCGTTTTTTTTTTGTTTTGTTTTTTCAGTCTCGTTTTTTTTGCCCACCCCTAATTCATGTAGTAGCATATGGGATATACATATTTCTCCTCCATGTTTTTTTGCAAAACTATCAAGTGATATATCCTATGTGCATATTACATATGTAAAAATAATGTAACATATAAAACTTTTTCAAAGGGAAGTCTTAGGTTTCGTCAAATCTATCTTTGATCAATGATTTATGCAATTTTGTTTTGTTTTAACAATACAAGAATTATACTTTTAGATTCACCATGAAAATATTTCCATAATATACAATCTAGTACTACATGTTATTGAAGTTAATAAATTCCATATAAATCATTAGTCAAAGGTAAGTTCGACCAAAACAGAAATAGAGTTGAGTTGGGGCAGATGAAGTATTATACGTTGTTGTTTGCCACATAAGGTTTGGTCCTTAAAGCCGTAGCCATTTTTACAGGCGGCTGATGCATACGAACGCACCGAGCTTACGTGCGCGCCAGTCACCGAGGCATCTTAAACGGGCGCAGCACATGCGCATCTTTGAATTCAATTGGAACCGCTCCACGTCCCATCACCACTACTGCGTGCGTCGAGAGACAAACAGCCAGGCTGCTACTATGCTACAAGATCACCTGGGCACGCCATCATCTTCTCCACACAACCACTCTTCCTCTCTTCCCAAAAACGCGCCAAGAACACCATGGCTGAGAAGAAAACGCCGCCGCCAAGCGTGCCGAAGGACGCCAAGGGGAAGCGTCCCCGATCAGACTCCCCCCCAGACAAGGAGTGGGCTATGTGGAAGATGGCGCGCGATGTATTTGACAATACATCACGCTCCATGTGTCGCCTTGGGCTTGGTCCCCTTCAAGAGTATGCTGCAATAGGGACCACAAGCCACTACGTCTTCGGCATGACGCACTTGGCCAGTCACCTCGACGTCCTTAGGGAGACGCTGGCGACGAGCTCGGCGATGCCAACCGCGACTACCTGGTGGCGGTGACATCTAGGAAACTGGCTTCCCGTCTTTGCCGCGGGAGGCACCCCTGCCCTACAAGGAGCCCATGGAGGAGGAGGAAGAGGAGGAGGAGGAGGAGGAGGAGGAGAAGAAGAAGAAGTAGGTGGAGCGAGGTGCAGGAGAAGTTGTTTTTTTTCTTGTTCTTCGTTTTGTTGTTTTTCTTTTCTTGTTTGTAGTTTGTGTTTTTCTTTTTATCTTGTTAGTAATGTATCCTCATAAGGTAATGAACTTTATTTTTCTATTCATTGGTGCACAAAAATAGTTCTAATGTTGCTATTCTACGATAAACTAGTGGGCTATTTATCTCTTTTAACTTTTAGAATGGAATATATTTCCACTTCCAACTCTACTGAACTGGAGATCCAGAAAGTGACTACCACCTAGTTTATCTGACAGCACCAGTAGGGAGAAGCCCACTCTCTATGTTCAAACCCAACACGGATCCAACATAATGAGCAATCAAACAGCAAAGCACGTAGTAAATTACAAAAAACGCAACAACAGTTTCTGGAGCACGTATCAACTTTAGCCCAGATTAAATGCTCGTGGGCGTCATTGCAAAAGGGTGAAGACAAAAAAGACTTGATTAGGATGGCTTGCAAAAAAACTAGAAGTCAGGGTCATCGAAATTTTCGCCCGATTTGGATTGAGTTTTAGTTATAGACTTCCATAATAATAAAATGTATCTGGTATTTTACTTGCACAAGTGTGTCATATAATGTATCAGGTGTTCTACTTTCACTGGTGTGTCGAGTTGAGTCTTTTGTTGTTGATCTTTACAACTTGGTGTATCAGTGTGGACGTACTGTACAAGATAATCGCATGCCTTGCACGGTACAGTACAATATAATTTCCAACCATGATGTACTCCTCATTTCGAAGAAACGACAGCCATAGGTGCTAGCCGCTTTTAGGAACAAATGAACACACTTGTGAAAACACGTACGCCACATCCTATCCTCGACATCATCAGATTCAACAAGGGGATCAACATCTCTCAACGACGTTCCGCCTGGTGTTGCACACACGGCTCTCGCCTCACGCCGGCCACGTATCCTGATCCAACCGTAAAACTTCAAATAAAGGAGGGCTAGAAGATTGGTTGAAAATAATACGAACTTATAAGAAAAGGGGGAAGAAGAAAAAGGATGGTGCGCGTTTCGATACATGAACCGTGACAATGCTGACATCCATCTTCATTGGCCAGTTTCCGATTCCACTGATCTCTTCAGCATGCATTCACATTACCTACTCTGTGGTGACTGGACCAAGGGTATCCCATGGCCCACCCGACATACCTAGTAGGTGGGCGTCTGAGAAATGTTCTTGTTGTTGTACGTGGTGTTAGGTTGAGAAAATGCAAATGGTCATAACGATAGGAATTAAAAATTAGAAAGAGTATATCACATTCAAAAATCTTCATTACTCTCTTTACTCCAGGCTCAGGCCCGTCATATTTGGAAACTCCTCCGCTCATATCATAACTGCATCAGTTTTATATCCAAGCCCATTTCCAATTAAGATCCAAACTAAAGGTGTAGATGAAGGTTTTGCACAAGAGAGAAGTTGCATCGCGTCACCGCAGACGGCAACCGTAGGGACGACAAGGAGAGAGACCCAATGGCGGGGACTCAGGTGTACAATGTGACCTTCGAGGAAGTGTGATCACCACCACCGTGACGTCCTCCGGCGAGGCCATGGAGGATTGGCTCGATGAGGTCCTCTCCGTCCGCCATCAGCGCCTTCACAAGCTCGTCGTCGAGCTCGACATCGAGTGGCGCCCCAACTACTCCGCCGACCAGAACCCCAGTTCCGTTCTACAACTCTCTGTCGGCCGTCGCTGCCTCATCTTCCAGGTCATCCACGCTAACTACTTCCCCGATGAGATGGAAGATTTCCTAGGCGATTCCGACTACCGCTTCGTCATCGTGGGCGCAGAGGGTGACGCCGATAGACTTTGGAAGGACTGGCAGCTGAAGGTGGCCAAAACGGTGGACCTGGCCGAGCTTGCGGCAGAGGAGATGGATCGCTCGAGCCTCTGCCGCTAGGGGCTGAAGGACACCACGAGTGACGTGATGGGCGCTGACATGGAGAAGCCTTACGGGGTGAGGACGAGCAACTGGGACGCGTACAATCTCTCTGGCCAGCAGATCAGCTATGTGTGCATCGACGCCTTCGTCTCCTTTGAGGTCGACCGCAAGCTGCTCTCCGGCGACTACTGATCTTACCACCAAGTTTGCGGATCGATTGCAGCCGATCATCCCAGCATATGGAATTCGTAGGTGCATCACTCAAGTTCTAGCTTTTGTGCTTGTGCGCCCAATCTCTCATAAAATTATTTTTTCTTGAGGAAACACTATATCTTGCTTTTAAAAACATGCATGCTGTTTGACATGCATCGAGGTCTTTCACATGCATGTTAGTTGTCCATGCATGCTATGCCCCAAACATGATGAATAAGCCTCAAACATGACGATCTCTCAAAAAAAAAAGAGAACACGTAACATCAGCAAACATGATCGAGGTCTTTCACATGGATGTTAGACGTACATATGCATGCTACATCCCAAACATGTATTCCAAGAATAGAATAATATTTCCTACCATGTATATAGTTTCTATATTTATCATATTCTCTACCATGCATGTGTGTATGTGCTCAACCTATATGGCAGTTTATCTACCACACTAATGAAAAATATTATCCTATCATCAATAGAGATAACAAATTAAACACAAGGATGTTCCCTCGACAGTATGAGGATAGAATGTTGACTACCATCGTCGAATAAGCACACAACTCTCAATATTTACGTATGTGGTTCATCAAATTAATCGATCGCATGCTGCCATTATGTATCGCCGTACTCGTCTTTTGAAGAAACGACAGGTGTAGGCGCTAGCCGCTACGTGTTCTGATTTTAGGAACAAATGAACACACTTGTGAAAACATGTACGCCACATCCGGTCCTCAACGTCATCCAATTAACATGTTCCTGAACAAGGGGGCACAAAAATCCTCAACACATGACCAAACATGCTTGATCGCGAGTCTCTTTCACATGCATTACATTCATGTCCACTATCATCCATGATCACGACAATTATAAGTGCGATATGGACTCTCAGTCGATAATGGTCGGAACCTTCAAAAAAAGATATGGACTCTCGGTCGATTGCCACGCGCATTGATGTCAATCTCCGCACCTCGTTGAAATTATTCGCACGAAATGTTACGAACACCGCGATGGACCTACAAAGTACGCCAGGTGGGCCATTGCATATCCTGGGCCCTTTGTCTGTCAAATTAAAAAACTGGCTGATGGGACGTGTTGAGCCATTGCGATAACCGAGAGGAGGCGAACCGCGGTTTGGAGTAACTCTGAGCGTCGATTCAGAAGCACAATTTTTGAAGCATCCGATCATCTACACTCACATGCTTAGACGATGACCCGCTATAAAGGCACACTGTCCTCTTATTCTCTGCCATACCTCACGATCGATTTTAGCCTCCAAACTTCTCCTCTTGCTTTCCACCGCACCACCGTCGACCACCTATCTCTCTTTGTTCGCACCTCTGTTGTTGCACAAATGGGTAGCCCCACACCGAAGTGCTTCAGGTCATCGACGTCCTTCGAATCTCCTCTGTTTCCGTTGCCGCCAAGGCTGGTGGAACTGGAGGCGGCGCCCGCACCTCCTCCACTCCCGTCTCCGCCCGTGGCGCTCGCATTTCTTCCGTCTGACTATGATAAGACTGTCCGCCTCATCGAAGAAAGCATTGACAAACTCGACGGCAAGCTAAAAAAGGTCACCGGTAGCCTGTTCGCCGCCAACATGCAAGCAAAAGCGCTCGAAAAATGGCGCAGGATGTATTTCACAATACATCTCACTCCAGTCGCCGATTGGGACTTGGTATCCTTCCCCACCACACCAGCATGGACTCCGCCGCTACTACATATTCGGGTTAGGCTTTGTTGCCGCTCGTCTCGACTGCCTCTACGAGACGATCGGTGAGGAGGCTGGGGTGGAGTTTCGCGAGCAACTCGTGAATGCCGTTAGCCGGAAGAAGTTCGACTTGGTGTTGGAGGATGCTCCGCCGACGATTGCGGTGGAGGCGCCGAAAGTTGCGGCAGAGGCGTCGGCGGTGGATGCGGAGGCGGAGGCACCGCCGGCGGGTGCGGAGGCGGCGGCGGCGGAGGTGGACATGTCCTCCTCCGAGTAGAGTACGATTAGTAGTAGTTTTTCTCTTGTTTTCTATGTGTTTTTTTCTTGTTTGTAATATATGCGTTGTTTTTATGTTAATGAAGAATGTCTTTTATTTTATGTTCATGAACAATGTGTCCTACGGTACATGCACTAATGAAAAACTCCTCCTTTTATCAAAAAACATCGCATATGGAAAATTAAAACATTAGTAATATTATACTATATCTAATAAATACTCCGTATTAAACACATTAGTAGGACGTACGTAGTAGAATTATATTTCAAAAAATTATGAAAATAAAAAGCTACACACTAATTAATTTTATTTCTTTTCTCTTTACCAGCTGTCATCGTGCCCGCCCCACCACCCCCACCCACCGGCCTGGCCCTAGGCAGTAGCCCCTCCCGCCTAGGCCGAGAGCTAGGCCTTCCTTTAAGACCATCCGCTGTGGTTCACGGTAAAGCTTAGGCTGTCTTTGGGAGCACAATTTTTCAAAACTAAAGTTTTGGAAACCACAGTTTTTAAAATGACATGGCAATACCAAAGTATTTTAATAACACAGTTTTGTAATACCATGATTTTATAATACATGGGACTATTTGGTTGACAAACACCATTCTGTAAAAGATACCATAGTAATCTCAAATACCACAGTATTGCTCTAAAACTCCAACAATACCGTGTTCCCAAACACCATTACTGGACAGCGGCCTGCGAATCTGATGGTCTCATCTATTAACCCCTTGGTGCGGAAATTGAATTCTCTGCAGCCCTTCCGCACAGCCGTCTCTGTGCGACCCTGTCCAGATGGTTGCCATGTACGTTCACGCTCCAAATCTTACAGCCAGGAGCACACTGCACGGTTCCCGCGACTGTGCCACCCTGCCGTGATGATTGCCACGTACGCGAACGCTCTGAATCTTGCAGCGCGCACGGGCACACGGAATCGACGTCCGAAATTTGCTCAGCGATCGAAATAACTCGGCGCTCGGCATGCACGATCCATCATCATGCGCATGAGCACATACGGCGCGGCCAAAAAATTATGTGTTTGGTTGCTTGTCTTGGATTGAATTGACATGGATGGTCCAGTCATGTGTTATTTGTTTCGCGGTCAGACGGGTGATCCAGGTTTGAGGAATACAAAATATTCCTCGCAGATGCTGAATGAGATGGTCCAGGATATTTTGTTCAATGTGAGTCCATCCACCTTATCTAATTATGCTTCTTAGTAATGTAATTAGTGATAATTACCTTGTTTATTGTTGATTAATAATTACAATTATGATATTAACATTAATATTTGCTAGTAATATGATAATTAGTATATAAACAATTAATATTATGAAATTATCAACTTAGATGATTCAATAATCCAATCAAGTTTCATCCAACCTACCAATAAAAAATTGGATCGTCCAGTCCATCCAAGCAAACATTAATTTGGATCATCCAAGACATAAAGAAATGGATGATCCTATATCTCCAATCCAACTTCGATGTCAAACCAAACACAATTGATGACTGAGCACTATCACATGTCACTAGAGTGTACGCACAAATGACAAATACACGGCCTCAACACCTGGTTTAGGGTGCATCGTGGACTAACCACATGACCCGACCAAACACTCACGTAATTAGCAAACACCTGCAAGAGCAACTACTTGGCCGCATCCTTCGTGTATGAACGGCAACGCCGACCAACTTATACTTTTTGTACTATGTATAAAGAATTTTCCTTGTCCATGAGCCAATAAACAAGCTCTTCTGATGCGGCTTTATAGTTTAAAAAAAAACTAAAAGCGACAAGTTCATGGATACGGGGGGGGGGGGGGGGGGGGTATATATGATCATCGACGTCTCTCTCACATGCATGTTATATATATATATATATATATATATATATATATATGATGAATGATCTTTTAACAAAAAGAGAAAACTATATATATATATATATATATATATATATATATATATATATATATATATATAACATGTTAGTTGTCATGCCCCAAACATGATCAACGAGCCTCAAACCATATAGGACGACGTTTCAACAAAAAACAGAGAAAACACGTAATAATGTTGTCATCAAACACGATTGTCGCGAGGTTTTCAAGTGCATATGTTACTTGTCCATGCATGCTTGCTACACCCCAAACATGATCAACGAGTCTCGAAAATGCATGATCAAGATCTTTTGCATGTCAAACTGAGAAAACATGAATGAGGGTTTGTGATATATATATATATATATATATATATATATATATATATATATATATATAACATGTTAGTTGTCATGCCCCAAACATGATCAACGAGCCTCAAACCATATATGACGACGTTTCAACAAAAAACAGAGAAAACACGTAATAATGTTGTCATCAAACACGATCGTCGCGAGGTTTTCAAGTGCATATGTTACTTGTCCATGCATGCTTGCTACACCCCAAACATGATCAACGAGTCTCGAAAATGCATGATCGAGATCTTTTGCGTGTCAAACTGAGAAAACATGAATGAGGGTTTGTGATATATATATATATATATATATATATATATATATATATATATATGACGATCTTTCAAGAAGAAATGAGAAAACACGTAACGTCATGAAACATGATCGAGATCTTTTGCGTGACGAACTTAAAAAAACTGGAACATTGCATATACCTTGGGCTGGTGGGCCTTTTGCGTGTCAAACATAAAAACTGGAACTGAAAAACTGGAACACCGCCGGATGGACCTACAAAGTATGCCAGGTGGGCCACTACATACCCTGGACCCTTTGTGTGTCAAATTAATAAACTGCCTGTGAAGCGGAGATGGGACGCGTAGAGCCATTGTGACAACTTAGAGGAAGCCAACCGCGGTTTGGATTAATTCGAAAGCGCAGTTTACGAAGAGTCCGATCATCTCCACCCGCGCGCTTAGATGGCAATGACTGCTATGCAGTCTGAATTCCTGTGCAAGCATGTAATCCGCGAATCTCATCCATTCGACGGACATCCAAGGGTGGCTGACATTTTATACATAAATCCTTTCCTTTACACAGACAGGTGGAAAGATTTATGTGTAAAATGTCAGCCACCCTTGGACGTCCGTCCAATGACTGAGATTCGCGGAATGCACGCTTGCATAGGAGTCCAGATTGCACAACAGTCTGCTTAGACGAGGATCCGCTATAAAGGCACACCCGTCCTCTTAAGTCTCTGCCGCACCACTCCATCTCCATCGATCGTAGCCTCCAAACTTCTCTTGCTTCACGCTGCACCATCGCCGACCACCTCTCGCTCTCTCTCCGCACCTCCGTCGCCGCACAAATGGGTAGCCCCGCACCGAAGCGCTCCAGGCCGTTGACGTCCTCTGAACCTCCTTCTTCTCCATTTCCGTCGCAGCCAATGCCGGTGGAACTGGAGGCGGCGCCCGCACCTCCTCCGTCCCCTTCTCTGCCCGCGGCACCCACACCTCCTCATCCCGTTTGGGTTTAGGAGACTGTCCGCCTCGTCAAACACCACTTCGATGAACTCGATCGGCACCTAAAGGAGGCCACTGAGCACCTTTCCGCCACCGCCGGGCGCACAAGAAAGCTCGACAAATTGGCACCGGATATATTTTCCGATACATCTCGCTAGTGTGACCATTTGTGTCTTGGGAAACTTCCCGTCTGCACGAGCATGGACACCGCCGGCCACTACTGCTTTGGGTCAGGGTTTGTGGCCGGTTGTCTCAACGTCCTCTACGAGACGATCAGGGAGGTGGCTGGGGTGGAGGGCCGCCAGCATCTTCAGCGGACCATCACCGGGAAGCTTCGAACTCAATTGCCAGAGGAGGCAGCAGCAGCGGCAGCAGCGGAGGAGGCGGTGGCTGCAATGGCGGAGGAGGCGGTGGCGGCAACAGCGGCGGAGGAGGAGGCGGCAGCGGCGGAGAAGGAGGTGGAGGAGATCTCCTCCGACTCTGAGTAGAGTAGTATTTTTAGTTTTGATTTTTCTTGTTTTCTATGTGGTTTCGTAGTTCTTGTTTCTAATATATGTGTTGTTTTTATGTTAATGAAAAATGTCTTTTCTTTTCATGAACAATGTGTCCTATGCAGTATCGAAAAACAACTCCTTTCTGAAAAAGGGGCGAGATAACTGTTGTTCAATGTCTAGCCAAGAATTCGTTGTGTTGTGACAATCGATGACTCTTGGTTGAAACTCCACTGAGATCGTGGTTGAGGCTGCGTTTCTCCTATTTTGTGTTCTTTCACTAAATTTTTTCATTTGTAGTCGGTGCATGTGAAAATGTATTTTTAGTAGTAGTATATACTACATGTTATCATTTCATTGTGATTAATGTTACAAAATGCTGATTGTTTGTCATCGTCCTTTCATGGACTTGGGTGTTATGTATTTGCATATCATTTGCATTAGCACATATACATTTGGCGATTCATATTTTTTTCGTATTTTTTTGGAATGTCCCACTAGCTAGCAGATGACTGCTTTTAGATTTTGATCTCCATGCGTGGCAACAAAGATGAATTAAGAAGCGAGCAAGTTGTCCTAAGATGAAGTCTACCCCTCTAGCTACACGCACCATGTGCAGGAATCAACGTGACATGACATGTAATTAATCACGATTGCATGCGTGCACAAGGGCACGACTTGCATCAAATTAACCACTCTCGCGAAAATATATTTGGTCTACATGGCGCGCCACATTTGAGATTTTGACAATTCAATTTTCACTACCTGGGCCTGCAATTTTAGTCCCGCCTATTATCGTAACCCTATTTCAACCACGATGAGTATAAATGGAAACACTGGCCTCCGTTCCCAACACATCGCTGCCCCGCCCTTCTAGTGATCTCGCAGTACTCCAAATGTGTAGTCTCTCTGTCCTGTGTTCCATACTTGTATTACTAAGAAATTCCCGTGTTTTCATTTCCCACTATTTTTACAATTTTTTCCCCCATAGATCTCACAGTGACGCATCGAAGCTCTTGGTGGTGTTGACTCCTGGGTGCAACGTCGTGCGACCAAGTTTGACGGGCTCTATCGAACCTCTTTGTCATTGACACCTTCCTGCGACATCGCATCCAGGACTCCAAATTTGTGGTAGGTAAACTACACGATCCATGCCATCTTGAGCTATATTGGCTTGGTTCTACAAGATCCATGCAGTTTTGGGCTATTTAAGTTATACATGATCCATCCTGATATACGAAGATTACATTATTACGGTAGTGTATTTCTAGTTCAATTCCTAGCCAGGAAAGACAAATACTAAAAACCAGAGGTAATAGTATGTAATTTCTGGATTTAGAAGTAAATGACGAACGGGTTATCTGATCAACCACTCCAAATGTTGTACTCTCATTCCTGTTTTACAAATTTGTATTCCTAAGATTTTTAGTTCCCATGGTTTTTACACTTTTTTCTTTCATGTGGCTTTCTCGGATCGTACGTTTTTTTATATTATTTCTTTTCTAATTTCTCCGTTCGTAACAAACACTGCAGTTTATAGAAAGCACACTGTCTGATCCAAAATCTACGCCGGTCATGTAATCTGAGGTTATCACTGTTATTTGAAATGACTACTTACAATGCTCTTTACATTAGGAACAAGACATCAAACCGTGATGTCGTCTACAAGCATTCATGGTGGCCAACAAGCACAAGGTATAACTATAAATATGTTTACTATCAAAATTAAACAAATTTAGACAACATTTAATCCTTTGCATGATACGCAAAGAATATTGCAGGA
The DNA here is from genome assembly GCA_036927565.1 of Tuctoria greenei. NCBI lineage: Eukaryota > Viridiplantae > Streptophyta > Magnoliopsida > Poales > Poaceae > Tuctoria > Tuctoria greenei. Next base: position 119,254,341 of record JAYESD010000001.1, read on the forward strand.
CAGGATGTTCAGGAACCCTGAGGTTCTTCAGACCCTGGTACTACGATGCATGAACCAACATCAGGTATAAATATACAAACTAGAAATACTCCTTCCGCCTAGCACAACTTTACTTCTGGAGCTTAAAAAATGTCCCACTCCAACTCTATCGGTAGCTTCCAAATACTCATATCACATCCCATTCCTACCTACCTCTCTACCGTGCCATTTGTTTTGGCAGAGCGTGTTAGTTTTTTACTCCTTTGGCATTGAATTTGGAGCATTTTGAGAGACTACGTTATGTCCTTTAGATGTATTGATGATGGGTGTATCACAGTCATTTGCATTCTTTCCTAGGCTCTACTAATTATTTTAGCATGCCTTGCGATTCTTCTTTCTTAGAACTCGGTCTTTATAGTTAACAGTTCATCAGCCTGTGTGATGACATGATTTTTTTATGCCTCTATGTTGTGCTCTCTCGCTGCCGGCCACTCTGGCTGGCACCGGCGCCCACGCCCTACTGCTGGTCACTTCAGTGTCCTCCCCGACTCATCTCCCTAGCCCATCGCCACGTCCCATCCTTCGCGTGCCATGATTACCCCGCCGCCCGCAAATCCTGGGCCATTACTCGCCCTGCCACCAATCCTCCTCGAGAGTTTCGGTGAGACCGAACCCTCGCTTTGTTGAGCATCGCAAGCTAGCACTATGCAGTACTGCACCTGAAGTAGCTGCCACTGACAAGTGGACCCGATGTCTCATGGGCCCACATGTGAGTGGCAGCTAATGCAGGTGCAGTACTGCGAAGGATTTTAATCCCGCAAGCTGCCTGCCTTATCTATCTTGCATTCGCCACCTGCTACCGTTAGCGTTCATTAATTGCCCTGCAACTAATAATTCTCTTCGAGACGCGCTTCGGCTGATGTCATTCAGACCGAACTGGCAAACCCTATCTTTGTCTAGTCTAGCGTTGCGAGCTGCATGCCCCCTTATAGTCTTGCCTGCTTCGCTCATGGACTGAAAATCCTCTGCAGTACGATGAGTGCGTACCGCCACTGACAGGTGTACCTGATGGCTCATTTTAGGGTATGAACAGCAACAAAAAAAGTCAACAATGTACCCCCCCCCCCGATCAAAATAGTTGTCATTTAGACAGTCGTAACTAGTAGTTAATTTTGAATTCATTTGATTGTCTGGTACGACAATTAATATAAACCAGGAGGGAGTACTACAGAACAAAATGGTGTTGGGACGAAGCAGTCGTCCCACGCTCGTATTTGCTGCACTCGTCCTGAAGATGGTATGAACATCAAACTTTTCTTCTTTTCACACTATTTGTACATGATACTAAACTTGTTCAGGCGGTAATTTTCTTTAATCGTTTACTGTTTGAATCAATGTAACAGAAGGAAGGAAGCTAGGAAGAAGTGTGGCTAAAGGAGTTAAGGTTGCCAGAATACGCTATGCATCCCAAGTTAGTAGAACGGAGCATGTGAAGCTACCAATTCCGTTCTCCGCTAGGTTGGGTGCTGCGATTGGTATTAATCAGCGGCACTTTGACGATGATGTGGTTATGTTTACAAAAAAGACATGCATCCCTCAGCGGTGGAAAGAAGTGGGCAGAGGTTGGCCATAGTAACAAGAGAGATATAGTACGAGACATTCTGGTTAGTGTTGTCACACCCGCACACAAGTATTTTTTTCTTGCAATCTCCATCCTGTATGTTTACAACAACTTGTTATAAAATGTACAGGATTTCTGGGACATGGAGGACACAACGGAGAGCGCAAGAAAATTTTTGAAAATTGCTGGTGAGCGCTACAAGGGGTGGCGCTCGACTTTGCATGCCACCTATAAGAGTTATTCTACCGATGAAGAACGTATACGAAACAAGCCTGCTGACGTAACGGCGCTCGAGTGGTTGCACCTAATAGAATATTTTGGGTCTAAGCGATTTAAGGTCAGCTAACTTTTTAATAGCTCCATATCATGCAAAAAATATTTCATATACTTTTATTGTGGGACTAATTCCTAAAATTAGTGTAGTCAATAAGCAGGACCAATTATCAAAATCGAAGAAGACAAAACGCGAGTCACTTGCTTGGCTCCAAATCCTACACCGAACTTAGTTACGAGAAGGTATGAAAAAATATCATGCTTTTACTTTGCGCTGCAAACAATATGTATACTGACATGTTGAAGTTTACTTGTATTTTATATATCGAGACCCATAGACCGGAGAAGAACCCGATGACATACAACTGTGGGAGGCAAGCCATTTGTTGGAGAATGGTAATGGGGCAAACAAGCTGACAGAAGTTGTACATGTGAGTAACACTTCAAACAATCCCCAATTAAATAAATATTTGCAAATTACCTGTGACTTTTCTTTTCGTATATAGTTCCAGGCACGTGCCCAAGTGGACAACATGGAAGTTGAGCAGGGAGGCCCAATTCCAAATGAGGAGAGAAACCACATCTAACAGCGTTGTTATAGATCCTCAATCGGTTGTGCAAGATCACAGGTTCAGGGGCGTGGTTATATGGCTAACCCAACTGGTCCCGAACGTGAACGTATGCGTATCCAGATGTCTGAACACCTGAACGACAAAGTTTGAAACTTAGAAGATGGAAATGCAGGCTTCAATCAAATAGTGCAGGAGTTGGAAGGAAGAAATGATAGGTTAAACACCCTGATAGACTGGATAAACCAGAAGAATGAAGAGTTAAACGTTCAAGTCCAGAACTTACAAGGTCAGATAGCAGCTGATCGTGAATAGACACCTAAGGAAATGCAGGACATGTGCGCCTCAATGGCTGAAATGCACAAAATGATGATGGAGACCACTCCACAAAAGGTCCACCAAAGGAACCGCCAAAAGCCACCTGCTCCAACAATTAGTCCTGGTCAGCTTAGGAAAACTTTTAGCGTGCAAACACGTCGCTTTAGTAATCCTTGAGTATTGTTATGCGTGTTGTAATATCAATGATGGATGTTTATTGTTAAACTCGTGATTCTGTTGCCACTAATTTTTAAACCTGGTGCATTCGGGTTCTACTGCTGCTAATTATAAAACGTGGCATTACAAATTTCTTGTCACGAATGATAAATTATTGCAATAGGAAGCTATTGCCAGGAATTACAAAACGTTGTAGTATAAACATTTGGCAACGACTCAAAAAACATTGCACTTGACTGCTATTGCCACCAAGCAGAAAACGTTACATTAAAATACTATTGCCACAGATAAGAAATCGTTGCAATACGAAACTGTTCGCCACGGATGCGAAATTGTCGCAGTACCATTCTAGTTCCCACGGATCTGAAATCATTGCAATACGGTACTATTTGCTATGTTTGTGGACTTGTTGTAATACCAAACTATTCGCTACGGATGCGAAATCATTGCAGTACAAGACTAGTTCCCACAGATCTAAAATCGTTGCAATACGGTACTATTCGACACGTTTGTTGACTCGTTGCAATAACATACTATTTGCCACGGACGTTAAACTGTCACAGTACCATACTATTTGCCACGGCTGTGACATCGTTGCATTACCATACTATTTTCCACGAATGTGAAATCGTTGCAATACCGTGATATTCGTTGCAATATGATAAATCATCGCAGCACCATAACTCGTTGCAATTCGGTACTATTTGCAACAACTGTGAAAATCGTTGCAATACTGTAGTATTTGCCACAAATGTGAAAATCGTTGCAATCACATACTATTACCACGAACTCTAAATCATTGCAATACAATGCTATTCGTTACAATACGTTAAATCATCGCAATACGCTAAACCGTTGCAATAACATACTATTTGCCACGAATGTGATATCGTTACAATACCGTACTATTGCCACGCCTGTGAAATCGTTGCAACCACATACAATTACCACGAATGTGAAAATCGTTGCAATCACATACTATTACCACGAACTCGAAATCGTTGCAATACAATGCTATTCGTTGCAATACGTTAACTCATCGCAATATGCTAAACCGTCGCAATAACATACTATTTGCCACGAATGTGATATCGTTACAATACCGTACTATTGCCACGCCTGTGAAATCATTGCAACTACATACAATTACCACGAATTGCAATACCATGCTATTTGTTGCAATACGTTAAATTATTACAATACGCTAAATCGTTGTAACAACATATTATTTGCCACAAATATGAAACTGTTGCAATACCGTACTATTTTCCATGATCGTGAACCCGTTGCAATACATGAAAACGTTGCAATACATGAAAACGTTGCAATACATGAAAACGTTGCAATAGCGTCCTATTTGCCACCGATGTGAAATCATTGTAATACCATACTATTCGCCACGGATGACAAGGCGTCGCAATACCCTATCGTCACGGGAATTATTACAATGATTCGTAAAACTATTGCCACGCTCTTTTTCGTTGCAACAGTGACCTATTGCGACGACAAACAACCTATTGCGACGAATTCTTTCGTTGCGATAAACCGGAATCCTTGCAGTGTACGTACCAAACAAAAAATTGGATTGTCTTGTCCATCCCACCAAACGATAATTTGGATGATCCAGAACATAAAGAAATGGATGATCCTATATCTCCAATCCAACTTCGATGTCAAACCAAACGCAATTGATGACTAAGCACTTTGTCACATGTCACTAGAGTGTATGCACAAATGACAAATACACGGCCTCAACACCAGTTTTAGGGTGCATCGTGGACTAACCACATGACCCGCCCAAACACTCACGTAATTAGCATACACTTGCAAGAGCAACTTCCTGGCCGCATCCTTCGCGTACGAACGGCAACGCCGACCAACTTATATATTTTGTAGTACGTACAAAGAATTTTCCTTGCACTACAAGAATCGGGCAAAAGGTCGTCGTCCATACAAACATCGGTAACCTATTCCTCTTTTCTTGTAGTGTTGTCCATGATCCAATAAACAAGCTCTTCTGATGTGGCTTTGTAGTTAAAAATAAACTGCAAAGCAACAAGTTCATTGAGACAGGGGGGGTATCACACACACACACACACACACACACACACACACACACAAATATATATATATATATATATATATATATATATATATATATATATATAGTTTGAGGCTCGATGATCATATATGATGACATTACGCGTCTTTTTTCCCGTTTTTTTGAACGATCGTTATATATATATATGATCATCGATGTCTCTCTCATATGCATGTTATAGTCTTCCATGCATGCTACCCTACGACCCAAACATATGATCATCGAGCCTCAAAATTGCATGTTACTTGTCCATGCATGCTTGCTACACCCCAAACATGATCAACGAGCCTCAAATATGACGATCTTTCAACAAAATTAGAAAATTCCTAACATCATCAGACATGCATGATCGAGGTCTTTTGCGTGTCAAACTGAGAAAAACATGAACGAGGGTTAGTGATATACATACACACACACACACACACACACATATATACATATATATATATATATATATATATATATATATATATATATATATATATATATATATATATGTATGTATATATGTGTGTGTGTGTGTGTGTGTGTGTGTGTGTGTGTGTGTTAATGAATGAATGTGTGGTGTGTTCATCGTCTTGTACGTTTTTCTTTTGTTTTCTGATGATCTTTCAACAATATATATATATATATATATATATATATATATATATATATATATATATATATATATATATATATATATATATATATATATATATATATATATATATATATATGACGATCTTTCAACAAAAAAGAGAAAATACGTAACTCATGAAACATGATCGAGGTGTTTTGCGTGACAAACTAAAAAAATTGGAACATTGCATATACCTTGGCCTGGTTGGCCCTTTGCATGTCAAACCTAAAAACTGGAACTGAAAAACTGAAAAACCGCTGGACGGACCTACAAAGTATGCAAGGTGGGCCACTGCATACCCTGGACCCTTTGCTGTCAAATTAAAAAACTGCCTGTAAAGCGAGACGGGACGCGTCGAGCTGTTGCGATAACTTAGAGGAGGCCAACCGCGTTTTGGATTAATTAGAAATTGCAGTTTTCGAAGCATCTGATCATCTCCACTCGCGCTCTATGCAATGACTACTATGCAATCTGAATTCTTGTGCAAGCGTGCAATCCGCGAATCAAAGCCATTGGACGGACATCCAAGGATGGCTGGCATTTTACACATAGATCATTCCCTTTACACAAACAAGTGGAAGGATTTATGTATAAAATGTCAGCCACCCTTGGATGTCTGTCCAATGATTGAGGTTCGTGGATTGCACGCTTGCACGGGAGACCAGATTGCACAACAGCTGTTGCCTAGACAACGACCCGCTATAAAGGCACACCCGTCCTCTTGCGTCTCCGCCGCATCACTCCATCGATCGTAGCCTCCAAACATCTCTTGCTTCACCACTGCACCATCGCCGACCACCTCTCGCTCTTTCCCCGCACCTCTGTCGCCGAATAAATGGGTAGCCCTGCACCGAAGTGCTCCTGGTAGTCGATGTCCTCTGAACCTCCTTCTTCTCTGTTTCCGTCGCACCCAATGCCAATGGAACTAGAGGCGGCGTCCGCACCTCCTCCGTCCCCTTCTCCGCCCATGGCGCCCGCACGTCCTCATCCCATTTGGGTTCAGGAGACTATCTGCCTCATCGAACACCACATCGATGAACTCGATCGGTGCCTGAAGGAGGCCACCGAGCACCTTTCCGCCACCGTCGGGCGCGCAAAAAATCTCAACAAATTGGCGCGGGATGTATTTTCTGATACATCTCGCTCTTGTGACCGTCTGGGTCTTGGGAAATTTCCCTTCTGCACCAGCATGGACACCACCGGCCACCACTGCTTTGGGTTAGAGTTTGTGGCCGGTCGTCTCAACGTCCTCTATGAGACGATCGGGGAAATGGCTGGGGTGGAGGGCCACCAGCATCTTCTGCAGACCGTCGCCCGGAAGCTTCGAACTCAAATGTCAGAGGAGGTGGCAGCAGCGGCGGTAGCGGAGGAGGTGGCAGCGGCAGCAGAGGAGGAGGCGGTGGCGGCAGCGGCGGCGGAGGAGGAGGCGGCGGCGGTGGAGAAGGAGGTGGAGGAGATATCCTCCAACTCCGAGTAGAGTAGTATTTATAGTTTTTCTTTTTCTTGTTTTCTATGTGCTTTAGTATTTCTTGTTTGTAATATATGTGTTGTTTTTATGTTAATGAAAAATGTTTTTTCTGTTCATGAACAATACGTCCTATGCAATATCGAAAAACAACTCATTTCTAAAAAGGGGCGAGATAATTGTTGTTCAATGTCTATCCAAGAATTCGTTGTGTTTTGACAATCGACGACTCTTGGTTGAAACTCCATTGAGATCGTGGTTGAGGCTGCGTTTCTCCAATTTTTTGTTCTTTCACTCATTTTTTTTATTTTTTAGTCCGCGCATGTGAAAATGTATTTTTAGTAGTAGTATATACTACATGTTATCATTTCATTGTGATTAATGTTATAGAATGCTGATTGTTTGCCATCGTCCTTTTGTGGACTTGGGTGTTCTGTATTTGCATATCGTTTGCATTAGCAAATAGACATTTGGCGATTCATATTTTTGTTCATATTTTTTTGGATTGTCCCACTAGCTAGCAGATGACTACTTTTAGATTTTGATCTCCATGCATGGCAACAAAGATGAATTAAGAAGCGAACAAGTTGACCTAAGAAGTCTACCCCTCTAGCTACACGCACCATGTGCTGGAATCGACACGACATGACATGTAATTAATCACGATTGCATGCGTGCACAAGGGCACTGCTTGCATCAAATTGTCCACTCCTACAAAAAAAATTTCGTTCTTCTTGGCGCGCCACATTTGTGATTTTGATAATTCAATTTTCACTACATGCGCCTCCAATTTCTGTCCCGCCTATTATTATAACCCTATTTCACCCACTATGATTATAAATGGAAACACTGGCCTCCGTTCCCAACACACCGCTACCCCGCCCTTCCTATGATCTCGCAGTACTCCAAATGTGTTGTCTCTCTGTCCTGTGTTCCATACTTGTATTCCTAAGATATTCCCGTGTTTTCATTTCCCATGGTTTTTACAATTTTTTCCCTTATGGATCTCGCAGTGATGAACTGAAGCTCTTGGTGGTGTTGACTGCTGGGTACAACGCCGGACTACCAAGTTTGACGGGCTCTACCGAACCTCTTCGTCGCCGGCACCTCCCTGCAACATCGCATCCCGGACTCTAGTTTTGTGCTAGGTAAACTACACGATCCATGCCGTCTTTTTATAGAGCTATATTTGCTTGGTTCTACACGATCCATGCAGTTTTGGGCTAGTTAAGTTCTACACGATCCATCCTGACATATGGAGATTAAATAAATTAACAAAGAAGAAATGCGGTCTTCTGTTTCATGAATTTAGTTATATATATATAGCATATACTACATCTATCCCGAAATAAATGTCGCTCCAGCAGCTTATTACGGTAGTGTATTTCTAGTTCAATTCCTGGTCGGGAACGATAAATACTAAAAACCAAAGGTAGTATGTAATTTCTGGATTTAGAAGTAAATGAGCACGGGTTATATAATCAACCACTCCAAATGTTGTACTCTCATTCCTGTTTTACAAATTTGTATTCCTAAGATTTTCAGTTCCCACAGTTTTTACATTTTTTTTCTTTCATGTGGCATTCTCGGATCGTACGTTTTTTTTTCTATTCCATCATATCTAATTCCTCCATTTGTAACAAATACTGCAGTTTATATAAACCACACTGTCCGATCCAAAGTCTACGTCGGTCATGTAATCTGACGTTATCACTATTATTTGGAATGACTACTTACAATGCTCTTTACATTAGGAACAAGACATCAAACTGTGATATTGTCTACAAGCATTCATTGTGGCCAACAAACACCTAGTATAACTATAAATGTGTTTACTATCAAAAAATAATAAATAGAAATTAGAAAACATTAAATCCTTTGCATGGTACGCAGAGAATATTGCAACACATGATGTTCAAGAACCCCAAGGTTCACTCCCTGGTACTACGATGCATGAAACAATAGCAGGTATAGATATACAAACCAGAAATACTCCTTCCGCCCCAGTGTAACTTTACTTTTGGAGCTTAAAAATGTCCCACTCCAACTCTATTGGTAGCTTCCAACTACCCATATCATATCTCATTACTACCTACATCTCTACCGTGCCATTTGTTTTGGCAGAGCGTGTTAGTTTTTTACTCCATTGGCATTGAATTTGGAGCATATTGAGAAACTATGTTCTGTCATTTTGATGTAACGATGATGGGTGTATCATGGTCATTTGTATTCTTTCCTAGGCTCTACTAACTGTTTTAGCATGCCTTGCGATTCTACTTTCTTAGTACTCCCTCCTTCCCACAATAGGGAGTAGTCTTTATAGTTAACAGTTCATCAGCCTGTGTGATGGTGTGATTTTTTTAAGCCTCCAAGCTATGCTCTCTCGCCGCCGGCCACTCCGGCCGGCACCGGAACCCACGTCCTACTACTGGTCACTTTAGTGTCCTCCCCAACGCGTCTCCCTCGCCCATCGCCACGTCTTATCCTTCGCGTGCCATGATTACCCCGCCGCCCGCAAATCCCTGACCGTTATTCGCCCTACCACCAATCCTCCTTGAGAGATTCGGCGAGACCGAACCCTGGCTTTGTTGAGCATCACAAGCTGGGACTATGCAGTACTACACCTGCAGTAGCCGCCATCAATATGTGGACCTGATGTCTCATGGGCCGACATGTCAGTGGAAGCTAATGTAGGTGCAGTACTGCGGAGGATTTCAATCCCGCAAGCTGCTTGCCTTATCTGTCTTGCATTCGCCACCTGCTATCACTGGCATTCATTACTTGCCCTGCAACTAATAATTCTTTTCAAGACGCGCCTGGCTCATGTCAGTCATACCGAACCGGCGAACCCTATCTTTGTCTAGTCTAGCGTTGCCAGCTGCATACCCACCCCCTTAGTCTTGCCTGCTTTGCTGCTGGACTGAAAATCCTCTACAGTACTACGAGTGGAGTAGTGTCACTGACATGTGTACCTGATGGCTCATTTTAGGGTATGAACAACAACAAGAAGTCAACAATGTACCCCCCTGATCAAAATAGTTGACGTTCAAACAGTGCTAACTAGTTCATTTTTAATTCATTTGTTGGTCTGATACGGAAATTAATATAAACCAAGAGGTAGTAACATAGACCAAAATGGTGCTGGGACGACGCGGTCGTCCCATGATCGTATTTTCTGCACTCGTCCTGAAGATGGTATGAACATCAGACTTTTCTTCTTTTCACACTATTTGTACATGATACTAAACTTGTTCATGCAGTAATTTGCTTTAATCGTTTACTATTTGAACCAATGTAACAGAAGGAAGGAAGCTAGGTAGAAGTGTGGCTAAAGGACTTAAGGTTGCCAGAATAGGCTATGCATCCCAAGTTAGTAGAACAGAGCATGTGAACCTACCAATTTAGTTCACCGCTAGGTTGGGTGCTACGGTTGGTATTAATCAGCGACACTTTGTCGATGATGTGGTTATGTTTACAAAAAGACATGCATCCCTCAGCAGTGCAAGGAAGTGGGCAGAGGTTGGTTATAGTAACAAGAGATATATACTACGAGACATTCTGGTTAGTGTTGTCACACCCCCACACAATATTTTTTTTCTTGCAATCTCCATCTTGTACGTTTACGTCAACTTGTTATACAATGTACAAGATTCCTGGGACATGGAGGACACACCAGAGAGCGCAAGAAAAAATTTGAAAATTGCTAGTGAGTGCTACAAGGGGTGGCGCTCGACTTTGCATGCCACCTATAAGAGTTATTCTACCAATGAAGAACATATACAAAACAAGCCTGCTGACGTAACGGCGCCCGAGTGGTTGCACCTAATAGAATATTTTGGTCTGAGCGATTCGAGGTCAGCTAACTTTTTAATAGTTTCGCATCATACAATAAATATTTAATTTACTTTTATTTGTGGAGTTAATTCTTAAAATTATTACAGTCAATAAGCAGGACTAATTCTCAAAATCGAAGAAGACAAAAGGCGAGTCACTTGCTTGGCCCCAAATACTACGTCCAACTTAGTTACGAGAAGGTATGAAAAATAAATCACGCTTTTACTTTGCGCTGCAAACAATATTTATCCCGTCATGTTGAATTTTACTTGTATTTTATGTAGCAAGACCCATAGACCGGGGAAGAACCCGATGACATACAACTGTGGGAGGCAAGCCATTTGTTGGAGAACGGTAACTAGGCAAACAAGCTGGCAGAAGTTGTACATGTGAGTAACACTTAAAACAATCCCTAATTAAATAAATATTTGCAAATTACCTGTGACTTTTCTTTTTGTATATAGATCCAGGCACGTGCCCAAGTGGACGACATGGAAGCTAAGCAGTGAGGCCCAATTCCAAATGAGGAGAGAATGCACATCTTCCAGCGTTGTTATATATCCTCAATAGGTTGTGTAGGATCACAAGTTCAGGGGCATGGTTATATGTCTAACCCAACTGTTTTTGAACATGAACGTATGCGTATCCAAATGTCTGAACACCTCAACAACCAAGTTTGAAACTTAGAAGATAGAAATGCAGGCCTCAATCACCAAGTGTAGGAGTTGGGAGGAAGAAATGATCGCTTAACCACCCAGATAGACAGCATAAACTAGAAGAATGAAGAGTTAAACGTTCAAGTCCAGAACTTACAAGGTTAGATAGCAGCTGATCATGAACAGACATCTAAGGAAATGCAGGACATGCACGCCTCAATGGCTGAAATGCACAAGATGGTGATGGAGACCACTCCACAAAAGGTCCACCAAAGGAACCGCCAAAAGCCACCTGCTCCAACAATTAGTCCCGATCAGCTTAGGAAAACTCTTAGCATGCAAACACGTCGCTTTAGTAATCCTTGAGTGTTGTTATGCGTGTTGCAATATCAATTGATGGATGTTTATTGTTAAACTCGTGATTCTATTACCACTAATTTTCAAACAAGGTGCATTCGGGTTCTACTGCCGCTAATTATAAAATGTGGCATTACAAATTTCTTGTCACGAATGGTAAATTGTTGCAATAGAAAGCTATTGTTAGGAATTACAAAACATTGCTGTATACACATTTGGCAACGACTCAAAAGACGTTGCACTAAACTGCTATTGCCACCACTCAGAAAACGTTGCATTAAAACTCTATTGCCACAGACGAGAAAATGTTGCATTACACCTCTTTCACTACAAATCATTAAACGTTGCATTACAACCGTACTACCACAGATCAGAAAACGTTGCATTACGAACCTATTGTCACATATCAGGAAACGTTGCATTAGAAACCTATTGCCACAGATTAGGAAACGCTGCATTACTAACCTATTGCCACAGATAAGAAATCGTTGCAATACCAAACTACTTGCCATGAATGAGAAATCATTGTAGTACCATACTAGTTCCCACAGATCTGAAATTATTGCAATACAGTACTATTCGGCACATTTGTGAACTCATTGCAATAACATACTATTTGCCACGAACGTTACGTCGCAGTACCATACTATTTGCCACGGCTGTTACATCGTTGCAGTACCATACTATTTGCTACGAATGTCAAATCATTCCAATACTGTGATATTCATTGCAATATGGTAAATCATCGCAATAACATAAATCGTTGCAATAATGTACTATTTTCCACGGCTGTGAAAATCATTGCAATACTGTAGTATTTGCCACGAATGAGAAATCGTTGCAATCACACACTATTACCACAAATGTGAAATCATTGCAATACCAGGCTATTCGTTGCAATACTTTAAATTGTCGCAATACGCTAAATCGTTACAATAACATACTATTTGCCACGAATGTGATATTGTTGCAATACCATACTATTGACACGGCTGTGAAATCGTTGCAACCATATACAATTACCATGAATGTGAAATCGTTGCAATATCATGCTATTTGTTGCAATACATTAAATTGTTGCAATACGCTAAATCATTGTAATAACATACTATTTGCCACGAATATGAAATCGTTGCAATACCGTACTATTTGCCACGATCGTGAAGCTGTTGCAATACCGTACTATTCGTTCCAATACGTTAAATCGTCGCAATACCTGAAGTCGTTGCAATAGCGTCCTATTTGCCACCGGTGTGAAATCGTTGCAATACCATACTATTCGCCACAGATGTCAATGCGTCACAATAACCTATCGGCATGACAATTATTACGACAATTCATAAAAAACTATCACCACGCTCTTTTTCTTTGCAACGGTGACCTATTGCGACGAAAAAAAACATATTGCGACGAATTTCTTCGTTGCGATAAACTCGAATCCTTGCAGTGATTGTAATTTCAACAATGTCACTACGATTACAAGGGAGCAGGGATGTCAATGCTCATCCAAGAGCAGGGAGGCACGTCGGCGTCAGGGAGAGGCGTGCCAGTGTCATTGAGGCACGACACTCGGGGAGTCGGCAGCAAGGGAAGCTGCTCAGGGAGGCGCGGCGGCGTGCCCGCGACGGCGGCGGCCTCCGGGTACACGCCGAGGATGCAGGGTTTCAGGGAAAAATGTTTGTCGGGCACGTGGGCCGGGGTATAACACCTTTATTTGCGATGGCCCATTTAAATTTCGACGGCCCTAGGGTTGGCCATCACAATTTAATTAACTTGCGACGTTGTTGGGGTGGGCCATCACATGTTATCTTCAATTTATGATGGCTTATTTATTTGCGATGGCCTTTGGGCCCTCTGTCGCAAATAAACATCTATTTGTGATGGCTTTTACTTTCTGCGACGGTTGAATGCAGGTCGTCGCAAGTTACTCTATTTCTGACTGCCGATAGTCGCGAATGATCACTTTTCTTGTAGTGATTCGGGAGGTAGCGACGTGGGCACGGGTGAGCGGGCGCAATTTGGGGCGGCGGTTGGGCAAGGGTGATGGAGCTGACATTCGGGCCCTGCACGCAAAGAGAGAGAGGGGAGGGAGGGGCGCGGCTGGGCTTGGACCGACGGGAGAGAAAAATAAAATGAGGGAGGGAGAGAGAGATTGGCCAGAATATGGAGAGGAGGGGTGTTGGGCCGGAATTTGGGGTTTTGGCCTAAGATGGATTTTAACCATTTCTTTTATTTCTTTTCTATTTCTGATTTCAAATTCAGATGAAATTTTCCTAGAGCATTTTCAAATTCTTGCTTTCACAACTAACACACAATATGAATTTAATGTTAAATGATTTTTATGATATTTTACCCATTTAACAGTACTATTATATCTTCGTTATTATTTTTATTTCCTCTTACTTTCTATTTACAATATCTTACATCACATAAATTTCTAGCATATCAGCTTCATTAAATTTTTAAACAAAAGCACACTTGGCACAAATCATCATTTTTTTATACAATTCTACACATTACTACCTTCTTTTATTTATTAGTTAATTACCTATTATCATTTTTATTCTATTTAGTTAACCTATATTGTATTATATATATATATTATATTAAATTGAAAAAATGCGGGTGTGACACACATTCAGTTCAAAGGCTCCACCTAGTGCACATACGCTAAGTCGACCATCTGGGAGGCATGGGCGCCGTTGCGTTGCATGATCTTTGCATGGTTGCTCATGCAAAATCGCCTTTGGACAGCAACAAGGCTGCAGAGGAGAGGGTGAACTAATTGCTACTTATGCCCCTTATGCTGTAGAAACCTGAAGACAGCCTGGCATTTCTCTGTAGAGTCCCATTATCACCGAGAATTTGAAGGAAATCGCCACCTTGGTCTGGTCTCCCGGCCCTAGCGTCGGAACACTGGAGATTGCAGAACAAGATGATAGGCTTGTATTCCGATATGTGAAGCGGACCAAGGCAAACCAAGATGACAGATCATTCATTGACCATACTCATATGCTGGAGCATTTGGAGAGAGCGCAATGCCAGGATCTTCCAAAATTTTGAAATGGAGCCAGAAAGGATCATTGCCACAATCAAGGAACAAGCGGTCTAGTGGGGTCAAGTAGGTGCAAGAGCCCTGCTGGGGATGTGGCACATTCAAAAGCAACACAATGGGTGACTACTGACCCGTCCAAAAACCCTCCTGGACGTACCCTTGGATTTTCTTCAATGTACTTTCTTCTTTTGCAGTACGCAAGAAACCAAAATAGGAGACAAAGATCGGAGACGTACTCAAAGTTGACCATCCCCGATCAGGAAAAACGAGACACGCCGGAATCACCAAGGATTAGAGCTGTCTCGGTTGAGGGTAGAAGGAGACCGCCTACTTTAATGTAACACCCTCATTTTCATGCTTAATGCATTGCATGAATCCTCATACATGTTTAACATAAAGCAACCTTAAAAGGGACAAGATTAAAATGAATATAGGGCTATTCAGCAACTAAATCCTGTTAGGCAGCGGACTTGTCCGGTCTCTATCCTAGACTAGCCCGGTGTCCCCCTTCTGATTCAAAAAATTCAGTCTTCAGAACTTCGGACTTGTCCGGGACATAGCACGGACTATTCCGATGTTGGTTCTCATGTTGTCTGGACTTGTCCGACTTGTCCGGCCTCCAGCACCGGACTAGTCCGACATTGTTTTCAGTCCGGACCAATTTCTTGCCAAGCCACGACATGTCCAGCCTTCAGCACCAGACTTGTCCGAATTGTTTCTGTTCCAAAATAGACTTGTCTGGCCATCCTTACGGACTAGTCCGGTCTTTAGAGTCCAACTAAGGTTCTGTTTTCTTCCACGTTAAGTTATTGGGTAATTTCCTTAATTGGGCCCAAGAACTTCATGACCGACCATAGAGGAGCCCAAGTGGACCCTACCACGGCCTCTACTTGTTCTCCACCAAAATCTACTTGGAATCCACCCCAAAACCTATGAGATCTATGTGTGCTGAATATATTGGCTATGGCGATAAAAGTTTTGAATACTACCAAAACACCTTTAGCATCAAGGTCCGATGTAAGGTCTGACTTGCTTTGGATAGGTCCGACTTCTTTGTCTAGGTCCGACTAGCTTTGGTAAGCTTCGGTTCAAGGTCCGATTAGCTTTGGCAAGGTTCGGAGCTTGATCGCAGTTGTTCTGCTTTTATCTTGCAATGATTTGTACTTGCTTTACATTGATGGAAAAATTGCTTAGTATTCATTTGCTAAGTTTTTGGTGTGTTTTGGTGGTTATGGTTGATATCATATTGCTATGGTTTGCAACATGCTTATGTGACGTGTTCACGTAAGATGCTGTAGTTTCAGAACTAATGAGAGTCAAGTCAGGGACTTGTGCTCGAAAGTATTGGTTGTTTGTTCATGTGCAGGTGTTGCTTGAGTTCAAGACATGGCTGGTGACGGGATCCATTGAACTAGTCTTAGGGAGAAGATGAGGTTCAAAAACCAAGTTCGGGAGGAATTGTGGTACAGTTGATTGGGAGGTCGCGCAACATGTTTGAATCAAGAACAATGCACATGAAGGTATCGTGGACGTCTTTGGAAGATGTTTGCATGTGTGCAAGGAGTTCATGGACGTGGCTGCATGGTGCCAAGGTGTGATGAAGAGATGTGGATGTAAAAATTGGTCGGAAATGTCCAACCGACTAGGTTATGGACTCAGGTTGCGGCTGAGTCGGGTTTGACTCAAATATGAAAAGATTTGAGTTGGTTATGATAGGATTTCGTGTAGGTCACGAATTTGGGTTGTTTTAGGAACGTGGGATACGTTCCTAAAGTGTTTGGAAGTCTTAAGATTGCTTCTATCTGCGTATAGAAGAGTCCTAATCAGTTATGGAAAGTTTTGATTCGTGATTTGAGTAGGATTAGAGTCCTAGTTGAGATTGGATTGGCCTAAGGGCTGGTTATATAAGCAAGGGAGGCCAGAGCTCATGGTGCACGACTTTGGGGGCTGTTCCTCTTGTGTTCTATTGAATAAAAACCAACACTTTTTGTGCTTAAGCATGGCATGACTCATTATTCGTTCAAGTGTTTGTGGATGATATTATCTTTGGTTGTGCTTCTCGTGATCTCGTGTCCAAGTTTTCACCTATGATGAGTTCAAAATTTGAGATGAGTACGATGGGAGAGCTCATGTACTTTTGGGGGCTGCAAATCAAGCAAACCAAGGAGGGTACCTTTGTGCATCAAACGAAGTATAGAAAAGAGCTACTAAGGCATATCAACATGGACAAAGGCAAGCCTCTTCAGACACCATTGGGAATAGCAACAACACTTGAACTTGATGAAGATGGTGAACCTGTGGATAAAAAAGAATATAGAAGCATGTTCGAATCACTTTTGTACTAGTCTTTTCTGATCGATAAGGAAGGAAAGGCTTATTCAATGTTTTAGGACAGTCAACATATGCCTCAATAGCTTCTTACCCGCTTATCTGCTAGGTGTAGGATTGGTTTTGTTAACTAGAGATCTTTTCCGGGGCATTTGCACCTATTCCATTTTAATGCGAGGCAAGCAAGTGGATAGGATTAGATTGTTTTATTGCCCGGAACCAGCTATCCCCGGAGGGAGGGCCCTGAAACAGATCTTTAAGATGGACACTCACGGCATCAAGACCGGACATACAATTCAGCGTATGTCTTTGTGCACGGTTTCAATCCTCGCCACGTGCTTCACATCATCAAGCCGTCAAAAGGATTCTCAGGTACTTACATGGAACTCAAGAATTTGGCATTTTTCTTCCTTCTACCTCAACCATTACTTTGAAAGATTTTTCAGATTCTTATTTTGGGGGTTGTAGGATCGATAGGAAAAGTACTTCCGGTGCTTGTCATTTTCTTAGTAATTCACTTGTTGCTTGGTCATCTAGAAAACAAAACTCAGTTGCACAATCCACGACAGAATGTGAATATGTAGCTGCTGCTAGTGCTTGCTCACAAATTCTTTGGATTGTTCAAACACTTAAGGACTATTGGGTTGATCTACATAGTGTTCCACTGTTTTGTGATAACACTAGTGCCATTTGCATTGCAAAGAACCCCGTGCAACATTCTAGAACTAAGAACATTGACATTAGGTATCACTTTGTCCGTGATAATGTTGAAAAAGAAAACATTGTGCTTCACCACGTAGATACTGAACAAAAATTGGCTGATATTTTTACAAAACCTTTGGATTTCACTCGTTTTTGTTACATTTGTAGTGAAATAGGGGTTATGCATCCTCATGGCTTAAATTGAGGGGGAGTTTTCAAACTTGAGAAATCTATGTGTGAATCTGAAATTAAAATAATATGAGCATATTATTTCATACATATATGACTTTGTGATTCCTTTTACATGCTGAAAGTTCTTACTACATTACTCGTGTTATACATTTTGTAGTTTTTTCCATATCTAGTAATTGGAATAATTACTTGCACTAAATGTGGTCATGGTCGAACTTTCTTGCTGTTTTGAACTTGTCGCATGCTCACAAGTCCTTTTAATCATAAAGAATTGATCAAGTAATCAACTCACATGTTGAGTTTTTATGAAGAAATATAAATTGAGAAAAGATCAAGAGAATATGCACGCATCACACTTCTTCTTTTGAGATGGCTTATCATTGCACTTAGATATGAACTTGGAAGAAGTTGTGTATGACTAAAACCATGTCCTTAAGCTTCTGATTGTCAAATGACATAGGCTTGGCTTGGTTAGTTAGAATAAGGCAGATGCGCATATAATCTCTTGCAAATATCATATGTTCTAAATTTGTTCTTTGAAAAATAATAAAAAGCAGAAACAAGTGTCATGCTTTCTGGTTTTGAAACAGTTAAGATTGTGAGATCATGACTTGCTAAATGTGAAATTACATTTTATGTCTAGCATGGCTTACACTACTTTATGTATTTCATTGATTTGATACTGTAAGTTACTTGATAGTATGACTTGGATGAGCTTTGTTTTATATGTATATGTTATAATATGCTCATAACAAATAAAATTTGTCTTATAAACCTTGTTGAATACATTGTCAAAGGGGGAGAGATAATATGTTAATTTTTTAAGATAAGTATGCAAGGGGGAGAAATTGATTACACATTGCACATATTCACAATTGTTTTTGGCACAATTCTTCTCAGGGGGAGAATTTCTATTTTTCATTTTATTTCTGTTTTACAAAGGGGGAAAATTGTTCTAAAAACTTTTCATGCCAATGTTTGGATTTTAAATGGTGTTGCCAATGCATTCATCAAGAGGGAGATTGTGAGACCTATGTGTGCTGAATATATTGGCTATGGCAATAAAAGCTTTGAATACTACCAAAACACCTTTATCATCAAGGTCTGATGTAAGGTCCGACTTGCTTTGGCTAGGTCTGACTTCTTTGTCTAGGTCCGACTTGCTTTGGTAAGCTCCGGTTCAAAGTCCGGTTAGCTTTGGCAAGGTTCAGAGCTTGATCGCAGTGGTTCTGCTTTTATCTTGCAATGATTCGAACTTACTTTACATTGATGGAAAGATTTCTTAGTATTCATTTGCTAAGTTTTTGGTGTGTTTTGGTGGTTACGGTTGATATCATTTTGCTAAGGTTTGCAACATGCTTATGTGAAGTGTTCACGTAATATATTGTAGTTTCGGAACTAACGAGAGTCAAGTCGAGGACGTGTGCTCAGAAGTATTGGTTGTTTGTTCATGTCCAGATGTTGCTTGAGTTCAAGACATGGCTGGTGATGAGATCCATTGAACTAGTCTTAGGGAGAAGATGAGGTTCAACAACAAGTTCGGGAGCAATTGTGGTTGAGTTGATTGGGGGGTCGCGCAACATGTTTGAATCGAGAACAATGCATATGAAGGTATCGTGGACGTCGTTGGAAGATGTTTGCATGTGTGCAAGGAGTGCATGGAAGTGGCTGCATGGTTCCGAGGCGTGATGAAGAGATGTGGACGTAAAAATTGGTCGGAAAGGTCCAACCGAATAGGTTATGGACTCAGGCTGCGGCTGAGTCAGGTTTGACTCAAATATGGAAAGATTTGAGTTGGTTATGATAGGATTTCGTGTGGGTCACGAATTTGGGTTGTTTAAGGAATGTGGGATACGTTCCTAATGTGTTTGAAGTCTTAAGATTGCTTCTATCTGTGTATAGAAGAGTCCTAAGCAGTTATAGAAAGTTTCGATTCGTGATTTGAGTAGGATTAGAGTCCTAGTTGAGATTGGGTTGTCCTAAGGGCTGGTTATATAAGCAAGGGAGGCAAGAGATCGTGGTGCACGACTTTGGGGGCTGTTCCTCTTGTGTTCTATTGAATAAAATTCTTAGTTGAAAGGAACTTTTGTGCCTTGTTCGTCCGACTTGTTCCAGACAAGTTTTTCTCATCGAGTTTTCTGCACAGCACAACCCTTCTTTGGTGGTTTTATCATAACTTGAGTTTTACAGATCTAATTGATATGATTATTTTTGGGTTGTCTTCACAACTTGATTATCTATCATCTTTCAAAATTTCACAGTCATTGGATTTGTGGTTTTTGTTCTACACGAGTTTTTTTGCAGTATCACAGATCTGTTTTTTACTCGGTAGAACAGATTGACCTTTGTTCGATCTTTTGATCGTAACTTGAGTTTCTCTTTATGGATTTGAGTTATTCTTGTTTTGTTGTATTAATAACTTGATTCTCTCTGATATC
This sequence comes from Tuctoria greenei, assembly GCA_036927565.1. NCBI lineage: Eukaryota > Viridiplantae > Streptophyta > Magnoliopsida > Poales > Poaceae > Tuctoria > Tuctoria greenei. The sequence goes on from JAYESD010000001.1 coordinate 119,275,028, forward strand.
TATCACATTTTTCACGGTAAAACACATTTAGATTAGTCTCACACAAGATTTCTTTAACAGATCGTTTTTCTGCCGAAGGGGTTGGGATTTAATTGTTTCTGCTGCGTAAGATTTTTTAATCTACCATTCACCCCCCCCTCTGGTAGATTTTCACGTGCCCTTCGATCCTACAAAACCCTACCTCTCCTCCCCTATATAAGCATCTTAATACTCCCACACCTCTCCAAACGTTGAGAAAACCCCCGCTGTCGTGTTCTTGACGTGTGCCGCCATCAAGAGAAGATCCAGCAGCAAGGAGGAGAAGAAGAAGAAGGATCAAGCAAGGTCGATCTTCATCAACTTTCAACATCGACATTCTTCATCACTTAATCGTCCTCAACACCTCACCATCAACCCTAAACGTCAAGATTCAACTGTTGCACCTAATTCTCGATCCTTGGATCTCTAAACTCACGGTGTGCCCTCTACATCCAATTTTCCACGTGAATTTGTCCCTTGATCTTTCTGTCGAGAAAAACCCTATTCCTGCAGTTCAGGAGAGGGCGGACTAGTCCGGCACTAATACTGGACCTTTTCGGCCTCTGAATCTATTATTGCTGAATTGAATCCAAATTGACTCAAATTAATTCAAAATTTATTCAAACTTGTTATAATCCATTTTAACTAGTTAGTAAATATTAATAGCAACTCACTAACAAGACCACACAATTGAACCAATCATGCATATCATGGCATATTGAGTAATATTTGATGAATATTTGATTGTAATGTTTGTTTCGAATGTTTGTTGCGCATAATAGAAGGTATTGCTGTAGAGAGTGTTTTTAAGGACCTATAGAACCAGGACTTCGAAGCTTTCGAACCAAACCAAGCTCAAGAGCAAGACAAGTGTCCTTGATCATTTTGATCCAGGTTTTAAATGTTTTGTTTGCAAAATTGCATCCTTGTGTCAAATGGATAGGGAACCCAATTATAGAAGTTTACTAGTTTTGTATGACATCATTGTCGCTTGAACACAATGTAGAGAGTCAGAAAGGGTATTTTACACTATTGCTTCGCTATCCTCAATTGGGTTTGGGAAACAATCATATTGCTTAATTATGAACTATTGAACACCTGAATGATGAAAATTGATAATAATGACCCTTTAGCAACATGGTACCTAGGGATCTAAGCAAGCTGGTTATGTGGAAAGGGTTAGACCGTTTTGGTGGTCTTGCTTGCTTTAAATCTAACGACCGGTTCGTGGAGCGACAACCCAGGTTTTACAGTGTCACCACAGGGCCAAATACGGGTGCGGCTTAGCTGACTAATTAGTGCGTTGCCAGTACTATTCGGACCAGTTGGAAAGCTCGGGGAAGGGGCAGTCGGCTGGGTTTGTAGTGACGGTGGGACTAGCCTAGGATCTGAAAGGCTCAAGAGGGGGCCCTTGGTTAGATGTGCTTAGTTTGAGACATCACCACCAGTGAAACCTCAGTGGGGTCTGAATATGCTAGTAATCACTTCGTAAAGACTATTTTGTGCTCTCTTGGCTACACACCTATGGAAGTGTGAGATGACATGATAGAGGTTCCATAGTCATCGAAAGGTGATGAAATCACGAACTTGTGGGTAAGGTGGTACAACCTCTGCATAGTGTTAAAAAAACTATCATGATAGGCGTGCTCCTGTTTATGATCGACCTAGACCCTCACATGATTAGAGTTATGGACCTTGAATCTGTATTGTTACAGCAATTGGGTTTGAAATATGGAAATGGTAATATTGAGTTGAATGGGCAGTTATGAGTTGAATATGGCATATTATTGATGGTTTTGGTTATTTATTTTGGCATTAGGTTATTGGATATGAAATTAATTATTTTTGGGTTTTTAAGGCGTGGACCTCACTTAATGATCATATATTATTGCATTTTCAACTATTTTGAATGTACTTTTATGCAACTAGCCATTTAATTATCATTCCTTGTGTTAAGCTACATGTGATACTTTCCCACATTTGCTGAGTATTACATGTGCTCACCCTTGCTATTCCTCCAACAAATTCAGTCGCAGGAAATAATGTGGAGTACCCGGAGGTCTTTCAGAAGTTCTAGGTGTGCGTGTTACCACCTTGGGGTGAGGCAACGAGCCCGAGGGTGGGGCCTTATGCTGTTTTCCCGTGCGGTCTTTTAAATTTGTCTTGATTACTCGAAGCGGTGCGCTCTTCTACTGCTGTGACCATGCGTCCCACTCTGGTTGAGGGGTCGTGGTGATGGGATGTTTGCTAGCTGTAACATTATTGCGACGGTTCCCGATGCGCCTGCACTCGCTTCTACTACTTTCACTTCCATCTTTATGGGAACCGCCGGGTTGCCTACTCTGGTGGGGAACTGCCTGGGCCAGCTTTTCTAACGAGGGACCTGGGCCCGCTCGTCATGGACGCCGTCTTACGAGCCGTTGATTTGGAGTCTTCTCAATTTTGCACGGTGCGCCCAAACGCCACTAGGGTGCTTTAAAAAGGTACCATTGTGGGCAATGGAATTTCCTTTCTTCTGCACGTCCCAAGCATTCGAGCCTTTGACTCCCTCCTTGTGTGTCTGCCCATTCTTGAGGTTCTCAACCACCTGCTCCAATGGACTCAGCTCTGCCTTCTTCCCGGATGGAGGATGTCTCACCCGTGAGGCGGCTTTTTGGCTGCGAGGACAAGGAACGACGGGATCTGATCCGTCCTGGCTCCTTGCCACTAAAGTTGGGGGAGAAGGAGATCGTCTTCTTCCAGGCATACTCATAATCTGCATTCTTCCCTCTTGTTTCCTCCTTCTTGGTGAAACTCCTGGAAGTCCTTGGGCTCTAGCTCCATCATCTATCGTCGAACTCTCTGGTGGTGGTGGTGGTGTTCTCGCATTTCTACGAGATGTTCGCCGAGGTGTGCCCATGCGTGCCAGTGTTCTGACAGTTCTTCGTACTGAGGAAGACCGGGAAGAAGAGCAAAGCCAACTTCCTAGGCGACTTCTGCTTCCAGCATCGGGCCAACAACCCCTTTAAGTACATTACTCCGCTCTCCCCAATGAAGTGGCCCGGCTGGAGGAGCGACTGGGTGGTCGTACAAGTCAATGCCCACGATCGCATGGTCTTGCCCACCGGCTGGCTGGCGATTAGGAAGGTGGCCTGGGAGGAATGCCAGGAGCTTGAGGTGGCGTACAAGACGGTGATGGAGAGGACCCGATTCCTGGTGGACCACGGGCTGTCAGAGTTGTCGGTGATGGCCGACTTCGTTCGCCGCCGTCTGGCCCATCTCAAGCACCGTTGCCGCCCAACATGTCTTTACTTCGGGCTCCAAGATGGTACCAGGTTGCTGAGGGGTCGCAAAATGGAGACGACCCTACAGGAGGTGTTTGAAGCAATGTCCAAGGCGTGTGACGACCTGCTGTCGGGCGATGTCTTAAACCTTTTGCACGCTTGCCCACCGCTTCACACGGATCGAGACCTTCGGATGAAGGTTCTGAAGGAGATGCCCAACTTGGACGCGATTGTTCTGCGTCGCGGTAGGTTGGCGATGAGAGCCAGGGCGTGGCCATCGTCGACTCCTCGGAGGAGTCCGCACCTTCTTCAGGCTCTGAAGCCTCTGTGGCGGAGGAGGTGCCTGCTGCTGGGTGGAAAGGCAAGGCATTGGTTCCTGACGTAGGTAAGGGGAAGGCACCGGTACCCAATGTAGGCAAAGGGAAGGCCTTCGCTCCAAGTCAGTGTCCACTGGCGCACCCCTCTTCAGTACCTGGCGTCAGCGGTTCTTCAGGGGGAGGTTCGGTTCGTCAAGCAGCGGCTCCACTGTAGTCAGTGGTCAGTATGTCATCCAGCATCCCCGTCGCTTGCGCTTTCCAGGGTGCCATAGGGGACTCCGGCAGCATCACAACTACGGAGCCTCAGGCAAAGAGGCCTCGAGCCGACATAGTTGGCAGCTCGGGAGGTGGCTCTATCAGGGTTGGTGGAAGCACACCAACGCAGTGCGGCAGTACTACTGGTGGTTTTGGCGGAGTCCCTGCCGAGATGGCATCGCCTGTTATGCCATCGCGAGGGCCTGCGGCTTCGGGGTCACCAAAAGTGGAGGCTCACTGGAGCTTCCGAGGACGTCAGTAAGGCATTCTTGCCAACACTTGCTCTTCTGTCTCGCCTGCCTATGTTGTTTGGTCAGGGCTTGATATTGATTTGCAGGGTTACATCAGCTGTGTTGAGGCACCTACCGTCGAGGGTAGTGCCTGGAAGTGCTTTGAAGGTGGCCGAGGATGCTACGGTTCTGCTAGTAAGGCAGCCTGCCGAGCTTGTTCATGGGAGTGCTGCTCCAGCGACTGTGCCCAACATGGGTAGTGAAGCATCTTCGGTTGCATCTCTAGCTGTTGCGCCAGAGGTACCTCCGGCTGTCGTCGCAGAGGCACCTCCATCCGTCGCGGCAGAGGCCACGTCGGAGCCGACTCTGGGGGCTAAGGGTCTGACCTCCATGGCCACTGATTTGGCGGGCGGCTCTCTGGGTGCTGGTGGCCCTGCTGTGTCAGGTGGCACTGCAACTCCTACTCAGATTCCGAGGGCAAGATCTCCAGTGCTGGTGGCCTCGCCATCACCGCTATGAGAGGAAGGGGTCCCCGATATGATCACCGGACGGCATTCCCTGACTTCAGTGCAACCGGAGCGGTTTTCCGACATCATGGACTTGACGCAATCCAGCATCCTTCAGGTGCAATCCAACCTCCGTCGGGCGCAAGAGGCTCTTGTCGCGGAGTGGGAGAAGTTGCGTGCCGACGGCGAGGGCCTCCGAGGCTCGGAGGGTCTCTTGAGCTCCATGATCGCTGAGGCAAAGCCAAAGTAGCAGAAGGAGAGCAAGGAACCGGAGGTGAGGCACCGCTTGGTGAGGGCCTCAGACACATTGACCCTGAAGATTCTGGCTGATGCCTAGGCAGCCAACGACGTTGATAATGCCCGCCTGCATGCTAGAAGGCGCAAGAGGCCCTGAGTCATCAGGAAGTCGATGTTGCCTAGAGGGAGGCTGCTATAACCGAACAAGAGGTGGCAGTGCAGGCGATGATGGCCCAGGCTGAGGCCGACTAGGACAAACTGCAGTCCCGCCTCGGAGACCTTGAGCTTCGGTAGAGTAATTTGGCGCGGGACTGGGCGCAGCACCTAGCTGAGCGTCAGGAACTCCTCCTGCACGATATTGACGTTCAAGCCCAGGAGCAGGCATCATAGCGCCGCGGTTGGGAGCTTGATCTGCGGGAGCGTCAGCTGGCTCAGTGTCTGGAAGCCGAGGGTAGGACGGCAGCGGAGACGGTAGCATCCCATGTCTTGGTGTGCTACCGGAGCCGCCACCCTGATGTGCCACTGGATCTAGTTTCTGAAGGCCCTGTTGAGGAACACGAGGCGACAGCAGCGGCGGAGGTTAAGGCTGTTCGGTCGAGGCTGAGGCTGGTAGCTTGTTTTTTGTATTCGGGGTTCACTCTCCCTTGTAAAGAGTTCCTTAATGAATTCGAACTCGTGTTTGGCTTCTTGCATTGTCTCTTTGCTTTTCAACTGTTGCTCTAAGTCCTTAGCTACATAGGGATTTGTAGAACCTTTGATGAGCTTGCTGGCTTCTCAGGACCAGCAATTTGCACAGTTGACGTGGTCATAGTGTCTTCCATTGATTTTCTGCATGTGGTCCCCTTAGCGGCCCCTTGGTAGATGTGGTTAGTTGGCCGAGCACATGTACCAATTGATCGCATAATTTCTTTAATTGGCCCCGTGGGAGATGCTCCGGCGTCGTCCACTATCTTCATGTAGACATCGATGTCTGGCCCCTTTGGCGGTGCCGGAGCTGGATGCTCCAGCGTCGTCCACCATCTTCGTGTATACGTCTACGGCAGGCCCCTTGTAAGGTGCCGAAGCTTGATGCTCCAGCGTCGTCCACCATCTTCGTCTAGACGTCGACGACAGACCCCTTGGGAAGTGTCAGAGCTGGATGCTCCAGCGTCGTCCACCATCGTCGTAGAGACGTTGACGACAAGCCCCTTGGGTATTGCCGGAGCTGGATGCTCCGTCGTCGTCCACCATCATCATAGAGACGTCGACTGTAGGCCCCTGGTTTACAGGCCATCGCGAGGCAACCTTGTTGGCAAGAAGAGCGGGGCACGAGAGTTTACTCACTTATCCGCACTTGGTGCTGTCGTTGACGTTCTGGGATATCGACGGCAGGCCCCTTCTGAGGTGTCGGAGCTAGATGCTCCAGCATCATCCACTATCCTTGTGTAGATGTCGATGGCAGGCCTCTTGGAGGAGGTGGAGCTAGATGCTCCGGCGTCATCCACCATCATCGCTGGGATGTCGTTGGCAGGCCCCTTGTGAGGTGCTAGAGCTGGATGCTCCGGCGTCGTCCACCATCTTCGTGTACATGTTGACGGCAGGCCCCTTGGGAGGTACCGGAGCTGGATGATTCGGTGTCGTCCACCATTGTCATAGAGACGTCGATTGCAGGCCCCTGGTTTACAGGCCATCGCAAGGGAACCTTGTTAGAAACAAGAGCGGGGCAGGAGAGTTTACCCACTTATCCGCGCTTGGTGCTGTCGTTGATGTTCTTGGACGTCGACGGCATGCCCCTTTTGAGGTGCCGGAGCTGAATGCTCTGGTGTCATCCACCATCTTCGTGTAGATGTTGACGTCAGGCCCCTTGAGAGGTGCTGGAGATGGATGCTCTGGCATCGTCCACCATCTTTGTGTAGACATCGACGGAAGGCCCCTTGGGAGGTGCCGGAGCTGGATGCTATGGCATCGTCCACCATCGTCGTAGAGACATAGACGGCAGACCCCTGGTTTACAGGCCATTGCAAGGGAACCTTGTTAGCAACAAGAGCGGGGCGCGAGAGTTTACTCACATATCCACACTTGGTGTTGTAGTTGACGTTTTGGGACGTTGACGACAGGCCCCTTGTGAGGTGATGGAGCTTGATGCTCCGGCATCGTCCACCATCTTTGTGTAGATGTCGATGGCAGGCCCCTTGGGAGGTGCTAAAGTTGGATGCTCCGGCATCATCCACCATCGTTGTAGAGATGTCGACCGCAGGCCCCTGGTTTACTGGCCATTGCAAGGGAACATTGTTAGCAACAAGAGTTGGGCAAGAGAGTTTACTCACTTATCCATGCTTGGTACTATTGTTGACGTTCTGGGACATCAACGGCAGGCCCCTTGTGAGGTGCAGGAGTTGGATGCTCTGGCGTCGTCCACCATCTTCGTGTAGACGTCGACGGCAGGCCCCTTGGGAGGTGCTAGAGCTGGATGCTCTGGCATCGTCCACCATCGTCATAGAGACGTCGACAGCAGGCCCCTTGGGTGGTGCCAGGGCTGGACGCTCCGTTCGTTTGTCCTGCATATGGGAAGAGGGGGGCTAGCCTTGTTCGTCGATTATACATGTTCCTCTCCTTAGCTCTACCATGTGTTACAGTCATGGACTGACGCACAGAGATTGGGTAATTCGATGCATCAGTGCTCTAGGGTCTGGCTCCTGCTGTCCTTAGGGTGTGAGCTCTCTGGTTCCATTACTCAGCTATACCGCTGGGAGGCAGGGTGTGTTTGCTTAGGGTGTAGGACCAAGCTAAGCAAATTGCACCCCTAGGCCTCCTGCTCGGCATGGACCTTTCCTAGGGAACCTTTTGGCGCCACAGGTCCCTAATGATGAGAGCAGCCGGGAGAACCTTTCACACAGTGCAGGTACCTGAAGTTGGCCCGCCTGTAGCTGGATTCTATGACTTGAGCTAGGACGAGTTACAAAGTATGTGACGGTGAATATGAAGGTAACACATGGTAAACGAGGTTATCATGGCATGATCATAAAATAATTGCATAAATAAATGAACAAACTTTTTTAGAAGCCTTTAAGTAAAACAGTGAATTCCTGATTGGAGTTTGTAGGAGGAGACAGGCTTTTACAAAAGAGGGCAACGGCTTGCCCCCGTATGATGAGGGAGGCTGGGTGCACAGGCTTAGGGTTTGGAACCAAGCTAAGTTCACTGCGCACTCTCGACTTGACCCTCCCGACACCCGGTTGTCCTTAGTACTGCTCCTAAGCCCTACAAATCTTATACACTGTTCTACTAGGCCTAGTATTTACAATAGGGGCGCTCAAAGCTCCATGGGTAGCTGCAATGGTTGGTGGGCAACCTTGTTGTCAACAGCTACTTAGAGTGGTGATCAACGAGTTATTCCTATTTCCCACCTTGACCGCCCGTCTTGCGAGTGGTCCGAGCAGGGTCGGCGCTGGTCTTTGTAGCTTTGACGGAGGTGTCGGTGCTGCCGGGGGGCTGCAGCTGAGGCGCGGTGGGTGCTCTGCACTGACGCGAGCTTGGTGGAGGTTGACTCGATCTAGTGCTGCCCGGGACAGGTGCTGGGTCTACTGTGAGTGCTTGGGGCTGCTCCAAGGCTAACACTATAGCGGTGTGATCTCCCCGGATCCTGAGGACGCCAGAGGGGGTTGGCATCTTCAGGACGAGGTAGCCGTAGTGGGCTACAGCCATGAACTAGTAGAGAGCAGGCCTACCGATGATGGCGTTAAAGGGGAGGCTGACATCGGTGACGTCGAAGAGGATGCTCTCCATCCTATAGTTGTCAGGTGTCCCAAAGGTCACCCGTAGGTGCATGTTTCCGTACGGGATGATGCTCCCAAGTCCCACCCACGAGAATGGGCTCGAGGGGGCAAGATTGGACACCGGGATCCGCAGCTGCTTGAATGCTGCCCGGCTGAGGAGGTTGAGGCCGGCCCCGCCATCTATCAAGACGTAGTGGAGCTCAACATTGGCTATGGTGGGGGCGACTAGGAGAGGTACTACACCTTCCCCGACCATGTTCTTGGGGCAGTCAGAGGTGTCGAAGATGATCGGTGTCTCCTTCCAGCGGTAGTGCTGCGTGGGAGTGGGTACGGGGGCTATCGAAGCCACGCACGACGAAGGGTCTTGATCGCGTTCTAGGACGTGACATCCCAATACCGTCCGAAGATGACGTAGAGGGTCTTGTGATGCTCGTTGTCGCTGCTCGCGTCATAGTCCTCATCTTGGTGGACCACATTGATGGCCCACTCTTGCTTCTGGTACTCCAGCTCCTCGTCATTGTGGACCATTGTTTCGACCTTCTGCTTGCCCTCCCATTGGCGGAAGGGGGCACCGTCCGGGCGCTATTGTGCCCGTTCTTGATAGCATTCGGTGCACCTTTTTATCTCCCGGCACTCGCTCACGGTGTGTTCATGAGTCTTGTGCACTAGGCAGGGCTCAACGTCTTTGTCAGCGGCTGGTGGGTGACGAGGACGTTTCTCTAGGTGTGGCAGCTTAACTCCTCCGGTTGCGGCTGCTGTCGCCACGGGGGATCCATGCAGCGGCTAGTTCTGGCTGCCACCCCAGTTCTTGTTCTCCTTTTTGCCGCTACCAGGGGTAGCGGCTCCTTCTCCGGTCTGGCCAGCCCCGCTCGCTCCGGGGGCAGGCTAAGAGTGCCAGTCGTGGCCTTCTGCCGCTCTGGCACATCGATCGACGATGGAGAAGAGCTCGGAGACGTCTTGCACGTTGTGCGTGGCTAGTTTCTCAAGCATCTTGCGGTCACGCACTCCCTGGCGAAATGCCACTATGACAGAGGCATTTGGGATGTTGGGAATGGAGTTGCGTACTTGGGAGAAATGCTGGATGAATGACCACGGCGTCTCCTTGGGTTAGTGTTGCACGGCATGGAGGTCGAGCTCGGTGCCGGGGCGCATGTAGGAGCTGCCGAAATTCGTCGTGAACTACCGGCACAGCTCATCCCAAGAGGTTATAGACCCCTCGGGAAGGTTCATCAGCCATGAGCGGGCTGACCCAGTTAGGGCAACTAGGAAGTAGTTCGCCAGGATGGTCTCGTCCGCTCTTATGGCAAGGAGCGTCGTGGTGTAGATCTACAGTAACTCCACTGGATTGATGCTCCCGTCGAACCTCTTCGGGATATGTGGCCAGAATTTGCGCGACCACATCACGAAGCAGAGGTGCGGAGCCAACGCCACGTAGCCTCCGACGAGCTTTGTCGAAGAGGCAGATGGGACAGCATACCCCAAGGGGGTTTGCTGCCCGACGTGCGGCACTTGCTAGACCTGCGGTTGTGGCACCGGTTGTGCCATGTGTTGCTGCAATGATACTGGCTGTGCCAAGTACTGCTGCTGCACATCCTGCTACACCGAGTACTGCAGGGGAGTTGTCAAGCCAACATACTCCTAGTCAGGTGGCAGAGGGTTTACCTGCGGCTCACCTGGGACAGAGGACACATTGGGAACAGGGCATTGAGATCCATATTTGTAGTTGAGGTTGCGTCGCCTCTCTCGCTGCCGCTCGATGATGACACAACCGTCAATGTGAGATTGACGCCGATCAAGCTCAGCCCTGAGGTCCTCCGTGGGGAGCTGTCCAATGCTTGTTGGCTTGGAGGAGCGGGAGTTGGCGGAGTGACGATCGATGGACGGCGTGCGTGACAATGACACGAGGTGCCTTCCCCTATTGGGGGAGTTGATGGCTGTGACGATGAGGTGGTCAATGTCTTGGACCACTGCTGAGCCGCCCCCTCAGAGGCGTTCAGCGACGGTGGGTAGTGGAGGAGAGCTATGGCCGCTGCCTAAGCGCTCTCCGGGATCGCTATTGTGGGTGCTAGTGGAGTCGATTGGGCTGTGAAGTGTCCCAACGTGCCATTTTTGCCAGTTGTACCTACATAGGGTCGAGATGGACCAAAGGGCGCCGCTCGAGCGAAGGATCTGGTCACAAGACAACGGCCGCGAAAACCACCTTCCAAGGGCCTGATGAACACCATGTTGGTGAAAGTGCTACCACGTTTTTGAGGGAAAAAGCCCCTACCTGGTGCGCCAAATGTCGAAGGGTCAATGCGATACTTCCCCCGGATCTGCTAAGGAGCAGCCCGCAGAGGTTCTTGTTTGTCGGGGCTTAGGCCTCAAACTAGTGTTCTAGCAGAAGAGTTTGAGACAGTTGTTTTTACGTGGTTCCGGCCGCTAGGAGCGTAACACCCTACTCCACAGTGGATTGTATTGCTTTGTGAGTGCGTATGCGTATGTGTGTGTCTTGGGGATTCTGAGTCTGGTCCTTGTATCGATGGCGGTCTAGGCCTTTTACAGTCAAGGTCGGTCGCTTTACAAGTGGGGTTCCAGGACCCAATAGGTGGCCCCGGGGTGATCTTATCCCAAAAGATCTAAGGCTTCTTCTGCAAGCTTGCTCGGACCGCGGACTTGAGGACTAGCCATCTTGCCGCCCAAGTCGTTAGTAGCCTGTAACACCCCATCCACTACGGGCCTCGCGGTCGTTGCTCCTGGCAGCTCTATAGGATCAAAGACTAGCCCCACAAACCAACACTAGTCTTTTCTGCGCACTTTGTCCTCACTCGTGCGCACCCGGGAAAAATTCCCAGTCGGTCACCCATCCACAAATTGTTCCAGGCCAAGCACGCTTAACCTCAGAGTTCTTTGTAGGTGAGCTTCTGGAAAAGAAGGTATACCCTGGTGGTATGAGTATTCTATCAATCGTATTAAGCCTTGAGCCATAATGTCACAATCCACCCCCCTTAGAAGACCGACATCCTCGTCGGTCAACTGCCAAGCCAGGAACGTCCCCTCTTGGCCACGTCCATACGTTCAGTACTGGCATACGTACCATACCCTGTCCCTCCTAGAGGACCCACGTGTCATGCGTACATACCCACGTCTCTGACCCGTATGCACCCGTGAATCCGCGAGGGTCGGCTCTGATACCATTCTGTAACACCCCATCCACTACGGGCCTGGCGGTCGTTACTCCTGGCAGCTCTATAGGATCACAGACTAGCCCCACAAACCAACACTAGTCTTTTCTGCGCACTTTGTCCTCACTCGTGCGCACCCGGGAAAACTTCCCGGTCAGTCACCCATCCACAAATTGTTCCAGGCCAAGAACACTTAACCTCGGAGTTCTTTGCAGGTGAGCTTCCGGAAAAGAAGGTATACCTTGGTGGTATGAGTATTCTATCAATCCTATTAAGCCTTGAGCCAGAATGTCACATAGCCCACGTGCCGTTGCTGATATTGGCAGAGAATGTCCCATCCAACTGTATCTGGCGCTGTAAGCTACCCACTTGGCGGAGTTGGATAGGCTTGCAGCGCCTTCACTGTGATGCGATTAGTCGTAGCGGTATCTAACATTAGGTGTGCGCCATGCCATGCGTCTGGGGAAGCCGTGTATCTTCAAGGCTTGATGGAGACAAGGCGCACCGCCCTCTTGACTCTCCTACTATGCGCTCAAGGCAAGTGGACTAACCATGTGGCCATTGGGGAGCTCTCCGCCATTGTGGAGGCCACGCCCGTCTTGTGGGCCACATGGCAGCTTGGGAGCTCACCTCCGTGGGGTAGGCTAGGTCTCGACTTCATGGGCCACGTGGCAGCTTGGGAGCTCACCTTCGTGGGGGAGGCCACATCTCGACTTTGTGGGCCACGTGGCAGCTTGGGAGCTCATGCCTGCGGAGGAGGTCGGGTCCCGTCCTGCTGGACACGTGGCTGGCTGGGAGCTTGTTGTCATGGTGGAGCTGAGCTCTCACCTTTTGGATGTCTCGTGGGCACCCCAGACTTCCCATATGAGGCTGGCGGGTCCAGATTTCTTTAATCACATGGCGCCCTCGTACCTTGTCTCTGTTGGGAGGTGAGGCACCTTGGCGGCTCTAGTTTGTGCGCGAGTGTAACCGGTTTGCTGGGCACCAACAGTGTCTTTAGTGTTTAGTGTTTTCTGCTACAGTCTTTTAGAGCTTGTTTTCAAGACTATTTTGTTTGTAATAAGGTACTATTATCAGTGTTATTATTCGAGACATGGTTATAATTTGGCTATCATTTATGAATCACTTGTGTATGTGTGTTAAACATCTTGGGCACACATATGCATCACATTTGGCTCATTTTCTGGAACCGGGTGTCACACAATGGTATCAGAGCGAGGTTTGATCGTAGAACCAAAGTCTGAGTAGAATGGACACAACAAATCACTTAGGACTTCTTCCCTATTCAAAATTTGTCTGTTTTGCATTATTTTGCCTTCCACTAGCTATATAATGTGGGATAAATTTGTGTGTTTTCTGCTGCTGCAGTTTTTGCTACTTTTCCATATTTTTGAGCAAATGCACATCCTCTTATTTTAATTTATGGCTGCTGCAATTTTAGAACTGATATTTACATTTTCCTTCAATATTCTCATGTTTTCTTATAGACAGCTCACACCAAAATGACAGCCCGCAAGAGAGCTCGTTTGCCACCCCTTGGAAGCAAGCTTAGTCCTCGTGAGGAGCCGTGAATGGAACCAGCCCAGGAAGAGGAAGAAGTGAGTTGTCCTGCAAAAAAAGTTGAGCATGAACACTCCAATGCAACGGAAGAAGATCCTGAGGAGGAGAAATCCTATGATGATGATGAGGAGAAAGATCCTGATGGGATGGAACTCTATGATGATGATGAGGAGGAAGACCCCAAGGAGGTGGAATTCCATGGTAGTAATGAGGAGGAAGGTGATACACATAAGGAGGGTGAAGACGAGGCACGTGATGAGGAGGAACCTCATGAAGAGGAACCACAAGAGGATGAACTTGTTGCACGAGAAGAGGTACCCAAAGCCCAAAGGAATGCATTGCAGCCTAGTGAAGCCATAAAGGGGGATAAATGCTCAGTTTTCCATTACGCCCAAGAATTCCGTTTCGACGGCACTGATGAAGAATTTGCAGCTAAGCAATTTAAAGTGTTCCTTGCTTTATCCAAAATGTAGCCAGAATACTATGTTAAGAGGATTCCTCACCATGGGCGTGAAGAATGGAGGGCTCAAGTTACTATTCTTGCCAAATATGAGGTGATCACCTGATACTTTGCGTCCACATGGAGATCCACCAGGGAGCAATTTATTGAAGATGTTGTTTGGGAAGCACTCAATAAATTGTTCCACATCTATCTAGAGCATATTGGAGGTACTAGTTTTGCTCTGCACCCGCATCGCAGCAGTGGAACAAGGGAAATCTTAAGACCACAAGAAGGAGCTCAAACTAGTTCTCATGCCATTGACAGATCTCAAGAAAATATTGGTGAACATGGGAAATCACTATGCTGATGCCATGGAAGAGATCCGCTACTTCCATAAGAAATTGTTCATCATGGAAAAGCAAGAGGAAGTCCGTACCACCGAGGAGGTCAACGGTGAAACAACCTCTCCAGCACCTACATGGACGGCCAACTCACCTTGGCGTGCGTCCATGTATGCCTCATCGTCGCCGTCGCCTTCGCCGCCTCACAGCTAGGATAGCCACGGCTCCCACAATTAAGTCTCGGTCTTCGGTCTAGATGTTAGAAAAGCGTTTATATTGCTTTAGTTATACTTGGTATGGTGTGCCAAAAACTTTCATGGTGTGTGCTTGTGCGCTTGGTGCGAGTTGTGGGACACTTAGCATTTTGTCCACATCTGCATGTAGTTGAGGGTTGTGGGATGCTTGTCCACATCCTCCAATAGGGTTTTTAGTATTACTAAGAGAGTTGTTTATTTACATATACCTTGATACATATAGTTGGGGCGTTTATTTTCGAATTCTAAATTATTCCATCTCTACTATTCTTTCACCAACAGATGTCGAGGATTCATAACCAAAGGAATGACAATGGGGAGGATGAGAACAACGAGGTTCCCGAGAATGTCAACCATGGACCGGAAGCTAGGAACATGGAGTGCCTCATAGCCATGCAAAACCAGCTCATGCACACCATGATGCAAACCTTGGAACAGCTGCAAGCTAACAACAACTAGCCCCGCATGCCTCCACCACCACCACCACCACCACCACCCAACAACCATTTAGGAGAGTTCATGAGGACCATGCCGCCTACATTTGCTCAAGCCACAAACCCTATGGAAGTAGATGATTGGCTGAAGTCTATGGAGAAGAAACTTGCTATCGTCTAGTGCAGTGATAGGGAGAAGGTTCACGTTGCATGACACCAGTTGGTTGGAGCTGCTGCAAATTTGTCGGGAGCCCTTTGCAATGCCCATGAAAATTAAGAGGGAATCACTTGGGATAAAGTTAAAGAGATGTTTTTTTCTCACTATGTACCTGAGGGAGTCATGATACTGAGAAGACAAGAATTTGAAAACCTCAGGCAAGGAAGTATGATTGTGAGTGAGTATCTCAACAAGTTCACTCAACTGTCTAGGTGTGCTCCAGAGGACATAAGTACTAACAGCAAGAAACAATACTTGTTCATGAGGGGTCTCAACAATGAAATTCAAGTCCAGTTTCTCAACACTAAGTATGCCAATTTTCATAAGCTTGTTGACAAGGCCATTGTGGTTGAGAACAAGGATCGTGAGATGGAACAAGACAACAAGAGGAAATGTCATATCATAGACAGCCACAGGGAAGCAATACCCGCCCCCGCTATGCACCGCGTGCTGCACCATATTACGACCCTAGAAACCCGTCTGCTATTGCATACCGCCCTACTTATCAAACGTGACCGCAACAGCCAACGCTGCAACGCCCACCCATGCAAGCACCTCACTTACCTATGCAGCCTGCGCCGTGTCCAAATATGACTGCCTATGCCCAGAATCAGCCTCGCTCTAATTTCTCTGGCGCCACTGGTGCAAAGACTTGCTTTAGTTGTGATCAAGTGGGAAATTTTGCAAATCGTTGCCCAAAATCAGGTCAAGGTCAGATGAACAATGCTCCAATGCAGAATCCTAGGCCCAATGGAGGAGCAACTAATGTCAATCGAAGACCACAGAAATTCGCTCGTGGCAAGGTGAACCATGTATATGCAGAAGAGGCTCAACAAGCAAAAGATTTTGTGATTGGTATTTTTCTCGCAAACTCCAACCCCGCTACTATATTATTTGATTCTAGAGCATCCCATTCATTCATCTTATCGAAGTATGTTGCAAAGCATAGCATGTCTATATCATACCTGGAGTATACTTTGTTGGTTAAATTTCTTGGAGTGGAGATAAGGACGAATATAATTGTAGGATTGAAGAGCACATGTAAAGCTACCAGAGGGGGTGAATGGTACATTAAAATTTTTTCAGCGGAAGCAATGATTACACCACTCGGCACAAAACTGATCTGTTAAAGAAACCGTGTGTGCGACTAATCTAAATGTTTTCATCTGTGACAAAACTAGTATAGGTTGTAGAGAATCAAGTCACAAAGACGTCACAACAAGAATCACGAAAATCCGTCGAGAGGAACTCAAGTTACGATTAAAAGTTCGAACAAAGGTCAATCTGTCTTACCTAAGAAAACAGTTTTGGAATACTGCAAAGAAACTCCTGTAGATCCAAAACCACAAATCCAATGACCGTGAAAATTCCACAGAAGATATAAAATCAAGTTGTGAAGACAACCCAAGAAGAATCAAGTCAATCGGATTTGTAAAACTCGAGTTATGATAAAACCACTGAAGTAAGGTAGTGCTTTGCAGAAACTCGACGAGAATGACTTGAAGAAAACAAGTTGGACGAACAAGCCACAAAAGTTCCTTCAAACTATGAATTTTATTGATCAAAACACAATAGGAACAGCCCCAAAGTTGTGCACCATGAGCTCTGGCCTCCCTTGCTTATATAACCAGCCCTTTGGCCAACCCAATCCTAGCTAGGACTCTAATCCTACTCAATTCACGAATCAAAACTTTTCATAACTGCTCAAAGCTCTTCTATACGCAGATAGAAGCAATCTTAAGACTTCTAAACACCTTAGAAACGTATACCACATTCATAAGACAACCCAAATTCGTGACTCACACGAAATCCTATCATAACCGACTCAAAACTTTCCATATTTGAGTCAAACATGACTCAGCCATAGCCTGAGTCCATAACCTAGTCGGTTGGACCTTTCCTACCGATTTTTTACGTTCACATCTCTTCACCATGCCTTAGAACCATGTAGCCAGGTCCATGCACTCCTTGCACATGTGCAAATATCTTCCAACGACGTACGTGATACCTTCATATGCATTGTTCTTGATTCAAACATGCTGCACAACCTCTAGATCAACTCAACCACAATTCCTTCTGAACATGGTTGTTGAACCTCATCTTCTCCCCAAGACTAGTTCAATGGATCCCGTCACCCACCATGTATTGAACTCAAGCAACACCTACACATGAATAAACAACCAATACTTTCGAGCACAAGTCCTTGACTTGACTCGTGTTAGTTCTGATAACCACAACACCTTACGGGAGCACCTCACATAAGTATGTTGCAAACACAGCAAAAACATATCAACCATAACCACCAAAACACACCAAAAACTTAGTAAAATAAAACTAAGTAAACTTTCCATAATCCAAAAACAAGCTCGAATGAATTCAAAGTAAAAGCAGAACCAATGCAATCAAGTTCTGTATCTTGCCAAAGCTAATCGGACCTTGAACCGGAGCTTACCAAAGCTAGCAAGACCTAGCACCGGAACTTACCAAAGATAGCCGGACCTAGTGCCGGTTCTTACCAAAGCTAGTCGGACATAGCACCGAAGCTAACCAAAGCTAGTCAGACCTAGCACCGCAGCTAACCAAAGCTAGTCGGACCTAGCGTCGGACCTTACATGAGCTCTGACCTAAACTGGGACCTTGTTAAAACGGTGTTTTGGTAGTACTCAAAACTTTTATTGTCAAAGCCAATGTATTCAACACACATAAGTTTCACAATCTCCCCCTTGATGAATGCATTGGCAACACCATTTAAAATCTGAAGGTTGGCTTATTCACATGAAAAGTTTTGAAAACAATTTCTCCCCCTTTTTGAAAATCAAATGAAATAGAAATAAATTTCTCCCCCAATACAAACTTCTCCCCCTTTGACAATGTATTCAGCAAGGTACAAAAGAGAAATTTAAATATTTTATGAGCACATTATAACATATACATATAAAACAAAGCTCATCCGAGTCATACTATCAAGTAACTTACACTATCACAACAATGAGATACATAAAGTAGTGTAAGCGATGCTAGAGATCAAATGTAATTTTTAATTTTAGCATAACTATTTCAAAACCTGAAAGCATGGCACTTATTGCATTTTATTATTTTTCATAGCACAAATTTAGATCATATGATATTTGCATGAGATTATATTCGCATCTGCCTTATTCTAACCAACCAAGCCAAGGCTATGTCATTTGACAATCAGAAGCTTAAGTACATGGTTTTAGTCATACACAACTTCTTCAAAGTTCATTTCTAAGTGCAATGATAAGCCATCTCAAAAGAAGAAGTGCGATGCATGCATATTCTCTTGATCTTTTCTCAATTCATATTTGTTCATAAAACTCAACACATGAGTTGATTACTTGATTAATTCATGATGATTAAAAGCAATTGTGATCATGTAACAAGTTCAAAACAACAAGAAAGTTCGATCATGACCAGATTTAGTGTAAGTAATTATTCCAATTACTATTCATGAAAAGAACTACAAAATGTATAACATGAGTACTATAGTAAGAACTTTCAGCATGTAAAAGGAATCACAAAGTCATATATGTATGAAATACTATGCTCATATTATTTTAAATTTAGATTCACACATAAACTTCTCATGTTTCAAAAGTCCTCCTCAATTTCAGCCATGAAGATGCATAACCCCTATTTCACTACGAATGTAACAAAAACGAGTGAAATCCAAAGGTTTTGTGAAAATATCAGCCAATTGTTGTTCGGTATCTATATGGTGAAGCAAAATGTTTCCTTTTTCAACATTATCACGGAGAAAGTGATACCTAATGTCAATGTGCTTTGTTCTCGAATGTTGCACGGGATTTTCAGCAATGCAAATGACACTAGTGTTATCACAAAATAGTGGAACACTATCTAGATCAACCCCATAGTCCTTAAGTGTTTGAACAATCCAAAGAATTTGTGAGCAAGCTCTAGCAGTAGCTACATATTCAGATTTGGCTATGGATTGTGCAACTGAGTTTTGTTTTCTAGAGGACCAAGCAACAAGAGAATTACCAAGAAAATGACAAGCACCCGAAGTACTTTTCCTATCAATCCTACAACCACAAAAATCAGCATCCGAAAAGGCTTTCAAAGTAACAGCTGAGGAAGAAGGAAGAAAAACGCCAAATTATTGAGTTCCATGTAAGTACCTGAGAATTCTTTTGATGGATTGACGAGACGATGTGAAGCACGTGGGGAAGCTTGAAATCGTGCACAAAGACATACGTTGAATTGTATGTCCGTTCCTGATGCCGTGAGGTACAAAAGTGATCCGATCATTCTTTTATATTCTTTTTGATCCACGGGTTCACCATGTTCATCGAGTCCAAGTGTCGTTGCTGTACCCATTGGTGTCCGAAGAGGATTGCTTTTGTCCATGTTGAAGCGATTGAAAAGGTCCTTTGTAGACTTCTTTTGATGCACAAAGGTACCTTCCTCGTTTGCTTGATTTGTAGCCCCAAAAAGTAAGTGAGTTCACCCATCATCCTCATTTCAAATTCTAAACTCATCATTGCTAAAAACTTGGACACAAGATCATGAGAATCACAACCAAAGATAATAGCATCCACATACACTTGAACGAATAATGAGTCATTGCCATGCTTAAGCACAAAAAGAGTTTTATCAACCTTGCCCATGGTAAACCCCTTTTCAAGTAAGAATGTTTTTAACCTATCATACAATGCTGTAGGAGCTTGTTTTAGACCATACGGGGCTTTAGTCAATTTGAAAACATGATTATGAAAATCGAGATTTTTCAAAACCAGGTGGTTGCTTAACATAAACCTCCTCATCTATGTAGCCATTAAGAAAAGAACTTGTTACATCCATTTGATATAACTTGAAACCTTTAGATGCAGCAAAAGCTAACAAAATTCTTATGGCTTCTAATCTAACAATAGGAGCAAAAGTTTCATCAAAATCTAGACCTTCAATTTGTATGAAACCTTGAGCAACCAATCTAGCCTTATTCCTAGTTACAACCCCGTCCTCACTTTGTTTATTTTTGAACACCCATTTAGTTCCAATTAAAGTGTGACCTTGAGGTGGAGGTACAAGTTTCCAAACATTATTTCTTTCAAAATTTTCTAACTCTTCTTGGATGGCAATAGTCAAAGATTCATTAGTGGGTGCGTGTGATATATCTTTGGGTCCAAAAGAAGCAACAAAAGCAGAATGAGTGTGAGAGTTGGGTTCGAAAACCTAGATCTCGTAACTCGTTCATGCAAGCTTCCAATTATCTATTACAGGGGATGATTCTTGTAAATCCATAGGGGAACAGATGTCTCACAAGCTTCTACTTCATCAGGTTCATCGTAGATTGATGAGCTTGTGGCTTGTGGACGATGAGGACCAGCAGAGATGGTAGTTGGAGCTTGTTCAAAGTTCAGAGCTGGACACGTGTCAGCTTCAGAACTATCAGACAATATCACGGACTCTTCTTCTTCGAAAATACCCTCCCCCTGAGGATGTGGATCTGAACCTACAATGTTTGAGCTAGTACCTAGGCTTGCTTCATTAAAATACACCTCACAAGTCTCCACAATATTGTTAGTGTCAAGTAAAAGCACGCGGTAGCCTCTAGTATGAGATGGATAACCAATAAACATGCCATCAATGGATCTAGGTTCAAATTTATCAAGATTACCATGTTTCTTAACAAAGCATTTGCAACCAAAGACCCGAAAGTGTGTAACACTAGGCCTATGTCCAAACTGGAGCTCATATGGTGTTTTACCTAACTTAGCGCACAAGAAAACACGATTTGAGACATAACACCGTTTTGTTGAGGTACATATGGTGAAGAAAATTGATGATCTATTCCATTTTTAGCACAAAAGTGATCAAAAGATTGATTTTTAAATTCGGTTCCATTATCACTTCTAATTGCTTTTAAAGATCCTGGGTGATCAATTGATAATCTAAGAAATCAAGTTCTAAAGTGACTAAAAGCTTTATTCTTAGATGCCATAAAGTAAAGCCAAGAGTATCTAGAATAATCATGAACAATCACAAGAACATACAAGTTACCTCAGAAGGATTGAACACGTGAAGGTCCTACGGTGTCAAGGTGCAAAAGTTGACCCGGTTCAGTTGTCGTGATCATTGTGAGAGCAGTATGTGAACCTGCAACCATCTTAGCATGTCTACAAGAAGAACACACAATTTCTTTGTCCCCTTTAAGCTTAGGTAGCCAACGTATGCGATCAAGAGCACTAACACGCGTTAGATGATCAATGCCTACGTGACCAAGTCTACGATACCAAAAATATAAGTCATTTGAATCATTAGCAACTAGACACCTATACTTAGAGGAAGACATATGAAAATCAGCTTTAAAAACTCTTCCAAACCGAGACATGTTAAAAATAAGATCACTATTTGAATTTACAACTTGGCAAGAATTTTTAGTGAAAATAATTTCTAGATTATCATCTAGCAGTTGTGAAACAGAAAACAAGTTGTATTTCAAATTTTTAACAAGTGCCACATCCTTCAAATGGTAGTGATCATTTACTCTAACCGAACTCTTAGCAATTATAGGAGTTGAAGAATTATCGGCAAAAGTAACATTCTCTACGCGTGACACAAAAAAAGTGGGAGGAGAACCATTCTTTGTTACCAGTCATATGGCGTGAGCAACCTGAATCAATAATCCAAATGTTCTCCTTCCTCAAGCGTGTAACCTACATGGAAGAACAATACATCGATGACTCAATAATGTGGTTAGTCAAAAGGCATTTAGGAATCTAGTACTGAGTCACACGACATGCAGCAGGAAAAACACGTGAAAGCTAAGATAAAATAGCAGGTTTATGAGTCAAAGTTTGAGATTTTTGTTCTTAATTGCTGACCTATAAGTTGTTGCTTGTGTAGCACAAAAATTACTAGCTCCGGAGGCAAAAATAGAAGGTCCAAAGGTAACAACTGAAGCTCCAAAGGTAAACTTTGAGTGTTTTTGACTCATAACAGCAGGTTGCATGTTCCTGACATTTGGTTTAGTATGTGCAGCAAATTTTGCATGAGAGTTATAAAATCTAGATTGCATTTTTTGTCCTTTTTATGTTGTTTAGCTAGTCTATAACAAAAATCTATGACATAACCATCTCTACCACAATAGGTACAATGAAATTTAACTTTGTGTTCATGTCTAGATGAGCATGCAGCATGTTTATTTGAACCCAAATGTGACAACACTCCTGCAGATTTAAAAGCCACCTCTTTTGGTTTAGGAACTGTTTTAATCAAACCACTTCCTAATGACTTTACCATTTTAGGTGGATGTGCTTTAGCATGAGCATGGGAATAAAAACCTAAACTAGTTTTATCATTACAAGATTTGGATGAATTCAGCAGCAAGTTTAGATTTTTGTTCCCAATACAAAACTGCTCTAGTGTCCTATTCATGTCATAAAGTTTCTAAGACAATTCTAGGCAGTTTTCACATCAATTTTTTCCTTTTAGTTTGCAATTAGAAAAATATTCAACTTCATGAGCACGTAAAGCATTGTTCAGTATTGAATTTAATTCATAGTATCTTTAGTTTCTTTTCAAGATCATTACACGTAGAACCATGCAAATCAATCATAGAACAAGAAGCATCTTTTAATTTTCTATCACTAAGTGAACAAGCTTTTTGTTCATTACAAACTCTAACTCAAGTTTATCAAGAGTGGTGGAGTGTCCATTTCTTAAGGAGGACAAATGTTCATATATTAAATCGCATGAGGAACAAGAATCATCACTAGGAATCAAGGTTTTCAAACAATTAATTTCAGATTCTAGTGACTCAATTTTAACAGCATTGTCCCTAATCTTTTTGTCCTTTTTCTTAACAATAAAAGTTGCACAGGAAATAGCATCACACATATAATCACAGGTAGGACATACCTCATTGTTGCCACTATTGTGTTCTACATCCTCCATACTTGATCTTGATTTGCCCACCATGAAATACAAGTTTTCCAGATCATCTTCATCATTGTCACTTACAATGTCTACATCACTCGATCCAAGGTCTTGAAGTGCAATGGTGAAACTGTTTATCAGTTTGCGTCCTGTAAAACCCTTCTTTTTCTTATTAATGTTGTCAGAAGAGGACTTGACTTTATTCTACTTTTCATCACGGGTAGAAGGACCTGAAGGATTAGTGTGTAGGATCGAAGATCACGTGAAAATCTACCAGAGGGTGGGGTGAATGGTAGATTTAAAAATCTTACGTAGCGGAAACAATTAAACCCCAAACCCTTTTGGCAGAAAATGATCTGTTAAAGAAATCGTGTGTGAGACTAATCTAAACGTGTTTCACCATGACAAAAGTGATAGATATCAGAGAGAATCAAGTCACTAAGACAACACAAAAAGAATCACTCAAATCCGTCTAGAAAAACTCAAGTTATGATCGAAAGATCAAACAATGGTCAATCTGCCCTACCCGAGAAAAAACAGTTCTGGAACGCTGCAAAGAAACTCGTGTAGATCATAGACCACACATACAATGACCGTGAAATTTTGACAGATGATAGACAACCAAGTTTAGAAGACAAACCAAAAAGAATCACGTCAATTGGATCTGTAAAACTCGAGTTATGATAAAACCACCGATGAAAGGTAGTGCTGTCCAGAAACACGACGAGTAAAACTTGTCTGGAACAATTCGAACGAAAAAGGCACAAAAGTTCCTTCAAACTACGAATTTTCTGCAATAGAACACAAGAGGAACAGCCCCAAAGTCGTGCACCACGAGCTCTGGGCTCCCTTGCTTATATAACCAGCCCGTAGGTCAACCCAATATCAACTAGGACTCCAATCCTACTCAGATCATGAATCGTAACTTTCCATAACTGCTCAAGATTCTTCTATACGCAGATAGAAGCAATCTTAAGACTTCCAAACACCTTAGGAACGTATCCCACATTCCTAAACAACTCAAATTCGTGACCCACACGAAATCCTATCATAACCATATCAAAGCTTTCCATATTTGAGTCAAACCCGACTCAGCCGCAGCCTGAGTCCATAACCTAGTCGGTTGGACCTTTCCGACCAATTCTTTACGTACACATCTCTTCGTCACGTCTCGGAACCATGTAGCCACGTCCATGCACTCCTTGCACACGTGCAAACATCTTCCAATGATGTCCACGATACCTTCATATGCATTGTTCTTGATTCAATCATGTTGCGCAACCTCCTGATCAGCTCAACCACCTCCTGAATTTGGTTGTTGGAACCTCATCTCCTCCCTTAGACTAGTCCAATGGATCCCGTCACCAGCCATGTCTTGAACTCAAGCAACACCTGCACATGAATAAACAACCAATCCATACGATCCTAAGTCCTCGACTTGACTCAAGTTAGTTCCGAACACAACACCTTACGTGAGAACCTCACATAAGCATGTTGCAAAACCACGGTAACACGATATCATCCATATCAACCAAAACGCACCAAAAACTTAGCAAATGAATACTAAGCAATCTTTCCCACAATGTAAAGCAAGTACGAAACATTGCAAATAAAAAGCAGAAGTATTGCGGTCAAGTTCCGGACCATCCCACAGCAAGCCGGAGCTTGACCCAGAGATTACTAGTACAATGAAGCACCTACTGGAGCTTACCAAAACTAGTAGATCCTAGCACCGGAGCTTACCAAAAACTAGTCAAAACTAGTCAACCCAAAACCGGAGCTAGTCAAAGTACATCGGAGCTTAGCAAAAGCATTCCGGAACTATCAAATATGAGCCGGAGCTATCAAAGACATGCCGGAGCTAAAGATAAAGCTCACTGGAGCTAACCAAAGCTAGTCGGACCTTACCAAGAAGTCGGACCTAGCATCTAACGTAGCCGGAGCTTCCCAAAACAAGTCGGACCTATGGTCAGACCTTGCTGTAGCTCGGAGCTAGAGTCGGACCTTGATAAATAGGTGTTTTGGTGATATTAAAAACTTTTATCATCAAAGCCAAGTGTATTCACTACAAGCCAATGTATTCAGCACACATAGGTCTTACAATCTCCCCCTTGATGAATGCATTGGCAACACCATTTAAAATCCGAACATTGGCTTATTCACATAAAAGTTTTGAAAACAATTTCTCCCCCTTTGTAAATCAAAAGTAAAATGAGAAGAAAATCCAAAAAATTATCCCATATTATTTCTCCCCCTTTATTATCTCTCCTTATGCACATATTCTCTTTCTCTTCATGCTTATCTCTCCCCCTTTGACAATGTATTCAGCAAGTCATGAGCATATAAACAATTTCTCTCTCCCCCTTTAGTTGTTATGAGCATATTATAACATATACATATAACCAAAGCTCATCCAAGTCATACTATCAAGTACCTCACATTATCACATCAATGAAATACATTAAGTAGTGTAAGCCATGCTAGAGATCAAATGCAATTTTCAATTTAAGCAAGTCATGATCTCACAAACATAACTATTTCAAAACCTGAAAGCATGACACTAGTTGCTGCATTTTATTATTTTTTCAAAGCATAAATTTAGATCATATGATATTTGCAAGAGATTATATGCACATCTGCCTTATTCTAACCAACCAAGCCAAGCCTATGTCATTTGACAATCAGAAGCTTAAGGACATGGTTTTAGTCATACACAACTTCTTCCACATATCTAAGTGCAATGATAAGCCATCTCAAAATAAGAAGTGCGATGCATGCATATTCTCTTGATCTTTTCTCAATTTATATTTGTTCATAAAAACCCAACATGTGAGTTGATTACTTGATGAATTCTTAATGATTAAAAGCACTTTTGAACATGTAACAAGTTCAAAACAGCAAGAAAGTTCGACCATGACCAGTTTTAGTGTAAGTAATTATTCCAATTACTAGACATGGCAAAAACTACAAAATGTATAACACGAGTAATGTAGTAAGAACTTTTAGCATGTAAAAGGAATCAGAGAGTCATATATGTATGAAATACTATGCTCATATTATTTTAATTTCAGATTCAACAAAAACTTCCCAAGTTTCAAAACCCCCCCCCCCCCCCCTCAATTTAAGCCATGAGGATGCATAACCCTTATTTCACTACGAATGCAACAAAAACGAGTGAAATCCAAAGGTTTTGTAAAAATGTTAGCCAATTATTGTTCGGTATCTACATGGTGAAGCACAATGTTTCTTTTTTCAATATTATCTCGGAGAAAGTGATACCTAATGTCAATGTGCTTAGTTTTAGAATGTTGCACGGGGTTTTTAGCAATGCAAATGGCACTAGTGTTATCACAAAACAGTGGAACACTATCTAGATCAACCCCGTAGTCCTTAAGTGTTTGAACAATCCAAAGAATTTGTGAACAAGCACTAGCAGCAGCTACATATTCAGATTCGGCTGTGGATTGTGCAACTGAATTTTGTTTTCTAGAGGACCAAGCAACAAGAGAATTACCAAGAAACTGACAAGTACTAGAAGTACTTTTCCTATCAATCCTACAACCCCCAAAATCAGCATCCGAAAAAGCTTTCAAAGTAACGGTTGAGGAAGAAGGAAGAAAAATGCCAAATTCTTGGGTTCCATGTAAGTACCTGAGAATCCTTTTGACGGCTTGACAATGTGAAACACGTGGGGAAGCTTGAAACCGTGCACAAAGACATACGCTGAATTGTATGTCCGGTCTTGATGTCGTGAGGTACAAAAGTGATCCGATCATGCTTTTATATTCTTTTTGATTCACATATTCACCATCTTCATCAAGTTCAAGTGTTGTTGCTGTTCCCATTGGTGTCCGAAGAGGCTTGCTTTTGTCCATGTTGAAGCGCCTTAGGAGGTCTTTGGTATACTTCGTTTGATGCACAAAGGTACCCTCCTTGGTTTGCTTGATTTGCAACCCCAAAAAGTAAGTGAGTTCACCCATCATACTCATTTCAAATTCGGAACTCATCATTGCTGAAAACTTGGACACAAGATCATGAGAAGCACAACCAAAGATAATATCATGCACATACACTTGTACAAATAATGAGTCATTGCCATGCCTAAGCACAAAAAGAGTTTTATCAACCTTGCCCATGGTAAACCCCTTTTCAAGTAAGAATGTTTTTAACCTATCATACCATGCTCTAGGGGATAGTTTGAGACCGTATAAGGCTTTGGACAGTTTGTAAACATGACTAGGAAAATCTGGATTTTGAAAACCCGGTGGTTGTTTGACATAAACCTCCTCATCTATGTAGCCATTAAGAAAAGCATTTTTAACATCCATTTGATATAGCTTAAAACCTTTAGATGCTGCAAAAGCTAACAAAATTCTTATGGCTTCTAATCTAGCAATAGGAGAAAAAGTTTCATCAAAATCTAGACCTTCAACTTGAGTGAAACCTTGAGCAACCAACCTAGCCTTATTCCTAACCACAACCCCATCCTAACTTTGTTTATTTTTAAATACCCATTTAGTTCCAATTAAAGTGTGACCTTGAGGTGGAGGTACAAGTTTCCAAACATTATTTCTTTCAAAATTTTCTAACTCTTCTTGCATGGCAATAATCCAAGATTCATTAGTGAGTGCGTGTGATATATCTTTGGGTTCAAAAGAAGCAACAAAAGCAGAATGAGCATGAGAGTTTGGATCGCAAAACCTGGACCGTGTGACTCGTTCGTGCAAGCTTCCAATCATCTGTTGTGGGGGATGATCTTTGTAAAAACGTAGGGGAACAGATGTCTCACAAGCTTCTTCTTCTTCATGTTCATCACAAATAGATGAAATTGTGGCTTGAGGATGATCAGGACCAGCATAGGTGATAGCCGGAGCTTGTTCAATGTCCGGAGCTGGACACGTGTCAACTTTGGAACTACCAGGCAGTATCACCGGCTCTTCTTCTTCTTCGAAAATACCCTCCCCCTGAGGATACAGATCTGGTCCTGCAACACCGGAGCTAGTACCTGGGCTAGCTTCATCAAAAGACACTTCACAAGTCTCCACAATTTTGTTAGTGTCAAGTAAAAGCACACGGTAACCTCTAGTATGAGATGGATAACCAAGAAACATGCCATCAAAGGATCTAGGTTCAAATTTATCAAGATTACCATGTTTCTTAACAAAGCATTTGCAACCAAAGACCCGAAAGTGTGTAACACTAGGCCTATGTCCAAACCGGAGCTCATATGGTGTTTTACCTAGCTTAGCACGCAGGAAAACACGATTTGAGACATAACAAGCGGTTGCTAACGCATCAGCCCAAAATTTCCTAGGAGTTTGATATTCATCAAGCATAGTCCTAGCCATCTCAACTAAGGTTCTGTTCTTTCTTTCTTTCTACAACACCATTTTGTTGAGGTACATATGGTGAAGAAAGTTGATGATCTATTCCATTTTCAGCACAAAAGTGATCAAAAGATTGACTTTTAAATTCAGTTCTGTTATCACTTCTAATTGCTTTTAATGATCCTGGGTGATCAATTGATAATCTAAGAAATAAAGTTCTAAAGTGACTAAAAACATCATTCTTAGACGCCATAAAGTACACCCAAGAATATCTAGAATAATCATCAACAATAACAAGAGCATACCATTTACCTCCGATGGATTGAACACGTGAAGGTCCCACGGTGTCAAGATGCAAAAGCTGACATGGTTCATTTGTCATGATCATTGTGAGAGGAGTATGTGAACCTACAACCATCTTAGCATTTCTACAAGAAGAGCACACAATTTCTTTGTCCCCTTTAAGCTTAGGCAGCCCACGTATGCGATCAAGAGCACTAACACGCGTTAGGTGATCAAAGCCTACGTGACCAAGTCTACGATGCCAAAAATATAAGTCCTTTGAATCATTAGCAACTAGACACCTATGCTTAGAGAAAGACATATCAAAACCAGCTTTAAAAACTCTTCCAAATCGATTCATGTTAAAAATAAGCTCACTATTTGAACTTACAACTTTGCAGCAGCTTTTATTGAAAATAATTTCCAGATTTTCATCTAGCAATTGTGAAACAGAAAGCAAGTTGTATTTCAAATTTTTGACAAGTGCAAAATCCTTCAAAGTGTAGTGATCATTTACTCTAACCGAACCCTTAGCAATTATTGGAGTTGAAGAATTATCGGCAAAAGTAACATTTTCCACACGTGACAAAAAAGAGAGGGAGGAGAACCAATCTTTGTTACCGGTCATGTGGCGTGAGCAACCTGAATCCACAATCCAAATTTTCTCCTTCCTCAAATGTTTAACCTACATAAAAGCACAATACTTCGATTACTCAATACTGGGGTTAGTCAAAAGGCATTTAGGAATCTAGTACTGAGTCACGCGACGTGCAGCGGGAAAAACACGCGAAAGCTGAGAGAAAACAGCAGGTTTATGAGTCAAATATTGAGATTTTTTATTCTTGACTACTGACCTATAAGGTGTAACTTGTGTAGCACAAAAATCAGTAGCTCCAGAGGAAAAACAGAAGGTTCGGAGGTAAACTTTGAATGTTTTTGACTCAAAACAGCAGGTTGTACATTCGGTTCAATGTGTGCAGCAAATTTTGCATGAAAGTTATGAGATCTAGCAACCATTCTTTCCCTTTTCTGTTGTTTAGCTAGTCTATAACAAAAATCTATGACATGACCATCTCTACCACAGAAGGTACAATGAAATTTAACTTTGTGTTCATGTCTAGATGAGCAAGCAATATTTTTATTTGAAACCGAATGAGGCAACACTCCTGCAGATTTGAAAACCACTCCTTTTTGTTTAGGAACTGTTTGAATCAAACCACTTCCTAATGACTTTACAATTTTAGGTGGATGTGCCTTAGCATGAGCATGAGAATCAAAACCTAAACCAGTTTTATCATTGCAAGATTTGGAAGAATTCAGCAGTAAGTTTAGGTTCTTATTCCTATTACAAAACTGATCTAATGTCCTATGCATGTCATCAAGTTTATTGGACAGATCAAGGCAATTTTCACATGAAGTTTTTACTTTTAGTTTGCAATTTGAACAAAATTTAACTTCATGAGAACGTAAAGCATTGTTCAATATAGAAATTTCATTCATAGCATCCTGTAGTTTCTTATCAAGATCGTCACAAGTAGAACAATGCAAATCAATTATAGAACAGCTAGCATCTTTCAAGTTTTTATCATTAAGTGCAGCAAGATCTTTGTTCTATTCAATTTCTAACTCAAGTTTATCAAGTGTGGAGGTGTGCGCACTTCTTAATGAGGACAATTGTTCATATATTAAATCACATGAGGAACATGCATCATCACTAGGAATCAAAGTTTTTAAATGGTTGATTTCAGATTCTAGTGATTCAATTTTAGCAGCACTATCCCTAAGCTTTTTGTCCTTTTTCTTAACAATAATAGTGGCACGAGAAATAGCACCACACATTTCTTCGCAAGTAGGACATACCTCTTCATTGTCGCTGTTGTGTTCTGCCTCCTCCATACTTGATCTTGATTTGCCCGCCATAAAGCACAAGTTTGCCAAATCATCTTCATATTCATCACTACCAATGTCCACATCGCTTGAACTGAACTCTTGAAGCGCGGTGATGAAATTGTTGATCATTTTGCGTCCTATGGTACTTTTCTTCTTCTTGTTGGAATTTCCAGAGGAGGTCCGAACCTTGCTTTGTTTTTCTTCCCAGGTGGTCGGACCTGAAAGGTTAGGGCCTTCTGTACGAAAGTGTCCTATTTTACCACATTCAAAATAGCGTTGAGGTCCGGAGCTTCCTCTCCTTCTAGTTCTCACATTTTGCAATGCTTTTGAGAATCTAGTAGAGATGAGTGCCAACAAAGCAAGAGTATTGCAAGATGATGATTGGCCGGAGCTAGACATATCACGTTGTGAAACAAATGCAATAGACTTATTTGGGTTCTTACGTGCTAGGATGTCAATTTCATGAGTTTTTAGTTTAGAATAGAGTACATCTAATGTAAGAGAACTCATGACAATAGATTCACGAATAGATGTGACTTTCATCTCCCAAATTGACATATCTAATGCACTTAGTAATTGCCTAGCATTTTCAGCATCTGAAAAGTTAACATTGACACTACGCAAGTTGCTGAGAATCTTATTAAAAGCGAGCAAAAAGATCATCAATAGACTCACCGGGTTGCATCTCGAAGCACATGTATTCTTTCTTGAACATGTCTTGCCTTACCTCTTTGATCGTGTTGGATCCTTCGTGGTAGTCACAAAGTGCTTTCCACACATCATATGCAGATCGGAGGTGTGCAACACGGTCGAAGTCGCTTTGAGTTAATCCTTGTATGATCAAGTTCTGAGCCTTGTTGTTGTTGTCGACATCTCTCAGATTTGTAGCTGTAAGTTGATCGTTTGATGGCACTTCGTAAGGTTTGTATACCTTCTCCCATATTGCAAAGCCTTCTGCCTGGATGAAAGCCTCCATGCGTGCCTTCCAAACCTGAAAATCAATACCAGCAAACATACATGGTTTGGCGGAGTACTTCTCCATGATGATTGGTCAAAAAATCACGCGCAAATCACAAAGATTAGAGAACCTGGCTCTGATACCAATTGTAGGATCGAAGATCACGTGAAAAGCCACCAGAGGGGGGGTGAATGGTAGATTTAAAAATCTTACGCAGCGGAAACAATTAAACCCCAAACCCTTTTGGTAGAAAAATGATCTGTTAAAGAAATCGTGTGTGAGACTAATCTAAACGTGTTTCACCGTGACAAAAGTGATAGATACCAGAGAGAATCAAGTCACTAAGACAACACAAAAAGAATCACTCAAGTTATGATCGAAAGATCAAACAATGGTCAATCTGCCCTACCCGAGAAAAAACAGTTCTGGAACGCTGCCAAGAAACTCGTGTATATCATAGACCACAAATACAATGACCGTGAAATTTTGACAGATGATAGACAATCAAGTTTAGAAGACAACCCAAAAAGAATTACATCAATTGGATCTGTAAAACGCGAGTTATGATAAAACCACCGATGAAAGGTAGTGTTGTCCAGAAACTCGACGAGTAAAACTTGTCTGGAACAAGTCGGACAAGCAAGGCACAAAAGTTTCTTCAAACTACGAATTTTCCGCAATAGAACACAAGAGAAACAGCCCCAAAGTCGTGCACCACGAGCTTTGGGCTCCCTTTCTTATATAACCAGCCCTTAGGCCAACCCAATATCAACTAGGACTCCAATCCTACTCAGATCATGAATCGTAACTTTCCATAATTGCTCAAGCTCCTTCTATACGCAGATAGAAGAAATCTTAAGACTTCCAAACACCTTAGGAACGTATCCCACATTCCTAAACAACTCAAATTCGTGACCCACACGAAATCCTATCATAACCAACTCAAATCTTTCCATATTTGAGTCAAACCCGACTCAGCCGCAGCCTGAGTCCAAAACATAGTCGGTTGGACCTTTCCGACCAATTCTTTACGTCCACATCTCTTCATCACGTCTCGGAACCATGTAGCCACGTCCATGCACTCCTTGCACATGTGCAAACATCTTCCAATGACGCCCACGATACATTCATGTGCATTGTTCTTGATTTAATCATGCTGCGCAACCTCCTGATCAGCTCAACCACAATTCCTCCTGAATTTTGTTGTTGGAACCTCATCTCCTCCCTGAGAATAGTCCATTGGATCCCGTCACCAGCCATGTCTTGAACTCAAGCAACACCTGCACATAAACAAACAACCAATCCATACGAGCCCAAGTCCTTGACTTGACTCAAGTTAGTTCCGAACAGAACACCTTACGTGAGAACCTCACATAAGCATGTTGCAAAACCACGGTAACACGATATCATCCATATCAACCAAAACGCACCAAAAACATAGCAAATGAATACTATGCAATCTTTCCAACAATGTAAAGCAAGTACGAAACATTGCAAATGAAAAGCAGAAGTATTGCGGTCAAGTTCGGACCATCCCACAGCAAGCCGGAGCTTGACCCGGAGCTTACTAGTACAATGAAGCACCTGCCGGAGCTTACCAAAACTAGTAGATCCTAGCACTGGAGCTTACCAAAAACTAGTCAAAACTAGTCAACCCAAAACCGAAGCTAGTCAAAGTACGTCGGAGCTTAGCAAAAGTATTCCAGAACTATCAAATATGAGCCGGAGCTATCAAAGACATGCCGGAGCTAAATATAAAGCTCACCGGAGCTAACCAAAGCTAGTCGGACCTTACCAAGAAGTCGGACCTAGCATCTAACGTAGCCGGAGCTTCCCAAAACAAGTCGGACCTATGGTCAGACCTTGCTGTAGCTCGGAGCTAGAGTCGGACCTTGATAAAAAGGTGTTTTGGTGATATTAAAAACTTTTATCATCAAAGCCAAGTGTATTCACTACAAGCCAATGTATTCAGCACACATAGGTCTTACATAGTGCAATCTGTGCGAAAGTGTCTTGTCTTACCACCTTCAAAGCATCGTTAAGCTCCGGAGCTTCCTCTCCTTCTAATTCTCACATTTTGCAATGCTTTTGAGAATCAAGTATAGGAGTGCTAGCTCCTCTTCTAGAAATTCTTCAATCTGTTCCAGGGTTAGTGAAGACAGATAAGCAAGTGTATTGCTAGATGAAGATTGGCACGAGCTAGGCATATCACATTGAGAAACAAATGCAAGAGACTTGTTGGGGTTCTTACGTGAGATTATGTCAATTTCATGAGTTTTCAATTTAGAATATAGCACATCTAATGTAAGTGTACTCATGACAGTAGATTCACGAATAGATGTGACTTTCACCTTCCAAATTGACATGTCTAATGCACTATGTAATTGCCTAGCATTTTCAGCATCTGAAAAATTATCATTGACGCTACGCAAGTTGCTGAGAATTTTATTAAAGCGGGCAAAGTGGTCATCAATGGACTCACCGGGTTGCATCTCAAAGCGCATGTATTCTATCTTCAACATATCTGTAAGAGCCCTGAATGCAAGGTACAAAGTTCATATAGGAGAATTTAAATTTGAATGGGGAAAAGAAATCAAATGGCAATTGGGAAATTAAACCAATTCAAACTTCAATAGAAGGGATTCAAAAATTCAAATTTAGCGCCTATTCAAACTTTGCCAAATTAAAAATCTGAGCTGACCATTAGCTTCCAAATATTCCAAATAGAACCCCTTCAAATTTTCATAATATTTGGAGCACTAATTCTATTTAATTCAATGGGTATATTGAACTCTAGTCAAATTCAAATTTGAATTTGAATTTTACATGAAACCAGTCCAAATGTGAAATCTAATTCCAGAATATGAATCTACACATTTGAATTGACCTCTCCACAAAAATCTGGAATTTTTGGACAAAGTTAGGTAGGGGAATTGAAGTTCCAGAGAGGATTGACTTGAAGGGGCAGTGGGAACTAAGTCTTGCCGAATCCCTTCATCCTCCCAACAGCAGAGTGGTAACTAAGTCTTCCCTCTACCTTCTCGACCTTCTGGTTCCTTGTTTTGTCTGCTACAAGGCGGCCTTTTTGCAGTTCTGTTGGCGCCGCTGTTCGGCTGCCGCGAGGACGTTGCTGCCTCCCCGTCGCGCTGACGCCATAAACCCTGTCTCGAGCTGCTCCCAGAAGCAAAAAGGATTGCCAGGACAGAACCTTTCTCACGGTACAAACCGTTTTTCGTTTCATTCCATATTGAGAAAATGATTCAAGTTTTGATTTCATCCTTTTCCCATGAACTAGCTTGCTTCTCTGTTTAATTTGTTTTCCACGTGCAACCATTCTTTAATCAGTTCATGGATATTGATCCATATCTCCTAGCGCACCCCTCTGCCAAAAATCAAGGGGGGTAATCGAGTGAAGGCCGAGTGATTCAAGTTTTCCCCGCCGCCAATAAAAATCCATCGGTCCACTGTTGAAGTCAATTTTGCCGGCGATTTGACCCCTTTTTCTCCCCCTAGTCATCTTCGTCATGCTTCCAGGAACTGAAGTGCATCTTGGAATCCCCGCCCTTGTGGGTTTTGGATGATTTATGACAAGCAAATGAGATCCCGACCACTTTGTTGAGATGAGCACAGGTTGTAATGTGAAAATAAGCAAAGTGCCAAAAATAAGGGAGAATGAGGAGCAATGTGGAGAAGAGCTCAAGGAACAAGGATAGTAGATCATTGTGTGTGGAGTGTGTTAAGGAAACACACCCCAAGAGCTTAGTCACAAATAAACACACACATTGCACAAATTTATACAGGACCGGACTAGTCCGACTGACACCGGACTAGTCTGATATCCTTTCTGCACAAGATTGAACAAGTCTGATATCCATCGGACTAGTCCGATATCTCTCTGACTAGAATCGGACTAGTCCTCCCCAGTGTGGACTACTCCTAAAAACACTTCACAAGTCACAAAAAAACGGACAAGTTCGATCACACATCGGACTAGTCCGATATCTTTCTGATGTCAATCGGACAAGTCCGATATTAGCATGGACTAGTCCGAAAAACTCTCTGGCCTAAATCGGACAAGTCCTCAAAGTGCGGACTTATCCTCATAACCACTTAGGGTTTCACTGTCCGGACAAGTCCGATGTCTATCGGACTATTCCGAAGATTTCCAAAAGCGGAATTGGACAAGTCCACTCCTAGACGGACTAGTCCAATATTTCAGGACACTTAGGGTTTGCTACACACAGCACACCGGACTTGTCCGGTGTCCACCATGGACTAGTTCGATCTTTCTAAACCCTAACAGTCACTTTTAAAAACCCCATATAAATAGAGGTGCACGGCCAAACTTTAACCTCTCTCGAACCCTAGTGCTGTCACACCTCCCAATAGCCCCAAAAACACATCTCTCCACGAAATTAAGTGCAACAAAGATCAATCCTTTGAGGATACACTCTAGATCATTGGAGAGACACGTTCAACACTCATTGAGCTCTTGGTTTGATTCTCTAACACACTCTTGTGATTTTCATTATAAACTTTGAGTGTGTTCTTGGTGGATTTGTCATTGTAATCTAGGGGAGCCCTCAACGTGTGAGAAGGCCCCTTGAATTCGGTTATTCACCCCTTTGTGATAAGTGGAAGAGGATTTGCCTTCGTGGCCAGATGTGGGTAGGGTTGGAGAAGACCCGGTCCTTTTGTGGACTCCTCGATGTGGATGTAGGTTGCCGCTTTGGGAGCTGAACCACAAGATAAATCACTTGTGTCTTGCTTTGTGTTCATTGTTCTTAGGCCCCCTTTGGCAGAGCTCCATGGAGCTGATTCTCAGGCAGAATCAGAGAAGCTGTGCCAAACACTATTTTTCAGAAGAAGTGATTCTTGGCTGATTCTGTGAAGTGATTCTCTGAAATGAACTAAGGGGCTGGAAGCTGAAAAAAGTAGCTTCTCCTGATTCTGTGAAGTGATTCTCGATCCTGATTCTAAGAGTTTATTCTAGAGAATTATTGAGAATCATTTTCAGTCACAGAATCACTTCAACTGAGAATCAGAAGTGAATCCAGAGAATCAGTTTTGTGGAGCTGTGCCAAAGGGGGCCTTATTCATCACAACAATCTAGGGTTTGAATCAATATTGCTTACTTTACATTGAATCATTAAGTATAAGATTGAATTGTGATATATCCTAGTAAATCATCTTGCAACATTTAAATTAACTGTATATTTCCGCTGCTAACATCGTAGAATCAAATTAATCGATCAAACTTAATCAACCTAGTCGGTACACACTAGACTAGTCTGCACTTTACCGGACTAGTCCGATATCTCAAGTTTTGGTCTAGTGATTAAGTGTTGTAGGTTCCAACAAATTTCAAAAAGGCCTATTCACCCCCCTCTAAGCCACATTCAATAGGTATCAGAGCAGGTTCTTCAAGAAAGAGACTAACCGCTTGAAGAGATCATGTCGGACATGAAGGACATCCACAAGAGCAACAACCAAGAAAAGGTTGATGATGACAAGAACCAAAAGGTGGAGAAGCTCCTCGAAGCCATTCAGGACTTCTAGGACGACGATGAGGAGACGCTGGAACTAAAGGCGCTCCTAAGAAAGAAGACACTTTCCAAAGGGAAAGTAAAGATTGAAGAGAAGAAGAAGGGGAGTAGTCACACCGACTACTCCCGATATCCTTTCAACTATGATCGTCTCAATTTCAACAAGAATCATTATTTGTCTATCCCACTTGGAAAAGCCCCACTTTTTATGGATGTGATTACTCAATGTGGAGGCAAAATATGAAAATGCATCTAATCACTCTCAATCCAAGTCTATGTCATATTGTGTGCATAGGAATAGATATCCCGGATCACGACGAAGAACTCACACCAAGCCAAGAGTAGGCAGTTCACTGAAATGCTCAAGCCGCAACAGTAATTACCTCTTCGCTCAGTCAGGACGAGTTCACCAAGGTGGATTAACTCGAGATTGCTAAGGAGATATGGGACACACTGCAAACTGCACATGTAAGTGACCGACATGTGCGTGAAGCTAAGATCGAAATGATCGAAGGTGAATTAGGAAGATTCGCAATCGAAGAAGATGAGTCACCCCAATATATGTACAAACGATTAAAGACACTCGTCAACAAGGTTCGATCATACGGAAGCAAGAAGTGGAATGACCACGAGGTGGTGAAACTCATCCTTAGAGCTTTCATGCCTCGCAACGTCACCCTATGCTAAATGATTAGAGTAAGCCCCAGATACAAGAAAATGACTCCAGATGAACTACTTGGAAAAATCATCAATTCCGAGATGATGGAAAAACAAGCAAAGCATGTCAAGGAAATTGCCGACCTCACCTCGGCAAAGAAGAAAGGGGTTGCTTTCAAGTCCACCCTCAAGCCCCTATCTAAAGAAGCTCGAGAAGCTCAACTAGAAGAAGACGGTGATGATGAGAGCTGTGAATTAGATGAAGAAGACATGATACTATTCATGAAGAAATTCAAGAGAATAATGAAGAATAGACAAGGTACTAAATCAAGCGAAGGAAAGTACAAGGAAAGAACAAAACCAAATTTGAGGCAGGCATGCTATAATTGTGATGAGTATAGCCACTTTATAGTTTATTGCCCATATGAAGAGAACAAGAAGAAGACCAAAGAAGCCAAGCCTCAACCCAAGAAATTCTTCAAGAATAAGAAACAAGACGAACAAGCGCACATAGGCAAAGAGTGGGACTCAAATGATGAGTCCTCATCATCCGAAGAAGAAGAGATGGCTAGCATAGCCATTGAGAAGACATCCAAGAAGTCTACTCTCTTCCCTACACTCGGCGCATGGAAGGGAAATGGCACTTGCCTCATGGCAAAGGAAGGTAAACGCAAGGTAACCACCAAACCCCCTTTTGTGCGTTCCTATTCTAGTGATGATGAAATCAATAGTAATAATGAGGATATGCGTATTTGACTAGATGGGAAAACTGCCACAAAAATGAAATTTTTACTTGATCAACTTGTTGAGAAGGAGAGGTTGATACATCATCGAGAGGACATGATTATCTCCCAAAAGGAGGAATATGTCGAACTTAACAAACTTCTAGAATTTGAAAAGGAGGGAAGCAAATCACTAGAGCTTGAGTTAGCTTCAAGCAAGGAAGCTTGCTCGGAGTTAACCGACTCAAATGCTGCAATCAAGGACCAACTTGCTAACCCGATCAAGGTTAACAAGATCCTTGAAGTGCAAGTTGAGTCACTCAAGCAAGGTGAACCTTCATCCTCTTCAAGTTCACCTTCTCAACCCATTAAAATTGAAGTAGCTTCTACTTGCATATGTAATAAAGTTGATGCCAGTTTGAAAGACAAGCCAACCTCTACAAAGGATAAGCATCCTGCCCAAAGTGGCATATTTGACAAGGAGAAGATCAAATATGCACGTAGTGCATACTTAGTCACAAGACCTCCAAATGTCAAATATGGCATTGGTTACTCTCATGGTGAAAAGCAACAAGCTAGAAGCCATAAGGATAACAAGGATAGCAATGTCTTTGTAAAGGGAGGAGCCTTCCAAAATTAAAAAAAAAAGTTAATAAGTACAAAATGCATGATCGCCAGACTAGTCTGGTGAGGGTCCGAACAAGTCTGATACTCCGGACAAGTCCGGCCTCCCAGACTAGTCCTGTATATAAACAACAAAAGTTACTTTTCAGTACTTTCGATGCATCGTATGTCCTAATGAGAAATAATTTTGGAATGGTTTATGCTCATTATGTTGGGCGACGCCATGAGAACACCAAGTCTCATGTGTGGGTGCCCAAATCTCTTGTGACTAACCTCCGAGGACCCAAGCAAGCTTGGGTACCTAAAACCAAGGCATAAATTTTTTTGCAGGCCTATTCCTTCGGTGGATCTAAATGGGTGTTAGACAGTGGCTGCACCAACCATATGACCGGAGAAAGAAGAATGTTCGTTGAATATGAAGAGAATGAGGATCCAAATGAGGGCATCTATTTTGGAGATAATAGTCAAGGGAAGGTGCTCGGTACCGATAAAATTGCCATATCATCTAAGCACACACTTTCTCATGTATTACATGTTGATTCCTTAGATTATAACCTGCTGTCCATATCTCAATTATGTGGCAAGGGTTATAATTTCTTGTTCACTAATGAGGGTGTGACCGTTTCTAGGAGGAGTGATGGTTCAGTTGCATTCAAGGTTATGTTAAAGGGAAAGTTCTATCTTGTTGACTTGAACAAGGATAAAGCTGAACTTGGCACATGCTTGATTGCAAAAACCAACATGGATTGGCTGTGGCATAGACGGCTAGCGCATGTAGGTATGAGGAACCTTCAAAAACTCCTCAAGGGCGATCACATCCGAGGTTTAAAGGATG
This sequence comes from Tuctoria greenei, assembly GCA_036927565.1. Taxonomy (NCBI): domain Eukaryota; kingdom Viridiplantae; phylum Streptophyta; class Magnoliopsida; order Poales; family Poaceae; genus Tuctoria; species Tuctoria greenei. Next base: position 119,314,782 of record JAYESD010000001.1, read on the forward strand.
TTGTGTTTGAGAAATACAGGCCTTGTAGCGCGTGCCAAGCCGGGAAGCAAGTTGGATCACCTCACCCCGCCAAGAACGTCATGACTACAACAAGACCACTCAAGCTACTTCACATGGACTTATTTGGTCCAATTGCCTACATAAGCATCGGCGGTAAGAAATATGGTTTCGTAGTTGTTGATGATTTTTCTCGCTTCACATGGGTTTTCTTTTTGCATGACAAGTCATAAACAAAAGGAATACTCAAGAAGTTCTTCAAGAGAGCTCAAAATGAATTCTCACTGACAATCAAGAACATTCGAAGTGACAATGACACGGAGTTCAAGAACACACAAGTGGATGAGTACCTAGATGAAGAAGGCATAAAACACGAGTTTTCAGCTCTGTACTCCCCTCAACAAAACGGAGTTGCCAAAAGAAAGAATCGAACACTCATTGAGATGGCGAGAAGAATGCTCGATGAGTACAAGACCTCGGATCAATTTTGGGCGGAAGCGATTAACACCGCTTGCCACGTCATAAATCGACTTTATCTTCATCGACTCCTCAAGAAGACATCCTATGAGCTACTTACCGGTAACAAGCCTAATATTTCATATTTTTGAGTTCTCGGTTCTCCATGTTATATCTTGAACAATAAGCCTAGGATTTCAAAGTTCGCTTCGAAGTCCGATGAAGGTTTCTTGCTTGGTTATGACTCGATCACTTACGCCTATCGTGTTTTCAACAAGACCTTTGTACTTGTTGATGTAGCACGTGACGTAGTGTTCGATGAAACAAATGGCTCCCAAAAGGAGCAAGTTGATCCATGTGTGCTAGATAAATAAGAAGCTCCTTGTCAAACATTGAGAAGAATGGCGTTAGGCGAAGTACGACCACAAGAACCACCTCTACATATCCATGAGGAAAACGAACCATAAGAGGAGACCAATGATCAAGGGGGAGCTTCCATACAAGATCAACCTCAAGAAAGTGAAGATGACCAACAAGTCAACGAAGGCAACCATTTAGGGGGAGAAGAAGATGATCATGAAGATACATCGCCTCAAGTGCCACACCCAAGAGTACACCAATGCGTCCAAAGGGATCACCCAATCGACAATATCATTGGTGACATCCAAAAGGGAGTAACCACTAGATCTCACATAGCTAACTTTTGTGAGCAATATTCATTTGTATCCTTTTTGGAACCACGCAGGGTTGAGGATGCATTGAATGGTCCGGACTGGGTGGTGGCAATGCAAGAAGAATTGAACAACTTCAAGCGGAACGAGGTGTGGGAACTCGTCACAAGACCCAATGCGAACATTGTCGGCACCAAGTGGGTCTTCCGCAACAAACAAGATGAACACAGGGTGGTGACAAGGAACAAGGCACGACTTATGGCCAAAGGGTATTCACAAGTCGAAGGTTTGGATTTCGATGAGACCTTTGCTCCAGTAGCTAGACTTGAATCCACTAGAATATTACTTGCATATGCTACTCAAAATGATTTCAAGCTCTATCAAAAGTTCCTTCCTCAAAGGACCGATCAAGGAGGAGGTGTATGTGGAGAAACCCCCCGGATTTGAAGACGAAGAGTTCCCCCACCACGTGTTTAAATTGCGTAAGGCTCTCTACGGCCTCAAACAAGCTCGTAAAGCTTGGTATGAGTGTCTTAGAGATTTCTTAATTGAAAATGGCTTTAAGATTGGCAAAGTAGATTATACACTGTTTACAAAGAATTTTGACAATGATCTTTTTGTTTGTCAAATCTATATTGATGATATAATATTTGGTTCAACTAACCCATCTTTTTTGAGGAATTTAGTAAAATCATGACAGATAGGTTTGAGATGTCCATGATGGGAGAGCTAAAGTACTTCTTAGGATTCCAAGTGCGGCAACAAAATGAAGGGACGTTCATAAGACAAAACAACTACACACAAGACATACTAAAGAAGTTTGGAATGGACAAGGCGAAGCCTATAAAGACTCTCGTGGCAAGAAATGGCCACTTGGATCTCAATGAAGATGGACCTAGCGTCGACCAAAAGGTATATCACTCCACGATAGGATCTCTAGTCTATTTATGTGCATCTAGGCCAGATATTATGTTGAGTGTATGTTTGTGTGCAAGATTTCAAGCCAATCCTAAGGAGTGTCACTTGACAGCCGTAAAAAGAATCTTGAGATATTTAGTTCATACACCCAATCTTGGTCTTTGGTATCCAAAAGGCCACAAATTCAACCTCATTGGCTACTCAGATGCAGATTATGCCGGATGCAAGGTAGATAGATAAAGTACCTCCGGTACATGCCAATTCCTAAGGAGATCTCTAGTTTCTTGGTCCTCCAGGAAACAAAATTCCATTGCCTTATCCACGGCCGAAGCGGAGTATGTTGCAGCCGGGAGTTGTTGTGCATAACTCCTTTGGATGTGACAAACTCTAAGGGATTATGGTTACAATATGAACCATATTCCACTTCATTGTGACAATGAGAGTTCCATTAAAATTGCACACAATCCCGTAGAGCACTCTAGAACAAAACATATAGACATAAGGCATCACTTTTTGAGAGACCATTAAGTGAAAGGAGATATAGCCTATCCATGTCAACACCCAAAAGCAATTGGCCGACATATTCACCAATCCACTTGATGAGAAACGCTTTTGCGAGCTTCAAAATGAACTAAACATCCTTGATGCTCGGAATGTGGCTTGAAATGTTGCATACCTGTATGAATTCTTAGAAATATGTTAATTGGATTGTGAAAATCATCTCTCTCAATTTTCTCCCGAAAACTATGTCAATTACTAGATCTTGGTGAATTGTGGTCATTGCTTGATTGTTGTATGCTTACTGATCATATTCATCAAGATTATCTTATTTTATTTGCCTTCCTATTTTATAAATATGTACCTTCAAATATATATTAATGGGCTAAGAAATTTCTTCCCTGGTGACCACGGACTAGTCCGTGGTTACTCGGAGTAGTCCACCCTTGCAGACTAGTCCGTAGAGTGCCGGTTAGGCTGGACTAGTCCAGTAGACCACGGACTAGTCCGATATAGCCTCTGGAAAAGTTCGGACTAGTCCGGTCACCTCCGGACATGTCGGATTTTTCATGTCCATAACCCTAGCCGCCGCCAAACCCTAATTTCTTCACCTCCACTCTTGCCTCACGCTTTATCTCTCTTCGCGCTCGAGCTCCCAAGGCGATTTTGCATCCCCTCCACCAGAAAAGCTCCGCATTTGGGTGGAAATCATGCTCCCTTGCTCAAAGACTGAAGTTCTCGGACAAGTCCGGACTTCAACACCTCCTTCTTCGAGAATCAAGCGAATTCCTCGGTAATTTTCGCCCAAAACCTAGAAATCCCGTTTTTCTTCATTGTTGATCGAATATCCTAGCATTCCTCACTATATACATGCCTCCTTGATGTATTATGTTTATGCTAATCTAGTTGTGCATTAGGAATCACCATTTGTCTAGTTGCCTAGGTTTTTGAGGATGAATAGTGGACTAGTCCGGTCCATTCACGGACAAGTCCAGTCACCACGGACTAGTTCGTGCCTGTACACCGGACAAGTCCGATTTTTCTGAACTCAAAACCTAGCCTGTCAGTTCCTCAATGAAATGCCTTGTTATTCTTTCTCACCCATGCCTTGAATCATCAATACTCATTCGTGCCTTACATAATTCATTCTCAAGACATGTCAAGCACAAATGATGAGATTTCCGATTTCGAGGCTGAGATGGACCACGAGGTGGCACCTCGGCCCTCGACAAGCCTTGGCAAGAAACGCCAAGAGCGTCCTTCCGAGCCAGCTCCATCTCCTCCTCAGGCTCGGAGGAAGGTGCTTGCCAAGAAGCCAGCCTCCAAGGCAACTACAGCAACAAGTGGCCCTCGCCAAGCTAAGGGCAAGGGAATAGCAACGGGCCCGGTTGGCCCCCTGAGGCTGCATGCTCCAAGGGAAGGGTCAGGGACCCCACTGAAGACAAATTCAATGGAAAGGGCAGTGACTCGGCGGCGAAGTTCAGAAGCATTGATTGATATGGCCGTCCGAAGCAAGCTGCCGATGGCAAATTTTGGAGCAATTTCCATGCAGATTTCTAAAAATCTATGTACCTCCCAATGAAGACACCGGTAATGCGCAGTCAATGGATTGATTGGGCACATTTTGAGAAAAAGGGCTGCTCCCCATTCATTGATGTGGTGGAAGCAATTGAGAGGCATGGACTGAAGGACCTTTTTTGCCTTCAGAAACGATTGGAATGACGATGTCATAGCTCAATTCTTTGTGACATGCCACTTCTCGAGTGAAGATGAAGAGAGTGTTACTTGGATGACTCACGGATCCATGTACAGTATAACTCAAGAAGATTTTGCAAGCCTGCTCCACCTTGACACCTCAAGATCTGACTGCTTGATCATCCACAACATAGGTGTCATTGAGAAGGATAGGATGAAGTTCCTATATGAGCCAAACTCAAAGTTCAACCCTCCCTCCAAAAAAACATGAAGCCTTTCTTTGTGGTTCTGAACAGAGTCTTGAGGAAGACTATTGCTCCCAAGGATGGAGATGCCGGGAGTGTGCAGGGCTATCTCCGGACCCTAATGAGGGTCATAAGCAAGGACCGTCAGTTTGATTTGGCAGACTATATTTGGAATGACATGGTGAACATTTCTTGCACCCCCAACAGGTCTTGTGGCTATGTTCCATATCTGATGTTTGTTATTGAGAAGGTCACCAAGATTGAATTTGTCAAACATGTGGAGCACATCCCTTTGAGACCTCAGATGCCTCAAAAGCCAAGTGTACAGGCTGCTCCCTCGCTGGCCTCAAGTCCTGAGGCTCCGGCAAGAAGAAGTGAAGATGCAAGGGCTGCCCCTTCCACTAGGGCAGCCCCTAAAAAAGGATCTACAAGTGGCATATTCAAATACTTGACTGCTATCTTTGCTTCCTGCAAAAAGGCCGAAGTGAGGGCCCACAAGCTGAACAAGAAGATAAAGGAAGACATGAATTATGTCAAGGCCAATGTGAAGCAAATATGCCAGAAATGGGAGATCGAGCCCATTGGATCTCCAGTGATCTCTGATGATTCTGATTCAGACTTCATGAGCTCGGGCCCTTGACCCCCCCCCCCCCCCCCCCGAGCTTGCCTACTTTGGCATTGGGGGCTTGAGTGGCTCCGCACCTCCTCCTCCTCATCATCATCATCCTGAAGACGATGATGAAGACGATGAGAGAACCGACAGCGAGGAGTGAAGACTTTAGGTCCCTCCTCTACTTCTTTTGGGTGTCTTTATTCCAAAGGGGGGGAGATTGAGGGGGAGTCTTGGTCTTAGCTGCAGGGTACGAGGAGAGAGCTCTCTTTTATGCTTTCTGACTATTTTGTGGGTTGTAAAGCTTTTACTATGTTCTTATGATGATTATGGTCCTGTGATGCATTATTTTGATCTACTTGAGAAGTAATTGTTGAAAACTGTGTTGTTGCTCCTAGAATGACATAGATGCTTGGTTTTGGTTGATTAATGTCAATTATGTCATTCTCATTGTTTCAATGTACTTAGTCATGCATCCCACCATAAAAAATGCACATATGGATTATGTTTTCATTGCTTGATGTATTTTTGACTCATATGTGCATACTTTATGAAAATGCATCTATCACCAAAAAGGGGGAGATTGAAAGTGCATCTAGGAATCCCTTGTGGGTTTTGGATGATTTATGACAAGCAAATGAGATCCTAACAACTTTGTTGAGATGAGCACGGGTTTTAATTTGAAAATACGCAAAGTGCCAAGAAGAAGGGAGAATGAGGAGCAACGTGGAGAAGAGCTCAAGGAACAAGGGTAGTAGATCATTGTGTGTGGAGTCTGTTAAGGAAACACACCCTAAGAGCTCAATCACAAATAAACACACACATTGCACAAATTTATAGAGGACTGGACTAGTCCGACTGACATCAGACTAGTCTGATATCCTTTCTACACAAGATTGGACTAGTCCGATATCCATCGGTCTAGTCTGATATCTCTCTGACTAGAATCGGACTAGTCCTCCCCAGTGCGGACTAGTCCTCAATACACTTTACAAGTCACACAAAATCGGACAAGTCCGATCACACACCAGACTAGTCTGATAACTTTCTGATGTCAATCAGACAAGTCCGATATTAGCACGGACTAGTCCGAAAAACTCTCTGACCTAAATCGGACAAGTCCTCAAAGTGCGGACTTGTCCTCATAACCACTTAGGGTTTCACTGTCTGGACAAGTCCGATATCTATCGGTCTAGTCCGAAGATTTCCAGAAGCGGAATCGGACAAGTCCGCTCCTAGCCGGAGTGGTCCGATATTTCGGGACACTAGTCCGTGGTGGACACCGGACTAGTCCGATCTTTCTAAACCCTAACGGTCACTTTTAGAAACCCCATATAAATAGAGGTGCACGGCCCAACTTTAACCTCTCTCGAACCCTAGTGCCATCACACATCCCAAGAGCCCCAAAAACACATCTCTCCACAAAATTAAGTGCAACAAAGATCAACCCTTTGAGGATACACTCTAGATCATTGGAGCGACACGTTCAACACTCATTGAGCTCTTGGTTTGATTCTCTAACACACTCCAATGATTTTCATTGTAATCTTTTGAGTGTGTTCTTGGTGGATTTGTCATTGTAATCTAGGGGACCCTCAACGTGTGAGAAGGCCACTTGAATTCGGTTATTCACACCTTTTTGATAAGTGGAAGAGGACTCGCCTTTAGGTTGCCTCTGTGGGAGCCAAACCACGGATAAATCACTTGTGTCTTGCTTTGTGTTCATTGTTCTTATTCATCACAACAATCTAGGGTTTGAATCAATATTGCTTACTTTACATTGAATCATTAAATATAAGATTGAATTGTGATATATCCTAGTACATCATCTTGCAACATTAAAATTAACTGTATATTTCTGGTGCATACATCATAGAATCAAATTAATCGGTCAAACTTAATCAACCTAGTCAGTACACACCGGACTAGTCCGCATTTTACCGGACTAGTCCGATATCTCAAGTTTTGATCTGTTGATTAAGTGTTGTAGGTTCCGACAAATTTCAAAAAGGGCTATTCACCCCCCCCCCTCTAGGTCACATTCAGGAACGTTCCCAATCTTTTCCTGAGCTTCTTGCGCCATTCCCGAGCAATTCCGGCCATCGCCGAAACCCTAGCTCCGCCGCCGTCGTCGTGCCGCCATCTCCGGCCGTCGCCGCAACGGTTGGACCCCACCATCGTCTTGTGCGGTCGATTTTAGGGTTAAGAGGTCAAGGATAGGCCGGGAGGAGGTATATACAATGATTCTGGCATGCGCCGCCACTGCTCCGGCGAGGAGCGCCACACCCCGGCGTGAGGTAGACGAAGACGGCGGGCCCCGCTTGTCAGTCGCTCGGTGAGAGGAGAAGGATCTGCTGTGACGTTCGGATCTGGTGCGGCTATCTGGGTTAACCGCGGGGCCCATGGTGCTGGTTCGCTCCGATTGGCCCATTTAAACGCAGTGGGGCCGGCTGAATTATTTGAATTTTTCCATTGTAAATTAATTCCAGATTTTGAGCAAACATTGAAAATTGATTCCTCCTAGTAGTTTTGCTCACAAATTTCCAAATAAATTCTGGTAGACTCCTATTGATCCCAAATTTGCATTGGTGTAATTTATTGGACATGAAACTGCCAGAATTTTCATAATTAATTCTTTTGAGCTAACTACTTGGGAAATTAATTACTTCTGTTATGTTAATGGGAAAATTCCCAATTTTTGTCAGAACACTCAAAGAAATAACCTAGATCTCCAGTAAAAATTAATTTACTGAGTTGATCAGTGTTCCAAATCTTTATGTAATTGAAAATTGGGAAAAGTACAGAACCATTTTCAGCTTTTTCCCCAAACTGGAAAAATCAGTTTCATCCTGTAGGAAGCTTAGAAAATTATGAAACAAATTTTCCTAGAACCAGTGAGACCCCCTCTACCATAATAAACCACTGGTGTCCATGACTAAGCTACAGATTCAGTCCCAAAATTCGTAGAATCCTTTTTGTTTTTGGAATTTTAGAGACAACAAGCTTCATTGAACATCTCCAATTTTTGGTCCAGATCTTCGTTGTAGAACCCAGTGTCCATTGTAAAAATCCTAAAGCCAATTAAAATCATTTACATACCTGATCATTATTTATAATATCTTCTCTATAGTTTCAATATCACTCATGTACTTTATATATTGTATATCATATAGTGACCGAGATCGAGGAGGATCCGGAACCCTTGGAGACTCTACTTCCAGAAGCTAATTTCCCCTCTGACTGGCAGCCAGGCAATCCCCGGTTTGCATTTAAGTGCTATTTCAAAATTTCTATTTGTATCACTTATGTCTAGGATGAATTTTATGCATTAGGGCTAAGGTGCTTGTTACTCCACTTGCATGACCCACAAATCTCATGGAGTATTGGGTAGATCTAGAGCTTGACGAGTAGACAATGCCATGCTAATGTTTATAGGAATCCGGTAGAAGTCGAGTAGTTGAAATCTACTTGCGAGATAGGATTTTATCACCCGGGATGAATTGAATCAAAGAATGGTTTAGAAATGTGAAACTGAGATTGAGCAGCGGGTAGGATGCAGCGAGATGTGGTCTCACGTGCGTAGCCCTGCTTGTGTCGATTGAGGAACGATCCGTTTGCGGCCCTGCTGGACAATTTTGAACAGTACCTTATGCATATTGGGCATATGGAACCCAGAAATCTGATGTAACTTGATAACTTGGATGTCGAGGCATAGCCCATTGTCGATAGGGGTGGGCTGAGGGTAGTGGTGTAAATTTGCCGCCGGGCATAGACACGCTTCGTGCGGGAACCTTATGCCCGCGATGGTGGGACTGGTTTGGCGTTTGAGTTCTCTTGTGAAAGGTTGTTGCGTATGACGTGGTGAGGAGCACAGCACGCTCCTTAGGCACGGGTGTACGTGACGTGTTATTCCGGTGTGTCCTGATTGCAATCACTGTCCATCGCAGTTATTTTAGTACCACTTGTTCGCTGTGCTGTGATGTAGTAAATACAGAAGAAGTCAGGAGAATACGATGTAATGAAATATAATTGTTATTCCACTATGTTTGCTATAGATTAGGCTCATTAAAATTATTGTTATTGAACATTTAAGCTGCTGCTATTAACTTGTAAAAATATGATTAATTTACATGTGAGTCATTTACTGCTATATCTATCCCTACGTGAAGTATCCTTGCATATAGAGTTCCATGTTTAGGTGAGACGGTTTAGTCTTGCTGAGCCTTCATGCTCACGGTTGCAATATTAAGTTGTTTGCATGTGAGACATATGAGGAAGGGCCCGAGGATGAGGGGATGCGCCCGTAGGGGTATACCGCCAAATAGGAGCCCAGCACACCACAGTAAAATTGTGTGTGGCTAGTGTGTAGCGTCCGCGGGCTGGCTGGCTACACTTTTGTATAGCTAGGCTAAGAGTTTAGATATTAATATTATCTTCCACTGTATATAAGTATTATAAAAGACTTCCGCTATTTATATCAATAAAACTTTGTATTTTGTCATATTCTTTCTGTGTGTGCTGTTGGGTGTCGCATCGCATAGCACGACCCTCTGCGATTCCTGGAATGTGTGGATCCTTACCCCACAGCCTGTTATCAGAGCCGCATTGGGAATAGCACGCTTGAAAAGAGCCTATTTTGAAAACTTAACAGTAGTCGAGTGAGGATTAATACTATGCCCACATAAGGTCTATGATAGTATTAGTTACAAAATTAGTGGGAGCCCCCGTCGGGTGGGACATAACCCGATGCGCCCCCTACTGGTGTAGCACTATGCAAAGAAGTGGGACCCCATCGGGTGGTAGAAAACCCGGTAATGTACTTCGAGACGTGGCTTAACTCGGGGCGGCCCATATGGAATGATACGAGACGGATGTTTTTACTTTCATATATATTATTATAAACTATTTTCCCTACTACAGGAATCCCGATCAATTACGTCGGCTTAAAATGACGTAATTAAGGCTGATGTAATTAAGGCTTAAACTGACGTAAGTAACTTAATTATGTCGGTTGCCGGCTGACGAAGCAGTTTGGACGTAATTAAGGTAACTTACGTTGTCCACCGACGTAAGTTACTTAATTATGTCAGTTTCCAGTAGCCTACGTAAGTTATTTATCGTGATGGGCCGCGGGCTGGGCTGGAGTACTTACATCGGCCATTGTAGGCTGACGTAAGTTATGTGGTCTAACTTACGTCGGTTGCTCTAAACCGCCGTAAGTTAAGTGGTTTAACTTATGTCGGTATGGTCTAACCGGTGTAAGTTAAATTGGGCTAACTTACGTCGGCTTGGCCATAGAAGACGTAAGTTAAGTTTTCGAATTTTTTTAAAAATAGAAACTAACTACCTCACACGATGGAGAGAACACAAAACTGTACAGATTATACCCAGAGATGCAAAGATACAGCAAAATAGTTTCAAAACATTTTTAAAAGTTCTACAACAACACGATTCCAGTATCGGGCTACACGCTAGCCCCTCCACTACCTCTGGGATCTTCTCGGTGCGTTCCCGAACCCTGCACAAGAAGCAACCAACCAATTATGATTTAAGAAACCAACCAATTTGACTTCTGAGAAAGTTCATTCAACTGAAGATCTTTATAAATGGTTGTGCAAAACTGCATTAAGTTTTCAGGACTTTGCCTACAACTTCAGTTTCAACCAACGCTAAATTTGAAGATAGAAGCGCCAAGCGTGTACAGGTGAGGTCCTAATGTTCTTGGCTAATTATTTATCTATGACTGAAAGCATTTTCTCATGACTATCATAAATTTGCATTTGATGATCTAATTACTCGTATGGTTTCATCAAAATAATGTGGACAAAGAAATTGTACTAAGACTAAAAACAAGTTGTCAACAAGGATTATATACAGACTTAATTCCTAAATTTGAACAGAAACATAGGAATGTATATAGATGTATGGAAAGCTTAAGGAGTCCTCTAAAAAGTTTCTATTCGTCACTAAGGCTAAAACTCACAATGACAGGGTGTACAGAAAACAAAAGGGGGATCGACATATATTACCTGCTCCGGTGTCTACTATGGCGGAAGCGTAGGAATCTTGATATCCTGACTGTTGTGTCGAGCAAGAGCCTGTCATTGCAAAATATAAGAAGATATATGTTATTGAAATGCTATGAAATTTAACTATGGTACTTTAAATTACTTACCACCACCGCTGCTTGCATCTGAGCCATCATTAAGGTCGTCCTCTACTGCTCCTCTCTCGACCTCTCCAGCTCTGTTTTGGTCAGCCTCAGTGTCTCCTTCAAAACGAGGAGATCCAGCTGGGTCTGTGAGAGACAACCACTAGTGGTCTCGACGGACGAGGCATGCGACGATGAAGTGCCTCTCAAAGGTCACGTTGACCTCGAGTTGACAACTCCTTCAAAAATGGCAAACCTGCAAAAGAATGAGAACACTAAGTAGAAGAAGATAAATTGAAAAGGAAATGAAACGCATGAAGAACTCAGCGTCCTTGGGCCTTCCCGCCTCCGCTCTTGTACGTGGCTTGGAGGTCGATCAGCGCGCTTTCCCAATCATAATCCGCACCGTGTATCTTCGCGACCTCCTACAAAACAAAGAAATCATGTAAGAATGTCAATAATAGTATTAGTTATAATGAAATTGATAAATTTTGAAAACTTACCAGTCGGTCGGCTGCGACCTGACTACACTGCCCTGGCTGAGTAGGGTAACTTCCCTTGTGACCTCTTGTCCAAACCTGGGTCAGGGTCGCCTCATGACCCATCTCTCGTTCCTGTATAGCCGTGTTAGTGAGATAAATATATTAGGAACACATAAATAAATTGAAAAATTAATTACCATGCGTTTAGCCAAATGCATGTAGCCGTCGCCACCATAGTTGTGCTTGCCGTTGGACCCCATGCGGCACTGTCTAGCCTTTGTGGACTTATTGATGAAAGCATCGCTAGCCCAGCATTGACAGAGAGCTAAGTACACCTCGGTGTTACCCTGTAACTAGGAAATTGTAACCTGCACATATCTCATTTTTCATCAATGCAGTTAACATACATAGATATTGTAAATATTTAACAAAATTAAAAAATTACCTCCGCGTACTGCTCCTCTGTCAAGTAAGCGTCGGAGTCCTTCCTAAATGCATCCTTTTGCTGCTCCTGCTCACAGGGGTGCCGCTGGTAGTACGCATTGACGGCCTGAATCCAGGCGTTTGACAATGCCGCTGTTGTGAGGTTCCGAGCGTTGTATTGGAACACGCGTCTCGCGTGGTCCTCCATGCCCAGTTCCTCTACTTGGTACCTCAGCTTTAAGCAAACAATCATTTAAGGGATATGCATTAATAATTCAAACGATTTGAAAAAATTAAAATCGTGCCACACGGCTCCCTGAGCCGTGCCGTGGACCGAGTGAGAGACACGAGCATAGTCATCCCACGACAGGGCAGTAAAACCGTCAATAAGACCAGGATAGTGCAACTTCACGATAGCATCCAGGACACCGTTAACCTGCCTGTGGTGTTTCTCGGCCCCCTGAACGAAAAGTCGTAACAACATATGCAAAATATATTAAATCATTAAGTAAAGGAAAACAACATCTAATATTTAATATACTATATATATTTTTACCTATTTCCGACAGGACGGATCATGGTCCGCTAAGAAGTAACTGGAGGAGGAGCCGCAAAGTGGGTCCTCCTCCTCTGTCGCCTTTGCTGCAACGCCGCCGCGTCCTGTGACCCTGAAGGCTCTGCAGAACCACCGGAGTCCAAAGGAAGGCTAGCACTAGACGACTGCAGAGGAAGGCTAGTGCTAGCCGGCTCCGAAGGGAGGCTAGCTCTAGAGGGCTCCTTTAGTGGCCACGCTTCTGACTGGGGCTCCTGTAGCGGCCCCCTAGCCTCTGACTCGGACTCAGAAGACTCTGAGTCAGACAGCATAAAAGAAAAAGATTAATAATAAATAATTATTAACAACTGCAATTTATAAAATAACTTTATTGTAAACTAAAATTTACCTCTGTCCGTTGAAAGCACATGTGAACTGAAGGTGGAGTGTGTGCTAGAAAGAGGGAACGTCGGCTCGAAGGTAACGAGGTCCCTGAGCAAGGATCTCGTGGTGGCTCAAACCCTCTCAACGGCTTCCCCTTCCCCTTCCCCTTTGACGACATCCTGTTGCAAGGAATAAATGATTAATATGCAAAGATAATATACAAAATTAATGTTAAGTTAGTGAATAAAACATTACTTCAAAATTCATCAACATCACGATCATGCACCCTACTCCTTAAACCAGCCCATTGATCTTCTTCTTCCGCATATCGTTTTCGTTTGCGCAAATTAGCAAGTTTGACTAAGTCGTCGATATCTTTAGTTTTGGATTCTGATTCTATTTCCTCTTCCATTCCAATCTCGATATCTTGAGCGTCTCCAACTAAGTCATTGATTCCTACACCGGGCTTGGCTGAGAAAGAGTCTGGCAACTCTTCCTCTTGGTAGACCACATCAGCCTCAGCTTCCTCATGGTAATCATCAACTCCTGGAGTGTATAACCGCTAATGTGGATTCCACCGTTCCTCGTGTTTTACTTCGACCATGCCAAATTCGTTTATTCGAATTCCACAAATGGAATCAAACCATTCGCAGTCAAATAATACCGCTCGAATTGTCTTGTTTCCGACAAAAGTGAATTCAAGGATTTTTCTAATAATTCCGTAGTACTGAGTTTCTTTTTCTTGTGAATCAATTGCCCTCATCACAACTCCGATATTACATGTTGTCGCGAGAGGACGAAGAGATTCAAATGGAGTTGTACAGAATCGAAAGCCGTTTATGTCATATCGACCATAGCTTCTAACATTAACCACTCCACAGGATAGTTGTCGCAAATCTTCATGGACATTGGCATCTTTTTTGCACAGTCCAAGATATGAAGTTATTAGAAAACGTAATCATTCTTAAGTTATAAGAAAATGTTGTTAACATTTATAAGTTAACAAGAAAACATTACATGATCTCAAAACCAGGAAAGAAAATTAGATCCCCCGTTTATTCCTTCTCGTCGAATCTGTTCAATTCGCTTGCTCGTGGGTTGATGTCTATGTCTCCAATTTTGCTTGTTGAACATAGTACACGAAAATAGAACCTTTTAGAATACATGTGTTGGAAAAGATGGTGAAAAGCATAAGTGTAGGAGAAACACTTACTTGAAATAATCATCCATTTATTCCATATTAGCATACATGTACAAGAAAGCAACACACCTTTCTTTTTCGCTAACGTTGTAGGAAGTGTAACTACCAATAGTAGTGCCTCTTGTTGCAAAAATGGAGAGATCACTACAGGGAGGTTGATCATCTATATTGTACCGCATTATCGAAGTATTAACATTGTGTTCCTCTGCAAAGTAAACACTTGAGAAGTATCCTACTTCCTTAAGAGTAAAAGCTTCAGCGATGCAACTTTCAACCCTTGCCTTGTTACCAACCATTTGTTTCAGATATCTGAGTGATCTTTAAATATGATACATCCACCTATATTGCATGGGACCGCCCACTTTCGCTTCAAATGGAAGATGAATTAAGAGATCTTGCATTGGATTGAAAAATCCTGGAGGTAAATTTTTTCCATCTTACACAAAAGCACCAGAATCTCCTTCTCCAACTTAGTCATCATCTCTAGCGTTATTTCTTTAGCACATAGTTGCCTATAGAAGTGTCTAAGCTCGGCAAAAAACTTCCACACCGCATCATCAAAGTATCCTCGAAATATAACATGCATAAGTCTTTCCATGATTATATGATAATCATGACTGTTTAATCCAATGAGCTTTCCTGTTTACACATTCATGGCTCGTCTCAGACTAGCTACTTAACCGTCTGGGAATTTCAACCTTTGAAACCATTCGAGAACTTCTTTCTTTCCATTAGGTCGAAGACAGAAAGGAGCGCGTGGTTTACCACCATTTTCGGAGAGCTCAAGAGTTTGATGGTTACAAAGCTCAGTGAGATCCTTTCGAGCCTTTAAATTGTCTTTTGTTTTGCCCATCATACACATGCATGTGCTTATGATACATTCGGCCATATTACTCTCTTGATGCATGACATCAATGTCGCTCCTTATAATCAACGACTTCACATACGGTAGCTCCCAAAGTCCACATACATGAGTCCAATTGTGTTTGTCTCTGTAACCTTCAAAATATCCAGGACAACCTTCATATGGCACCAATTTGTCCAACATATCAGATATTTCTGACCCGTTAAGACGTTTCAGTGGTCCTTTAGTGACAACGGTGTTCTTTTTGAAGACATTCTTCTGTTGTCTAAACAAGTGATTTGGAGGCAGCCAACGTCTATGACAATCGAAGTAAGATATCTTGCCTCCATGGGTAAGTCAAAATCAATCAGTATTCGATGAACATATCAGACACGTCAACCGACCATGAGTGCTCCATCCATAAAACATGTTGTATGCCAGAAAATCGTGGACAGACCACAAATAAGCACCTCGGTTGTTGAATTTCTGCTTCTTGTAACAGTCGTACGCTTCGACTCTTGTCCATAATATTTTCAACTCTTTGATCAATGGTTTCAACATCACGTTGAGACGTGACCCAGGATGATCCGGCCCAGGTACAATGAGGCTAAGAAACATGAACTCATTTTTCAAGCAAAAAGCCGGTAGAAGATTGTACGGAATGACAATGATGTGCCAACAGGAGTATGGTGCGGCGTTTGTGCTGAATGTCGTGAACCCATCTGTCGCCAACCCGATGCGAACGTTTCTCGCTTCACGACCGAATTCTAGGTCGAACTGGTCCAGCGCCTTCCATGCCTCACCATCGGATGGGTGTGTCATGACTCCATTGTTCTGACGCTCACCTTCTTTGTGCCATCTCATGTGTCTGGCCGTTTTTTTAGAGGAACAACCGCTTCAACCTTGGTGTCACGGTAAAGTAACAAAGCTGCTTCCGTCGTCACAATATCACCATCATTATTAACAACTTCGACAAACCTCGATTGACCACATTTCAAACATTTGTTCTCATTGGCATGCTCTCTCCAGAAAAGCATGCAGTTGTCCGGACACACATCAATCTTCTTGTACTTCATACCAAGACCGGAAAGAATTTTCTTCGACTTATACATATGTTTAGGAACTTTGTTTGGATGTGGAAGGGCATCGCTGAACAATTTGATAAGCTCATTGTAACAGTTATTAGAAAATAAGAACTTAGACTTGATTGCCATATGTCTAGTCACAAAATTGAGAATTGTCATTTTAGTGTGTCCATGCAACGGCTCTACTAAATCTTTGAAAATTTTGAAGAACTCTTTAACATTTTCTGTTTGAGGATCCTATGTCATCTCTAGTCAAATAGCTTCCAGCATCTCATCCATCATATCAACCTTCGTGGCATCATCATTGCCCGCTTCCACTTCTTGTACAGCTTGAGAAGCTGTCTCGCAGTGGAAGTTCCACAACTCATAATGTGACACCTAACCGTTTCGACACAAGTGCATTGTAAGTTCCACTTTGTCCAAAAACGTTCCGTTTCAGCATTTTGTACATGAGCACCGCGCCTTATCGCTATTAGACAACGAAAAAGCTCGTTACACAAAAGCTTCTGTCTTGACGTACCACTCATCTGAGTGGCCACCAGTTCTGCTCTTCCAACTAGTATACATCCAACTACGGTCTTCTCCCATGTTTGACTCTGCAATTTAAAGCCGGACAAAATTACCGTTATTTTCTCGTTAATTTATAAACAATAGAGAAAATAATGAGATAGACAGTTAACTGGGTTCGTCAGGTTCCGCCATACACACGCGTCATGATTTAGTTGCATACTTTAAGTTCACACTAAATGGGCAATGACAATAGATGGCCAAATGGGCTGGGGCAAACGGGCCGGTCAGAAGCACGATACGAGCACGGCCCGACACATAAAAATCAGGACCGAGCCGACCCGAAGCCCGACACGGGTCGTGCTCGGGCATGACCTCAAGCCCGTCGGGCTAGCCCGACATGACCCGGTTAAGGGTGGCCCAGTCGGCCCGTTATTGTGGCTCGATGAGCCCGACTAACCCGTCCCAGCCCGACCACGACCCGTTTAGCCCACTTAGCATATAAAAGTAGTAACCTGAAATTCCAAACCCTACAACACCTCCCACTCCTCCTGTTTGGTCGCCGCCCCCGCACCCAGCACCCTGTTCGACACTTCGAGTGCCACATCATGAATCCTGCCTGTCCCCAGCCCTTCTCTCTCCTCCCTGGCCGTCGAGTCCCCCGAACCCCGCTCGGCCGCCCTAATTAAGCATAATCTACACTATACTAACTAAGCATAATCTAAACTAAGCAAATTAAGCAACTTAACCACCTAAGCATAATTAAATAAACATAATCTACAATAAGCAAATTAAAAAAATTAACTAATTAAGCATAATTAAATAAACAATTAAGCAAATTAAGCATAATTTAAACATTTCAATTCAATTTCAAATTTTAACAATTCAATTCAATTCAATTAAAATTTGAATAGTTCAATTCGATTGTATTTCAATTTTGAGTGTGAGGGTTAGGGTGGGGTGGGGTGGGGGGGCTCGGGAGGGGAGGGGGGGCTCAGGGAGGGGAGGGGAGGTGGAGGGTGGGGGGGCCTCTGCAGGGAGGGTGGGGGGCGGTACTCGGGGAGGGGGCGGGGAGGTCCAGGCCAGCGGCGGTCGGGGAGGGGGCGGCGCTCGAGGAGGGGGCGGGGGGGGGGGGGGGGGGGGGGCGGGCCGGCGGCCATCGTGGAGGGGGAGTTGGGGGGATGATTGGGAGGAGGAATCATACCTGGCGGCGGCAGCGGCGTGCGCGGCAGCTGAGGTGGCGACGTCGGGTGAGGTGGCGGGAGAAAGAAGAAGTGGCGCGCGGGTAAGGAAAAGAGGAGGCGTGCGGGGTAGGTTAAAATCTGTAACTTACGTCGGCTAAATAAGCTACTGACGCCGTCCTGAGTTACTTACATCGGCCGTCCTCGAGGCTGATGTAAGTTGGGCTTAACTTATGTTGGCCCATTTATTAACGTCGGCTAAGTGTCCTGGCCGACATAAGTTTCTTTTTATTGCTGTCGGTCTATTAACTTACATCAGCCGTCGACGGAAGTTATTTAACCTACGTCGGTTTCTTTTGGCCGACGTAAGTTATTCTACTTTTGTCGGCTGGCCGACGTAAGTTAAGATGGCCGACGTAAGTGTTCGATTTTCCTTCAGTGCCTACGCGGGATGTGCCATACTGCACCATATGTTTGATCTATCGTTTGTGTGTAGATGTTGTACACTAACCACGTTTAAGTAGCTCGAGTAAAAAACGTTTGCGAGTGAACGTCATTACTGCCACTGTTGAGATGTATTCCGGAATATCGGCTTAGGATTTTCTTTAGTGAGGGCGTAGTACCGGCATTGTATTCGAGTTTCAGCAGTCACGTCGATGACATTACCCGTGCTGGTGTTGTGACTCGACAACAAGTAAAAATTCCCATCTTAGGACTAAGGTTGAATTTGTAATCTCTGTTTTGGAGCGTGCTGGTCAGATTTAAAATTAATCATGGTGTCGCTGCAGTATGCAGGCCTGTGATTTGGGAACTCGAGGAAGTCCTCCACAAGTTTCATTTTTAGCTCCAAGGCAGATTTCAAGATTTAAAACTTGAAAATTTCATTTGAACTTAAAGTAACCAGTTCCTGGTTCAAACTGTGAAATGGACAGAAAATTGACTAAGTTTGGAACAGCATAACTTCCTGTATATTACACCCCTATAGGTATACCATACATAGTTGGAATGTCTAGAGAGTCCTCTAAAACTCTTATGTTCAACTCCAGATCAGAATCCCCCTATAAACTAATGAAAAATTCAAATTTCCAAACTCTGTTAAATCTGGACAGAGACTGGATAGTTTTTGTATCTTGTCACTGTCTTGACCATATCTGTTCATAGAGTCAACCAATGACTTCATGTAATGAATTTCTGTAATCCTGAGGATGTATACAACAATGTTGTAATTTATGATTTTTGCATATATTGATGTTTTGTATCTGGAAATAATGTGGACAAAATCAGCCATAAACAGAGGAGATGCTGTCAAAATTATTCCAGAAAACTGTCAATTTGAAAAAATCGTATCTCCTTATACGGAAATGATATGGAATCAAATAAATACATTCTGGAAATATATTTGAGTATACTACAACTTTGTAGTTGAACTCAAGTTCTGAATGTTCCTCTAACAGGATGAAAATTTCAAGTTTCTCAAGACTGGTCAGATGGAACAGAACTGTGACAGAATTTCAGTGCAATGTTCCATTTGGCATTTGAATTTGAATTCACTTTCATAATTCAATTTTTGCATCCCTGATCTGCTTATCAACCATGTTTGTTGAATTTGAGCAGTTGACTCATTCATGTGCACATTTTATAGATGACGGATGTGATGCTATTGCCGGACGAATGGGTGTTCTCAACGTGCGCCAACCGTCCGGGCTTCCCGATTATGCTGCGGGAGGTGCTCCAACAGTTTGGCTTCATCGATATGCCATGCTATTGGGGTCAGGAGACGGTTGACAGAGGCATATTGTCATGTACCGTCCTGGTCGACATCCCGGCAAGTCCGCGTTTCTATGGATGGGCTCCTTTTTCTGTCACTACCCCGGGAGTTCGTTTGGAGGACACGTGGGCAATTGCAGCAGGTGAAGCGCTGATGAAGATTTGCGAGATTCATCAAGATGCCATGGCTGGGACCCAATTTGCTCTTCTTCCGGTCCGTTGTGATGCTGGTTTTGAGTGGCAGCATCGTATGGTTGCGGCCTATCGCCCCTATAGCGACACAACCTAGACAACACTTGAGACATTTGGCGCGGCATCCAGAATGGTGGTTCTTGCACAAGGTGCAATCCGGGAGGAGCAAGTCAAAGCCTTGAGGCAAGCGACTGAACGGGGTGACACTCTTGATTATATCAATGAGAACCTACATTCGTTCCTGGCTCCGATGAATCACCGACAAAAGCAATGTGAGGATCAGTTGCATCAAACATGCACTAGATTGCGGAAGGCTCGTGCCGAAATGCAGCAAGCTCGCAAGGATCTGCAGCAAACTCATGATGGGCTGCAGGGGAGTCAGTTGGAGGTGCAACAACAGCAAGAGCAGCTGTTGGTAGTCACTGAGGCATGAGACGAAGACATCGAGGAAGCTCAAAATAGGGAGTACGAGGCAGAGCAACTTCAAGATAATTTGATTGAGGACGAAGCACAATTGCAACCAGTAGTGTATCCACCAGCTCATGACATACTGCTGAATATGGGTGAGCAAGTGCCTTCAGACCCAGAGGAGGAGGAAGATCCAGAGATAGTTGAGTACGCCGATGATGATGCATCGGAGTAGGATGGGGCAGCACTACTGCCATCACAGGGCAACGCATAGTTAGTGGTTTCTCGTGTTTATTTTGTAGCCAAGTTTGTATCATATTATAAACAGTAGTGGGTGTGTAGAAGATGACAAGATGTGTATGACGACTCATGAAGACCAAGTATAGTTGAGATGCACTTCCATAGAGGGAGTTCATCATTTTGGAAATCACTATTGTACAATTGGTCATGAGATAATATATTTTGTATAAAGTTTGTACTTTATCAATATATGTGAATGTTAGGAAATTATCACTTTTTCATTACTCGCACTACTATGGTATAAAATGGATGAAGAAAACAAACATGTTGCTGATTTAAATCATACGGATGCAGAATGGTGTGTACACGCTCTACGCCCGAGATGGGAGGATCTAGCCGTGGTCGTGAGGATGAATCTCCGACCCGGGAGCAAACCGCAACTCCACAGAAACAAATCCCTCCACCACCACCACCTGAACTTCCGAGGACGCTCGCGAAGATTCTGGCCACAGTACTAGGCTCGCGCGATGAGCAAACCGAGTTACTGCGTATGTTGGTTCAAAATTTGTCCCGTCAAGGGGGACGACAAGACAATGGGCCGCGCCATCCCCAACAAAGCTCGTATTCAGATTTCTTTGCGATGCATCCACCGGTCTTTACGGAGGCCGAGGAGCCTCGGAGGCAGACAACTTCATCCGCACGCTCGAGGCGAAGTTCGGTTTGCTGGGATGCACCGAACAACATAAGGCACTCTTCACAGTGCAACAACTCCAGGGATCCGCCGGCGCTTGGTGGGGGAACTTCATCGCCTCACTGCCGGCCGGTCATGCGGTCACCTGGACCGAAGTCCGGGAGGTGTTCCACGCCTACCATATACCTCCCGGAATAATGAAGAGGAAGCTTAAAGAGTACTTGGAGCTGAAGCAAGGCGGGAGGAGTGCCCACGAATACTCCCGCGGGTTCAATTACTTGGCGCAATATGCGCCCGGATATGTGGGGACGAAAGATAAGAAGAGATACATATTCTTCTGGGGCCTTAATCCGAAGATGAAGGTCCAACTCACACAATGCAACCACAGCACCTTCAACGACATCGTCAATGCCGCGATTGTACAAGAGGACGCTCAGCGCGAGCTCGTTTCTGATAAGTGGAAATGGAGCGCGCCGTAGAGCAGCAGCGGGGGTGGTCCGTAGAAGTACCGCGTGGTGTATCGCTCACCATTGGGTCAGCGATGGCAGCCACCGGCGCGACCGCAGCAATTTCACGGTCGTTCTTTCAACGCGCCATGTTTTCAACCACCATCTCCACAACAGCAGCAGCAGCAACGGATAGCCCCGCGTGCATATCCACCTCCACCACGTACACTGGGATTCCGTCCTAAGATTGGAGGGAACCTGACACAGTACACGTGCTATACATGTGGCTGTACCGGGCATTTTGCGAGGGACTGCCCCGAGCAGCGTCAAGGCAGCGGGCAAGCACCATATCGGGGTGCCGTTCAACCCCGCAACCAGCCCAAGAAACCAGCACCAAAACCCGACAACGTCCATCACTTAGATCTCAAAGACGTGCCGGAAGGCAAACCTATTCTCGCGGGTACGTTTTCTCTACTCCAAAATCCCGTAGTCATATTATTTACTCCGGTGCCACCCATAATTTCATTAGCCAATCTTATGTTGTCAAGCATCAATTACCTATCACTCCCACAGAAAGTCCATATTTGATTTGCTCTCCGGGTGGGAAAATAGCAGCGGACATGAAAGTCCATAAAGCACAACTTAAGATGGGTGGGAATATCTATCCGACTTCTCTAATTATATTAGAGGGTCAAAAGCTTGATGTCATCTTAGGGATGTCATGGCTGCACCTACATGGTGCTGTTCTCGACATTGTTCCACTTGTGGTCCATTTGAACTCTCCCTATATGAACCACACACTCTTATTCTAGACCGCCTTATCCATGAAATTCCAGCCTCCTACAACACGGAAGCAACAAAGCTAATAGATATTCATGTGGATCGTGAATATCCGTACGTGATTCCCGATGACCTTCCGGGTATGCCACAGGATAGGGACATCGTGTTCAAGACTGAACTTATTTCGGGAACCACACCTATTTTGCGAAGGCCGTACAAGATGGCACCAAATGAGTTGGCAGAATTAAAGGAGCATTTGAAGGACCTGCTGGACAAAGGTCTCATACGCCCAAGTTCATCACCTTGGGGCTGCTCCACATTATTTGTGAAGAAGGACAAGACGTTACGTCTATGTGTGGACTATCGTCCGCTCAACGCCGTGGCGATAAAGAACAAGTATCCACTACCGCGCATCAATATTTTTTTTGATCAATTAGTGGGTGCTAAAGTATTCTCAAAAATGGATCTTCCGTCCGGATATCATGAAACAAAAATCCGACCGAGGATATACCAAAGACGGCATTCTCAACGAGATACGGGCTCTACGATTATCTCATCATGTCGTTAGGACTTACCAACACGCCGGCTCACTTCATGTACCTCATGAATTATGTTTTCATGCCGGAGTTGGACAAGTTTGTTGTGGTACTCATCGATGATATTCTGATTTATTCAAAATCTGATAAAGAACATGCAAGACACTTGCATATCGTGCTCCAACGATTGCGAGATCACAAGCTTTATGCAAAATTCAGCAAGTGTGAGTGTTGGATCAAACAAGTACCATTTCATGGTCACATTATTTCAGCGGAGGGCATCGCTGAAGATCCAAACAAAATTGTACAAGTGCTGAAATGGAAGTCTCCAATGTCTGTCCATGAAGTTCGCAGTTTCCTCGGGTTAGCGGGATATTATCGGAGGTTCATTCCGAGCTTCTCGAAAATTGCTAAACCAATGACGGAGCTGCTGAAAAAGGGGATTAAAGATATTTGGAGCAAGGCATGTGAGGATGTATTCTAAGCATTGGTGAAACATCTCACAACAGCCCCCGTGTTAGCTCAGCCGGATACAACCAAATCTTTCAACGCTTATTGTGATGCGTCCGTCATTGATCTCGGCTGCGTTCTAATGCAACAAGGCCGCATGATCGCGTATGGATCACGGCAGCTCCAAAATCATGAGCAGGATTATCCAACTCATGACCTTGAGCTCGCTGCCGTGGTACTTGTGTTGAAAATGTGGAGGCATTATTTACTCGGAAATTTATTGCACCTCTACACCGATCACAAGAGTCTAAAATATATCTTCACTAAGAAGGAGCTGAATATGCAGCAGCAAAGATGGCTAGAATTGATCAAAGATTATGAGATTGAAATTCATTACCATCCCGGCAAGGCGAATGTAGTTGCCGATGTGCTAAGCCGCAAGTCTCATGTCAAGAATCTGTCCATCACTCCGATGGAAGAGGACGAGCAGAGTTTATATTTGGTTCCCTATGGAGCGCTATATAATCTTGCTCTCATCCCTACCATACGAGAGGAGATTATGGAGTCTCAAAAGAAAGACGTGGGTATGTTGCACATTCGGAGGAGAATGAAGAATGGGGAAATGATGTGCTTCCGAAGTGATGAACATGGTACCCTATGGTTCAAGGACTGTATCGTGGTACCCCGTGACACAACACTTCAGAAGAAAATCTTGGATGAAGCTCACTTATCCAAGTACTCTATTCATCCGTGCAGCAACAAGATGTACCAAGATTTGAAAACAAGATTTTGGTGGACACGTATGAAGAGAGAAATTGCAAAGTACGTATCGTAGTGTGATACATGTCGGCGGGTGTAGGCCGACCACATGAGGAAAGCCGGACAGCTGCAACCATTAAAAATTCCGGCTTGGAAATGGGAGGATATTAGTATGGGTTTTATTGTCGGATTACCTCTCACCTTCCACAACCATGTTTCGATTTGGGTGATAGTCGATCGCCTAACCAAATCAGCTCATCTCATCCCTGTACATACAAACTACATCACCAAGATGTGTGCGGAATTGTATATTGCAAGAGTCATGTGCTTGCACGGAGTTCCCCGAACAATTATTTCCGACCGCGGTGTGCTTTTCGTTGCTCGTTTTTGGGAGCAGCTGCACGCATCATTGGGGATGAAACTGATCCGAAGCTCCGCATATGACCCGCAAACTGATGGTCAAACTGAACGGGTGAATCAAATTCTTGAAGATATGCTACGCACTTGTGCCATCCACCACGGTAAAAATTGGGATGATCATTTACCGTTGGCGGAGTTCTCCTACAACAATGGCTATCAAGCTAGCATCAAGATGGCGCCGTATGAAGCTCTCTACAGCCAGAAATGTCATATACCACTCAATTGGTGTGAATCCGGCGAGCGAGTTATATACGGAATTGATATTGTAAATGAAGCTGAAGAACGAGTGCGGATAATTCAAGCCAATATCAAGGCTGCTCAATCTCGGCAGAAAAGCTATGCGAATAAAAGGCGTCGACCTCTCCACTTTGACATCGGAGACCACGTTTATCTCCGTGTCACTCTGGTGAAAGGGATTCATCGTTTCAGAGTGAAGGTAAAACATGCTCCACGATTCATCGGGCCGTTTGCTGTCATTGAAAAATGTCGAACCGTGGCCTATCGGTTGGAGTTACCAGTGTCACTCTTTGGAGTTCACAATGTATTCCACATTTCTCAGATGCGTAAATGTCTTAAATCTTCAGCTGAAATCCGCACAAAAGACATTGAAGCTCTCCAACCGGATCACACTGATTCTGAGTATC
Source organism: Tuctoria greenei (assembly GCA_036927565.1). Taxonomy (NCBI): domain Eukaryota; kingdom Viridiplantae; phylum Streptophyta; class Magnoliopsida; order Poales; family Poaceae; genus Tuctoria; species Tuctoria greenei. The sequence goes on from JAYESD010000001.1 coordinate 119,339,995, forward strand.
CAATCCGGATTATCAATGAAAAGACTCGTACCACCAGAAATTGGACTTTGTACTTCGACAAAGTCTTGTGGAGCAACCATACCACTGAGAAAGCGACATGGAAAGCGAGGACTATCTCCGATCAAACTATCCAGAGTTATTATCATCGCATATCCAGTAATCTTTTTACCTCTATCTCTTTTATTTGTAATCTCGGGATGAGATTCTTTTAAGGGGGGAGGAATGTAAAATCCCTAAATTCAGGTACAAAGATCATGTAGGAGAATTTAAGTTTGAATGGGAAAAGAAATCAAATGGCAATTGGGAAATTAAACCAACTCAAACATCAATAGAAGGGATTCAAAATTTCAAATTTAGCTCCTGCTCAAACTTTGTCAAATTAAAAGTATGAGCTCACCATTAGCTTCCAAATATTCCAAATAGCAACCCTTCAAATTTTCATAATATTTGGAGCACTAATTCTATTTAATTCAATGGGTACATTGAATTCTAGTCAAATTCAAATTTGAATTTGAATTTTACATGAAACCTGTCCAAATTTGAAATCTAATTCCAGTCTCACATTCGAGTTGACCTCTCCACAAAAATATGGAATTTTTAGACAAATTTAGGTAGGGGAATTGAAGTTCCTGAGAGGATTGACTTGAAGGGGCAGTGGGACCCACTAGTCATAGAGGCATTACCGTGAGTACTCTATTTCCCTGACTCCCCGCCGAGCGACGCTCGGTGCGGAAAACAGCTCACCGTTGGCAAGCATCTGTGTGGCACCTTGGTTGCGTGTCTCCTCTCCACTCTACTCCTCCTTATCTTCACCTCTCTGGCCGAAGGGGAAGGAACAAGATCGTTCTTTGCTCCCGATCACAAACCACCGCCATCTCCCTGCTCGGATGACTAGCACGAGGTTCATGCCGAATCCCTTCATCCTCCCAACAGCAAAATTGTACCTAAGTCTTCCCTCTACCTTCTCAAGCTTTTGGTTCCTTGTTTCGTCGGCTACAAGGCAGCCTTTCTGCAGTTCTGCCGGCGCCGCTGTTCTGCTGCCGCGAGGTCGTTGCTGCCTTCCCGTCGCGCCGACGCCACAAACCCTCTCTCGAGCTGCTCCAAGAAGCAAAAAGGATCGCCATGACACAACCCTTCTCACGGTATGAACCGTTCTTCGTTTCATTCCATATCGAGCAATATCGAGCAAATGATTCAAGTTTGCTTTCGGCCATTGCCCATGAACTAGCTTGCTTCTCTGTTTAATTCGCTTTCCACATGCAACCATTCTTTAATCAGTTCATGGATATTGATCCATACCTCCTAGCGCACCCCTCTGCCAACAATCAAGGGGGATAATTGAGTGAAGGCCGAACGATTCAAGTTTTCCCCGCCGCCAATGAAAATCCGTCGGTCCAGCACCGAAGTCGACTTTGCCGGCAATTTCACCCCCTTTTCTCCCCCTAGTCATCTTCCTCGTGCTTCCAGGAACGTTCCCAACCTTTTCCCGAGCTTCTTGCGCCATTTCCCGGCAATTCCGGCCATCGCCAAAACCCTAGCTCCGCCGCCGTTATCGCGCTGCCATCTCCGGCCATCTCTGCCACGATTGGACCCCACCATCATCTTGTGCGGACGATTTTAGGGTTAGGCGGTCAAGGCTAGGCCAGGAGGAGCTCGACGAAATGATTCCGGCATGCGCCACCGCTGCTCTGGTGAGGAGCGTCGCCCCCTGGCGCAAGGTACACGAAGACAGCAGGCCCCGCTTGTCAGTCGCTCGGCGAGAGAAGGATCTGCTGTGGTGTTTGGATCCGGTGCGGCTACGCGGGTTAACCCCGTGGCCCTCGGCGCGGCTTTGCTCCGATTGGCCATTTAAACGCAGTGGGGCCAGCTGAATTATTTGAACTTTTCCATTGTAAGTAAATTCCAGATTTTGAGCAAACTTTGAAAATAGATCTAGTAGTTTTGCTCAAAAATTTCCAAATAAATGCTGGTAGACTCCCCTTGAACCCAACTTTGCAGTGGTTCAATTTGTTGGACATGAAACTCCAAGAATTTTCATAATTAATTCCTTTGAACTAACTTCTTGGGAAATTAATTACTTCTGTTCTGTTAATGGGAGAATTCCCAATTTTGGTCAAAACACTCATCAAAATACAGTTGATATCCAGTAAAAATTTCAAGTTCATATAACTTCATTCTCTGGGTTGATCAGTGTTCCAAATCTTTATGTATTTGAAAATTGGGAAAGTACAGAACCATTTTCAGCTTTTCCCCCATACTGGTAAAATCAGTTTCTCCCTGTAGGAAGCTTAGAAAATTATGAAACAAATTTTCCTATAACAAGTGAGACCCCCTCTACCATAATCAACCACTGGTGGCCATGACAAGGCTACATATTAAGTCCGAAAATTCAGAGAAGAATTTTTGTTGTTGGTATTTTGAGAAAACAAGCTTCCTTGAACATCTCCAATTTTTGGTCCAGATCTTCCTTGTAGAACCTAGTGTCAACTGTAAAAATCCCAATGCCAGTTAAAATAATTTACATACCTGATCAGTATTTATAAGATCTTCTCTATAGTTTCTATATCACTCTTGTACTTTATATATTGCATATCAATAGTGACTGAGATCGAGGAGGACCAGGAGCCCTTGGAGACTCTACTTCCACAAGCTAATTTCCCCTTTGACTCGCAGCCAGGCAAGCCCAGTTTGCATTTATGTGCTATTTCAAATTTTCTATTTGTATCACTTATGTCTAGGATGAATATTATGCATTAGGGCTAAGGTGCTTGTTACTCAACTTGCATGGCGCACAAATCCCATGGAGTATTGGGTAGGTCTAGAGCTTGACGAGTAGACAATGCCATGCTAATGTTTATAGGAATCCGGTAGAAGTCGAGTAGTTGGAATCTACTCGTGAGATAGGATTTTATCACCCGTGATGAATTGAATCAAAGAATGATTTAGAAATGTGAAACTGAGACCGAGCAGCGGGTAGGATGCAGCGAGATGTGGTCTCACGTGCGTAGCCCTGCTTGTGTTGATTGAGGACTGATCCATGTGCGGCCCTGCTGGACAAGTTTGAACAGTACCGAATGCATACTGGGCATATGGAACCCAGGAAACTGATGTAACTTGATAACTTGGATGTCAAGGCATAGCCCACTGTCGATAGGAGTGGGCTGAGGGTAGTAAGGTGTAAATTTGTCGGTGGGCACAGACACGCTCCGTGCGGAAACCTTATGCCCGCGATGGTGGGTCTGGTTCGGCATTTGAGTTCTCTCGTGAAAGGTTGCTGCGTATGACGTGGTGAGGAGCATGGCACAATCTTTAGAAACGGGTGTACATGACGTGTTATTCGGGTGTGTCCTGATTGCAATCACCGTCCCTCGCGGTTATTTGAGTACCGCTTGTTCACTGTGTTGTGACATAGTAAATACTGAAGAAGTCAGAAGAATACGCTGTAATGAAATATAATTGTTTTGCCACTATGTTTGCTATATATTAGGCTCATTAAAGTTACTGTTATTGAACATTTAAGCTGCTGCTATTAACTTGTAAAATGATGATCAATTTACATGCAAGTCATTTACTGCTATATCTATTCCTATGTTAAGTATCCTTGCATATAGAGTTCCATGTTTAGGTGAGACGGTTAAGTCTTGCTGAGCCTTCGTGCTCACGGTTGCTATACTAAGTTGTTTGCAGGTGAGAATATGAGGAAGGTTCTGAGGATGAGGCGATGCCCCCGTCGGGGTATACTGCCGAATGGGAGCCCAGCACACAGCAATAAAATTGTGTGTGGTGAGTGTGTAGCATCCGCGGGCTGGACAACTGCACATTTGTATATCTAGGCTGAGAGTTTAGCTATGAATATTATATTCTGCTATATATTAAGTATTGTAAAAGACTTCCGCTGTTTATATCAATAAAACTTTGTAGTTTGTTGTATTCTTTTCGTGTGTGTTGTTGGGTGCCGCATCGGACGGCACCACCCTCTGCGATTCCTAGAATGTGTTGACCCGATCCCCACGATATCATGTCTTACCTTCTTGATCGTGTTGGATCCTTCGTGTTAGTCACAAAGTGCTCTCCACACATCACACGCCGCTTGGAGGTGTGCAACATGGTCGAAGTCGCTCTGAGTTAGTCCTTGGATTTTCAAGTTGCAGGCTTTGTTGTTGTTGACGACATCTCTTAAGTTTGTAGCCATGAATTGATCGTTCGGTGGCACGTCGTTAGGCTTGTACACCTTTACCAATATTGCGAAGCCTTGTGCCTGGAAGAAAGCATCCATACGTGCTTTCCAAACCTGAAAATCAATACCACTAAAAACATAAGATTTTGCATAGTATTTCTTCATTATGATGTGTCAAAAACACATGCAAATCACAAAGATTAGAGCACTGTGGCTCTGATACCAATTTTAGGATTAAAGAGCACGTGTAAAGCTACCAGAGGGGGGTGAATGGTAGATTAAAACTTTTCAGCGGAAGCAACAAAAATACCCCTCGGCAGAAAACTGATCTGTTAAAGAAACTATGTGTGTGACTAATCTAAACGTGTTCAACTATGACAAGACTAGTATAGATTGCAGATAATCAAGTCATGGAGACATCACAACAATAATCACGAAAATCCGTCAAGAGAAACTCAAGGTACAATCAAAAGATCGAACAAAGGTCAGTATGTCTTACCCAAGAAAAATAGTTCTGGAATACTGCAAAGAAACTCATGTAGATCCAAAACCACAAATCCAATGACCATTAAATTTTACAGATGATAGAAAATCAAGATGTGAAGACAACCCAAGAAGAATCATGTCAATCGGATTTGTAAAACTCAAGTTATGATAAAACCACTGAAGCAAGGTAGTGCTTTGCAGAAACTCGACGTGAAAGACTTGAAGAAAAGAAGTCGGACGAACAAGGCACAAAAGTTCCTTCAAACTACAAATTTTATTGATCAAAACACAAGAGGAACAGCCCCAAAGTCGTGCACCATGATCTCTGGCCTCCTTTGCTTATATAACCAGCCCTTAGGCCAACCCAATCCTAACTAGGACTCTAATCCTACTCAATTCACGAATCGGAACTTTTGATAACTGCTCAAGACTCTTCTATACGCAGATAGAAGCAATCTTAAGAATTCCAAACACCTTAGGAACGTATCCCACATTCCTAAAACAACTCACATTTGTGACCCACATGAAATCATATCATAACCAACTCAAAACTTTCCATATTTGAGTCAAACACGACTCAGCCGCAGCTTGAGTCCATAACCTAGTCGGTTGGACCTTTGCAACAAATTTTTTACGTCCACATCTCCTCATCACGCCTCAGAACCATGTAGCCATGTCCATGCACTCCTTGGACACGTGCAATCATCTTCCAACGACGTCCACGATACCTTCATATTCATTGTTCTTGATTCAAACATGCTGTGCGACCTCCCGATCAACTCAACCACAATTCCTCCTGAACTTGGTTGTTGAACCTCATCTTCTCCCTAAGAATAGTTCAATGGATTATTTCACAAGCCATGTCTTGAACTCAAGCAACACCTGCACATGAATAAACAACCAATACTTCTGAGCACAAGTCCTTGACTTGACTCTCGTTAGTTCCGATAACCACAACACCATACGTGAGCACTTCAAATAAGTATGTTGCAAAACTTTGCCAAAAGATATCAACCATAACCACCAAAACACACCAAAAACATAGTAAAAGAAAACTAAGTAAACTCTCTATAATCCAAAAACAAGTTCGAATGAATTCAAAGTAAAAGCAGAACCACTGCTATCAAGTTCCGCACCCTTGCCAAAGCTAACCGAACCTTGAACCGGATCTTATGAAAGCTAGCAAGACTTACCGCCGGAACTTACCAAAGCTAGTCGGACCTAGTGCCAGAGCTTACCGAAGCTAGTCAGACCTAGCGCCGGAGCTAACCAAAGCTAGTCGGACCTAGCGCTGGAGCTAACCAAAGCTAGTCGGACCTAGTGCCGGAGCTAACCAAAGCTAGTCGGACCTAGCGTTGGACCTTGTAGGAGCTCTGACCTAAAGTCGGACCTTGTTAAAAATGTGTTTTGGTAGTATTCAAAACTTTTATCATCAAAGCCAATGTATTTAGCACACATATGTCTCACAATAATATGTCCAAAAGTAAGTATTTCCATAAGGTGGGGTATATTTCCTCGCCAACCTCATAGTCCTGAAGTCACAAGGCTTGGACATCATACTTGGAATGGATTGGCTAAGGAAGCATAATGGAGTGATTCAGTGTGCCACTCAGACGGTACAATTGACAAACAAGGAAGAAGTCAGTGTAGAATTCAAGGCAGTTGAGCTGACAACCGAGAAGGCAAAGGTAAATCATGCAGAAGGAGTAACCTTGGAGGAAATTCCAGTTGTTCGTGAGTACCCAGAAGTGTTTCTTGAGGAATTGCCAGGTATGCCACCTGATCGTGACATCGAGTTCGTCATTGATTTAATACTAGAACTGCACCTATAGTAAAGAGGCCATATAGGTTGCCTCCTAAGGTTAGCGGAGCTCAAGAACCAGATTAAAGAGTAGCTGGAGAATGGTATCAAACGCCCAAGTTCTTCGCCATGGGAGGCTCCAATGCTTTTTGTAGATAAGAAACATGGACCCAAAAGAATGTGTGTGGATTATCGGTCTCTTAACGAGGTCGTGATTAAGAATAAGTACACGTTGCCCCACATAGAGGATGTCTTTGACCAAATGAAGGCAGCCAGAATATTCTCTAAGATTGATCTTCGGTTGGTATATTTCTAAATGAATATTAGACCATAAGTTGGCTTTCAGGACACGATATGGATCCTATAGTATACGGTCATGGCATTTGGATTGACTAATGCACCCGCATACTTCATGTATTTTATGAATAAGGTCTTCATGGAGTATTTGGATAAGTTCGTGGTAGTGTTCATAGATGATAGTATGGTGTACTAAAAAAGTGAAGAGGAGAATGAAGAGCATCTAAGGCTGATGTTGCAGAAAATGCGAGAGCAACAGTTGTATGTCAAATTTAACAAGTGCCAATTTTGGTTGAGGGATATATCGTTCCTAGGCCATGTAATCTCTAGAGGTGGAGTGTCGGTCGACCCAGGAAAGGTTAGAGATGTGCTAAAATGGGAACCACCACAAAATTTGAAGGAAATAAGAAGTTTCCTTTGGAATGGCTAGATATTATCGTCGGCTCATCAAGGACTTTTGCAAAGTAGCGAAGCCCATGACTGAACTATTAATGAAGGAGAAGCCTTTCAAGTGGACTCAAGCTTGTCAAGACAATTTTGAGGAGCTAAATAAGAGGTTAACAATAGCACTTGTGTTGGTATTGCCAGATGTAAGCAAGAGCTTTGATATCTATTGCGATGCTTCAAGGATGGGACATGGTTGTGTATCAATGCAAGAAGGCCGAGTAGTAGCATATGCATCCAGGCAATTGAAGAAACATGAGCAGAATTATCCTACGCATGATCTTGAACTTGCAGCCGTAGTGCATGCGTTTAATATTTGGATACATTACGTTCTTGGTCATAGATGCGAGATTTATACGAATCATAAGAGCCTCAAGTACATATCCATGCAAACGGATCTGAATTTGAGGAAAAAACAATGGTTCGAACTCATTAAGGATTATGATGTGGGAATCAATTATCATCCTGGAAAAGCCAATGTAGTGGCTGTTGCTTTGAGTCGAAAGGGAGCAAGCCCCCAGCTCACCATTAGGGAGTTGCCATCCGAGCTATGCAAGGAGTTTGAACAGTTGAATCTTGGATTTGTAAATGAGATGGCAATAATAGAGTTATATATGACCTTGGAACATGAAATTTGAGAGGGTTAGACAAAGGATAAAGAAATCCAGGAAATGAAGGAAAGGACCCAAGAAGGGAGAGAATTCTGAATCAATGAGGACGATCATGGTACTCTATGGCTTGGAAAAAGGATTGTTGTGCATAATAAGAAGAGTCTCCGACAAACAATATTAAAGAGGCACATGACTAACTTTACTCCATCCATCCCAGCTGTACGAAGATGTACAAGGACCTGAAGACGTGCTACTAGTGGGATGGTATGAAAAGGGACATAGTTGAATATGTTGCATTGTGTGATGTATGCCAGCAAGTCAAGGCTGAACATCAAAGGCCAAGTGGATTATTGCAGCCATTGAAGATTCTAGAATGAAAATAGGAAGAGGTTGGTATGGATTTCATAGTTGGTTTTCCTCGCACTTCAGCAGGTTACGATTGAATATGGGTTATTGTGGATTAGTTGATGAAATCAGCGAATTTCATTCCTGTCAAGACTACTTACGGTGAGGCAAAGTTTGCAGAATTGTATACGGGAAGAATAGTGTGTTTACACGGAGTACAAAAGAAAATAATGGCCGATATAGGTTATCAATTTACCTCAAGGTTCTGGCAAAAGTTGCACGAGTCTATGGGAACTCAATTGAATTTCAGTTCTGCATATCACCCTCAGACGGATGGACAAACCAAGAGAACAAACCAGATATTGGAGGACATGCTAAGAGCATGCGCGCTAAAGTATGGAGGAAGTTGGGACAAAAGTCTGCCATATGCTGAATTCTCCTACAACAACAGTTATCAAGCAAGTTTGAAGATGTCGCCATATGAAGCATTGTATGGGAGAAGGTTTAGAACACCATTGTTTTGGAATGAAACAGGAGAAACTCAAGTGTTTGGACGTGATGTAATCCAAGATGCCAAAAAGCAAGTTCAGACAATCCGCAAGAATTTGAGAGCGGTTCAGTCGAGACAAAAGTGTTATGCGGATAATAAACGAAGAAGCTTAGATTTTGAGGTGGGAGACTTTGTATACCTCAATGTTTCACCCACGCGAGGTCACAAGCAATTTAATGTCAAAGGCAAGTTGGCACCTTGCTATATTGGACCTTTCAAGATTCTGGACAAACAGGGAGAAGTAGTGTATAAGTTGGAGATGCCAGTACATCTTTCTGATGTTCATGATGTGTTTCACGTTTCTCAACTCAAGAAGTGCTTGAGGGTTCCAGAAGAGCAAGTGCAAATGGAACAATTGGAGCTTGAGGAGGGTTTGACATATGCTGAGCAACCTGTCCAAATTTTTGAAAACAGGGAGAGGGTCACAAGTACCAAGGTGTTTCGATGGTACAAAGTGCAATGGAAGCATCATATATAGTCAGAAGCAACTTGGGAGCAAGAAGAGGATCTCAGTAGAGAATTTCCCTATATCTTTCCTTCTGCGTCAAATCTTGAGGGCGATATTCATTTTCAGGGGGGTAGGTTTGTAACACCCTCATTTTCATGCAAAATGCATTGCATGCATCCTCATACATGTTTAACATAAAGAAACCATAAAGGGACAAGATTAAAATGAATTTAGGGCTATTCAGCAACTAAATCTTGTCAGGGAGCGGAGTTGCCCGGTCTCTATCCTGGACTAGACCATTGTCTCCCTTCAGAAAACTCAGTCTTCAGAACCCCGGACTTGTCCGACACATAGCACGAACTAGTCCGATGTTGGTTCTAATGTTGTCCGGACTTGTCCGACTTTGAACGGACTAGTCCGATGTTGTTTTCAGTCCTGACAAATTTCTTGCCAAGCCCCGGACTTCTCTGACCTCCAGCACCGGACTTATCCAAAATCATTTATGTTCCAAAACGGACTAGTCCGGCCATCCTTGCGGACTAGCCCGGCCTTCAGAGTCCAACTCGGATTCTATTTTTCTTCAATATTAAGTTACTGGGTAATTGCCTTAATTCGGCCCAAGAACTTCATGCCCAACCTCAGAGGAGCCCAAGTGGACCCTACCACGGCCCTTACTAGTTCTCCAGTGAAATCTACTTGGAATCCATCCTAAAACCCTACATATCTACCCCTATATAAGCAACTCAATATCCCCACACCTCTCCACACGTTGAGAAAATCCCCGTTGGCGTGTTATTGCTGTGTGTAGCCATCAAGAGAAGATCCAGCAGCAAGGAGAAGGAGGAGAAGATGAAGAAGGATCAAGCAAGCTCAATTTTCATCACTTTCGACATCAATGTTCTTCATTACAAAATCGTACTCGACACCTCACTATACACCCTAACACCAAGATTCAAGTGTTGCACCCAATTCTCGATCATTGGATCTCTAGACTCATGGTATGTCCTCTACATCCAATTTTCCACGTGAATTTATCCCTTGATCTCACTTTCCACAAAAACCCTATTCCTGCAGTTCTGGATAGGGCGAACTAGTCCGGCCCTGATACCGGACTTTTTCGACCTCTAAATTTGTTATTGCTGAATTGAATCCAAATTGACTCCAATCAATTCGAAATTTGTTTAAACTTGTTATAATCCGTTATAACTAGTTAGTAAACATTAATAGCAACTCATTAACTAGTTTTACCTCAAAATTGACCAATCATGCATATCATGGCATATTGAGTAAAATTTGAGCAATATTTGGTTGTAATGTTTGTTTCGCATGTTTGGCGCGCGGAATATTCCACATAAAAGATTAACAATTCGAATGTTAATTCAAACCAAAGTTCCAACATCGACTTGAGCAACATCATGGAGTTCCCAGCTACATTGACGATGTGTAGAATCTTCAAGAACTTTCATTCTACTATTTTGTTTGGACCAATGAAAATAATATCATGGGTTGGTCCCACTTATCGGGTGGCCCGCCAGTCAGCTCTCATCAAACATCATTTGGTTTCCTCTTTTGCTCGTGCTTATCGAGAACCATCTCGATGCCTGTGCCAAGAACGTTCCCGCACAAGCTAATTTCTTAGGCTTGCCCTTATCGTCATTCAGCTGGAGCCTCACACGCTCTCTCTTTCTCTCTCTCCACTTCAATTTATAATACAGCACCTTGATGGTTTCGGCAGCACCACATGTCGCTTGGTTCTTCTCTCCTTCACCGCAGCTCTTGCTCGGCAAGCCACCACGTCAACGCTCATCACATGCTAAGGCCTCTACCACTCAAAAGTACACCATCAGGTGGGGCCCACGTGTCATGACTAGCAGTTACTGCCTAAGAGTTGTACTACTTGACTGCTCACCATTGTCCCTATCCACCCAGCCAAGAATTATCATTTATAGAAATCATGGTAGCTGAATGATTTTAGAAGGAAATAAAGAATAGAGGGAAGATGAACCCACATATCAGTCTTATCCTCAAAGGTGAAGTACTTCGTTTTATTTTGTTCTCCTCTACGTGGCTTCCTCACTCTAGCGCTCATGGACACCCACGATATTCTCCCCCAACAAGCTCGTCTTCCATCTCAAGCCGAATGCCATCCGCTGCTGCGCTCTGCTTCCGCTCCTGAGCATCTAGCCGCAGCGTCACCAAAGTGCTAGCGTGTCGCACTCCCCTTTCCTCCGTTCAGAGTGCTGCTCATAAGCTATGCAGCGCCGCCGTTTCCCTTCGCCTCCCACTACTCTATTCAAAGCTGCACCGCCAACTGCTGTGCCCGCTTGCCTCACCGCACTGCCCGGCCGCATCGCGCCTGCCTGCGTGCGTTGCGACACGCCACACCCGCGCGCCACAGTTCGTCGGCCGTGCGTGCCATGCTTTTGCTCCGATCACCGCCGACCACAGCTCCCCGTGCGCCACTCAGTCCCAACGCAGAGCCGCCGTCGACGAGCGCGCTTACGCCGCGCATCTGCACCAGGGCCATGCCGCGTGAGGCTTCACTCTCGGCCGCTAGTCTCCCTGCTGGCACCTTCCCTAGCACCGCCGATGCTCCGCCACACGTCCTCCGCTGCTCGCTCGTTCGAATTCTGCTGTCGCATCAGCAAGCCCGTGCCAAGTTCCCCGCTTCTCCCCTGCCACTCCTGCAGCTCGCCAGTGCTCCTCGTCTCCGCTCGCTCGCCGCGCGCAGCCTCACTTCGCGCCTCCACCGCTACCGAGTCCAACCATCATAGGCCCTTGCTGCCCAGGTTGCTGCCGCCTCAAGCTCTGTCGTGCATCTTCATTTCTGCAGCATCGGCAGTGCGTGCTTCTCACCGCATCTCCGAGGCCTCACACATCGTTCACGTCCAAAGTAGTGCCGCCACTGCAGTGCCCCAACCACAATACTCCTTGTGCAGTGCCGTCTGGTTATGAGACACAGACCACATTGAAGTTGTCATGACGTTCTGCGTCATGGCTACATCCAACCAATGCCGAGGGTGATGTATGTGATTCAGGAGATGTCAACTAGGCAACATCAATTGGTCCAAGGTCAGTTCGGTTTTGTGCAAGATTAAGTCGATACCATGTTGTAGTCAACATGTTCGAGGAAATGTTTATATGGGCATAAGTTCATTTTTGCCTGATAGGGAAGGGATCGTGACGTGCTTAGTTGAACCACTGTGGTGTCTTACTTGAATAAAAGTGCCTGTTTGTGGGAGCATGAAGCCAATGGACCATGATGCTAAGTAAATGAACAAGGTGAGCATGATTATAAGGATAGGAAGGTAGTGCGACTAGTGTTCTGTAATCCCAACATATTGTTTAGTGACGGGGGGGGGGGGGGGGGGTGACTACTTGGTCATTAGTTCCTATTGCCACTTTTGTCTTGTGATATCTCTCCCTTGACCTTAAGCTCCTTATCAAGGGTCCATCTAATTCTTGTATATTGATTAATAGTCATTCTCATCATAGGAACCTCAAGAAGTTTAGATGATCCAGTCTTCTATGGTTACTAGGAACCTCAAAATATATTCCTTACGACAAACAAGTAATGTAGTGTAAGAATATTAGAACACTTTAGAAACCCATAGTAAGTTCCTCCTATGTCCTTAGAAGCTTTGTAGATCGTCTCTTAGCTCTTAGAGGACTTCAGTTCTTCAGTCCTATGATTTAATCCGGGGTTTCAATCTTATGGCATAGTAATCTCATACCTTCATCGTGCTATGTTTCACCTTGATCCCTTAGTCATCCTTACACTCTTCAGTCGAATGCTTCTTCACCAGTCAGTCTTATCACTCCTGTGTGGCATAGCTCCAAGTGTTGATTCCTATGTTGCAATGTGTGCTTACATTGCACCTTTCAAATCTTACCTCGACACTACTATGACCACTTTGACTCATCCTCTATTTCTCCACAGAATAGAGACATGTTTGTCTCTCCTAGTCAAGCTTCTCCTTCTTAAGGTGTATACGACCACGTTGAGTCTAATATTATATTACATAGCTCCCTTATATGCATAATCATGTCAATAGGAAACGTGACGGAGATGATCGACGAGGAGCTTCACTTGGAGGAGGAGCCGAGGAGTCACCATCTTGAAGTTTCATGGCAGATTCTTCGGAGGAAGATCACACCTAACAATTAACATTTGCCTAGTCACAAACCAAGGCAAACTCCGATTTGCATTTAAGTGCTTTTGCAAAGTTTTGATTTGTACCACTTATGTCTAGGGTAGGTTTTGTGCATTAGGACTAAGGTGCTTGTTACTCCAGTTGCATCATCCACAAATCCTATGGAGTATTGATTAGGTCTATAGCTTGACGAGTAGAAAATGCCATGCTAATGTTTTGAGTAATTCGGTAGAAGTCGAGTAATTGGAATCTACTCGCGAGATAGGGTTTATTTCAAATGGGATTGGTGTGAGTACATAACTAGGTTACGAGCATGAATATGAGACCGAGCAGGGGGATAGGATGCAGTGAGATGGGGTATCATGTGAGTAGCCCACTTGTGTCAATTGAGGAGCAATCCATGTGCAGCCCTGGTGGACAAGTTTGAACGGTACCGGATGCATACCGGGCATATGTAACCTAGGAAACCGATGTAACTTGATTACTTGGGTGTCGAGGCATAGCCCACTCTCGATAGGGGTGGGTTGGGGGTAGCTAGGTTTAAATCTGCCAGCGGGCACAAACACGCTCCGTGGGGGACCTTATGACTGTGATGGTAGGATCGGTTCGGCGTTTGATTTTCTTGTGAAAGGTTGCTGCGTATGATGTCGTGAGGAGCACCGCATGCTTCTTACACATGAGTGTGCGTGACATGTTATCCGGGTTTCTACGTGATGATTTTTGTTATTTATGTTGGAATTATGATATTGGATATGAAATTAACTTTTTTTGGGTTGTTAAGGGATGGATCTCACTTAATGATCATATTATTGTAATTTCAACTGTTTTGAATGTACTTTTATGCAACTATCCATTTAATTATCATTCCTTGTTTAGGCTACATGTCATACTTTCCCACACTTGCTGAGTACGAGATGTGCTCACCCATGCTATTCCCCCAACAAATTCAATCGCAGGCAACAATGTGGAGTACCCGGAGGTATTTGAGGAGTTCTAGGCATGCGTGTTACCGTTAAGTTTGCCTGTGGAGTTGGTGTCTTTAGTGTTTATTGTTTTTCGCTGTAGTCTATTAGAGCTTGTTTTCAAGACTATTTGGTTTGTAATAAGGTACTATTATTATTGTTATTTTTTGAGACATGGTTATTATCTCGGTGTCGTTTGTGAATCACTTGTGTATGTGTGTTAAACATCCTGGGTACACATATGCATCGCGCTTGGTTCTTTTTCCGGAACTGGGTGTCACATTTAAGGAGCGTCTCAGTTAAGCAAGTAACCAAGACGTGCCCGCTTCCCTGACAAAAGGGAGACGAGCCTAACTATAGCTCGAATCAAATTAGTAAAATAAAGGAGACAGTCTTTCCTTGCCATCCATCTCCATTTATCATCGAAGAGGGCACGTCTCCCGTAGCTACTGGTCGGGCGCGTCTCCTTTTGTCATGGAAGTGGGCTCGTCTCCCATTCCATCTATAGTGATACGAACGTTACAAAGGCTTATCTTGTTTTACTATTGCCTTTATACGAGCTCTAAACTATGGCAGAACAAGTGGCTGCCAGATCTGCCCTGTTCTTTCACTCTTTGGAACTGCCCTTCTAAAAATCATGCAGTGATTATCAGTGGACCTTAAAACAAAGGGTTGGTCCTCTTCTCCTCTCCCGTTCCTTACTAGTTTTTTTATCCCCTTCAGATCTTGACTATCAGTGGCCTCGATATTCTTTGATTTAGCTCTTCTTTTCTGTACGTAGATGTCATTGGATCAAAGTTGGATGTATGGGATGCGCTTGTGCAATGAGTATATCAAAGGGGTATATGCATTCATCGATTTTGCGAAGAAATACATGTTGGACAACATAAGTGGTAATATTTGTTGTCCTTGCAAACATTGCAAGAATGTGAAGAGATATCACACAAATGAAGTGTTGAGGTCACATTTGATCATGCATGGATTCATGGTGGATTATCCATGTTGGAACAAACATTGGTAGGAGGGGCTTAATGTAGAAAATATGAGAGATTCATATATGGAGAGGGAGGTACCTACCAGTGTTGAAGAAGATCACGACAATGATGTGAACGAGCCAGATATATCAAGGTTCACCGATAACGACATTGGTACGCAATGTCAAGAGACATGGCGATGATGATCAATATGGTGATGGTGAACTTGCAAATTACAAAAAGATGATCGAAGACTCGAAGAAGCCATTTTATCATGGTTGTGCGACTAAGTACACCAGTGTAAAATCCCAATTTAATGCAAATATCAGTTTCAGCAACCAATTTAAAAATTCCTTTTGTAGCTTTTCTAATGAACATTATTCACCCATTTTATATTTTATCAAGCTATAGGAAGAAATCATACTCTATTGATTGAAATCAACATGTCCAATTTAAATCAATCAAATAAAGGATTGTAAATTATATTTGGATTATTTAATTGTCCAATAAACTAGCCTACCATTTTGGACTAATTTAGTAATTTGATTTAAACAATTGAGTAAGGATAAGGGTGAAATTTTAGTGGGACCCACAACTCAGTCTTATCTCCAGATGATGGTTCTCTGTTTTGCTTCTTCAACTGCGCGCCCGATCCTTCTTTTCCCCACCGCGCCATCTCCCCTGCTCGAGCGCGCCGCTCCGCCCCGCAGCTCGCTCGACCCCGCCGGTCGCCATCCCGCTGCTCCGCCCCGCACCTTCCGCTCGCCCGACCTCGCCTCCCAGCTCCTCCCGGTCACGCCCCACTCGGGCTCGCCCTCTGGTCCCAGCAGCGCCGCACCCCAGCTCGCCTCTGCCCGACCGCCACGGCCGCCGCTCGCTCCGGCTCGCGTTCATCGCCGGCCCGCGCGCCTCCCTCGTCGGCCACCCTGCCGCGTCGCTCATTCGTCGGTCGCCTTCGGTGCCGCCCCTGTGATGGACGCCCGCGCGACGCTGACCACCACGCCGGCGCTCCACCTTCCGGCCGCGCTCCCCCCGGCGCGCTGCTCGCCCGGCCGCCACGCCGCGCCCAACGCCGCGCTCCTGCGCCTGTCATCCGGCCATCGTGTGGAGCTTCGCCGTCGTTGCTTACTCTCCGGGTACGTCACCTCGCATCTCCATCCCTTCACGTCCTTTCCTCATGTGTACGACTCCACTGCCATTCCCCTGTGCTGCACCCGCCTCCGGCACGCCGTACGCCGTCGTCCGCTCGCCTCAATCGCAGGTCGCGCTCCTGCTCGCCCCTCCATCGCTGCAGTGCGCGCCTGGCCACCCGAAATCTCCGGCACCACCATGCCATGGCCCCGGTATCGCAATCGCCGCCTCGCCGAGCCCCAATCAGTCGCTGGTTCCTCTCCAAGTGTGTAGTTTTCCGTTCCGTCATTCACCGCCTGTGCCACAATCTCTCATCCACATTGTGTCATGCGTCGTGTGATGCTCGCTCGATTGAAGGCCACGCATGCTGTACCGGGTGCTCAGGAAATGTCCGGCTCATCTCGCTCTGGTACTGTGATTCCTTGCCACATAGACAGGCTGCACACGTGACGGTCACTGCCGCTTCCATTATGAGTTCACGCCACCGCGGTCTGCTCGCATGGTCTCCATCGCATCGCCTGGTTGACACATCTCCTTGCGCCGTGGTGACCACCATCTTGGTTGCGCAGTGCGTGTTAGCCGCATCCTCATGCGACATGGCCATCAGCGTGTCGCGAGGACCATCGACGCACTCACTTTGATCACATTGGTCGCGCCATTCTACTCTCACCCCGGCTGACCATGTCGTGCGTTTCACATGTATGAGTCCTATCACCACTAGTGGTGTTGTTGCCCTCCTTGTACCATGGTCGCGCCAGTGCGTTAACCATGGTGAACGCAAGTCCATCTTGCATCATAGATTTGAAGTACAAGAGGGAACCAAGCATTCCGCATCGTGCCACTACATGTATCACATTTACTGCCGCTTGCCCTTAGGGTACTCTCTTTCACTCGACACATAAGCTCAAGCCAATGTTATGCGGTCGTCGTCCGCCTGACGTCGTCACGATGTTTCGCGTCATGGCCATGTCTTGGCACCGAAACGATGGATGCTTGAATTGCGTTTAGTGCGGGAACACCACCAAGGTACATCAGATTAATAGTAGTTAGCCAGGTTTGGTTTTAGTTGATACGAGAGCGGTCAAACCCTAGACGTATCCAAGATAGTCGATGAAATGCTTTCTAGGTCACACCCAGGATGTTGGTGATCATCAATGATCTGGGGTAGAGGAATGCGAGAACGTCGCGACCGACAAGGAGTACTAGTCCAAGACAAACCTTGGATAAGGATTCTTGGTCGTGTCGACAACCTTTGTAAGTTGAAAAAACTTCCTTGGTCGACTCCTAGGTTACAAACTTCCTAGCTCCACCTTGATCTCTTAATGAACCTTACACGGCTCAGTCAAACACTTCTTCACCAACCAGTTTTATAACTCTTGAGTGGCATCGCTCCAAGTGTCGATTGCTAAGTTTCAATGTGTGCTTACATTGCACCTTTCACTTCACATCTCGACACTATGATGACCACTTGATTCAATCCTTTATTTATCCACACAACATAGGCATACCTATTCCTCCAAGATAAGCCCTTCTTCTTAAAGTTTATACCACTCGTAGAGTCTAATATTAAAGTACATTCTTTACTCATATGCATATCATATCATTAAGAAACGTAATGTAGGTGATCGATGAGGAGCTTCGCTTGGAGAAGGCCAGGGTGTTCACTTGACGTCCTTGGCTGAGTCTTCGGAAGAAGATAATAACAGTTGTTAGATAGTCGAGTCGCAAACTAAGGCAAGCCCCGGTTCGCATTTAAGAGCTTTTCAAAGTTTTCCAGTTTTATTCACTTACGTCTTCAGTTGATATTGTGCATTACGTATAAGGTGTTTGATACTCCACTTGCATGACCACAAATCCCACGGTTTGGTTGGAACGAGTTACAGTTTGACCTGTAGTAACTGCTTTGCTAATGTATAGGAAATCCGGTAGAAGTCGAGTAGTTGGAATCTACTCGCGAGAGATGTAGGACATATCTCACAGGATTGGTTAAATAGAAAATGGATTAAGATAATGAAATTTAGACCGGGCAGGGAATGGATAGGAAGCGGCGAGAATTGAGTCTCGGTCGCATAGCCCTGCCTGTGTCGCTTGAGGACCGTGCCGTATGCGGCACCATTGGGCAAGCTTGAACTGTACCAGTTGCATAATGGTATATGGGCCCATTAAATTGATGTAACTACAGGCTGTAGTGTGGAGACTCCTCGGTTGTCCTTGAATGGAGATGTGAAGGCATAAAGGTGTAAATCTTCTAGCGGGCAACTTCGACGTGTCCGTCTAGGGGACCTTTTGCTCGGGATGAAGGGGTTTGTCAACATTGGGGTCTTGGGTGAAAGGTGGCCACGTATGACGCGGGGTGGAGAGCACGTATGTGTCTCCCACGCGGGTGTGCGTGTTGTGCAGTCCGGGTGTGTCCTGATTGCAATCACCGTCCCTCGCGGTAATAGAGTACCACTTGTCTGTCGCTGTCGTGACGTAGTAAATACTATAGAAGCCAGAAAAATCATATTGTATTGAATTATAATTGCTTTGCAACCTTGTATGATTTAGAGATAGTACAACTAAAAGTTTACAGTTTCCTCATACTTTAGCTGTAATAGCATTACGTGCTTTGGGCATGTCATATCATCGGCAAAGCGTTTCTTGTTTGATTGTGGAGTCCATGATGTGCTGTGCCCGAAGAATGTCGTTTGCTACTTAAAACATGATTATAAGGATCCACTTGTAGGCGAGTCTATTTATGCTATTCCTTACCTATGTGTAGTGTCCCTTTTTGCATATGTCTAGTGAGACGGGTTAGTCTTGCTGAGCCTTATGCTCACGTTTGCGCTTTAACGATTTTTGCAGGTATTAGTTTTATTTCTGCTGTTCAGGTTGTACATGAGACTCGAGGTGTCGAGATAAATCTCATGTGAACCACGCCGCCGCTGAATGTTCTTCATGTTGCTAGTGAGAAGCGTCCTAGGGCATGGATGTATTCTCTCCTGCTTAGTTAGGTGAGATTATGAGTATGTATTTTCCACTATGTGTGTACCCTTGTGGTACACTCTTTTGTAAACTCTTCTTATTATGAAATGAAAACTTTATATGTTTTGGTATCCTTTCCGTGTGTGCTGTTAGGTGCCGCATCGCACGGCACCAGCCAATGAGATCCTCGGATGTGTGGACTCCGGTCCCCACAACCAGATTGTTTGCGATGATAAAACTTCTCCAACTGAAGGCGAGCAATGGATGGAGTGATTGTAGTTTTAAGGAATTGTTGATGCTCCTTAAGGACATGTTACCCCAAGACAGCGTAGTACCTACAACAGTTTATGAGGCAAAACAGATAATTTGTCAACTGGGTTTAGAGGTGGAGAAAATCCACTCGTGCAAGAATGATTGCATTCTATATCGTGGACATGAGTACGAAAACCACGATAAATTCCTTATTTGTGGACTCGACCGATTCAATCATAGGAAAGACGACGGTAATGACGATAACTGCAATAGAAGAAAAAGAGGGACTAAAAAGGTGTTTTGGTACTCTCCTATAATTCCTCGTTTGAAGCGTTAGTTTGTAAACAAGAAGGAGTTAGTATTGTTGCAATGGCACAAAGAGAAGCATAACCAGGATGCTGGAATGATAATTCATTTTACTGATGCCTGTTGATGGTTCCTACGCAGTACTACCAATTCATCCCTACAAGTGGTGGTAGAAATGCTTGTTAATAGATTTTAGATTATACACGTAAATCTACAAGCACACGAAAACTATAGATGTAGCATTTCCCCTATAAGAGTATTCCCAAAGGGTGCCATTTATATTCTACCAAAAGAAGGCTAGATGGAAGTAAAGAAATCATCAAGTGGAGAGGCTAGGTTGGCCTAGGTAGGGTTCTAGCAAGGATGGATAAATGATATTTGGAGTAGTGTGGCACACACACGAGCATTCTATCCTAAGGGGGTAAATGAGGTGAAGAGGGACTATGCAAAGGTTTAGGTAGAGACTCCTACGATACTTCTAATGTACATATACATAGCCGAAGTTAGTTACTAATGATCATATTAATTATGAATTCTCATGCTAAGTGGATTAACACATCGGGCACGGGTTTACCCCTAGAAAAATTGGAATGCTGCTGCCAAGAGCCTGTTGCATAGCCCAACGTGGAGGATTACAAAGGACAGATAGGGTTGTCACCACCTACTGCCTACCTCTTCAATCTGTTAGTCTACAAGACATTCAACGCTACTTTCTATCCTGGCACCATGCTAGCATTTTAAGTAATTACCTTAAGAGCCTAGGCATGAGTCATCCTAAGGCAATGAACTAAATCATCGTTGAAACAATGTTAATTCATAGCATAAGTGATTCATGTTAACATAATCATGTCATAGCTATTTAGACTATAGTGGGGGTTTGTAGTGTTTATGATGATATAATGACAATGGTATAGCATAATCATAAATACTACTCCTACCACATACATGGAATCCACAATCAAACAAGAAACGCTTCATCCAAGTGTATAAATAATAGAAGACTAAAGATAACATCTTTATTAAGACCTAATTCACAAATATGAATAGGAATATAAGAGTTATACCTTTCCCAATTACGAATTGGGAAGAGACTCCTTCTACTCCTCTCCTACTCAGACTATGGACTAGAGACTCTCCTCTCTACAGCCTATTTTCCGCTAAACCTATAGACAGTAGTGGATACAATGGATGAATACTCAAGTGATGTGTGTGTTGAAGTGAGGGGTCCTATTTATATCTCGGAGAAGGGTCAGTTCCCGCCACCAAAAGTGTGCAAATCAGTCACCCATGACTTCTTCAAACCGGGAGGAGCCAACACATGGCATTTGACAATGTTCGGTGCCACTTCCTAGTCGGTCGACTAGGGAGGTCAGCCGACCTGGTCTCAGCCCCGTTGGGGCTTTACTTCCTCAATGTCTTTGACAGGTGGGTCATACCCCCTTATGTGGGTCCTACACTATTGGATGGCCTCAAATCTTCTGTTTGTGGGCCATTCGATCCACGTGGTGCCACATGTTGTAGCTTGATTGGCTGGAATGATATTTTATAGGACCCATCCCCTTGTTTCACTTCAATTTTGCATAAAATACCTTCATGCACTACTCTCTCCAAGAGAAGCGGAAATAGGTTAAATAGAAAGGTTATGTGTGCAAGAAATGATATTTCCTTCACATAATTGAGTTATATTGATGGCTGAAATTGGTATATAAAAGCCGTCAATAATGCCACACAGTGGTGAAACATTGATTCATGAAATCCTAAATTTGCCATTGATCTGAGGAATATTAGGATCGTAATGTACAACAATCCTTTTTTGAACAGTAGCACACATAGCACATAGCCAATTGTGCTAACAATTTTGAAGCTTCCTCCTTGGTTTTGCAACAAACGGAAATATATTATGATGTCAGGACTAATAGCAGGGCCACAACAACCTGAGAATGACATCGACACTTATCATAGGCCTCTAGTTGAATATTTGAAGCAGTTGTGGTAAAATGACAGAGTGTTGGTCTTGGATGATCACAAGCGTGAGTACTTTTGTCCCAAAGCCATTTTATTTGTGACTGTTAGTGATTCTCCAGCGGCACATAACTTGTCCAAATAGAGCAAGAAAGTATGTTGCGGATGTCCACATTGTTTGAGAGAAACAGGCTCACAATATTTGAGCTATTCACGAAAAATAGTGTACTTGGGACATCGACACTACATTCCAATGAAGTACCCATTTCGGAGTATGAAGCATAATTTCATTGGAAACACTGAGAAGATGTGTCCTCCACCTCATCATACGGGTCATGAAGTCTATGAAATGGTCAAGGATATCCATGTTTTTCTTGGTAAGCATAAAAGGACTAGAAAAAAAATTGGCGAAGATGACATGTGGAAGAAGCAATCGATTTTTTGGGAGCTACCATATTGGGATGACTTAGACGTCCGTCATTCAATTGATGTGATGCACGTTGAGAAGAATTTATGCGAGATCCTACTTGAGAAATTGCTTAACACAGATGGGAAAACTAGGGACCATGGACATGCACAACAGATCTATAGAAAATGGGAATTAGGCCTGAGTTTTGGCTCGATGACTCGGTAAAAGGAACAAAACTACCCACATCATACATCACCCTTTCAAAACATGAGAAGAAATAGTTTTGTGGGTTCTTGAAAAATGTAAAAGTATCATCCGGCTACTCGACGAACGTCTCAAGGCTTATTTGATTTCCAGAACTAAAAGTAGCTCCCAGTGTGAACTCTCATGATTACCATGTATTGCTTACTCAGATGATTGCTGTTCGAATTTAGAATATCCTACCAGTCAATGTTCAGGAGGCTATAATGAGCTTTTGCTTTGTCTTCAATGCAATTGGTCAAAAAGTACTATGTGAATAAGATCTTGAGTCATTGGAAAAAAGGCAGTATTTTCCACTTACCTTTTTCGACATCAGCGTCCATTTCACAACTCATCTTATTAAGGAGATACAGCTACTTGGCCGTGTGTTCCTTCACTAAATGTATGTGTACGAGAAATTCAACAACATATTGAAGTCCTTTATTAGAAATCGAGCTTACCTTTAGGGCAACATGGTACAAGGATACTGTACAGAGGAAGCTGTGGAGTGGACTCTAAACTACACTGACCTGAGTAACCCGATTGGTGTTCCCATGTCTCATCACGAGGGGAAGCTTACAGGAAAAGGAACCATTGAGAAGAAGGCTATATCTTCATATCCACATTTATTCTTCTGCGCTCATTTCCACGTGTTGCAACAGATGTCCATTGTGTCGGAGTACTTCAATGAGCCGAAGGAGGTGTCGCGAGGAGACAATTGTAGCCTTAAAGAATCAAGGTTAGCAAATGAACATAGTAGAAAATTCATTGGCTGGCTCCGGGATCGAATTTCTCACTTATTGGGTACTCAAACAAGTGAATACCTAAAAAAGTTTGCTCGTGATCCTATATTCACAGTATTACATATCAAGGGCATGACATAAATGGATACTCATTCTACAATGTAGAACAAGATAAGAAAATTACATATCAAAATAGTGTTGTATGTGTTGATGCTTATGATGCTATGGGCCAACACAAAAACATGTACTATGTTCAAATATAAGATTTGGGAGCTTGACTTTCAAGGATTCAAGATTCCTCTTTTCTGTTGCAACTGCGTTGATGGAATAAAAGGTGTTGTATAAGACAAGTGCGGGTTCACTAGCGTTGATCTTAACCATCAAGGATATAAGTCAAAGCCTTTCATGTTAGGAGAACACGTTGCTCATGTGTTATATGTTCTAGACACAACAAATAGAAGACTTAAGGTGGTTATACCTTTAAAACGACGAATCTTTGGAGTTGGGAATGCCGTCGATCAGGAAGAGTTTGATCAATTTGATGAGATTCCTCCTTTTGTGACCTCGATTATCATGCCAAGAATACCATCGGCCAACGAAGCTCCTTACTTAAACAACGACCACCATAAAAAAGTCAAGAATTTCAAAAAACCAAGACCGCAATGTAAAGTAGCAAATTGATTGTGTGATCTGTGAAAATATAGTCAATTGAGTGAAAATTTGACTTTCATTTGGATATTTGTGTGATATAGGCTCAAATATGTGAAAATATTGCCATTTGAGTGAAATTTTGACTTTCATTGGTTATATGTGCTCTGTTTCTCATGGAGCAGTATTGATGCCTTGTGTTCTATTTATCGTGGACCTGAATCTAGCAATGCTCTGCCCTGACAAATGGGAAACGATCTCTACATAAGCACGTCTCGTATGCTGCTGTGAATGTCCCACCACGGGAGCAAAATAAAGACAAGCTCTAAATAAGCTCGTCTCGTATGCGGCAGGGAAGATCTTTTGTCCCACCACTGAAATCTCAGCGTGTTGTAGCGAGGATATAAGGTTTGGCTTTACGAAAGATGCAAAATATGTTGTTCACACCTCGGCGCACAGCACGCACTGAGGCGAGAACACCAGCTTTCGCATATCCACAAGGTAGCGAGATGAGCCATGTATGGATTTGTCTCCGATTTCGACGTGCTTGTTATGCGGCTGTGGAGATCTTTTGTCCCACCTCAAAATGTTGAGTGCGTTGCAACGAGGATATAAGGCGAGGCGTTGCACAGTTGGCAACAAGTTTTGTGAGTACGGTCTTGATGTCAAGTTAACAAAATTTAATTTGGCACTCAAGACCGTACACTCTGAATTTGAGTTTTTGCACAGAGCAGTATTGATGCCTTGTGTTCTATTTCTCATGGAGCACTACTGAACCTGGCACTGATGCATGAACAACAGGTTGCACAGGGCCACAAGGTAATGCGAGACGCACCTTCCAATGGCCCGTCTCCGATCAATAATTTGGCACTTGTTCTGTGTCCCCTTCACATTTTGTATTGTCACTTGTTTGTAACAAACTTGAATGATTTATTTACAAACTTGAGTGCTTTGTATAACTTATTTGTCTAACAATCTGTGTCGCGGGCGCATTTGATAGTCGATAACAAACATTCATCATCAAACAAACAATAATTAACATTTCATTAAAATAAGCATTATTACAAACAACAAAAAAAACAGACGATCGCCTAGTCCTCCGGTCGGTAATCGGCCCCACACTTGTTGGCGATCGCCTCCACCAAACCTCTGCAGCATTCCATCCTGAGCATCTCACCGACCATCTCCCGCATTTCGTGATGACGACTGGTCACTGCGCTTAACCCGTAGTGGTAGTGGTCGATGTTGGGGTCATGCTCGCCCATTCCAATACATTCTGAAAGGCGACCAAGACCTAGAAGTCACATGGCATAAGATATATTGTTAAACACATCCTTCGCCATCAGCTCACGGCACGATTGAGGTTATGCTCCTTTGTTATGATGGCAACTAAAGTCTCCAGGTGAGCGATTTTCCCAAGCAACCACTGTCGCTCTTTTGCCCAGGGAGGTTGTGGAGGTGGGGTTGGAGCTGGGGACGGAGGCGCAGCGAGTGGAGTGGATGGTCGAGAGTGCTTCGGTGGTGCCATTAAGAAAGACTAGGGCTAGGAAGAGGAAGGCTATGGTGCGGCGAGGAAAACAAAGGCTAGAGGAAGAGGAAGATTGTGATTGTGCGGAGAAGGGGTAGGCATCCCCTATATATACAGAGGACCTCCCTGACTTGTGACTTGGTCAATGCCATGTGAGGCCCACGCGGAACGGTCCCACATGTCATAGACAAAGTCACTATATAATGGTGTGGATAAGACAATGAGGTCGGAGCGCTTCAAATTCTGTGCCCGAATGGCATTATGGCAACAGACGCACGATTCATTTCGTGGCTTGATGTCGGTCCCACTCCCTGTGTGGAACAATTGTGGTTTCTGATGGAGAAATGGGAAAGCACCTGAACCAAGAGTGTCTCTGATGTGGGCCCAATAGTTCTTTTCGTTGGAGCAAAAGCGAGATAGGCTCAGCTGAGGCTCGTATCCGATCTAAGAAACATGCGAGACGACCTCTTATGAAGCGCGTCTCCGATTGTTGCCCTAAGGTACTATTTATCTCTCGCGCACGCTCTCTTCCCAACACTTAGCAAAAATGTTCGACACTTCAACTATCACGCGCTGATCACTTTTCGCCCAAGAATTTGCCGTGCCGGTGCTGCCGCCACCTCGTCCCCGGAGCACTCCGCCGTGTCGTCCCCTTCCCCGGATCTCATCTCCGCCTTGACATTGCCTCCCGGTCATTTTCGCGCTACCATCGTCTACCTTGACTCCACCTCGACCCTACCCTAGAATCCTAGTAAGTTTTTATGTAGTGGGTGTTGTTAAGAAGGTTTGTCGTGGTTTGGTTGAAGTCGAAATTGTCCGCACTTGATACTCCTTGGTGGTTCAATAGTATATTGACATGTTAACTGGTCAATGTTTAGTATATTTCCAGAGTACTACGCTTAGAGTATTATGCTTTGGCTAGTATGGTACCTATTATTTTAAGTCCCGAGGTGCCCTTTTCCAGATTACTGCTCCTGAAGGTCTTGAGGTGTCTTTTTCAAGAGCTATTTTCTTTACCTGTAACTTGTGTGATAGACTTTTTTTGAGCTATTGTCTTTACTTGTGAATGTGTCTTTTAATATGGGGTTAGAACATTGCCCTGCCGTTTTAATTAATTGTGACAATCTATTATTTAATGATTGTCTGGTTGTGTCAGATTGCTTTGGATTGTACTTACACTTGGACTGGAATTTGATAATGTTTTATAGGATTTTAGTGAATTTTACTGAATTTGAAGATGTCTCAGTCTGGGCATCAACAACATATTGAAGACGAGGCTCAACAATAGACACATCAATAGTTGCTGGCTCAACAGCAGACTCATGGAGAGAATGAATCGGTTGGATCACATTCAGAACCTTCCTCTGGTAAAAGAAAGAAAAGGTCGCAAACGACGTGCCCGATAGATGTTGTGAGTGTTGATGGGGTCAATGACAAAGGCTTACCCATGGAGAAGAAAGTGACTACGAGATTGTCCAGGGTTTGGGGTCTAGTTGCTCAGGAAAGGGTACCACTAAACCTGCAGGGATTTGATGAGTTGGCTAAAAATGAAATGGGTGAACTCTTCAAAAACTCTATCCAAGCATACGTTCAATATCCGGAATAGAAGAAGCAGAAGGGAAGAAGCTAGCTATGAAGATGACCTGTCATGCTTGGAGGACCTACAAATATTAGCTTGTGACTTTTTGGAGGAACTAAACATTTCTCAGAAGATGACTTGGCAAGATTTGTTGAAAAGTGCAAATCATAGGACTTTACCAAGAACCGTGAATATATAAAGTGGCCCCGGTCGCATAATGAGCTTGACCACCACCTCGGCAACACTGGTTATGCTGGAAAAAAAGAGTTGGGAAGATGAGGATGAATGATTAGCCTAGCTAGGTCTTGAGAATCCATAGTCAGTTATTGTGGACGGTTGAGACCTTGTATGCGTGCTCAGTCTAAGCTGAGAGAGTCAGGCGAGTTCACCTTCTACAGCCAGAACACCATTGATGTTGCTCAAAGCGATTGAGCCTGGGCAACGAAGACTCAAATAGTGAGAGGGAAAACAATGCCCTCAAAAAGGCCTTGCAAAACAAGGAGCAACGAGGCCGTGCTCGTGGTGTTTCCAGTAAGTTGACCTGGAGGAAGGGTTTTTCGGAACACAAAACTACGTATCGGAAGAGGAAAATTACCTTGACACTACGGGTTGGCGTGGAGGAGCTAAAAAGACAGCTGAGAAGGGATCTCCTAGGAGACGTGAAGTATATACTAGAGGGATCAGGTATACAATTCCCTAACACATTGTTCTTAAGTAATGACGAGGAGCGTAGGAGCAGTTTAACTTCTACAGAAGCTGGGGGTGGACAACCACATGAGGATCTTTAGGCACCAGCATCTTGACCTTTAATTGAGCCGAACACAATAGATAACTTGGTTCAGCCAACAACATGCAGCTTTATGCTAATGGTCAGAGGAATCAGTCGAATGGATGTTGGGAGAGGGCTAGTGTATCCTAATCATATCATGCTTGATGACATTCAGGTCGACACAACATCCTATGTTGTGGTCAAGGTGGACACGGTGCACGAAAATATGAAAGACCTGAAGCTCGAAGTGCCACCGGATGATACAACGCTGACTATGCGGGATGCAGTTGCTAGAAGGTTTTAGTGCCCTTATTGTTGTTGACCTAGCAAGAGCAGCTTTAGTGTCAACCTCTACTGCTTCGATGTCTCTTGAGGCACATCTGATCTGCATCCAAATTCAGAGCAGATGGCTCTATCTCCAATTTCAGAGCGATCGTTGCCACCAATTATAGAGAACCAGCAGAAATCTCCAATTGGAGAGTAGTTGCCTCTAGTTACAGAGAAGCAGTAGAAGTCTCCAATTGGAGAGCAGATGCCTCAAGTTACAGAGAAGTTGCATATGTCTCCAACTCTAGAGCTGTCGCAAAAGTCTCCACTTGAAGAGCAGCTGCATTGGTCTCCACCTCGCACTCAGAGTGCCATGCACCCAACACATGATCAGCCGCCAGCAAAGCCGACGGAGAATGTATGCCAAGAACAAGAGTCAGCTGCAGCGACAATTGTTAGCGGAAACTTGCAAGAAACCAGTGAAAGAGTTGGAAGCTAACACGAGGGCGTTGAAAGCTATGACGCTTGCTAACCCAAAATTTCTAATGGGAAAGCCGATGTTAGCTGCGGCGCACTCAAACAAGTTGGTAAACCCTGCGTTGAACTTCATAACTACTACATGGAAAATTACATAAAACTTCAAACCATAAATAGGGGGATTCAAGGATAACCACTTTCTCATGGGTGATGGTCGTTTCTCATCGAATGGTCCAATCTTTATGACCTTTTCAACCTCGACGCATTAGATGTCTCTCTATTATTCTGCTTCGTATTGTAAGTCCTCAAAAACTAGGTTCTTCAATATATATACTTAATATAATTGTTATATGTAATAAATTTGGCATTTTGCGTGTAGGCACCAACAACAACTTACTCGTCATAAAACGGGAAACGCGTTTCCTGCATATCTTGACCCGCAAATACTAGCGAGAACTAATCAGTTGAGCGGTCAAAAAATATGTTGTTTTATATTGTGTCAAGGCAATGAAACACTACAGTGATAAGCTCCTAGTCATAACGTTCAACTTGGGTAACCATTGGATAACTATAGCAATTTCTACAAAGTACGATAAAGTCCGTAACTGTGACTCCTCAAGGCCGAGAGATGAAAAAACTAGAAAGCGAGGAACCCGTATTTGGGATGATATCGCTTTCATTATTGACGAGTAAGTTCCTTCTTCACTTTAGTTTCTGACTAATTCGTCACTGCACAATAATTTTACATTAATTGTGAATGATTTTGTTTAGGCCTTTTGACACATACATGTGTAAGGTGCCAGAAGGACAAGTAAAAGGAAAATGTCGACAACTTAACCATCATACTACATTCCACGTCCCACAACAAGCTCTGGGCAACATGTGCGGCTTCCATGTCTGCTTACACATGGTTTTATTTGGAGAGCTGCCGAATTGCAATGTATGTGTAAGTGTATTTATTTTAGTTTATTAATAATATTTTGCTTAATCTTATTTTATCGTGTGGCAGGACTACGGACGCGCCTTCAGGAACGCTAAAGGTTGTACCCTCGAGCACATTAGAGACAGTCTATGCAGGTTCATCATTTTTGAATCACTCATCCAAAGAGAGAATATCATTACGGTCTTCAAGATTAGATGATAGTTATTCTTTGTGTAATTAGTTACTTGTTAATCAGGATGAACAGATAACATTCTTTGTGTAATAGTTACTTGACATATAAGCAGGATGAATAGGGGGGCATTCTTTGTGTAAATAGTTACTTGTTAACCATAATTGACACTTTGTTATTTGATTAGTCAATGTGTGATCTCTATTTAGCTACACATATGTTTCTGTATGTGTATGTTGCTGACCCTAGCAATGCGGCTGGCGAATTCTGACTAGCTCAAGGATGCAACCATCAACCAGGATAAATAGGGGTGAGGGCACCTAATAGGAGACGAGCGTCTAATAGGTGCATCTCTTGTTAGTGCTGCAGTAACCCTCCAGTAAAAAATCCGTGCATGCTGTCAAAAAGAGTGTCTCGGATTACGTAAATAAAGGAGACAGTCTGACATAAAGAGCGTTGCTAAAATTGTAACAAAAAGGAGGCGATCTTATCTATACCTGTCTCGGATTAGTCATTAAATCTGGGACGGGGTCTCATAGAGCCCGTCTCGGATTTCTAAGTGAAAGCCTACGCACTTTTTTAAAATCCGTCTCGGGTTAGTCTTCCATCTGCGACGGTCTGCCGTAAAGCCCGTCTCGGATATGTTAGGTAAAGTAGACGTCCTCCTTAAAGCACGTCTGGTATTACTTAGAGAACGGAGACTAGCCTCCTTAAAACTTGTCGTCTCGGATTCTTCACAAAAAGGAGACAGATATTCTCGGAGCTTGTCTTCCATGTGTTCTGATCGGCGATGCACTCGCCGCGCGTCTCCGATTACTCAGTAATGCGAGACGTGATAACAGAGACGCGCTTTTTGCTCGTTTCTGTTCTTCATGCAGACTCGTCTCGATTAAGCCTTTCTCCCGTAGTCTTAAACGCCTAGCCAGGCCAAGATGGGGTTATGAGCCTCCTGTAACCTGGACATCAGTGTTGTAACTCCTATTTGGTACTTAATATATCGGCCATCGGCCACGTTTTCCAAAAAGTAAAACGAACGAAACCTTACCGTCCGCAAAGCAAGAGGCCAACCGGCATCCTCGCCAGGCCAAGGAGACCCAGCTATATGCGCACCTCATTCCACCCGTTTCACCACCCTGTCTAAGCATTCCCGCACTGGTCCATAATATATTGATAACTACAGACGTAAAGAGCCACCAAGAACCTAGCAAAAATAAATTATGGGGCCAGCCCATTGACCGCTCGTTCTCCCTGCCGCCGTGGCCTTGCTGTCCGCCGGCCTTCTGCTGCATGCGTCAGGGAAAGGCAAGCGACACGGCGGCCCCGTCAACCCGCAGGTTGCCAGTATCTGCGCCCACGCCCCGTTCCCGGAGGTGTGCACGTCCACAACAGGACGGCATGCATCCAAGTACCCTGTGATCGACAACCGGGCCGTGCTCAACATGCAGGTGGATGCGTTTGCCAAGAAAATGGTGCAGGCGCGGAAACACGTCACCGGGACGTCCCGCGCTACGCCGATGCTGATACCGAACCTGGAGTTCTGCGACAAGATCATGTACGAGCACACCCAGGACGCGATAAAGGCAGCACAGCGGGCCATCCCATTCAAGGACAAGGGCACCGCGACCATTATGCTGCAGCTTGCTGTCCAGGACTTTGAATCGTGCGACCAGCCGTTCATCAGTGGCGGGATCCCCAACCCCATGGGGAAGTTCAACACGGAGCTCAGCCAGATTGCCCAAAACTGCATGACACTAGCCCAAATTATCTAAGCCACATGCGTGAGGTGCCAATGCATGGATAGACAATATGAGATTTTCCTTCTTTTTATATAAGAAGTCATTAATTTATTAACAACACGGTTTTGTTGATCTCTACTCTGTATTTATTTGTTCTATGTTCCGTCCTTCAACTCACCAGTTGATATATATTCAACAAAACCCCCATTTCATTTGTCATCGTTGATTGGATTTCATACAATTTATTTTCGTGTTTATAGTTTTCCAACACCCATGTATAAGGAAACTACTTCACTCACAGAGGTGGTGTGGGGCGACAACATAATGGCTTTGTTTGGGGTGAAGCCAGGATCTCAAAATCGAAATCTCCTGGGTTACGTGTTAATTTATAGGCAAAGTACATGGTGCGGCCGAATACGATAAAAGGAAAAGATAAGTGCGGCCGGATACTAGAAGATTACAATTTGTTTTTACCTAAACAAGAGAATCTAGACAGAGAAGTTTATCTAATCCTAGTCTAACTTCCTGACACCTTGATTCTTCTTGATCTGCACGCCATATAGAGTATCCTTTACAATCTTTTATTTCCTACACCTCCCCTCAATCTCAACTCGGTCCCATGTTGAGATTGTACTGAAAATGACTCAAATTGCTAGCTGACAATGGTTTTGTAAACCCATCTGCAATTTGGTCTTTGGAAGATACAAATCTGATCTGAAGTAATTCATTTGCTACTCTTTCTCTGACGAAATGATAATCTATTTCAATACGCTTGGTACATGCATGAAATACCGGATTTGCTGTCATGAACGTAGCCCCTAAGTTGTCACACAACAAAGTTACCATACCTTGTTCTTGTATCCCTAGTTCCTTCAATATTGTGTGCGTCCAGATCATCTCGGACGCGGCATTGGCCACTGACTTGTATTCCGCCCCTATGCTGGATCTCGACACAGTAGGCTGTTTTCTCGCACTCCAAGAAATTAGATTTTTTCCCAAGAATATGGCAAATCCTCCTGTGGAACTTTTGTCATTAGGACATCCTGTCCAGTCTGCATCTGAATATACATTTATCTCCAATGAACTATTTTTGACAAATTTCAAGCCAAGATTGATTGTTCCTTGTATGAATCATAATATCCTTTTTACCATAGACCAATGTTCTGTGGTTGGCGCATGTAAAAGCTTACAAGCTTTATTTAACCGAGAAACCTAGATCCGGCCTTGTCATAGTAAAGTACTGTAGTGCTCCTACTATACTCCCATACCTTGTTGCGTCATCCGTGCTAATAGCCTCCCCTACATGTGCTGGGTATTTTTCAGATACTGAGATTGGAGTGCTTACAACCTTACACTTGTCCATGCCAGCCTTTTTAATGATTTCTGTAGCATACTTGCAACACTATACCTCCTCCTGTTCGTGTGACTTCAATGCCGAGGAAGTAGTGAAGATCTCCAAGATCTTTAAGTGAGAAATATTTCCTCAAGTTCAACAGTAATGCTTCAACTGCTCGACGAGAAGAACCAACAACAATAATATCATCTACATATATTAGCAAAAAATATAGTAATCTCACCCTTGTTGTATATGAACAGTGAGGTGTCTCCCTTGGAGGGTGTAGAGCCGAGTTGAATCAATTTAGAGCTGAGCTTGACATACCATGTCCTTGGAGCCTGTTTTAAACCGTAAAGTGCTTTGTCCGACCTGCATACATAATCAGGATGAGCAGCATCTTCATAGACTGGGGGTTGTGACATGTATACCTCTTCTTCTAAGTCTCCATGCAAAAGGTCATTTTGCATATCAAGCTGTCTTAGACACCCGTAATTAGTAACTGCTATTGTTAAAACAATTCTAATTGTTGGTGCCTTTACTACGAGACTAAAAGTGTCTTCATAATCGATTCCATACCTCTGTTTAAAGACTTTTGCGACTAGTTGAGCTTTATACCTGTCAACAGTCCCATCTGGGTGCCTTTTTATTTTGTATACCATTTAGAATCGATGACATTGCTTATTCCTATTCTTGGCACAAGTCTCCAAGTTTTATTGTTCAACAGTGCTTCAAATTCAACATCCATTGCTTTCTTCCACCTCTGATCCTGTGAGGCATGCTGCAGATTCACTGGTTCACTAGTCACCGCATATAGACATATGAAATCCTTACCAAAGTTCTTTGGTTTAACAATTTGATTCTGTAGACGCATTCTGGGGCGCTGCAGCTCTGGTGTCGAGACTCTGTCTGATGCGGCAACGCGACCATTATGCTGCAGCTTGCCATCTAGGACTTCGAGTCGTGCGACCAGCCGTTCATCAGTGGCGGGATTCCAAACCCCATGGGGAAGTTCAACACGGACTCAGCCAGATTGCCCAAAACTGCATGACGCTAGCTCAAATTATCTAAGCCACATGCGTGAGGTGCCAATACATGAATAGACAATATGTGATTTTCCCCCTTTTTACATAAGAAGTCGTTAATTTATTAACTACACGTCTTTGTTGTTCTCTACTCTGTATTTAACGGTTCTATGTTCCGTCCTTCAACTCTCCAGTTGATATATATTCAATAAAACCCCCCATTTCATTTGTAATAATTGATTGGATTTCATACAATTTATTTTCGTGTTTGTACTTTTCCAACACCCATGTATAAGGAAACTACTTCACTCACAGTGGCGGTGTGCGGCGACCACATAATACGACCAGCACACTGATGATATGCAAGAATGCGTATGTGTTTGATCCCACCTCATGATGACGATGATGATATTTTCCATCGGTCTTAAGGAGTCTTACGTCGCACAGGATTGAATATAAAGTCCACGCCTTTGAAACAGAGAAAGCAGTCAAATAATGAAACAATCTACAACCTTGCACACCAAGAAACCAGTGAGTTATTAAAATTGATGACATATTTTCTAGAATTGGTGTCAGCTCAAGACCTTAACCGACAGCATGCTAAAGTTTGAGTTGTTGGATATTTAGTCAACTGCTATTTTGCTCAAAAATAGCAGTCAGGTTGCAATAGTCGGTTCGCTTATATGACTGGTTTCCATATTCACAACCGACTGCCTTGTGGTTTCCATATTCACAAGCAGTGAGGTAAATTCTTTGATGTTCCACCTACTGTTTCAGCTCACAATGGTCTGTTCGCTTATCTGACTGGTTTAAACAATCAAAACCGACTGCCTTGATACATTTTTTGGTAGTGTGGTGAGCAAAGTATTCTTTGATGCTCCACTAGTGTTTCTCCCTTGTCTACTAGCGATTCTGACTACAGGATCCTCTACGACCACAACATGGACTTGATGACACTTCACTCTTTCACGCCATGACATGTTCATGGTCGACATCGACAGGTTCCTTCTTCATGCATAGGAGCTGGCGGACATCATGTACTCGGGGCCTCGGTTTGAGGTTGAGTCTTTCATGTATATGGGAGTGCCTCGAGGTCTAACAGATGCGCTTAATGTTAGTGATATGCCCGAGAGACAATTATAACAATTCAGATTAAGACTTGTTGGATATCTGATCCATAGGGAATTAGGTTACTAATGAGCCTACGACATACACTACTACGAAAAGCATTTTCACAGGCGCCTCGATTTTTCAAACATAGGCGGTCCGTAAAATAATACGACTGTGATGACGAATGACACAATAACTGCCTGTGATGACAGAACATCACAGGCGTATTTTAAGAAACAACCGACTGTATAAATACAATATTTTCTCATGCGGTTATTAATTAAGAACCGCTTGTGATGTAGCAAACATCACAGGCGGTTCTTAATTAACCAACGCTTGGGTAAATACATGATTTTCATGGGCAGTAATTGTTTAAGAATCGTATGTACTGGTTCAATCATCACAAACTATTTTTATTGAAGAACCGCCTGAGGAAAGTCATTGTTTTCACTGGCTGCTAGTTAATTAAGAACCGCATATGATGTTGATAAGCTCCTGTCAAGCTAATCCCTGCACAACAAGCTCTTATAGATGCAAGTAACACCCGTGGCTCATCATTTGGATTGTTGAAAGCATCAATTTGAAGCCTGACGATCCTTGGAAGGATTTTTCCATCCATTTGAAGGATTTCTTTTCCTCATGTCCATTTTAAAACATAGGAAGATTCTCCTTTCTCAGTTTTAATGCCTAAATATATTGACTAAAAATCAGTACCTACTTTCTTAGTGCTGCACACAATCGAGGAAGCAAACAACTTCATTCACAAATCTTGTTTTTACACTTTCATAGGGATTTAACCTTAATCTTTCAAGCATAGATTTATCAAATAACTGAAGCTTCCTTATCACACACGTTTATGGCAGTTATAAGTGAAGGATGTGCCAAAGCTAACAAAATTTGAATCAGACTAAAGATAAAGAGATCCTGCATATGAGTGGCAATGTACAGGTTAGACAGCATGAAGCTATGATGACAACCTTCAACAACATGAAAATTGATGTTAAGGTTATGCATGCATCAACCAAAGCATGTTCTGAGGGTATAACACTTGTTGGGGCAAGCATAACTGTGATGCTCCAACAAGTGTTATGCCCTCACAAAATGCCTTGGTTGATGCAAGCATAACCTTGGCATCACATCTCATGTTGTTGAAGGCTGCCATCATAGCTTTATTTTGTCTAACCTGGACATTGTCACTCATATGCAGCATTGCTTTGTCTTCAGTCCCGTTGAGATTTCGTTAGCTTCGACACACCCTTCACTTGTAACTGCCATTAACATATCTGATGAGGAAGCTTCATTTATTGATAAATCTATGCTTGAAAGATTAATGTACAATTCCTATGAAAAGGGTAAAAACAAGATTTGTGATTGAAGTTGTTCGCTTTGTCGCTTGTGTTAAGCACTAAGAGAGATGGTATTGATTTGTAGTCAATATATTCAACCATTAGAACTGATAAAGTAGCGTCTTCGTAAGTTTTTAAAATGGAGAAAAGAGAAAGAAATCTTTTAGGACTTGTTTGGGTATACTCAATCTAATTGGATTGAAGTGGTGAATGAACTAATTTTCTCCACAATCCACCTCAAACAACCTATATTGAAGTGGATCCAATCCTATCCAAACAAGCCCTCAAATGGATGGAAAGTATCATCAGACTTCAATTAAAGCTTTTAACAATCCAAATGATGAGTCCCGGGTATTACTTGCATCTATAAGAGCTTGTTGTGAAGGGATTAGCTTGATAGGAGCTTCAAGAGTTGTGCTTCTAGATGTTGTTTAGAACCAAGCTATTGGAAGGCAAGCCTGATCATCATAGGTCAGAATAAATTTATATACACATACAATTTGATAAATTATGGAACAGGTGAAGGTTATAAATATAATAGTCAACAAGTCGAAAAGGATCACTTGTCCAAATTAGTCTTCTCTGCAAAAGCTGAATTTAATAATGTTCGAAACATGCTATCTAAAGTTGAAATAGAACATTGTTCTAAGTTGATTTTAGAGGATACAAATATATACAATATATATAATATATTTTTTCCAGCATTGAAATCTTCTTGCGTATAGGGTTTCAAATCCTTTTTAATGCTTCTCTCTAAGCGCTTGATGTTTTCTAGTTCGGTGAAAAGGTACATCTATTCATATTGATTATGTTTCTCTTCATTATCTCCCACATTCTGAACCCCAACAATATTTTGCTTTTCAGAAACAACTACGTGCATCTTCTCAGTTTGTGGATCTAGTACATAGAAAACTTGTGCAACACTATCGGCGAGAACCCAAAGGTCATCTTTGTAACCCACTTTATTCAAATCTACTAGTGTCAGCCCGTAATTGTCCACTTTCACACCATCAGGATGTTTGACCCATTGGCACTCAAATACAAGCATTACCATTCTTTCACCATAATCGAGTTCCCATATTTCCTCTATGAACCCGAAGTATGTGGTCTTCCGCCCTTGTGAATCATAAGCCTCAATACGAACACCACTATTTTGTGCAACACTATTACTGTCTTTTTCTTTAGTGTAAAATGTGTAGCCATTGATGTCATATGCTTGCCATGATGTCATCAAAGTAGATGGGCTAGAAGCTAACTTCTTCATTGTTGCCTCTTCTATAGAGTTTCCGTATGGTATATTTTTGTCCATTAACCATTCAATGAAACATCTTCTGTGCTCTTTCATGACCAGTCCTCTGTGCAGTCTTGGTTTTTTCGCGAAGCTCAATTTGGTGTTCCTCGATGTACGACTCAGCTATTGTGAGCTGTTGTAGTGCACCAAAATGTGCACAGTGTACATTCTTGTAATCTTGAACAATAAAAGTTTTCTTACCCACTTTGCCTCTCCCACGCAGTCTACCCTGATGTACTAGTATAGGCACACCGATCAGTTTTCCATCTTTGATGTAATCAGCGCAAACCTCAATCACTTCTTTAGTGGTGTATCCTTCCGTAATTGAACCCTCTGGGTGAGCACGGTTCCACACATAAACTTTTAATACTCCTAAATATCACTCCAAAGAAAACATATGATGTAATTATTGTGGCCCCAATGCTTCTATTTGATCAGCAAGATGTATGATTAGGTATACCTGCATATCAAAAAAGGATGGTGGGAAACACATCTCAAGCTTGCACATAGTCTCGATGATGTATGTGTTCAGATAGTCTAAATCTTCACGTGCTATCACCTTTTGCGATACTGCATTGAAGAAGTAACACAAACGTGTGATGACAACTTTTATATGCTCAGGTTTGATGACTCTTATTGCAATGTCAAGGAACACTATCATCATCATGTGACAGTCATGAGGATTATAGCTGAATAAAGACAAGTCTTTCATCGAGACTAGTTTGCGGATATTGAATGAGAAACTCGTGGGCACTTTGGTCCCACGCAAGCATTCGCAAATTGCTTTTTTCTCTTCTATTGTCAAGTTGTAGCTTGCTGGGGGAAGGTAATGCTTCCCGTTCGCGTTTTCTACTGGATGAAGCTCTGGTCTCAAATCAAGATTTACTAGGTCCATACGTGAATTTAATCCGTCCTTTGTTTTCCTAGGCATGTCTAGCAAGGTCCCAATGATGTTGTCAAATACATTCTTTGTTACGTGCATCAAATCAATACTATGGCAAAATTCCAGATTCTTCCAATACGGAAGATACTTGAAAAAAATTGATTTTTTCTTGAAAGCCATGTTAGTTGTATCACCCGAAGATGTACTTTTCTTTCTCTAGATTCCTTTACATTTTTTGCCCTTACCAAAAGTAATACGAATGTTCTTGACCATTTCGAACACAAGTTTTCCATTGTAAGGTTTTAGTGCAGTATCTTTCTCGATTTTGTCATCAAATTGTTCTTTCATCTTCCTATACTTGTGTGTATCTGTCAAGAACCGCCTGTGTCTCATGTACACCGTCTTTCTGGACGAAGTCTGGTATAGAAATCCAGTTCTATCGAAGCACCTTACACAACCTCTCTCCTCTTTCATTTGTCTAAATAATGTAAACAGTCTGGGATAATCATGCACGGTAACGAATATCATCCCTCTTAGCGTGAAATACTCCCACTTGTAGTCATCCGATGTACGTACCCTTTCATTCAGCAATTTCACCATATCTTCCATTAAAGATTCCAAGAACACATCAATTTCGATGCCGGGTTTTTTCGGACCTTGGATAAGAACATAAAACAAGATATATTTCCTTGACACAAACATGTCGATAGGTTTGACGTCGTTAAGACCAAGGGCCACGTCCTGTGTATGCTCCTTTTTTTCACCCAACAGATTCATTCTATATGTACCCAAGGCGAACCTTACATTTTTGACTTCCTTTGCAAATTCTGGATACTGAATATAAAAAATTTTCCACTGTGTTGCATCACCAGGGTGTCCAGTATGTTTTTCATTCTTCTTGCGCTGCTTGGAATGCCAACGCATAAGTTCAGCCTCCCTAGGGTTTTTGAACAAACGCTTCAAGCAATCAATTACCGGAAGGTACCACATCACAAAAGCATGAATTTTTCTCTTATTCTTCTCGTCTGCATTGACAGAAATATCATCATCGTCATCTTCAAAACCAATAATAAACTTCTTATTCTTCTGAGACTTTTTCATGTTGGTAACATACTGGTGATTACAGTCCTTCTTATATCTACTGACACAACAGATGGGGCATCTAGTTGCGAGCTCATGCTCTTTGCGATAAAGAATACAATGGTTCACAGAAGCGTGTATTTTTGTCACACCTAGTGCCATCGGGCAAAGAAGTTTCTTTGCTTTATAAGTGCTTCTAGGCAGTTTATTTTGATTTGGAAGAATTTCTGCCAAAAGATTCAAAAGATCAGAGAAACTACAATCGGACCATCCGTGTGTGGCTTTCAACTTTAGTATTTCTAGGACCGCATGCAATGTAGTAAACTCTTTATCACAACCGTTTGATTCATCATATAAAAGGTACGTCGCCGCATTCTGCCATGTCTCCATTTTACTTAAACCTTTACTTGCTCCCATCAAAGCCAATACATATGGTTCAATGTGATGAAAGATCTCCTCATAATCGAACTCATCATCATCATCACCATCTTGATTGTCACTAACATCATTGATATGAATATTATCGTCATCTGAACCTCTCTCATCATCTTTATCCACTTCATGTGTATCTAACTCACCATGCTCTGTCCATATTGTGTAGTTTTTTTAAAACTTATTTTCACCAAATGAGATTGGATTACTATAGTATCTATCCAAGCAATCTTATTTTCTGTGGTCGATACATGGACATAATATGTAATCTATCTTTTGCAACTTTGCATGTCTCTTGGATGCTTCAATAAAATTTGCAGCATTATGAATGTACATAGGATCGGGTCTTGACATGGTATACATCCACACTCAACGGTCCGTGCTTCAATAATAGATTATTTGTAAGATTTACAAAATTTGGCCACATATATGACCTAAAGGTCTTCTATAAAATGAATTTAGAGAGACATAACAAGCATGTATCATATGAGTGTATACTGGTATCATGTAGGTCTATTCATAAGTGTTCCAAGAAAATTTGTTTCATAATTTTCTAAGCTTCCTAGTGGCCATAATGGATTTTTGAAGTTAGGCTTAGTCATTGAAACATTTCATCGAACACATGATGTACTTGTATTCATCTTCAACCTTTGATCATTCAAATCTTTTTATTGTTCTGTAAAATCCATGGATGAGCTAAAGGGGAGACTAAACTATATTTTTTAACATTTAATCATTCAAATCTACTACAAATCTCATGTGGTTGGGGGGGGGGGGGGGGCTGGACGCATATGCAAGCACAACAAAATAAAACTATGAAAAAAGAACAAATTAAAAACATGATAGTGAAGAATAAGTCTCTACTAACCTTTTCTCTGTTCGAAGGTTGATCAGTATCGGCTGGCGCACGGTGGAAAATTTTGGCAGCGTGGCGGCATCGATGGAAAATCTCTAGGGTTAGGTTTTCTGTAGTGCCCGAGGTGTCTTTATATAGGCGACCATTTTTACACGCGGTTTTTAACTGCTTCTCAGGCGGTTGGTACTTAATAACCGCCTGAGAAAAAAATTATCCCAGGCGGGTATTACTTACCAACCGCCTGAGATAATTGCCCGAGTCCATTCTCCAGTTTTTTTCCCTTGCTTCTTTTTTATTTAGATTCCAATATAAATACTCAAACATGTATAGATTCTGCAAATTGAGTCCAAATTCGATGATTCTTTCATCTATATTTTTCAAAAATTAACATCTACCACCTTAATCAAATATTTTAAAACTTGTATAGCTGACATTGTAATGTTTTGATAAATATCAAATTAATTTATACTCACATATTATTCACATTTGTGTATTCCCTAATAAAAAAGATCCTTAACTGAAATTGATTTGTATAAACATATTTGTATTATTTATACATGTATAAATCTTGTTAATTTTTTTAAAGCATTCCAACATGTCAAAATTCAAATTATACATCATTCTAACTAAATGCTCATATACATATGAGGCATTCATCAAATTTTGAACACACATTGATTCAAATAAATTTAAAAAATTTGAAAAAATTCATAGAGGTTGGTATGATGACTAAAAATGTCCATTGAAAAAATAAATGAAAAAATCATTATATTCATCAAGATAGAAAAATGACAAATATCAATTGTTATATGTTTTTTATGTTCTGACCAATTTCAAAGGCTTTATGAAGTGAAATTTAATAGTAACCTTTAATAATCAATCATATTACAAGAAAGTGAAATTTGGGTTTTTGAAAGGCCCCACATTTAATCAAGAATATTAATTAAGAAGAAGTAAAGATCTTCTCAGGCGGATGGTACTTAATAACCACCTGAGAAAAAGATTATCCCAGGCGGGTATTACATACCAACCGCCTAAAATAATTGCCCGAGCCTGTTCTTCAATTTTCTTTCCCCTTGCTTCTTTTTTATTTAGATTCCAATATAAATACTCAAACATGTACAGATTCTGCAAATTAAGTCCAAAT
Organism: Tuctoria greenei; assembly: GCA_036927565.1. Taxonomy (NCBI): domain Eukaryota; kingdom Viridiplantae; phylum Streptophyta; class Magnoliopsida; order Poales; family Poaceae; genus Tuctoria; species Tuctoria greenei. Next base: position 119,381,870 of record JAYESD010000001.1, read on the forward strand.
TTAATGATTCTTTCTTCTATATTTTTCAAAAATTAACATCTACCACCTGAACCAGATATTTTAAAACTTGTATAGCTGACATTGTAATGTTTTGGTAAATATCATATTAATTTATACTCGTATATTATTCACATTTGTGTATCTCCTGAAAAAGGATCCTTCACTAAAATTGGTTTGTATAAACATATTTGTATTATTTATATATGTATGAATTTTGTTAATTTTTGAAAGCATTCCAACATGTCAGAATTCAAATTATCCATTATTCTAACTAAATGCTCATATGCATATGAGACATTCATCAAATTTTGAACATACATTGATTCAAAAAAATTTAAAAAAATTTTGAAAAAATTCATAGAGGTTGGTATGATGACTAAAAATATCCATTGAAAAAAATAAATGAAAAATCATTATATTCATCAAGATAGAAAAATGACAAATATTAATTGTTATATGTTTTTTATGTTCTGACCAATTTCAAAGGCTTTACGAAGTGAAATTTAATGGTAACCTTTAATAATCAATCATATTACAAGAAAGGTGAATTTGGGCTTTTGAAAGGCCCCACATTTAATCAAGAATATTAATTAAGAAGAAGTAAAGATCTTCTCAAATGGTTGGTACTGAATAACCGCCAGAGAAAAAAATATTAATAAATGAAAAGAATATTAATTAAGCTTACGTAAAGATCTTCTCAGGAGGTTGGTACTGAATAACCGCCTAAGAAAAATATTATCTCAAGCTGGTATTACTTACAACTGTCTGAGATAATTGCATCTTCTCAGGCGGTTGGTAATCACCACCCACTTGAGATAACCATCTTCTCGGGCGGTTGGTACTTAAAATCCGTCTGAGAAGATAGGCGTCTATATATACCCCTCGATTGTGTTGGAAAAACCTAACCCGGGCAAAATCACTTAGACACCATCAGGATGTAAAAATTCGTTTGCTGCCAAGTCTTCGCCGCTCTCGTCACCGAGCTTTGCTGTTGTTTGTTTGCTTCGCCCTCGCCACTTCCAGGTACGCCGAGTGAAGCCCGTGCCATCGCCGCCGAGCTTCACGGTAAACCCTAAACCCTTCGACCTTCCCTCCCCCGTACCCGTGTTGCCTCCCTCCTTGGTTAGGGATCCTTTGTTAGGGTTCGGTAAATAAAGTTCTAAAACCCTTTGACCTTCCTTTAAACAGTTTCTTGAGCTTGTTAGATATTCTAATTGCAATACTGCCATTTCTGGTGGTTGAAGACCATGCCATGAAATGAGTTTCTTTGGCTGTAGAGAGCAAAGTTGGGAAACTGTTGTGTGGATACTATGGCAAGAGCTACATGAGGCATCACCACATAAATTGCTTTTGACCATGTTTTCTTTCACTAATATAGCATCATTTTCAATCAGCCACTTAAAGATTTTGATTTTGGGAGGGATTCTAGCTTTCCAAATTTGTTTATAACCAGGTTCAGAATATGACTTAGTCAATTTAGTATAAACAGAGATGTCTTTGTCCACACAAAGTTCAAAGAGAATGATGTACAGGCTGGCTATAGGTTTTACCTCTAATTTCTTGCCAAAAACTTATTGTTTCACCTTTCCCTAAAATAAATTTTCTGCTCTTGTATATTCTTGCATTTTCGAAGGTCTCTCCATATGGGAGAGTTAGACATTTTATGTCTCAATGTTCCAACCGGAGAATCCCTAATATATTTAACTCTGGCAATGTCCTGCCAAAGACCTTGTTCCTTTTCCAATCTTCACTACCATTTGGTCAGCAGACTGACATACATCTTACTAAGGTCCTTAACCCCCAGCCCATCCCTCCCCCTTTTTTATTTTTTACAAATGATACCCTCACATATATGGACATGGATCTCTCTCTTTAAGCATATATGGACTGAGCACTTTGCACATTACATAGCCTTATAATCATGTGATACCCTCTCATTGCCACCGTGCATAGATCTTTTGAAGTTTTTGAACCCTAGCCATCCCACGAAGATCTGGGTTAGTTTTTATTTTGCAAAATGTCAAGCTTAGCCATGCTTATACCAGTAAAAGTTGAATTATGTGGCAAAGCCACCACTCTTATCGAGCTTAGGGCATAATATACATAGATATGGGATAAAATCTGAAAGAAGATGAACTTGTGTAATGAGAGGCAATTTTGATTGTAGTCCCTCTCGCTCAATTAAGGAACATGTCTTGTTCTTTTTATCCTAAGCACCATCCATTCTAACAACATGCTGGATGTAATGGTATAGCAAGTCGAATATCTCACCATGTACTCGTGTTTTGGCCATGACTGCATAAATTGTTTGACACTCACAAGTGGATGATGTTTTGTGGGACACTTCATGTAGGGTTAATATGCCATTCATTATATTTTTTGTCTTATTAGTTCTAGCATGAAAAGCACTAAGAAGACTGGTGCAGGTAGTAACAATAAAGAACACAATATGGAGTTTACTGACTCCAGCAGTTCTGGCTCTTTCACAGTCCATCAGATCCTTTTCCAAATATAAAAATTAAAAAGACTTCAGAGGACCTTGACCCGGAATATGATCCTGCCGACGAGGTATGGATCACGAATCTTAACTTTAGCAGTTCAAGTTAATGTTGGTTGTCAAGTATACGAAGTCTTATAATTATTTTTTACCTAGATTAATCGCGAAGATAACGAGGTGACTTCGGCTCCTAAAACTACAGAAGGATATCCATCGGATGAATCCTCATGTTCACTCAAGCAGAAATGAGGGCACGAGGTCCCAATAAGGGTCCATTGGACCGCATCTTGTACATAACAAGGGTCAATCCAGGTGGGCTTCCCCAAGAACTGCTGGATTCAGTTACTAAGTACCAAAATACATGCGGTTTTCATGTTAGAGAGATCGTGCCGATCACAATCGAGAATTAAAGAAAATTGCCTGAGGAGACCAAGAATGATTTGTGGGATAGAATAAAGAAACAATTCAAGTTCTTGAAAGGCATAGAAGAAGCTGTAAAGAAAGCAACATTGGTCTCTTGCGGCTAGAAGTTTCGTGGCTGGAAGAGTGAAATGGATGCTTATGTTAAGGCCGATAAGGTCCCTAGCCCAAGGAAGATGGGGAAAATCACAGAAGCTTAGTGACAAGAGTTTGTTTGTCAAAAAACCACACCTAATGCTAAAGCTCTAAGTGCAACTAGGTCATAGCTTGCCAAAAAGAACAAATACCATCATCGCTTGGGGTCTGCCGAATATGCCCTCAATGTCCAGAAATGGAATAAGATATTAGTCAAAATTACCAGTAAGGACAATCCTCACCCGTTTGAAGGTTACGATGAGAGAACTCAGCGCTGGGTCTTTGCTCGATCAGGTCTGGCCAGCTAGGGCAAACTTGAAAAGCCCGACTCTGTGAATGAAGTAGAGGAAACAATGAAAGAAGTAATTGAAAAGCATTTGAAGGGTCTCTTCAAGCCGAAGAGGGAAAATGACCAACTTACCACTATCTTCGGAAACCCTAAACACAGTGGATGGGTTCGAGCAGTTTCTTCTCAAATGTCTTGGCTATATGGTTTCCCTAAAGATTAATACACATATAGAATACGTGAGAAGTTTAAGAAAACACTTGATGAAACGAATGCTAAAAAGTTCAAAGAAAATGTGCAAGAAATAATGGAAAAACTTAGACAATCGGGACAATTAGTGGCACCGAGTACAGCGATGGTTCCCGTGCTAAAGGAGCAATTGGTATCTCCAACTGCCTACCCTAGCAGCGTAGGTTCTGTAACAGGCTTAGGTTCAATGATATTACGAAGGACAACTCTTGTTGTCTTCTTGTCCCGATCGGTAGAGCAGGGAACAAAACCAAACAGGTTGCCACTGCAATGGCAAAGCCTGATTGTGACTTCAACGGGAATCCACTTCCATTGTATTATGCTGTGGTGCAAGTTCTTCAGATCATTGATAATGATTATGAAGACCATGAAATAGACCACATCACACATGAGGGGATCGCGACTCTGGCGCAGGCTGTCAACCAATTAATCCTTTGGCACCGACGTGATATCGTGCTAGATGATGAGCCAATTTCTATCCCCACCGCATCTCAAAATACTCTAATCGCGTCTTCTAAGGCGAAAGTCCAAGAAGGTCCACTTCCAGTCCAGGAAGATCCACTTCCCCTATGTCTCAGCAAGGATGATAATAACCTTGCTAGTAAAGATAATCGAGAGCAAAAAGTTGGACAGCAACTTCAAGAAGTACCAGAGCAAGCTGTTGCTAGTAAGGAGCAACCAGTTGAGAAACAGCTTGAAGTAGTACTAGAGCAAGTTGCTAGGAGTAAAGAGTAATCAATTGAACAACAGGTTCAACAACAAGCCAGTGTCCAACTTCTGATGACTACTATTCGATCATCACTGCCTATCAAAGTTAGCTCATAAAAAATTAAGAAACCTTCATCAGAAGTATCAAAGTATTTAGAAACTATGAAGGAAAATATTAGAGAATCGAGTGCATCTCGTTCTTCTCATGAGCCAACATTAGAAGATATCGAGGTGTGGGAAGAAGACGGTGTCATGTATAATCGAAGGACGACTTTAGTTAAACCAGGAGTTCCAATATACAAGCTTGAGGATGTTCCTCCTAAATTTGAGTATGGGAAGCCATTCATGACATCCGTACAACTTAGCAAACAACCTGCCCTGCTCAAAAGAATGCACATGTGATACATCCTTGCCAGCACAAAATATGATCTTTCTCGCGTCACATTTCATATTCCAAAAGATGCATTCTGGAGCACTAGAGCAGATAAATGAGTCATTTTATTTGAAGAGCTGCATACCCTTTTCCATCGGGGCGTGCTCAAAATCAACCTGCTACTCGTCTGGTGCTTGGAAGTGCCTCTAATATTTTGCATTTGCTTTTCTTACTACACGCATTGACATTTCATGAGATTATAACAATTCTGAACTTCTTCAATAGGATGCAATACATGGATAATGAAAAGATGAAACGCAAGATAGGTATCCTTGACCCTACACAGATTGCAAAGATGATATTTGACTTCAAGGCGGATCGAGACTCAGCACAGTTCAAGCAGATGAAAAAAAAGAATTTGAAAAATCAATCGCAAAACTTAAGAAGGATGGTAGGACAGAAATTGCAGCTTACATAGGACATGCAATGTTTAACTTTGTCATAGACGGCAATGACCTCTTAAAGGCTCCGTACCACTTCGAGTAAGTTCGACACATGACATTGAAATAGCAATTATTGCTAATTGTTAACACGTGTGTTTGTATGTTTGCAGTAATCACTACATAATGATCTTCATCAAGCCAGCGCAGGGTTTTGCAATAGTGTTTGACCCAGCCGATTACCCACCAGATCGTTACAAAGATTTCCTTTCCTTTTTGAAATTGTACGTTTATTCAATAATTTTAATTTACACACATTTAGAATGTGTTGACAAGTTTTATATGACATTTCTTGTATTACAGCGCTTGGTGGTTTTACGCAGAACAGCTTGGCGCTGAGAGACCTCCTAATACTAATGCAATTGACATTAAAACGTATTATGCTTATCCGAAGTAGCATGCTGGGAGTGTCTTATGCAGGTATTATGTATGCGAGCATCTTTGGACCGCCAGCGAATATAGAGTGAATCGTGAGGATGTAAGTTATCCTTAATGTCTATATCTCATTTTCCTACTTTTGAGTTTCATTTTCATTATAACTAGCATAGTTTAATACTTTTATTCCCTGCTGTTCAATATTACCAGAAACATTATTTTCATATTTTGATTCCAACATTAAAATTCAATTGCTCATAGTACAACTGCTCCAAAAATACCAAATTAATTCTTGTATACTCTCACTATGATCTATACTTTGAGATTGTTCAAACCAACACATTCTAAACCTTGTTATGTGTTTCATCGCAGCACACGAAGAATGTGAACGAAAAATGGCCGGTTTGTAGAAGTATTGCTGGTGAAGGAGCCGATAAGATTGCTGCTGAACTGTGTCAACTCGTGCGTCGCGAAATTTTGCACAAAAGAGGGGAGTTCATTGATGAGAATGGTGCAATAGTTGATGTGACAAAACTTTGAGACTATGCCAATAGAAACAGTTTTTAGTGAAAACTTGTAAACTATGAGATGAATTGTATGTGTAACTTGTACATATGTATATTGTTTTAGTGAAATTTAATTCTGTGAGATGACTTCTGTGGTGATATTCTTGACTTCTGTGATGATATTGTTGACTTCTGTGATTATATTGAATTGACCTGAAATTAGAAATAACAGCAGCTAGTACTGCATAGGTTATACCTTATCACAAGCGGTTATTTACAACCGGCTAGACCTTCCTGTGAAAAACAATTATCACAGGCGGCTAGATATAGGTAAAGAACCATCTGTGATAACCTAATCATCATAGGTGGTTACTGTTATGGTACAAACCTGTTGCAATAAACAGTCTTCACAGGCGGCTTGACGTAGGACAAGATCTGCCTGTGATAACACAATTATCACAGGTGGTTATATATGTTGTGCGACCCGCCTGTGATAATATGTCTTCACAAGCGGCAAGCCTAAGTAATGAACCGCCTGCGATAATGTGTCTTCACAGGCGGTTTCACTTCTTCGCCTGTGAAATTGCAGATTATCACAAGCTCTTCATTTCAGGAGGTTTTAGAAACCGCGTGTGATAATAGGTTTAGAGCCGCCTGGGATGAGGCTTATTGTAGCAGCGATAAAAGCTCATTAGCACGCCTATAAATATGAGGTGTTGGGTTAGGAGTGGATTACTCCACCACGTGACAGTCCTAGCCGCCATTCTCCCGGACCTCACGCCAAAGCTCTTGTCGCATGCGTGGTGCTAGCACACCGGCACACGACTTTCCTCCCCGTGCGTGTGGACTCCATTGACAAGAGCGGACCCACCAGAGGGGCATGGGGGGATCAAGCCCCTCCTACTCATTGTCTGATAGTGGAACCTCCCTTGAGCCCCACCTACGATTTTTATAGGTGGAGAGAAGGAATTACTAATAAACTTCCATTAGCAATACACAAAAGTGTGTCCGTGCAGTTAGTTAGCGCAGTGGTCCCTTAGCACATTTGAGTCATGTGGTCAGGAGTTTGAGACTTGGCAACCTCATCTATTTTTTTGTTGTATTCGTTGTTTTTTTCTTGACCTCTCTGACCACCACTACAGAACAAGCAAATGAACCAGTACAAAAAATGCTAGCTCGTAATTCAAGATAAAGAGATAATAAAGCCTAGGCCAAAATATTGAGATCGATGATAAAATTAGCCTCTTTTTACACCAGTTTTTTAAAGATGTGTTGTTTGTTTTTCTTGATCACTAGGTTAAACCTTCTTTTACTTATATTGTATATATTGATTGCATGTAATATATAATGTGAATACATCATTAAATTGTTCAAATAATATAATGTGAACCACATTGCTTTAATTAGCTAATTAGTGCGGCAATTGATGGCGACATGATAGTACGACCCGCAGTTGACAAGTTGCGTGTGGGTGGCGACCAGCGAGTGCGTGTGGACAAGCATGGATAGCGTCGCAGCGATGAGGTATGTTGCCCCAGGCTAGTGGCTGCGATTTCGACTGGGTGTGAGGTTCGGCCCCCTAATAATTCATGTCTGGGTCCGTGGAGGCGCTGCTGCTACTACTGCACTGATCGGCTACGGTAACCTCATCATCAACTTGTTGATGTGACGAGGACATGGAGGTGATGAACGTGATCGTCTTCCCGCTGCTAATACGAGGACGAGGAGACGAACGAGGTTGTCTACTTGCCCTACACCAATGGGCATCTATGACTAGATCTTCCCCTGCGCTGCGCATCTAGGGGCAATGATCTATGACCTCTGTACTCGTATATTTCCTGTGTGATGCAGTAGAACTGATAGAGTAGCGTATCGCCAATTTCTCAACAGCGTCATTAGAGCCGACTTACGTAATTTCTTGTCTGAATCTTGTTAGTAGATGTGATCCATTGCAGACATGTTCGTATGATGGATTTTTGTTTGGCAGATTTTGGTGTTTGGAATTGGTTAGAGTGGATTTTGATCGTACGACTAAAAGGTTAGTTCGTGCTCCTTCTCTATTGTGTGCGCAACCTGTCCCTACCTACTGAATCACCATCATATTAATCATGTACATAGCTAACTCTTGGTACCCCGCGTACGGGGTACCCTCGCACATGAGCTGAAAGTGACAAGGTACGTTCAGGGGCACCGTGTGTCTAGAAGGTGCCGGACCCCAACCATCCTCATGTTCGGGATCCGGCGCTACCACGTGGACTACAAAGATGGGACCCGGCTTCCCCGAAGGGACAGACTCCCAAGATGCCACGTGTTCGGGCGGGATCTCATCCTACTATAGGGCAAGGTCCAGCACAACCAAGTGGCTTGAAGCACTAGGCCGGACACCTCCCGCAGAGGAGGGCGCTGGAGCTGCCATGTAACCTGAAGGGCATCAGTGCTACCACGTGTCACGAAGGGACCTGGAGCTTCCGCATGCCCCAAAGGGCTCTGGAGCTACCACATGCCCCGAAGAACCAAGCCTGGCCTCCCCCGGCGGGGGCTAGCTCCAAAGCTGCCACGTGTCCCTCAACTCACCTTGGGTGGTGAAGTGCGAGAGTTAAGGGATGGTGTGCCCCATCTAAATAAAGCATTGAAGACAGGACAACTCCGACGGGTAACGTGGAGCATGCCAACGGGCAAAGACTGTTGCGCCAAATCACATCGCAGTGAAGACACCAAAGGCCTACCCTGCCCCACAAAGTGGGTAGCTTGCAGTGACCAGACAGGCGGACAGGACATCCCCTGACACCATTAGCAACTACGCATGGGCCACTGGCGGCCGAGGTGACAAGATGGCTAGTCTTCAAGCCGCGACCATAGGAAGCTTATGCGAGAAGCCATAGATCTTTAGGATAAGATCGCCCTGGGGCCATCTATCGGGCCTCAGACACACTTGTAAGGCGTCTGGCCTTTTCTTTAAAAGGACCAGACTGCCACCATTAGAAAGGACAACCAATCTACGCATTAACATACACACACACACACACACACACACCTGCAATACAACCTCACCATGGAGTAGGGTGTTGCGCTCTTGTGGCCCGAACCTTGTAAAAACCACAGTCTCATACTCTCATACGTGCGACCAGTCGATTGAGAACTACCGATCAAAGAACCTCCTCGGGCTGCTCCTTAGTAGATCCGGGGGAAGTGTCGCATTAACACTTCGACATTTGACGCACCAGGTAGGGTTTTTTTCCTAAAAAAGTGGTTGTGCTTCCATCGCAAGGGTAAGCTTCAAGTTTGTGAATAGCAGCAAGATCTAGCTGCAAAAGGCCGACCACCAGGCCGGCAAAGACATGGAGATGGAGTTCCAAAAGCCTGAATGGGCCGTTGAAATAGTCCACCAGGCTGACAACCTCGCCCTCAATGGCATCTGTCGGTACCCTGGGTACCATATACCCCTTGGGATTGCAAAGATCTCAAGGGAAAGTCACCCACTTGATTTGAAGACCTTCGAAGGCCCACATGTCAGACATGTCCGGACCCGCTTCTCCAACATGGTTAGTCCCAGGGTCGCCATGTGTACTATCAAACCGGTGCTACCGCTCACAAGGGGGGGAAGCTCTGGGCTATGTACCGAAGTGGCACCCCCAGACCTAACCCCAGACCGAGGGAAGCTCCAGTGCTGACACGTGTCAGCTAACACCGGAGCCATCTGTTCTCCACAGTGTGCTCCGGTGCTGCCACATGTCCAACCATCAGATCTTCAGCCTCTAACCTCCGAAAGACTCCACAACGGCTCCAGATCTTCAAAGGGGAATCAAGGACTTCAAGACCCGACTAAGCGTCATTAATCATGCATTAATGACACACGATCGGATGACCTTAATTACCAGTAACGGTGCTGTCAAAGCCCATAACTCGGTCATTAAGGGTAATCAAACGTGTTGAATGTATATCAATATCAGTAACCATCGAGGTCACATGTCGGGCCAGGCTAACCTGTAACGGCCTGCCCTTGTACTATAAAAGGACAGGCCGATGATACATAGGACACGGCTACACACGCGCTCTACAAACTCTCCACACTCTAGACGTACATCGAATACTACATCAACACACCCAGTGGAGTAGGGTATTACGCTCAGGCGGCCCGAACCACATAAATTCTTGTGTCTCCTACATCATTTACAATTCACCTTCTTGAATCTCCACGCGCCCACACCGAACCTCAAACTCCTCTAACACTTTAGTAGTGTCGAGAGATATGCCGGATCCAAACCACCGACAGTTGGCGCGCCTGAGATTTCGAGAATGGTAAACTCAGCTGCTGGATCATCCAACGGTCAACCTGCTGCTCAAGCTGTTGGGGGCAATCCCTCCAATATGCAGCTACCAGCAGGAGCCTCAGCGCCAGCAGGAGTCACACTCCCACCACCACCGCCTCCACCAGCAAATCAAGCTGGGCAACGCGATGGTGACCCGGCATCAATCGCTGCGTCGGCAAATCATGACAACCCGGAACATGCGCTCCATGCAGCGAGTGCTCTTCTCCAACGCCCACCACCTCCGAATGCATCCCGGGATGCACTGGAGCAGTGGAGGGCCGATGTGGAACATTTGGTTGCAGCAGCACCCAAACGCATCAGCAACCAGGGTCCTCCTCCGTCAGGACGGGCCCCATCGCAGCGGCGGACCTTGTCTGGCAGACTTGGTCCGCATGTTTCCAACAACAGGAGACGTGCTGCATCACAGCAAGTGACGTCATTGCCCTCCAGGGCACGACGCACTCACACGGTATCCAGGCTTTCAACTCATGACCTCCGGGCGGAGCTTGATCGCCGATATCGCCAACAGGACGGCCGAGTCCATATTGAGCGTGCTCGTGAAAGACGAGAAGCTCCAGACGTTCCTGCTTCTGAAGGAGGAGGAGGCGGCTGTTCAGCCCTGGCCATGCATCTGCTTATGGTCAGGTGGCCATAGAAGTTCCAGCCTCAGCTACCGGAGAAGTTCGACGGGACTGTCAATCTTGTCGAATTCCTTCAGATTTACTCCACTGCTATTTTGGCAGCCGGAGGAAATGAGGTCGTAATGGCCAATTATTTCCCAGTGGCTTTAACTGGGACCGCCAGGTCCTGGTTTATGAGCCTTCCACCCAACTCAATCAACAGTTGGGAGGAGCTGTGCCGACAGTTCACCGCCAACTTTGGGAGTTCATACACCCGACCAGGCACTGAACTGGACCTTTTTGCAGTTGTGCAAAATGGGGAGAATCACTGCGATCATTCATCCAGAGGTTCTCTCAGGTATGAAACACTATCCCTTCTATCTCTAGCGCCTCTGTCATTGTGGCATTCAGACAGGTTGTACGGGACAAGAAGATGTTGGAGAAACTGGCGATCAAGGAGATCACCAGTGTCACGGAACTCTTCAGTTTGGCCGACAAATGTGCCAGAGCTGCAGAGGGCCGTGAGATGCACTCCAAACAAACTCCGGAGGGTCACAAGAAATCCTCCAAAGAAGAAGCCGCTACCTCCGGGAATGGCAAGAAGAAGAAAAAGACCAACGGCAAGAAGAAGCCGTCGGCCGGTACATCCAATGTTGCAGCTGCTGCAGCTCCGGGTGGCCGGGGGCCACGCCATGAGAAGCGACCTCAACCGTCTTCTGAAGACTGTGGCAAGCCCAAGGTATGGTGCCTAATTCACAAAACGGGCAGCCACAGTTTGGAAGACTGCCGGGAGGTCCAAAACCTTGCCGAGCGCTACAACAAGCGCAGGGAAGAATCTCCTTTCCGACAGAGGGAAGGAAAGCAAAAAGTCGACGAAGCTCCGGCTGAAGAAGAGTTAGGTTTTCAGGATCCCAAAAAGGTCCTGAAGGCCGTCTGCACCTCCGTCGACGACGATTCCAACGTCTCCGACAACGAGCGTCGGAAGACCATGAACACCATTTTTGGTGGATCATGGGACATCACCTCCCGCCACGTCATCAAGACTATTCGTCGGGATATGGCTGTTGTAGCTCCTCCAGCCAGGCCAGAGCCTCATCGGAAGTGGATGGACACAGCCATCACTTTTGATGCTTCGAACTGCCCACGGAGCATGGTTGGAGCAGGTCAGTTACCTTTGATGGTATCTCCTACCATCAATAACATCCATCTCCACCATGTCGTGGTAGAGGGAGGTTCGGGGCTTAACCTCATAAGCTTCGAAGCTTTTACCAAGCTTCAGCTCCGACCTTTGGATCTCCACCCCTCTCGACCTTTCTCCGGAGTAGGTCCGGGAGCCATTACCCCACTCGGAGCTATTACTCTCCCCGTTACCTTCGGGACACGGGAGAAGTACCGCACCGAGAAGTTGGTCTTCGACATCGCTCAGATTAACTTACCCTTCAATGCCATCTTGGGTAGGCCTGCCCTGTACAAATTCATGGCAGCTACTCATTATGGATACCAGGTGTTAAAGATGCCAACACCAGTGGGCGTTCTCCGGATCCGCGGAGATCGTACTGCCAAATTAACTGCTCTGGAATAACTCCATGAACTCACCACGGCGCAAGAGGAGGACTCCAGGCAGGAGCAAGCTCCAAAACCCCCGAGCATCCGTCAACGAGGCTCGACTTTTGCACCTCGTGTGCAGCCAAGCGGCGACACCGACATTCCCGTCAAAGTCGTTCAAATTGGTTCTGATGCCTCTCAGACCACCCGTATATCGGGGGGATTGAACGACAAATAGGAACTCGCGCTCATCACTTTCCTCCGGGCTAATGTCGACGTGTTTGCCTGGCAACCGTCACAAATGCCTGGGATCCCCAGGGAAGTGATTGAGCACAATCTGAAGATCTACCCCGATGCCCGGCCTGTGCATCAGAAGCCTCGGAAGCAATCCGTAGAGCAACATAACTTCATTCGACAAGAAGTAAAGAAGTTGCTCGAAGCCAGATTCATCCGAGAAGTCTTCCATCCAAAATGGCTGGCAAACTCAGTCGTTGTGCCTAAGGCCGGCGGGAAGCTTCAGATGTGTATCGACTACACCACACTAAATAAGGCATGTCCAAAAGATCCATTCCCACTACCTAGAATAGATCAGATAGTGGATTCCACATCCGGGTGTGAATTACTGTGTTTCCTAGATGCATATTCTGGGTATCATCAAACCAGAATGTCTAGGGAAGATGAAGAGCATACCTCATTCATCACAGTAGATGGATTGTACTGTTATACAGCCATGCCATTTGGTCTCAAGAATGCAGCTTCAACTTTTGTACGAGCTATGTACAAAACCTTTGAAGAACTTATTAGAGACATAGTGGGAGTGTACGTCGATGACATCGTGGTCAAGGTAAAGAACAAGGAGTCACTTGTCGACACCTTGCAGGCTGTCCTCGACAAGCTGCGAGCCACCCGCACAAAGATAAACCCAGACATGTGTGACTTCGAGGTTAGCTCCGGAAAACATCATTGTTTCCTGGTAAGTCACCGAGGTATAGAAGCTAATCCGGTGAAGATCAAAGCCATTGAAGACATGCGTCCACCAACCCGCATCAAAGATGTCCAAAAGCTAACTGGATGTCTAGTAGCCCTCAGCCGGTTCATTTCAGGACTAGCGGAACGGGCACTCCCCTTCTTCAAGTTATTGAGGAAGTCCGGACCATTCCAATGGTCTGAAGAAGCAGAGAATGCATTCCAGGAGCTTAAACAGTTCCTCACAACCCTACAAATTCTGGTAGCTCCGAACCCTGGTGAGCCTTTGTTGCTTTACATTTCAGCAACTAACGAAGTCGTCAGTATGGTTCTGGTTGTGGAGAGACCAGAACTACCCCATACTCAGGAATCCATACCCCTTCGGGAGGGTCCGGAGGTCCCTGAAAGCGAGTCTGGGTCCCAGCTCCCAGACTCGAATCTACAAGAAGTTACTTCAGAAGTCCCAGACCCCTCTGGGAGGGTCCAGATCGCTTCTGAAGGAGCCCCAGGTTCCTCCAGCCAGGACCCAGAGGTCCCCGAAGAAAATCCAGATCCCTCCGAGAGGATCCGGGTCAGTGGAGAGGAAGCTCCGTGCCCCTCCGGGAAGGTCTGGACCATTCAGCGCCCGGTGTACTTCATTAGTGAAGTACTACATGATCCCAAGACTTGATACTTAGAGGTGCATAAGCTGCTTTATGCAGTTCTTATTGCCTCCAAAAAGCTTCGCCATTATTTACATGCTCACAAGATCTCAGTGGTGACTTCTTACCCACTTCGAGCAATCTTGCATAATCCCAATTCAACTGGGAATATTGCAAAGTGGGCAGCGGAATTGTCCGAATTTGATCTTGAATTCATTTCAAGGCAAGCAGTCAAAAGTCAAGCATTGGCAGACTTCGTGGCGGAATGGACTCCCTCTCCATCAAACCCTGGGGGCCCCAGCGAGCAGAAGCCGGAACACAAGGCTCCGGTCTTCACCGAGCCTCACTGGACTCTCTACTTCGATGGCTCCATGCAAAAGCAGGGGGCTGGAGCTGGAATCCTTCTCCTCGCACCAACCGGGGAGAAGGTAAAATACATGGTACACCTTGACTTCAAGGCGACCAACAACATGGCGGAGTACGAAGCACTCATCTACGGACTAAAGGTGGCACTGTCATGTGGTGTCAAGCAACTGCTGGTCAAGGGAGATTCGCATCTCATCATTAAGCAAGTGAAGGGTGAATGCTCCTGCAACCATCTCCAGCTAGCTGCTTACCTCCTTGAAGTCCAGAGGCTTCAAAAGGACTTCGAAGTCCTAGATCTCCACCATGTTCAGCGTGCCCATAACGTTGAAGCTGACGAACTCTCGACGAAAGCGTCAACTGGAGCTCCGGCTCCTGACGGAACTTTTATCCGGAGGTTGTCAAAACCAACAGCTTAGCCTACCGAACTGAGCGAAGGGGGCGAGATCAGCATCCCGAAGCTGACGGTCTCGATGGCCCTGTTACCATGGCAGCCATCAAGGGTCGTAGGTGCTGCCAGAAGCTCCGAGCAACCTAGCACGCAAGACTCAAATGCTCAAGCTAGTTCCGATGCATGGATCTCGGAGATCTGGAGCTACTTGAAAGACAACATCCTTACTGACGATGATGTATCCGCTGACCGGGTAGTCAAATTGGCTAAAAGATACACGTTGGTAGAAGGGGTCTCTATCGGCGCGGTGCCAATGGCATCCTAATGCGGTGCACCACAAGGGAAGAAGGCTGCAAACTCCTCGCAGAAATCCATGGAGGCGAGTGTGGGAACCACGCGTCTTCCCACACGCTGGTTGGTAAAGCCTTTTGGCATGGTTTCTACTGGCCTACAGCACTCCAGAATGCAACTGAGCTGGTGAAGAAATGCGAAGCATGTCAATTTCATGCAATGCAAATTCACACACCGGTCTGCCCCTACAAATGATACCTCCTACATGGCCCTTCGCTGTGTGGGGGATGGACATCTTGGGACCTTTCCCAAGAGCCGTCGGAGGTTACAAGTTCTTGTACGTCGCCATTGACAAGTTCACCAAGTGGCCGGAAGCAACTCCAGTTGTGACAATCAACAAGCAATCTGCTATCAACTTTTTGCAGTCCATTGTATGCAAATTTGGAGTCCCAAACAAAATCATCACTGATAATGGGACCCAATTCACAAGCTGTGCATTTCAAGGATATTGCGAAGACCTCAGCTTACAAGTTTGCTACGCCTCCGTAGCTCACCCAGCAAGCAATGGCCAAGCCGAGAAAGCAAATGCTGAAATCCTTAAAGGACTCTAAATGCGCACTTATGAGCGCTTGAAAAAACATGGAGCCAACTGGATTGAAGAACTTCCGCCCACTTTATGGGCCAACAGGACATCTCCGAACCGGTCAACTGGAGAGACACCCTTCTTCCTGGTGTACGGAGCTGAAGCAATCCTTCCTCCGGAAATCACCTTGGGTTCACTCCGGGTCCGAACCTTCGATGAAGCCACACAGGACCAGCTCCGGCGTGAAGACCTAGACCTCCTTGAGGAGGGAAGGTGCCAAGCAGCTGTTCGGAATGCCCGATATCGCGAAGCCTTACGACGCTATCATCAGCGGCATGTACACAACTGATAGCTCGAGGAAGGCGATCTGGTGCTACGGAGAATACAATCTAGAGAAGGGTTAAACAAACTCTCCCCCAGTTGGGAGGGACCCTTCCGAGTGATTAAAGTATCCCGTCCCGGAAGCGTTCGCATGGCTACCAAGGATGGGACACCTCTCCCAAATCCTTGGAACATCGAGCACCTCCATAAGTTCTACACTTAATATCACGGAGGTGAGTCTGTAGTAACTTGAGGTGTATGTTATAGAGTCATTGTACAGAGTCGGGTAGTTCCTCTGGGAGAACAGTCGGATCTTCCCCGGAAGGTCCGCAAAGTTCATGCAACACTTGTCACAGTCTCAGAACTAAAAGTGTGGCTAGCTACCCTGGGTCAAATGAAAAATTAAACACGCTTAGCCTGGTTCCGTACCCTAAGAGTGTACTTGTTTCCCCTGTACCCCGAACCTATAATGAAAGACATCTTCAGGTGAAACAGACTCCACGTGCATTTATTTTGTACAGGCTCAGCATTGTTTTTTTATTTTTCTCTTTCTTGTCTATAACAAGGACGTCCAATTCTTAAGAAGTTTTAGTTCAACCGGTTCATATACGATTCGAGTTGTATTGTCGATTCTTTCAGATTCAAATATTCTTCATGGCCCACTCGCCTAAATGCCGCCAAGCCAATCTGGGCCCGGAGTGTGCTATCGGCATAGCCTGGTCAAGCACCCTAAGTACACCACTCTACCTACAAACTGGCAGGCCGAAGTAAGGCAGGTCCAAGAACAATTGAATCTGAGACAAAAGACAATGCATTCGGTTGTATCTAGAATCACTTTCGACCTAAAATTTTCTGGAGAGTCGTAAGCCGCGACGAAGTTATAGGCAAGAAACGAATTTTACTATTTTTCTTGGCTTCAGTGTGCAGGAAAAATAAAATCCACGTTGATGGAGAAAAAACGGAGCTAACAAAGCTCTGACTCCTCTAGATGGCTTGTAATCTATGTTAAGCATTGAAAACGAGCATCACCGGAGCAACCAAGCTCCGGTAAAGCTAGGGGGGCCGGCCGTCGATGTAAAATAAAAGATGGTGAGAAGACCCCACAAATGGAGTTTGCTGCCGACAAGCTACGTGTTGGCAAAGGTCAGAGCCGGAGCTACTAAGCTCCAACACCCCGGAGGGCTAACTATCGATGCTCTATGCGTTGATAGGGACTATTACCGGATCTACTAAGCTCCAACAGTAGTCAGTTTGACCTCAGGGGCCTTCACTATCGAAGACTTCGGACCTACACTCTACAAGTTCGAAGCAAATGTGTCTTCAACAAAACACAATATCCTCTTGGTACATGTTCACAATCAAATTGTGTACATCTACCAGGGGGCCAAGTGAAGACAAAAGTGTTGAAGACAAAAAGTGAAATTCACAAAAATTTGGGGATTTCATTCATCTGGATACAAGGGATTACAAAATTGAGGAGGAAGAAGAGAGGATACAAGTGGGAGCTACGGAGATGGTCCTAGACCCTATGGAAGAATTGAGCAACCTTCTGGGCAACCTCCGACACGTTGGCTCGGGCAGCTTCCCCTTCTCCTTCAACGGGACCTTCAAGCACCGGGTCCAGAGGGAATTAGGGATTCCGACTGGTGTAGCACGTCAACACATATTCTGTGACGTTCTTCGCCAGGGATTGCCCCTCAACCTCTAAATTGTCCGCGATGACATCGCCCACCTTGGAGAGCTTGCTGCCTGCCGAGCTCAACGCCTGCAACGCTAGGTCCGACTCCAGCTCCGGATCATCCGGACGCACAGGATTGAAGCCCATCGGTGTCAGCGCGTCGTTAGCCTTGCCCAGGAACTCCCAAATCTGTAGGGAGTCCGCAGTCCTCAAGCCCTTTAATTCCTCCAGGGATCTTCTGGCCGTCACCAGTTCAGAATTCTCGCGAGCGAGGCGCTCAACTTCTTTGGTGTTTTGCTGAATCTTCACAGCAACCCGCTTCTCGAGTTTTCCGAGCTCCTCCTCCCGGAGGTGGATCTTGTTCCGGCGGTCAACCAGGTCCTTCTCCCTTCCCCTCACTTTATTTTCCCTGGCAACAAGGGCACACTCCCGCTCGTGGAGCTCCTACCCTCGCACCCATGACTTCTTCTCCTCCTCAATGCATCGCTCTTCCAATTTCTTGGCGCGCTCCTCAAGACCCTTGTCAGCAAGAGCCACCTTTTCGTTGAGCTCCTCCTCCCTCCTCAGGACGTCATCCCGCAGCTCTAGCAGTTTCTGCAATTCATCTTCGAGCCGTTTCTCCCTCTCTTCAAGTGCCTCTCGGCGCTTGATGAGTGTAGTGTTAATGGCCTCAAGCCTTTCATGGCGTTCATCGGCCGCACTGTTAGCTGCTTTGGTCTGCTCATATATCTCTCGAGATTGAGCGTCGAGGGCGCGAGTCATACTCTCCCGGTCATCCAATAATTTACCCCAGAATTTCAGGCGGACCTTCTCATGCTTGATCCACTCTTTGTCATCCGCTAGCCTCGACTGGGCCAGCTTGGTCTCGAAGTAGAGCCGGTTACGCCACCTCCTAAGGGTTTGGCGCTCCTCTTCAAGAGCCTTGCTGTCGTGGAAGAAGGCCAGTTGAACTTAACGCAGCCTGGAACAAGCGTTGTCAATAGACAATGACAACGGGATAGGTTCCGGACCTGCTGGGGTCTCCTCCGCTGGTTCCAACGGGTTTTCAGATACAAAAATTGGGTCCCACTCCACAAGAGTGGTCCCCTGGGTCTCCATGGCACTAGGGCCGTCCTCCGGGATTGCCTCAGTCGCCATCGAGGAAGGCCTCGCCACCAGGTCTTCATTCACCCCCTCAGACAGGGGCCAACGACTTCACCAGGGCACTCCAGCTCAGCTGCGGGTACCTTCGATGTCGTCACTTCTGGAGCAGGGGCCGCTTCTGGCTCTGACCTGGGCACCTCCTCCGATGAGGGCTCTAGCTCCGACGCCTCTGCAACAACCGGCTTGGGAGCCGGAAGATCTTCATCCTCAATCGGCTCTGCGGCCGGAGCTCCAACAACGACCGGGTCTGCGGCCGGTGCTTCTGAGGTAGCCGGCCCAACCGCCCGGACTTCCTCAACATCCGGCGCGCACGCTGGGACTTCAATCACCTCCGGCTCGACCGCCGGAGCTTCGACAATTTCTGGCTCTAAGGCCGGAATTACAGCTTCCTCCGGCTCAACGACCGGAGCTTCCATCATCTCAGCACCAGGACCCGGAGCTTCAACCTCCGGGACAAGTGCCGCTGGCGCATTTTCTCTCCCGCGGTCCAGCGCTACCACGGGAGTCTCTGGGGATGAGTCGAGGTCCATGACCACGACAGCTGGCGCCGGAGCTGTCGCAGCTTCAGCCACCACTTGGGGCGGCACCGGGACAGGAGCAGAAGCTTCTGCCCTCACGGCTTCAGCTGCTGTGGCTGAGGGTGGAGCCTCACTCCTCTTCTTGGGAACTCTGCAGATGATGGATGAAGAAACTTAAAAAATAGTTACTACAATTAAAAAACTATCCAAGGTAAATATTAAAAATTACCTTGGGAGGCTTCCGCACCAGCTTGCGCGGAACCTTTTTCCCGGGCATTCTGGGTTGGTCATAGCCGGCATGGAAGCTCCGGAAGGCCACCCGGAACTCGTTGCGTCCATGGGCGTTTCCATAGTCGAGGCCCGCCTCGATCGGGATGAACCTCCGGACCTAGAGGCCTCCACCGGCCCCGGTGCTGGAGTCGCATGCACGGAGCTAGCACCCCGGGAGGACCCCGCTGCGGGTACAGTTGCCGTGGTTGTAGAAGACCTCCCCCTCCGGGGAGAAGGAGCTGATGTAGAGGTGGCAGGCATGAAGGACTCAAGGGTTCTTCCGCTGGCTCCTTACCCTTGCCGACGACCTCAGCCCTTGGCTTCGGGGCAGGGTTGGAACCACCCTCGGAAGCTCCAGGGATCGCCACCCTAGTGGTTGATCTTCTCTCGACGACACCAAGGTCGTCAAGCACAGGCATCTTCCGCCGGAGCTCCCTGCTGAACTCTACTTACACGTTCAGAGGGAGAAAAGCTGATGGCGGAGTCAAGTCGTCACCCACGATGTCGATGCCGTGCTGGAACTTCTTGAGGTGGAACTCCAAGGTTGTCTCCACCATGTTGGACTTCAGCCCGGTCTCGACCCGGTCGTCGTCCATCACGCTGTTGAGGGCCCAAGCGAGTTTTTCTCTCCTCTTCAGTGGTGCCCACCTATTGACCAGGAAGTTGCAAAACACCGCCTGAGGAGTCAATCCTCCCTCCACGCATTGACGGATCCTGGTCAAAGCAGGGTTGAAGGCTTCTGCCAGCACCGGAGATTCACCCCAGATTGTCGTGTCGATGTTGGGGAGGCCTTCGGGCAGCTCCAGCCTCTCATGCTCCTCCACCCGGACGACTATCCAGTCCTTCTTCCAGTCATCCCACTTCCCAGAGGGAAACGACTGGAGGTACTTGAATGGGCACTTCTTGCGCTTCACAAAGTAATAGAAGCCAAGGTACTCATTGCTCCTTCCGGTGGTATTGACGATGAAGAAGGTCCGGAAGAGTTCAATGCAGGGGGGATGCCCACCCACATCTCACAGAAGTGGACGAAGATAGACACAAGAAGAATGGAGTGGGGGCCAAGGTGATATAGCTGCAGACCATAGAAGTCTAGCAGCATCAAGAAAAAGGAGGAAAAAGGTGGGATCAACCCCACCATGGCGTACGAGGAGAAGTACACCATTTCGCCAGCGTGCTCCTTCTCAAACGGGAGCTCTCAACCGGCGCGGACCGAGCAGTTGAAGAAGTCCGAGGACCATCCCATGAGGGCCGGACCTTCTTCAGGTTGCTGTCGGTCTTCAAACGACTCTCGCGGAGACCCAACTCCATCGCGGCATGGCAAGGCAAGAGAGGAAAAGAGAAGCACAAGTTGGGAGTTTGAGCGCAAGATCAAATGAGAGGGGTAAAGAACCCCAAACGGTGCGCGCTTTCCTTCTTAAGTAAGCCCTTGTGACGCTTGGATGGAAACCGCAAGGAAGTCGAAGATACCACTCAAAAATTCCACCCAGCCGATGACAAGAGGGCCTGGGACTACCCCGACGATCAAGTCGAGTTTCTTACCCGGGTGAACGGTTGCCATCATGAGGCAGGAAGCCCGAAGGCGGCGGCCTGACAAGGCGCGCGGAACCGATACGATTTTCATATCGGGAACCATCGACCTTCAATTGCGTGAGATTCGCACTCCAAAGATCTCACCTGCCGCACACGGGATACGCCACGCGGCGAGGATTTAACTCCAAACCATCGCCAACAGCACATCTGAAGACCTTTGATGACTCAGTTCAAAAGTCGAAGGATGGACCCACCTCCGGCGGAATGACTTCATCCAAGTGGTCTTCCCCGGAGGTGGGCCCAGGGGGCCACTGTTGGTACCCTGGGTACCATATACCCCTTGGGATTGCAAACATCTCAAGGGAAAGTCACCCACTTGATTTGAAGACCTTCGGAGGCCCACATGTCAGACATGTCTGGACCCGCTTCTCCAACATGGTTAGTCCCAGGGTCACCATGTGTACTATCAAACCGGAGCTACCGCCCGGAAGGGGGGAAGCTCCGGGCTATGTACCGAAGTGGCACCCCCGGACCTAACCCCAGACCGAGGGAAGCTCCAGTGCTGACACGTGTCGGCTAACACCGGAGCCATCTGTTCTCCACAGTGTGCTCCGGTGCTGCCACGTGTCCAACCATCGGATCTTCAGCCTCTAACCTCTGGAAGACTCCACAGCGGCTCCGAATCTTCAAAGGGGAATCAAGGACTTCAATACCCGACCAAGCGTCATTAATAATGCATTAATGACACACGATCGGATGACCTTAATTACCAGTAACAGTGCTGTCAAAGTCCATAACTCGGTCATTAAGGGTAATCAAACGTGTTGAATGTATATCAGTATCAGTAACCGCCGAGGCCACATGTCGGGCCAGGCTAACCTGTAACGGCCTACCCTTGTACTATAAAAGGACAGGCCAACGATACATAGGACACGGCTACACACGCGCTCTACAGACTGTCCACACTCTAGACATACATCCAATACTACATCAACACACCCCGTGGAGTAGGGTATTACGCTCAGGCGGCCCGAACCACGTAAATTCTTGTGTCTCCTGCATCATTTACAATTCACCTTCTTGAATCTCCGCGCGCCCACACCGAACCTCAAACTCCTATAACACTTTAGTAGTGTCGGGAGATCTGCCGGATCCAAACCACAGACAGCATCCACGAGCGTCGCAAATCACTCCACGTCATCTCTGGGGGATCTTAGGAACCCGCATCCCAGAATGCGGTCAAGACTCTGTGCCGAGCGGTAGCATCAGTGGATCCTACTGACACCTCGGTGCCACATCACAGATGGATGGAGATGCCGATCAGCTTCGACACATCCGACTGCCCCAAGAACATGTCGAGAGCTGAGCTTCTACTATTCCTCACCCCCCCCACCATGGCCAACATCAATTTCTACCACGTCCTGATAGATGGCGGGACCAGCCACAACCTCATCGGTCGTACGACCTTCAACAAGATGAAAATCCCTGTGTCCAGGCTCGCACCGTCGATATCGTTCTCGAGGGTAGGACCAGAGAAGATTATCCCGTACAGCAACATTCACCTCTGGGTGACCCTCAGGACAACCCAGAACATAAGGACGGAGAATATCCTATTCGACGTCACAGAGGTCATCTTCCCCTACAACGCCATCATATGTTGGCCAACCCTATACCGATTCATGGTTGTGGTCCACTACGGCTACCTCTTCCTCACGACGCTGACTCCATCAAGCATCCTCAAGATATGTGGAGCCCAAGCAGCGGCGGTATCTGCTTTGGAGGAGCTCCGAGCACTCGAAGCTGCACCAGCACCTGCCTCGGGCAATGCTGGACCCAGTCAACCTTCTGCGAGCTCATGCGAGTGCAACTATGTCGCAGAACTACGGGTGCAGCCCTCCGACAATGATGAGTACCCATCAAGACTATCAAGATCAGCTCCGATGCTGCCCAGACCACCCGCATTACGGGTAGTGTAGACAGCAAGCAGGAATCGATGCTCATCGCCTTCCTACGAGCTAATGTTGACGTGTTTTCCTGGAAACTATCGCAGATGCCCGGCATCCCCAGGAAGGTGATTGAGCACCACATGAAGATCTACCCTGATGCCCAGCCGGCGCCGCAGAGGCCACAAAAGCAGTCCATCGAGCAGCAGAACTTCATCTGCAAAAAGATCAAGAAGGTGCTCGATACTGGCTTCATTTGGGAAGTCCACCATCCCAGGTGGCTGGCCAACCTCGTCGTTGTCCCCAAAGCTAGTGGGAAGCTTCGGATGCGCATTGACTACACCAACCTCAACAAGTCATGTCCTAAAGATCCTTTCCCTCTCCCTAGGATAGATCAAATTGTAGATTCAGCTTCAAGATGTGACTTGCTCTGCTTTCTAGACGCTTACTTAGGGTTCCACCAAATCCCCATGTCTAGAGAGGATGAAGATCATACATCATTTATAATAGTAGATAGCCACTACTACTATGTTTCCATGCCTTATAGTCTTAAGAATGCCCTCCCAATTTTTGTACGTGTCATGCATAAAACATTCGGGGACCACATTCAGGACCTGGTAGAGGTGTCCGTCGACGATATCATTGTCAAAATCCAATCACTTTCATCATAGTTAGACAACCTCGCCCTAGCCTTTGGCAGATTGTGGACCACACGCCCAAAGCTTAACCCAGACAAGTGTGTGTTCAGAGTTAAAGCCAGGAAACTCCTTGGTTTCTTGGTCTCACACAAAGGGATCGAGGTGAACTCGGAGAAGATCAAGGCGGTAGAGCTGATGCGGCCTACAGCTCGAGTCAAGGACATAAGAAGCTTGCAGTTTGCTTGGCAGCGCTCACACAGTTTATCTCTAGACTGGCTGAACGAGTCCTTGCGTTCTTCAAACTACTGCGCCAGTCTGGACCATTTGATTAGATAGATGTGGCAGAAAAGGCGTTTTGTGAGCTGAAGCGATAACTCACGTCACTGCCCATCATGGTGGCCTCGGAGTCTAGGGAGCCTATGTACCTCTACATCGCTGCAACAACAGAAGTAGTAAGCATGGTCTTGGTGGCAGAGCAACTTGGTACCTAGCAACCTCAAGAGATAAACTGGCCCCCTACTGCTGATGCTGAGCTCCAGGTCTTGTAGACCGCAGGGGGCCCCGACGACCAAGATTCCTCTGGGTCTCAGCCCCCAGAGGGTAGTCGGGTCCCCTGCCGCTAAGAACAAGAAGCCTCTGGGTCCTAGCCCCCAAAGGAGGCCTATGGTTTAGGGAAGGTGGAGTCTCTGGGCGTGGAGAAGATGGAAGAAGGTGCACCAGATTCCCAAATGAGGGTCCCGACCATCCAAGGCCCGGTCTACTTCATCAGCAAAGTCCTACATGAAGCAAAAACAAGGTTCCTTTAAGTACACAAGTTGCTATATGCAGTGCTAATCGCGTCGAGAAAGCTCTGCCATTACTTCGTGGCACACAAAGTTTCAGTGGTGACCTCGTTCCCACTAGGGGCGGTGGTATGCAGCCCCAACGCGACTGTCAACATCACCAAATCGGCGGCAGAGCTAGCAGAATTCGAGCTCGACTTCTTGCCGCGGCATGCAATCAAGAGCCAAGCACTGGCGTATTTCGTTGCTGAGTAGACTTCCTCACCAAACAATCTTGGGGGTCTGGAAATCAGCAAGCCAGAGCCTAGGGCATTGATGCTCACAGGACCCCACTAGAAGCTATTCTTCAACGGTTCATCGTGGAAGAAAAGAGTTAGAGCTGGTGTACTGCTCACCTCGCCAACAGGGGAGCGGTCCAAGTACGCGGTGCGCCTTCACTTCAAGGCGACCAACAACAGGGCGGAGTATGAAGCTGTCATTTTCAGACTAACAGTTGCTCAGGGTCTCAGTGTCCAGCAGATGCTGGTCAAGGGAGACTCCTAGCTGATCATCAAGGAGAATGCTGCTTCAACGACCCTCAGCTCATGGCGTACTTACTGCACATCAAGAAGTTAGAAGCTGGGTTCGAGGCTTTGGACCTCTCCCACATGTCGCACGCAGAAAACTCCATCACTGATGCCTTGTCAACTGTGGCATCCAGTGGGGCCCCAATTCTTGAAGGTGTCTTCGGTAGGAGATTAGTGTGACCAACCACTAGGCCCGCAGTAGCTAATAAAGAAGGCAAGCCCAACACCTCGAAACTGGCAACCTCAGCGGCCCTGCAACCGTGTGGCCCATTGAGGTTCTTGTGCATCATCGGGGACCTCAGATTACCCGGTTCCCAAGATCAAAAAGCTTAGGAGAGTCTTGATGCATGAATCACAGAGATCTGGGACTAACTTAAAGACAACATCCTTCTGGAGGAACACGTATCCGCTGAGTAGATCGGATGGCGAAATGCTACATGCTGGTGGAAGGAGACCTCTACGGTGTGGCACCAACAGCGTCCAATTGTGGTGCATAACTCGGGAGGTGGGCTGCGACTTGCTCGTAGAGATCCACAAATGAGAGTGCGGGAATCATGCTGCTTCTCGTACATTGTTGAGTAAAGCACTCCAACACGGCTTTTACTGGCCAACGACACTCCAAGAAACCATCAAGCAGGTGAAAAGATGCAAGGCGTGCCAGTTCCATGCCAAGCAGATTCACACTTTGGTGAAATCACTTATGATGATATAATCCTCCTAGCCATTCGCGGTCTAGGGGTTTGACATCCTCGGACCCTTCCCCAGGGCAATCGGAGGGTACTGGATCCTCTACGTAATTGTAGACAAGTGCACCAAGTGGCCGGAAGCAGCCTCAGTGATCAACACCAACAAGGAGTCTGTAGTCAAGTTCATCAAGTCGATTGTCTGCAGGTTCGGGGTCCCGAACATGATCATCACCGACAACAGGACCCAATTCACCAGTGCAGCATTCCAAGACTACTGCAAAGATCTCGACATCCAAGTTTGTTATGCGTCTGTTGCTCACCCAATGAGTAATAGTCAAGTTGAAAGGGCCAACGCTGAGATCCTCAGGGGCCTCAAGACACGGACATGCGATTGCTTGGATAAACAGGGTGCCATGTCGGTCAACGAAATACCGTGTGCATTGCGGGCCAGCCGAACGTCGCCTAGCCAGGCCACAGGAGAAATTCCTTTCTTCTTGTTTTATGGGGCTGAGGCCGTCCTACCCCCAGAGATCGTAGTGGGTTCCCTCCGAGTCCGGTCATTCAACAAAGTCGCGCAGGACCAGGTCTGACACGAAGATGTCGACCTCGTCGACGAAGCATGGTGGCATGCCACCATCCGGAATGCACAATACCGGCAAGCGCTGCGGCACTACCAGGAGCGGTTCTTGTGGTGTAGAGAGGTCCAGATGGGCAATCTGGTACTGCGGCGAATACTTTCTCGAGAAGGGGCACACAAATTCTCCTCCAGTTGGGTGGGCCCCTTTCCAGTGACACAGTTATCTCGCCTCGGGTGCGTTCGCTTGGCCACGAAAGGAGGAGAGCCCTCCCAAACCTTGGAACATAGAGCACCTCTGTAAGTTCTATCCTTAAGCATAATAGTAGGACAGTGTTGGGTGTCATGGTGCCAAGGAACGACACTTAGGAAAGGGAAGATCTAGTCGGGGGGGGGGGGGGGGGGGGGGGTGGGGGGCAACGCCAGAGTGTTCAGTCGTTTAGCTTGGTCCCATACCCTAAGGATGAACACTCAACCTCCCTTGCCAATCGAAGTGGGTCGTTGCCTTATTGTAAAGCCGGTCCCCTCCTATGAATGCCAATTTGGAAAAATCCTTGTCTTACCCTGTGCTTTCTCTTATGTGCACTTAATTATTGTTAATTTTGTGATCGATCAAGCTAGTCTCATTTTTTCGTATATTATATTCATATACCTGATTAATTTTTTCTCTATATCACCACTAGTGGAGTTATGCAACCCTACTGAAGGCGGACTTGTTTGAGGTACCTCCAAGGTGTTTCAGGATCTCGCGGTTGTCATCTTACTTGGGGCCTTGTGGTTCCAAATGGTCCCCATGAAAGGACTAAGCCGAGCTGGAGGTCCAGAGCGCGCAGCCTTCTTAGCCTGGTCCTGTACCCTAAGCATGCGCACTTTGCCTCCCAGTGCCATTACTAAGTACTGAAGGCCAGGAAGCTCACTCCACGAGTAAGGCGGTAGTCGGATCCCGAGCACCAACGCACTGAATTATTCAGACCCCGCGTACTAGCCCAAGACTCTAAGACATGGCAAAAGTAAAGTGTAGGGAAATTTTGCCGACGAGCAAAAAATATGCACCCCTGTTATGTGTCTGGACATACAAAGCAGGTTACGATGGTGGGCGACACGGGAGCAACCAGCTCTAGCACCACCCAAGGGGCCTACTATCGATGTCTTTACGACGATGGTGGGCGACGCTGGAGCAGCCAGCTCCAACACCACAAAAGGGGCCCGCCGTCGACGTCCCAGCACATCGAAGACAACAACAAGTGCTAATTCGTGAGTATATTCTCCCGTCCCGCTCTTGTTGCTAATAGGGTTCTCTTGTGGTGTCTGTACACCAGTGGTCTACTGTTGACGTACTACACGTCAATAGTGGACGACGTCGGAGCATCCAACTCTGGCACCTCACAGGGGCCTGCCGTCGATATCCCTACTGCGATGGTGGGCGACGCCAGAGCATCCAACTCTGGCACGTTCCAAGGGGCCTGCTATCGATGTCTCTACAACAACGGTGGGCGACGTCGGAGCAGCCAACCCCAGCACAACCAAAGGGGCCAACCATTAATGACTCTGCGATGATGGTGGGCAACGCTAGAGCGTCCAGCTTCGGCACAACCCAAGGGGCCTGCCGTCAATGTCCCTGCAGTGATGTTGGGCGACGCCAGAGCATCTAGCTCCAGCACCTCCCAAGGGGCCTGCTATCGACGTCCCAATGACGATGGTGGGTGATGTCGGAGCAGCCAGCTCCGGCACCACCCAAGGGGCCTACCGCCAACGACTCTACGATGATTGTGGGCGATGCTGGAGCATCCAGCTCCAGCACCTCCCAGAGGGCATACCGTCGATGACTCTACGACGATGGTGGGCGACACCAGAGCAGTCAGCTCCAAACCACCCAAGAGGCCTTCAGTTGACGTCTTAGCAACGATGGTGGGTTATGCTGGAACATTTAACTCTGGCACCACCAAAGGGGCCTGTCGTAGATGACTCTACGGCGAAAGTGGGTGACGTCGGAGCAGCCAGCTCTGGCACCTCCTAGGGGGCCTGCGGTCAGTGACTCAGACAAACCTTGGTGCTCGGGGCCACACTGAAGCCATCCACTCAAACTCCCCTGCTCCGTAGGGGCCCATCAAAGACATCCTGCGATCAAGTGGTAGGTGTGTCCAAACCACCCAAACATACCTATCAGGGGACCTCTAAGGCGGTTCCATAGGTAGGACGTCAACTGACGACAAGATTGGCCATGCTAAATATGCGATCGTTAGTTCCTCAAAAAGTAACGAACTCGACAAGATTTCCCAAGCCCTTACGCAGC
This sequence comes from Tuctoria greenei, assembly GCA_036927565.1. NCBI lineage: Eukaryota > Viridiplantae > Streptophyta > Magnoliopsida > Poales > Poaceae > Tuctoria > Tuctoria greenei. The sequence goes on from JAYESD010000001.1 coordinate 119,410,571, forward strand.
TAAGGACTTGGAGCGACAGATTGAGAAGCACAAGACAAGCCAACAAGCGAAACATAAATTAAAATTCATTAACAGTTATTTGTACAAAGGGGTCATCCCCGATTACAAGGTGCTCCGCCTGGGGGCCGCCAGTCTCAACTCCGCTGGAATGAAGAGGCCACCTGCTTGGCGAGGTCTAGGACTACAACCCTCGCCTTCTCCTCTAGGTCATTGAAGGGGCCTTTCTCTACCGACTCCAGTGGGATCTACGAGTTTTAGCTCCGGAAGCACACCAAAACATGGGAGGCCACATGCTCCGCCAACTCCGTCCCTTCGACCTCTAGCCGCGTCGCAAGGACGGTGTTCACCGACCCCAATGTCGAGTAGAAAGAGTCCAAACCTGGGAGTAGCTCGGCCACCCCATGAGACAACTCCCCACGCAGCACAGGGCCAAGGCCGAGGGGTTCCAACACCACCCCGGCACAGGCGAGGAAGTCTCGGATCCCATGAGACTCTTTCTGTACAACTTCCTCCCAGTCGGCGAGCTCCCGAGCACGACACTCCAAGTCGCCCTCCTAGCATTTGCTGGCAAGCTCTGAGTCCTGCATGACTCAGCGCCTCTCCTCCATCATGCCAAGACTTTGGGATACTTCTTCTTCCTTCACCGCCAAGTCCCGTTCCGCATCAGCAACGACAACCTCGCAGTAGATCAACTCCAACTGCTTATACACACACAGCTTCAGGCGGGCCTTGACGACAACATGGGCCTTCAGGATCTTTGCCTCGAGCTCCTTGTTCTTGGTGTTGACAAGCTACATCAGGCATCACTCCTCAGCAAGTTGATCTCACTCTCAGGTGAAAGTAGCACGTCCCTGGTGCAAGGCGAACTAGGCAGCAACAATAGCATCAGAGAGGGAGATTGGCATGGCCGCTGCCAACGACGGGTGCCTCTCCGCCTCTTCTACCAGTTTCACGGTAGACACCAATGCCTAGGGATCAGATGGCTCCCCGGTTGGAGCTTCAGGAGTTAGCACATTGCTGCCCGGCATGAAAGCACTCCCCCCTACCAAATGGTATCGCCGACCGCCAGTGGCGAGTCGTCGTCTTGCGCGCCGATGACTTCGGGCGTCGGCACAATGTCGGTGGCGGGCGGGTCCGCTCCAACAGTGGTAGCCGTGATGGCCAAGGTGTCCACCTCCTCGCGCGGCACCACCTAAGCCTCATCTAATTGGCGGACAGAGGAACAGTAACATCGGCATCACCGGAAGCCGGTGCACCACCAGGCATAGGACATGACACAACTGATCCCGTTCCAGTACTAGGAGGTGTGGGAGCTACCAAGCTGACCCCTGGATGTACTGAGGGCACTATGTTGGCCAACGACGCCCTGAAATGCCAAGACTAACTTTGTCAGCGCAAAGAAACAATGAAAAAATAGTAAAGGAAGAAACTGTGCCTTACTGGCAGGCTGGGCTGCTCCAGAGACCCTGGCCTCCCAGCTCGCACAACGGATTGAGGCCCCGTGGGCCCAAAGACAAGGTCGGTGCCATAGCCTCTGGCACCTGCTCTTGGACGGCTCGTGTTGGCGTGACCATTGGCGAAGACTCCTTCGTGCCTCCTCCGGAACCACAATCGCCACTAGAATCGGAGACCAAGTCGACGATAGAGGCTTCAGCCCCTCTGACTCCCTCACGATGGGAGATTGGAGTACCGTCCCCTCTATTTAGCTTCTGCTTCTTCAAAATAGAGGTGGTGAGGCCCGCGGCCAGGGTACAGGAACGGTTTCTCCGTGCTGGACCTGGCGCTGGCTAGCTGCCCCCCACCCTGTCGGAGGCTGTTGATGGCCCTACCTGTGCCCTTCCTTAAGGATGTGGGGAAGACCCCGCCCTTGGCTGCATTGATGCATGGCACCGCTCTAGGACCGCCATAGCCCCAGTCGTATCTTTAGGGTACAGACGGACAACACCGAACACTTTGAACATCGGCATCAAGCTCCGCAATTTGGCCCTCAAGTCAGTGGTCATGTAGAGCGGCTGGCAGTCATCCAGGTTGGAGACATGCTCATCATCAACAATGTCGCAGGTCACAACCTTCAACATCTCCTCCAACATCTCGGGGGTTGGGATGTCTAGATCCAGCCGACACTGGTCGTACGTGCTGGTGTAGACCCAAGCCTCGTATAGGCGCTACTGAAGGGGGGCAGTGTGGTGAAGCAAGAAGTCTGCCAACACCATCAGGGAGGTCAAGCGCTTGTCAGCAAAGAACCAGATCCTCTTCAGCATGGGGTTGTACTCCTTCGTCAACCCCTGGAATGCTTCACAGGTGGTAGGATTGGAGGCCGGACCTTCAGACGGCATCTTCAGCGAAGCATGGGCCTCGGTCCGCATGATCGCCCAGTCTTCCGTCCAGCTGCTCCACTTGCCCTTTTTTTGAATGAGGCAATGTAGGTCTGGGAGGTCTTGTCCCGATGATAGAAGTAGTAGGCCCCCACATGGCTCTTCGTAATCTTTCTGGTGGTCTTCATGATGAAGAAGAACAGGAATAGCTCCACGGTTGGCAGGCAGCCCACGAATGCCTGGCACAAGTGGACAAACACGGAGACCAAGGCGATGGAGTTCGGCAACAGGTGGTGAAGCTGCAACCCATATTCCCCAAGCACTGCAAGGAAGAAACTCGACAATGGGAGTGCATACCCTACAGTGGCGTAGGTGACGAAGACAACAGTCTCGTCTTCACACAGATCTTGAAGATTGGGAGATCTGCAGCGGATCATCCACCCTAACTCTACTGCCACTCAACCGAGGAGTCGCCTCATCGGCACCAGATCCTCGGCCGATAGGAAGCAATAAGGAGGCAGCAGGGAGGCTATCAGAGCAAGCAAAAATGAGAGCTTTGGTTGAGTGGTGAAGGCTCAGGTGCTCGAGGAAGAAGGCAAAAGCTCAGGTAGTGGGGTGTGAGTAAGGAAGGAACCATCCCCATTAACAAAGGTTTCCTTTTTTATCGCCCCCGCAACGTCTGAGCACTTCGCGCGTATCGCAAAGGCTCAATCTGCACCACTCGGACCACAAAATCAATGACAGCGGGGGCTAGGCCCCCTGACAGAAGAGATGGCCGAAGTGGTGAGCCACATAAATAGACAACTAAAGTGGTTCCCATAAAGGCGGAGAAATCGTAAGTGCCATACCTACATTGGGAACCGTTGCAGTTAAAGGCGCCGCAGAAGACAGAGATGATATAGCAAGCAAAGATCTCATCGCCATAGTCCCACAACCAGGAGCGCACACGTGGCCATGTTGGCAGAAGCGCCCACTACTTCGACTGACCAAGACAAAATTCAAAGGGTAGTGTAGCAAAACACGGTAAGGGCTCCACCCTCGGGCTCATCTCCTCCGCACAATGTGGACCCAGTGCCCAATGTTGATACCCCGCGTACAGGGTACCCTTGCACACAAGCTAAAAGTGCCAAGGTATGTTCAGTGGCGCCACGTGTCCAAAAGGTGACTTACCCCGGCCATCCTCAAGTACAGGATCCGGCACTGCCACGTGGACCAAAAAGATGGGACCCGACTCTCCCGGAGGGACGGGCTCTCAAGATGCCACATGTTCGATCAAGAACTCATCCTACTATAGGGCGAGGTCTGGTGCAACCACGTGGCTCGAAGCACTAAGGCCTGATGCCTTCCACGGAGAAGGGATCCAGAGCTGCCACGTACCCCGAAGGGCTGCAGAGCTACCACGTGTCATGAAGGGACCCGAAGCTGCCGAATACTGTGAAGGGCTCTGGAGCTGCCACGTGCCCCGAAGAACCAAGCCTGGCCTCCCCCGCGGAGGCTAGCCCGGAAGCTGCCACGTGTCCCACAACTCACCCTGGGTGGTGAAGTGCGTGAGTTAAGGGATGGTGCGCCCCGTCTAAATCAAGCATTGAAGACAGGTACCCTCCTCTGGCGGGTAACACGGAGTACACCAACGGTTAGAGATCACTACGCCCGATCACATCATAGTGAAGACACAATAGGCCTACCCTGCCCAGCCAAGTGGGTAGCTTGCGGTGACCAGACAGATGGACGGGACATCCCCTGACACCATCAGCGACTACGCATGGGCCACTAGCGACCGAGGTGGCAAGACAGCGAGTCTTCAAGCCGCGGTTAGAGGATGCTTATGCAAGAATCTATAGATCTTTAGGATAAGATCGCCCTGGGGCCACCTGTCGGGCCCTGGACCCCACTTGTAAGGTGTCTGGCCTTGTCTATTATAGGACCAGACCCCCACCATTACAAAGGACAACCAATCTACGCATTCACACACACACGCGCACCTGCAATACAACCTCACCGTGGAGTAGGGTGTTAGTCTCTTGTGACCCAAACCACGTAAAAACCACCGTCCCATAATCTCATACGCACGACCACTCGATTGAGAACTAAGCCTGCTGATCAAAGAACCTCCGCGGGCTGCTCCTTAGCAGATCCGAGAAAAGTGTCACATTAACACCTCGACATTAACATATTGAGCCAACAGACCACAGTCATATGTCGCGATTTTCTCTTGAATAACCAGTCACATTCAAAATGAGGCATTCTGAATGACTCGGGTTCGAGTTGATTTGATCAATCCAATTAGTTTTTCATAGTGATTTCATATATGCAATCTATGTAATTCTATTTTGTGCTGATGTCTGCTATAGTGATATCATAGCGTCGTTTCGTGATAGAAATCATTCTACGCTTAACTCATTTTTGTGGAGAATGATGTGAATGGTATGGCCTTAATGTGATGTGAGGATCTTTGTGTATTATTTGCGCAGCCTGCGTGTTGGATATTTAACACAACCGGGTTGATGTTGTCATATAATTGTATAATGACCTGCATGTCAACTTGATTCTTTATTTATCATGTAATTTATTTAGTAGCTGTTATATGTATTAGCTTCTATTATCTTCATGGAGATGTCTTCAAGCATGGTGGGGATGGTAATAACCACAAGAAGAGGTGCATGACAGCATAGATTATGATGGAACCATAGTGATGGAGACCACTATGATTCTAAGGTCCATAGTATTCACAACGTGTTATGATCCTACGACTGTGATGTTTACTTTCTCGTATTACTATTCTTTTCATGCTTTTCATATGGTGGATGTTTTGTCATGATAGAGTAGTTTCCCTCGTAAAAGTTGAGTATTTGATACAATTTACCAATAGATGCACATATGTTATCTTGGTCGTTGTGTTGTATGTTTGCCAAAGCAAAGTACCAACATCTATCATAATAAATACGATGAATGTTGGATATTCAAATGCACAGTATTGGTTTACTCGACAAAGCTATCAAAACGGTTTTGAGATTTATGGCATAGAGTTGGGAGCCGGGGCATTGGATGTCATCCAACAAATAAGAGTCATATTAGGATATGATTAACAATTGTTGTTTACCTATGTCGTTAATTTTCTAGCAGTGAAGCCAAAGCTAACTAGGAATGAGTTTATTTGGATATTGGACCACTATATGCCGTTAGAGGGAGGAAGATGCTCATATATTGGTGGAATCTTTTATTAAACTGCTAATAGAACATTGGTACATAACATAGTGTTAAAATCTTGTATATTTATTTTCTGTTGTAGATCATGTCTGCTAGTAACAATTCCGTTTTCAATTCAATTTGCATTATGTGCTTGAAAAAGAAAACCTCAGCGGAGCTAACTTCATCAATTTGTACCGCAGCCTAAGAATCCTTCTCAGTCAAGAGAAAATTGAGTATGTTCTTCAGCAGCCATACCCTGATGACCTCCCAGCTGATGCAAATGCTGCAGCACGCAGAACTTATCAGAAGCACTACGATGATGCACTTTATGTAAGCTACCTCATGCTCGCCACTATGTCCCTTGATCTACGGAAATAGTATGAGCATACAAATGTTCATTCTATGATTGATGGACTACATGGAATGTTCAAAAGCCAAGTTAGAGCTGAGAGATACAACATCTTAAAGTCTTTGTTCTCATGCAAGCTGGCGGAGGGTAGCCCGGTCAACCCTCATGTAATAAAAATCATTTTTTCCATTGAGACTTTGGGCAAACTTTGTTCTGAACTCAAGGATGATCTGGCTATTGATGTAGTTCTCCAGTTGCTCCCACCGAGTTACGAGTCATTTATATTGAATTTTCAAATGAATGCGGTGGAGAAAGCATTGGCTAAATTGCATGGAATGCTTAAAACACTCAAAGAAAGCATTAAGAAAAACATCACTCATATTATGATGGTTAAAATGAGAATAAAAAGAGGAAGCATGTGAGGCATCCTCATCCTAAAGTCAAAGGCAATGGAAAGGTTGTCGATGAGCCCTCAAGCTCAAAGTCTAAGCCAAAGGCCAAATCTGACCATTCCCTTGATGATGAATGCTTTCACTGTCATGCTAAGGATCATTGATTTAGGAACTAAGAGAAGTAATTGGAGGATCTAAAGAAGAAGGGAAGTGAGACTTCCACTTCAGGTATAAATGTTATAGAAAATAATATTGCTATATCTTCTAGTGAGTAATGGGTATTTGATATAGGATCGATTATTAACACTTGCAAATGGTTGCAAGGTCTAAGTGAGACTAGAAGATATGCAAAAGGCGAGTTGTATGTTTGTGTCAGCAATGGATCAATGGTTGCAGTCATAGCTCTCGGGACCAATCACTTGTCGTCACCCTCAAGATTAGTTTTAGAATTGAATAATTGTTATTGCATTCCTAATTTGATCAAGAACATTATCTTTTCTTCATGTCTAGAAGAAGTTGATGGTTATAAAATTGTAATAAAGAACAAATGTTTTTCTATTTATTATAATAATATTATCTATGCTCAATCTCCATTGGTGAATGGATTATATGTTCTTGATCTTGAGGATAAAACAATCTGTAATATCAATACCAAATGGGCTCGATGAAATGATCTAAATCCCGCTTTTATTTAGCATCGTCGCTTAGGTCATATAAATGCGAAATGCATTGACTAACTCCATAAAATTTTTATTACTATGCTCATTTGATTTTGAATCACTTTACACATGCAAGTCTTTTTTGCTTGGGAAGATGATCAAAACACTCTTCACTGGTCAGAGTGAGAGGGTAAGTGACTTGTTAAGAGTTATACATAATGATGTATGTGGACCAATGAGTTCAATAGCCAGAGGTGGTTTTCAGTACTTCACCACTTCTACAGATGATTTTAGTAGATATGGATATGTCTATCTAATGAGGTAGAATTTTTAATCATTTTAAAAGTTCAAAGAATTCAGGATGAAGTACAAAATCAATTAGGCAAGACAATTAACCTTCTACGATCTGATCGTGGGGGCGAATATTTGAGCCATGATTTTTATGATCACTTAAAACAATGTGGAATTCTTCCACAATTGACTCCACCTGGAATGCCTCAATGGAATGGGGTCTCGGAGCAGAGGAATCGGAATTTGTTAGACGTGGTTAGGTCGATGATGAGCCAAACTGATCTTCCACTATCCTTTTGAGGTTATGCTCTTTAAACTGCTGCATTTACACTAAACAAAGTCCCAACTAAGTCTTTTTTGGTGCAAGTGGTAGAGCGCCATTTCATTGAAGAAGAAATTAAAGTTCTAGAGTTACAAAATAAAAAAACAACATAATTAAGATATGCACAACGTTACAACTTAAGTTCTAACTACAAGAGTTCAAAAGGGATTTTCATCGCAGGTAATTGTTCAGCAACTAAAGAATGCAAGCAAAGGCGATCCACTAACCCCCCCCCCCCCCCCCCCCTGCTAGCAAGCAGGAACCAGTCAAATTCTTATTTGGCTAGGTGAGGTACCTCTTGTGGATTTTTTTTATCGTCCTCAAAGATTCTTCTATTTCTTTATTTCCACAAATTCCACCATGTGCACAATATGATTCCTAATGCTCTCCTTCTATGCTTCTTAGGAATTGTTTCAGTCACAGATTGCATCCAGTGTGCTGTCCTTGACATTGGTAGTATCATACTTCCTATCTTCTCTTCAAAATCAAACTATCTTGCAATTATTCTCAAGGTCCATTTTGAGAAATCACACTCTAAGAATAAGTGATGTGCAGTTCCAGCTTGTTGGAGATAGAGCGCACAGACTACTCCATTCTCCTATCCCCACTTTTCCTAGTTATCTGCCGTTGAAGCTTTTTCATGCAGCGCCATCCATCCGAACATGGTGACCCTTGGTTCAGTCTGTGCTTTCCACAAGTGTTTCGCACTGAAAGGTACAGTGGATCCAGAGAAGAGCACACTGCATGCAGAACTAGCAGAGTATTTACCTCCATTTGAACACTTCCAGCATATATCATTTTCCACCTCCTCATTCAGACTGATGTCTTGTAGTGTTTGCCACACTGTTACATACTCAATAGCTGCTCATTATTAGAAATATGCCGTAGGGCTCTAATCAAGTTTCCATTTGTTAATTCTTTGGGAACCGACCTGTTTCTAAATTTTGTCAACTTGTATAAATTAGGCGTCAAATTTCTGAGTGGAACTACACCCACCCACTTATCCTGCTAGAAAAGTGTTTTCTTCCCATTACCGAGCCGGATCTCAGTCGACGCTGCAAAAAATCTCTGTCCACTTGATTACAAGGTAACTGCATTTCTTGTCATCGTTTATCCTTTTCCTTCCAGCCTTGCCAGAGCCATGTCTGCCTTAGGGCCATACAAAACGTTTCAGGATCAAGTACCTCCAATCCTCCTAGTTCTCTTGGCCGACATACCATCTGCCATTTGACGAGGCATAGTCCTCCTTCTTGTCCATCCTCATTGCTCCCATTCCAAAATAAATTTCTTCTCATTGTGTCTATCCTTGTTAATACCCATCGAGCTAGAATAAGTACTGTAGCGTGATATATTACAATCGAGGTCGGCACCGTCTTTGCTACTAGTACCCTTCCTGCCTTGGTCATGAGACGACCTTTCCAAGTTTGTAGTTTACCGCTCACTTTTTCAATTAGGTGTTGGTAATCCTCTTTCCTTGGTTTTCTTATGCGAAGGGGCAGCCGTAAGTATTTGCATGTGAAGAAATGCACACTTCCAGGGAAATTGGTCATTAGCTCTCCCATCTCTTCTTCATGTATGTTTAAGGGGTACCGTTCTGTTTTTTTTATGTTTATTTTGAGCCCAGATGCTTTCCCAAATTGGACATTAGCTCTCCCAACTATGTCTGTTGAGAAGACACCATATGAGATATGGACTGGGAAACGTCTCGGATTGTCTTTCCTGAAAGTTTGGGGGTGTGATGCTTATGTCAAACGTTTTATGTCAGACAAAATCACTCACATATCAGACAAATGCTTCTTTGTAGGATATCCAAGGGAAACCAAATGATATTTTTTTTATAATAAAACAGAGGGTAAAGTGTTCATCGCTCTCAATGTTGTCTTCTTGGAGAAAGAATTTCCCTCAAAAGGAGTTAGTGGGAGCAGGGTGCATCTTGAAGAAATTCATGAAATACGTGAAAATGTTTTGGCACCCACTGATCCTATACGGGATGTACAAGATGTTGTGCAACCAGTTGATAAAACACCAGCCCCATGAAGGTCTACAAGGGCACGTTGTGCAACTGAAAAGTTAACGCTTCTAAGCATGGAGCGGCATGACATGGTATTGTTGGACAATAATGAGCCCATGACCTATACCAAAGCAATGAAGGGACTCAACTTTGAGAAAAATCGCTTGGAGCAATGGAATAAAAAATTGAATCCATGCATGAGAATCAAGTTTGGAACTTCGTTGATCCAATCGAAGGTGTGAGACCTATCGACTATAAATGAATTTTCAAGACAAATATTGGCATAAATGGAAATTTTCACATCTATAAAGTGCGATTGGTGGCGAAAGGTTTCAAACAAATTCAAGGTGTTGATTTTGATGAAACTTTCTCGCCCGTCACAATGCTAAAGTCTATTCGAATTCTCCTAGCAATTGCTGCATATTTTGATTATGAAATATTGCAGATGGATGTCAAAACATCCTTTCCTAATGGAAGTCTGACTAAGGATGTGTACATGACACAATCTGAGGGTTTTGTTGATACTAAAAATGCTAGTAAAATCTGCAAACTTCAAAACTCCATCCATAGATTAAGGCAAGCATCTCGAAGTTGAAATCTATGTTTTAATGAAGTTGTCAAAGGGTTTTGTTTCATCAATAACATAGAAGAACCTTGTATTTACAAGAATTTTAGTGGGAACACAATTGTATTTCTGGTCCTATATGTAGATGACATATTGTTGATCAGAAATGACATTCCAATGCTCGATGCTTTTAAATCCTTGTTAAGAAAAAGTTTCTCAATGAAGGATTTAGGAGAGGCAGCATATATTTTGGGCATAAAGATCAATAGAGATAGATCTAACAGGCAAATTGTATTAAGACAAAGTACATATATTAAAAAGATATGGAACCGGTTCAATATGCAAGATTGCAACAAAGCTTTCTTTCCAATCTCACATGGCATTAATCTAAGCAAGTGTAAGTGTCCTTCGACACCTGATGAGCAAAATAGGAAGAGATCCATCATGTATTCTATGCTATGCACATGCCCATATGTGTCCTATGCTCTAAGCGCCATGAGCAGGTATCAATCAGATTATGGTGAGGCTCATTGGACAGTTGTCGAAAACATCCTTAAGTACTTGAAAAAAACTAAGGATGCATTCCTAGTGTTTGGGGGTGAAGAAGAGCTTGTTGTAAGAGGTTACAACGACACTTGCTTCCAAATAGACAAGGATGATTCCAGATCGCAGTCCGGTTTTGTGTTCTCCTTAATGGAGGGCTGTGAGCTGGAAAAGCTCCAAGCAAGAAATAGTAGCAGATATAACAATGGAGGCGGGGTATACTGCAGCTTCTAAAGCTGCAAAGAAAGCTATTTGGATCAGAATTTTTTTTCTGAGTTGGGTGTTGATCCTTGTGCGTCTAGTCTAGTGGATCTCTATTGTGAAAATAGTGGAGCCGTTGCACAGACTAAGGAGCCTAAATCACACAAAAGATCCAAACATATACTATAAAGCTATCACCTCATCTGAGAGATCATCAACAGAGGTGATGTGATGATATGCATGGTGTATACAGATTTCAATGTTGCAGATCCATTGACCGAGGTGATGTGAAGATATGCATGGTGTATACAGGTTTGAATGTTGTCGATCCTTTGACAAATCCTCTTCCACAACCAATATATGAGGCGCACACTAGGTTATGGGTATTAGATGACATCAGTGATCCTATTGTGTACATGGGAGACTTGTATCATATCTATGTTTATGTATTGTTAAATAAATTGTTATTAGAGTAACTATTATTTACATTGATCATTAAGTATGTGACTTGTTCATCAAACTATTCGTTAATTGTAATGTTACTTTATATGATCCCTTGTCTATATCACTATATGAGATAATGATGATATGTAGACTAGCACTTGTATTAATTGATGATCACGTTTCACGGGACATAGGTATGGAGATATCAAATTAATAATGTGAACACGTGTTAGTGAACATGGTGTTGGGTTGACCCACATCAAGACACTGTTGGGATTGTTATTTTCATATGTGCCATCAGTTGGTCTTGAGTGATACACCTAATAGATCCTTAGACCAAAGATCACCATTGTTTCTCACTATGTGTAGTTGTGTACTTTGAGACTACGAAATGATACTTCATAACTGGGTAGTCATAAAAGTAGTCTTCGGGTACATAACAAAATATGGAATTAGATGTGTGCGAATCAAGATTAGATTTGCCCATACTAAATAACTGGAGAGATATCTCTGGGCTCCTCTAGATAGTTGGATTTGAAAGTGCATGACCATGCAGAGGTGATTAAGTATTTAGTCACAATGACTAAAAGATAGTCATAAATTCAATCCACTATTTGATCGAGTGAATGGTCGAGCTATCACAAGGATGACACATATCTTTCCTTGAACTTGAATGGTATCATGAGGCAATGGAATTATCATGTGAATGTATCTATGTTCAATCAATATGATCTTTATGTGCATTCGGGATTTAGTATGTGATGCTAGGTGCCTCTGCTAGCTTGTGGATGGAAATGGTTTCTATTCACAACTGATTGCACATGAACCTAACAGGTCACACAGTTAAAGTGTTGGAGTATTGAAAAGCTTGCCTATATGATTGTCTCTAGTGCAAGTGGGAGATTGTTGACATTATGCCCAAGAGGCAATCAAAACAATTCAGATAAAGGCATGTTGGATATCTGATCCATAAGTAATTATGATACTAATGGGCCTGCGATCTAAAAGTCCATTAGCACGCCTATAATATGAGGGGTAGGGTTAGGGGTAGATTACTCTACAACAAGACAGCCCTAGCCGCCACCCCTCCCAAGCCTCATGCCAAAGCCCTTGCCGGGCACCGGTGCTAGCACACCGGCACACGATGTTCCTCCCCGTACGTGTTGACTCCGTGGAGGCGCTACTACTACTGCTGCGCTGATCGGCTTCAGCAACATCATCGTCAACTCGCTATTTTGATGAGGATATGGAGGAGAGGTACGTGATCGTCTACCCGCTGCTGTGACGAGGACGAGGAGGAGATAAACCAGGTCATCTACTGCCCCTACACCGACGCGCATCTATGACTAGATCGTCCTCTGTGTTGCGCATCTCGTTGTAATGATCTATGACCTCTATACTTGCATGTTTCCTGGGTGACGCGGTAGAATTGCTTGAGTAGCGTACAACCGATTTCCCAACATCTAGGACATCAGCCATGTGCGTGAACACTTCCTACACATCTTCAACGTCTTATGAATTGCTAGTTTTTTCAATCATCGCCTACAACATCATCCTCCACGTGAATTGCACAAGGTAGAACCTCTTCTATTACCTCACTATCATGAACATCATCGTTACTCTTAAACTTCCCACTACATCGGCAATAGAGATGTTGGTGTCACGCAGACTAATTGGTGCCGTGGCATGAGGTGGCATTGGACCTTGAATGAGGGAAGATGTTTTGTGCTCCTCGAGGTGGACCCTAACCCGGAGGCATCCGAACATCGGGAGAAGGTGGCAGCCACCCTGAGTGTGCTGCTTGGCGCACGACCAGGTTTGGGGCCGACATCCACTGTACATGTGAGACCTAGGTTGTCAATACATTGTCAAAGGATTGTCTCAATCGAGCTTTCATGTAAAGTTTTGTCATATAGATGACGTTTGATGTCTAAGCTTTGAGATGGCTGAATCTAGGAGAAGTGTGGAAGAACTATTGTATGAAGAAGAGACTTGATTCTACCAGCAAGCAAAGTAACAAATTTTGTTTTTAATACAAAATATTTTCATCTGATTGCCAATGTGAAGCATAGGAAGGAAACAATCTTTTCCTTGGACACATGAAATGGTAAGATCGAGGGACATACTAATTTAAAACAGTTTATAACAGATTTTTATAAAGAGTTGTTTGGTGGAACATGTTAGGTCCGACATATCTTTTGGTCATACGCGTAAGGAAGACAGTACGTAGGTAAATCAGAAAGAAATTGACTTCCTGGTCGCTCCTTTTTTTTTAGGATGAGATCAAGGCAGCCATCTTTAAAATAGCGCACTACAAGGCACATGGTGTGGATGGCATCCGGACAGAGTTCTATCGAACATTTTGGGAATCTTTTAAATGGGATCGCATAAATATGTTTAATGAGCTACGTAGAGGGAACCTAATGCTATTTGGACTTTAACTTGGGAGTCATCACATTGCTACTAAACACTCGAGAAGACAATCTTATTGAACAGTATAGAGCAATATGTTTGTTAAATGTTAGTTATAAACTTTTTTTAAAGTGCCGACAAATAGGATCAATACGGTGGTAAATCAGTTCATAAGCCTAACTCAGACTGCTTTTATGCATGGATGTTATACACTTGAGGGGATTGCCATACTACAAGAGATCATCCACGAACTCCATCATGAAAAGAAAAATGGCGTTATCTTTAAGATAGATTTTGAAAAGTCTTATGATAAAGTCAAATGTTCTTCTTTATATCAAACATTCAAAATGAAAGGTTTCTCAGATAAATGTATAGGTTGGATTAAAACTTTTGTTACGGGCGGGGGTGTAGCTATCAATGTTAGTGCTTATGTCGGAAATTATTTTTGAGCGAAAAAGGGCCTTTGACAGGGGGATCCACTATCTCATTGAACATTGTGGCCAACATGTTGGTGATTCTACTAAAAAGTGCATAAGATGACAATCAGATTAAGTGAGTTCAACTATCATCTAATAGATGACGGTTTAACAGTTCTTCAACATGCTCATGATATAATTATCTTTGTGGATCATGACCTGGCTAAAGCCCGAAACATGAAGCGGTTGCTATGCGCTTTTGAGCAAGTATCACGTCTCATAATAATTTTTCATAAAATCTAACTTTTCTGTTTTAGGGAAGCTCAAACTGTTGTAGACCAATTTATAGTGTTGTTTGGTTGTAAAGAAAACAGATTTTCCTTGAAGTATTCGGGTATTCCAATCCACTGCATAAAGTTAAGTAACACAAATTGGAAGGAAGTGGAAGAACAGTTTGAGAAAAAAAGGCTAAGCAGTTGGAAGGGAAAACAACTATCCATGAGAGGAAGACAGACATAAAAATTTAGTGTTGAGCAACCTTCCTATGTATATGTTTTCCCCCCTATCTCCATAGGATTTTATAAAAATTTGATTTTCAATCATGATTTTTCGGTTGTAGGAGGATAAGTGAAAGTACGTATTAGCAATGGAACATATTATGTCAATCAAGGGATCAAGGAGCATCGGCATTCTAGACTTAGATGTTAAAAATACAACATTACACATTAAATGGCCCTATAGGATTCTACAGAGGACACATGGCAACAATTATTGAGGAATAAATATCTGGGTTCCAAACCTCTTTCTCAGGATTAGAAATTCAGGGATTCCCACTTCTACTCCAATTTGATGAAGGTGAAGCATGATTTTCTCTGATTTAGAACCTTCAAAATCAATGATGGTACACAAATTAGATTATTTGAGGATAGATGGTTTGGTACATCCACGGCGAGAGAGATATATCCCTATTTGTATCACATAGTTTGTCTCAAACATACTACAATTGTGGATGTTTTCATTACTCCACATTATGTTTTTTATGGCAAAGGGATCTTAAAGGTGTGAAATTTGTAGCATGGAACAAATTACGTAAACTTCTTGCAGATATTATTTTGTCTTTAGAAGAAGATGAATTTCGATGAAATTTCACTCCTGGTGGTCAATTCTCGACAAAATCTCTTTATATGCCCCTAATACACTCGGATGTACTGAACCTACATAAGAAATTATGGAAACTGAAACTCCTTTAATAATAAAATATCCCTTTGTACTTGAGAAGATGAGTTATTCCTATAGAGGATGTGACATCCTGGCTCAAGGCTTAATATAATCGATAGAATACCCAAACTATCAAGATATACAATCTTTTCAAGAAGCCCACTTACAACTTAAGCGTGCTTGGCTCAGAGCAATTTACGGATGGATGACCGTCCGGGAGGTGTTCCCGAGTGCGCATGAGTGAGGACAAAATGCGCAGAAAAAACTAGTGTTGGTCTATGGGGCTAGTTTGTGATCCTAGAGAGCTACAAGGAGTAATGACCGTCGGGCCTATTGTGGCTGGAGTGTCAAAAATGGTATGGGAGTTGACCCTCACAGTCTAACGAGTGCGTATGGGTCATTTACATGGTACAATATACCAGTACTGAACGAACAGACGTGACCAAGAGGGGACGTTCCTGGCTCGGGGGTTGACCGTCGAGGACGTCGATCTTCTAATGGGGTGGATTGTGACATCTTGGCTCAAGGCTTAATAGGATTGATGGAATACCCATGTTATCAAGGTATACCTTCTTTTCCGAAAGCCCACCTAAAATGAACTATGAGGTTAAGCATGCTTGCCTTGGACCAGTTTATAGATGGGTGACCGATTGGGAAGTCTTCTCGAGTGCGCACGAGTGAGGACAAAATGCGCAGAATAGACTAGTGTTGGTCTGTGGGGCTAGTCTGTGATCGTAGAGAGCTGCCAAGAGTAATGACCTCCAGGCCCGTAGTGGTTGGGGTGTCATAGAGGACAACTTGGCTAAATGTAATATTAAAGGTAGCATTAGATGTTGTTATTGAACCACAAATGAAATAATTAAACACTTCTTCTTTGAATGCCAATTTGCATGAACAGTTTGGTGCGTTGTTGAAGTGGCATCAAGCCTTACTTTACCTTGTAGTGTTTCAAACATGTTTGATACTTGTTTACAGTGAACTAGTAAAGAATTAGACCACTTGTTTCCATGGGTGCTGTCGCTATTTGTTGGGCAATTTGCCATTACATGAATGATATTGTGCCCCAAAGAAAAAATACGGTCTATGGCTACGCACAATGTCCATACCTAGGCTGCTACTCAGAAGCCCGCACCCTAGGATATGGTGCTGGCTATATGCACAAATTTTGGATAGGTGGTCATGGCAATTTTTTCTAGACATCAAGATGGCAATCCAATATTGAGATCGATTTCCGCTAAACTGTTTGTGATTTCTTCTTCTATTTTAGGATTTGTGCACCATAACATGATAAAGTAGGGAGTCAATTTTCATATAGTGATATGAGCCTGACGTAACTATCATGAAAATTATAAAATTCTCTTCTTGAAAAAAATTAATGGCTTGTTAAGGCAATTAGCCCTTTCATGAGCCTCACACAAACATGTTGCACATGTAAAAACCACCATAACACTCCAAAGAACTCATCAACGACCATCAAACCTATTCCACACATCAAAGAGTTGGTTGTTATGATTTTGGAATGATGCGAGTGAAGTCTTGGACTTGTTCCCACTATTGGCATTTCTTAACGTCTATAGTTAATCCTAGCAACGAATGCTAGACATGCAGTTGGCACTAGGCTAACCTAAGCCAAAGTAAGATGAGTTCCACAAGCACACGAAAAGTACAACTGTAACATTTCACCCAAAAGTATTCCCTATGGTATCATATTTATTTTATCCAAAAGGAAGGCAAGTGTAGAGTGGCAAGGTCATAGGAAGAGTAGGGTGTTCTAGTGAGGATTACAGTAGGATGGGTAAATGATGTAGTGGGGTAGTGTGACACACACCTAAGCAATCTACTCTAATTGATAAGAATGTTCTAATGAAGGTAAAGTTACGAGATGGAGCTACTCCTACTGTCCTCTAATTACTCATATACATAGTCTATTAGTGTACATATGAATATGCTAACGATGAATACTGGAGCTTAGTGGTCCAACACATCTGGGGGTTTACCCCTGGCAAAACAAAGATGATTCCCGCAAAGAGCATGTGGCATAAACAAATGTTAGGTAGTACGAAGGACAGACCGGACTATCACCACCTGTCGCCTACCCCTACAACCCGTGGGTCTACAAGACATCTAATGCTACTTAACAATCCAAGCACCATGCTTACATGTTTAGTAAATGCCTTAAGAGCTGCAGTACAAGTACCTTCCTAAGGCCATGACAAACCTAAACATCGTTGAACTAATGTTGGGACCGAGCACTAACATATACATATTAACGTAGTCATTTTATTACATAATTAGACTATAGTGGTGGTGTCTGATGTTTATGATAACATGATATGATCATTACGATGAGACCATAATAACATCTAACACCTAGCACATACATGGACTCCACAATCAAACAAGAAACGCTTTGCCCAAGTATATGAATAAAGAGAAACTAATAATATTATTATTATAAAGCATAAAGTCACAAAGAAAAGAAAGATACATGAGCCATACCTTTCCCAATTTGGACATGGGACTAGAGGCTCCTCTCTACAGCCTAATGAATGTTGCCTAGAGGGGGGTGAATAGGCTAAAACCTGAAATTGCTTAATTAAGACTTAGTCAGCACTAACAGGGCGGTCTAGTCCGCCCTGGGGGTGGACTAGTCCAGACAGGATGAATGAACGCAGAAAAGAAAGGATTTTTATTGGGTTTTCAATGGTCTACTTGATGAGAAATGAAGTTAAACAATCCAACAACCTATTAAAACAATTGAAAGTAAAGGAAACATGTATTGCTAAGTAAATCACGCGACGCAAGTGAATAACGTTAAGAACACTAAAAGTGATCTAGTGATAAAAGAAGGTAAAACGATGCAAGAGACACATGGATTTACCTCGAGGTTCAGTTCCACAGAGGAACCTATGTCCCTGTTGAGGAGTCCACGAAGGACCGGGTCTCTTTCAACCTTACTATCAGCAAGCCACCACAAAGGCCGACTTAGTCTCAACTATCAAATTGTGAATACAACGGTTCTCGGGGCAACTCACAATATGAAAATCCCACAATCACAAAGCTCAAATAATGATCGAAACACAACTCCAATCGACCCAAATCAACAACTCAAATAGAGAGAATCAACCTAGAGCTCAAGAATGATCAACTCCTTCTCTCTTCTCACACAAATCCCATAAACACTCAAGATTCGCTCTTAAGGCTCCAAGATGTGATGAGAAAGGCATAGCAAGGCTCTTGGGAGGCTATGATGGTGCTAGGGCTTGAGAGAGGGCAAGGAAATCTTGGGGGATTCCTTTTTACAGGGGTCCTGTTGCCACCAGGAAAAGTCCGGACAAGTCCACACTTTCAGCCGCACTAGTCCAGTCCGAGAGGACCACTGATGTCACGACAACCGACCACTAGAGTCCCAACCACTTTTTGAATACAAACGGTCATAAGTTTGTGAACTATTTTGTCCAGAAACAGACTAGTCCGATATCACAGAGAAACTACTGATCCGGGTGAGAAGGGACAAGTCTGGTCAAGGCGGACTAGTCCAGCCCCCAGGGCCGACGAGTTTGGCCTGCCAGGATTTAGTCCCTCAGCCAACTAACTTCTCTAAAGGGACTAGTCTGACCCAAAACAGACAAGTGCGGCCTAACATTGGATTTGTTCGATGTGCCTATACTAGTGCGACCTCCATGCTCGGACAAGTCTGGCCTTCTCCTTATGGCCGCCTCGACTCGTTTTTCCAACTAAACCTAATCGAACTTTGAGCTCTTAGGTGAATCTCAAACACTTGACTTGTTGAAAACTCTCTACAACAAGGCTCCACTTACACAAGAAATTTTAAACCCTAATTTATACCCTTCGAATTTTTTGACACCTTTTTCACCCTTTTTCCTTTCTAAGAGTTTTCGTTTCTATTTCACTTTCGATCACCTGTTGTTA
Source organism: Tuctoria greenei (assembly GCA_036927565.1). Taxonomy (NCBI): domain Eukaryota; kingdom Viridiplantae; phylum Streptophyta; class Magnoliopsida; order Poales; family Poaceae; genus Tuctoria; species Tuctoria greenei. Next base: position 119,429,831 of record JAYESD010000001.1, read on the forward strand.
CACTCACAAGGCTCATTAGCCCCTTAATTGTCATAATCAATCATCAAAACCCATTAGGATTATACGTAGATGCACTTTCAATCTCCTCCTTTTTGGTGATTGATGACAACACATTGAGGTTTTTGATACAATGATGTAAATAAGGATTTTTTCACAATGCACAGGTGTATGAAGAACTCCCCCTAAATGCGATTGATCTGCAATAAGAATGATGCACATGAAAGGACAATATGGGAGATGCATACATTTGTGTGTTATGGTGGGGTGCCTATGTTTTATGCAAAGTGTTGAGATGTGTGGAATTTGAGTAAAGCATGCATCCCAAATGAAATTTAGCATCATCACACATAAGAACAAGATTCTGAGCATAATAAGCTTGATATGCGATTAAGATTAACATAGACTGCATTAATAGAGTACCACAATAAACATAAAAACCCATAAGTCTTACAAAGCATAAGTGCATGAAAGAAAAATACAAGTTTTAAAGAGATACATAGTCCATGGATCTCTAGCTACTCCCCTCAATCTCTCACCCTTTGGCATAAAAACACCAAAAAGGGAAATGTGTGAGGAGAAAGAAATCTATGAACTACTCCTCATCGCCCACACTAGATTCCTCATTAGCTTCATCTTGGTCACTTATTGTGGCTTCTTCATCCGCTTCATCGTCGTTGGAGTCCTCCTCATGATACTTGGTATCATCATTGTCTTCCTCTTTGTCATCAACCTCTTCAATGATGGGGGAGGCACTAGAAGAGCCACCACCACCACAACCAATGTGAGTGAGCTTCACCGGTGTTAGCTCGGGGAAGGGAGTAAGATCATCGTCCTCGGACGCTGTTGGAGACATTGGTATATCCGCCTTCTCGTACAACTGCTTCATGTACTTCTCTTGGCTCCTCAAATGCACTTCAACCTGGCAGCATGAAGTGAAGGTGGACTTTTGGAACTTGAGGATGGCGCTAGAGGCATCATCGGAGGTGGAGGTGGAAGCGAAGCGAGGATGAGGTGCATTGGAGGCACTCCTCCGAGAAGCTCCACCAATCTTAGGAATAGGTGGTGGAATTTAAGGGTGGAGAGCGCGATGCTTGACATCCTTCACAAATTCTAACCGGGTTACCTTCTCAATCAGACAAATGACGAATGGTGCATATCCAAAAGATCGGTTTGGGGTATGAGAGATGTTGAATATGTCACTGTAAATGTAGTCAAAAAAGTTGAATTTCTCATATTCAATCAAGAGCTTTGCTAAGTGCCTTAAATTTCCTTGTATCATTCCGGCATACCATCCTTTGGGATGCAGTCTTCCTCAAAATCTGGTTAAGCACGCCAAAGAAGGGTAAAACATACTTGGTGGTTGGAGGATTGAAGAATCCTCAACATAAGGCTGGAAGATTAAAGAATCCATCAAAATACATGAACTCAATTCCACCAAGGTCCATGGCTTTGAGATTGTGAATAGAGATATCATGGCTCAAATGCTATTCTAATTAATGAATCTTTGCAAAATCACCATACAACACGAAGTATTGGAATCCCTTGGTCAACCATGTAATCCTTTGTTCTCCATAGGTAGAGAAGTAGAAGGTTCTATAGAATTGGGCTATCACCTCGGTATTCCAATTGTATTGGAAAGCCATAATCTCCTTGAACCCATAGTGCTCAATAGCTCGAATAATTGCATTGAACGCTTGATTATTTTTCTTGGCCATGTAGTTCCGATCACCCCATTGAGCATTGGCCACTAGAGTTTTCATCCTGATGTAAACAAGTTTGTAATAATCACAGTAATAATTAAACAAAAATAGTGACCAACCATTGCCTTCTCATACTTGTAGACATTTTGATAGCGGAACTTCTTCAAATTTTCCGCTCCTTTCCCATAGAAAATATTGCTTGGAAGGTTCGCTCGATGGTTTGGATCATGAGCAGGAGGTGTCATCACCAAAGGTCCAATAGGACCTTGTGGAGGAGCGGATCCAATGGGCGTGTCACGAATAACAAGGTTCCTACTAGCCAAGGCTTACTTTCCTAGGAGGAGCCTTGGTAGCCTTCTTCGCTGGTGCCTTGTACTTGCCTTTCTCAGTCATTGGGCCTTGAATTTGTTCTTGCTAGCCTCGGATTCATCAACCTTTCCTTTCCCTTTGCCGTCCACTTGGGCCTTTTCCTTTTCTCCCATGGTCACAAGCCTATTCCTCCTTGTGGATTGTAACATTGCTTGGGATTGTATTGCGTCTCTATCATGACACTTCTTAGTGCGAGCCTCGTGACGTGCAAGCCCGAATGCTAACTTGGCCTCCTTCTCATCCTGTCTTTGATAAACGGCTTGGCGAGCCGCCTAACGCTCCAGATCGGGGAGAGGAGAGTCGTCACACCTCGACATGCTGTTGGCAAGATAAGGAAGAAATATGAGTTAAGAAATAGCAAACTCATAATGTTAGGGGCTAAAATTGTGTTGGGACGGACTTGTCTGGTCCTAGGCCGCACTAGTACGGTTAGGAACGGACTTGTCCGCTCCCATTTTAAACCATAACCTTGAAATTCACTACAAATCTCAACTAACAGCCGCAATACAAGGAAGACAGGGACACAAGGTGTTGAGAAAACAGTAGAGACCCTAAGTTACGAAAGGAATAACCTAGAATGGCAGGAATCGAGAATTTCAAGAAGCTAGGTCAAAGTACCTTGATATGGTGAAATTCGAAGAAAGAGCCGGATTGAAGGGATGGAGTAGTCAGGGATTGGAGCTCCCGACACTCCGACGAGGTTGAATCACCGAAAAGTTGAAGAATTTTGTGGTGGAACTAAAAAATTGCCAATGGGGGCGATTTTCATTTGAGGGCATGGGTGAGGATGTGTTGTGAGGATGTGAAGGGGTCGGCCCAACTCTTGGAGGTTTAAGTCTCCAAGGGTCGAACTAGTCTAGTCAAGGGTCCCGACTAGTCCAGTGTGTCGGACCAGGTCTGGAGTACTCTGTAGCCTAGATAGTCTGGTAAACTGGGCGGACTAGTCCGATTTGGACTTGTCTGCTCCAGTCTGGACAAGTGTAGGAGGCCAGACTTGTCCAACCCTAGGGGCGGACTAGTCCGATCCTAGACAACATATTCTCATATATATTGAGAGATTTGCTAAGATTGATCCATATGGACTAGATTTTGACAAATATTCTCAATGAATATGACAAGTAAAGCACACAAACAGTCATAGTATGACCATGATTCAAGGAGACAATAATTGAAAATATTTTGAAAGAAATTGAGGGAGACAAGTTTTCACAAGCATGCATAATTTTGAAGATTCTAAACTACTAACAATTTGATGTGCAACATCTCAAGCCACATTTCGAGAATCTAGGATATTTAGCTCACTCCTAAGTTCATAAAAGCGGTTTTAATCTAGTGACTTGGTGAAGATGTTGGCTAGTTGTTATTGGTTCTAACATAGGAAATGACTATGTTCCTCTTCATTGAATGATCTCTCAAAAAGTTGTGCCAGATGTCTATGTGTTTGGTCTAGAGTATTCAGTAGGGTCATGGGCAATCTTATTGGCACTCTCGTTGTTGCATAGGTGTGGAATATGGTTTATTTTGATACCATAGTCCCTTATAGTTTGTCGCATCCATAGAAGTTGTGCACAACAACTTCTGGCTGCGGCATACTCCGCTTCGGCTGTGGAAAGGGGAATGGTGTTCTGTTTCCTGGATGACCATGACACTAGAGACCTACCCAAGAATTGGCAAGTCCCGGAGGTACTCTTCCTATCAACCTTTAATTCCGACATAATCCGCATCGAAATATCTAATGAGGTTAGATTTTGACCCTTTTGGATACCATAGCCCATGGTTTGTTGTATGAAATAAAATGCACAAGATTCTATTAACGACGGTCAAATGACACTCCTTAGGCGTAATCTGAAATCTTGCACACATACATACACAAATCATAATATCGGGCCTAGATGCACAAAGGTAAGCAAGGATCCATTCATGGAGCAATATACCTTTTGATCCACGCTAGGGTCATCTCTGTTGAGGTCGAGGTGTCCATTTGTCTCCATGGGCGTCTTGATGGGTTTCACCTTCTCCATGTCAAACTTCTCAAGTATATCTTGTGTGTACTTGGTTTGACATATGAAGGTGTCTTTCTTGAGTTGCTTGACTTGGAATACTAGAAATAACTTCAACTCACCCATCATGGACATATCGAACCTCTTCGTCACAATCTTAGTAAATTCCTCGTCATGAGAGTACCCCTTGCCCACAAGTCTGGCCTTGTTCCTTGTTACCACGTTGTGTTTGTCTTGCTTGTTGCAGAATACCCACTCGGTGCTTACTAAATTGGCATTAGGCCTTTTGACAAGCTCCCACACTTGATTTCTCTTGAAGTTGTTGAGCTCCTCTTGCATGGCCACCACCCAATCAAGGTCTCATAAGGCATCTTCAACCTTAAATGGATCCAAAGAAGAAATAGAGGAATGGTGAGTGCAAAAGTTAGCCATACGAGAACGAGTTATTACCCCCTTGTAGATGTCTCCAAGAATATTGTCAACAGGGTGGTCACGTTGAACGCTTTGATGGACTCTAGGTGTGGCACATTTGGTCTTGAGTCAACTTCTTCTCCCTCTTCTTCGTCTCCCCCTTGATCATTGCCACCATTTTGATCTTTATTGTCTTGAGCAATATTATCTTGATCTTGGGTGTTTTGGCATTGATTTTGTCAGTGAGGCACTCCTTGTGATGAATATGGGTCACCTGGGCCTTGTTATTCTTGTGGTCGTATGTCGCCAAGTGGCACCCCTCTTAGTGCCATGAAGGGTGCCGCTTCTTCATCTAGCACACATTGATCAACTTGATCCACATGGGACCATTAGTTTCATCAAACACCACATCACGTGCAATTTCAACACAACCGGAGGTTTTGTTGAAGACACGATAGGCGTAGATGTTTCAAATCATAGACAACTAAGAAATCTTCGTTGGATTTTGAAGCGAACTTTGATGTCCTAGGCTTCTTGTTAAGAATGTAATACTTACTACAGAAAACTCAAAGGTACAAGATGTTTGGTTTGTTATCGGTTAGTAACTCATACGGAGTTTTCTTCAATAGACGATGGAGGTGGAGGCAGCTTGTGGCATGGCGAGTGGTGTTGACTGCTTCCGCCCAAAACTGATTGAATGTCTTGTATTCATTAAGCTTTGTTCTTGACACCTCTATAAAAGTGCGATTCTTCTTTTCGCCTGCCCCATTTTGTTCGGGTGAGTAGGGTGCCAAAAACTCATGCTTGATGCCCTCCTCTTCTAAGTACTCTTCCACTTGGGCGTTCTTGAACTCGATGTCGTTAATACTTCTTATATTCTTGACTCTTAAGGAGAACTCATTTGAGCTCTCCTCAAGAATTTCTTGAGGACACCTTGAGTTTCACCTTTGTCATGGAAGAAAAACACCCAAGTGAAGCGGGAAAAGTCATCAACAATAACTAAGCCATATTTGTTATTGCAATGCTAATGTAAGCAATGGTACTGAAGAGTTCCATGTGAAGCATCTCCAATGAACTTGTTGTCATCATCACATTCTTGGCGGCTTAAGAAGCTCCGACTTGTTTGCCAGATTGGCATGCGCTACAAGGTCTATCATTCTAAAAAAAAACATTCCTAAGACCATGTGCGTGATCACCCTTTAGAAGTTTTTGTAGATTCCTCATACCAACATTGTCCAGCCTATGGTGCCACAACCACCCCATGTTGGTCTTTGCAATCAAGCATGTGTCAAGTTGAGCTTTATCCTCGGTGATGTCCACAAGATAATGTTTTTCCTTGAGCATACCTTTGAAAGTAATTGAATTAACATTCCTTCTAATGACGATCACACCATCATTAGTAAACAAGCAGTTATAACCTTTCTCAAATAATTGAGATATGGATAAAAGGTTATAGTCTAAGGACTCAATATGCATTACATGATAAATAGTATATTGAGGAGAGATGGCTATTTTACCCATACCTAGTACCTTACCTTGGCTATTATCACCAAAGTAGATACCTTGACTTGGATCATTGTTTTCTTCATACTCTATAAACATTATTCTCGCTCTGGTAATGTGATTTGTGCATCCACTATCTAGCACCCATTCTGTGCCGCCGGAGGAGTAAGCCTACAAAAGAAGTTTAAGCTTTTGTCTTAGGTACCCAAACTCGGTTGGGTCCTTTTAGGTTAGTGACAAGGTATTTGAGCACCCACACACATGACATTGGGCTCTTCTAGAGTGGCGCAACATATTTAGCATAGACATAATCAAATTTACTCTTCATAAAAACATAAGATGCATCAATGTCATGAAACAAGGTTGAGTTGACAATTTTAGCATGTTTAGCATCTTTGTCATATTTCATAATTTAAAGAGAAGCAGATGCATGATTATATTCTTGGCTTGATATGACCTTTCTTGTTATTCTTGAGGAGTGTAACACCCTCATTTTCATCCATCATGCATCGCATACATTCTAATACATGTTTGATATTGATGAACATAAAAAGGAACAAATTTAAAATGAATTAGAAACAAAACCGCACTTAAGAATTCTGGGAAGTGCGAACTAGTCTGATATTGGTGCGGACTAGTCCGATTTCTCTCTCACTTCAAATGGACTTATCCGTTCTTCTGCAGACTAGTCTGTTTTTGCCTCTGGACACTTTTGGACTTGTCCGGTCTTGTGCGGACCAGTCCGGTGTTTCAATTCCCTTGGAAATTTGGCTAAGTCCGTGGTCTTGTGCGGACTAGTCCGGTTTTCAGCGACTTGTCCATTTTCCTCTCTGACTAAAGTCGGTCTTGTCCGATTTTCTCTGTCCAACTTCGGACTAGTCCAGTCCCTTTTGAACTTGTCCGATAAATCGTGACTCTGAGTTGATCTTTTGTTTCACGACTTGTTTCTTAGGTTTTACGTTAAGTGGGCATAGGGACATCATGCCTAACTCTTTTAGAGCCCATATGGGACCCTAACCGACCTCTACTTATCTCAAACTCGAAATCCATATAACCCTAGCCTCCACCTCTATATAAACAACCCCACCACTTGGCTTGACATCTATTTGCCACTTTTCCACCTCACCCAAACCCTAGATCATGATTAGTCACCAAGGAGGGAGAAGGAGATCTAGAGCAACTAGAAGAAGAGGAGGAAACGAAAGAGGATCAAGATCTCCATCAACTTCGCGTTCTTCATCAACAATCCACCATGAAGTTCTTCATCAAACCTAGATCGTCAAGATCTAAGTGTTACCTCCAAGATCCTTGATTCATTGGAGTTCTAAACACCTGGTATACCATCTATCTCTTTTCCTTACATGAACTCAACCACAATTCTCCAAATTCACATCGATCTAGAAAACCCTAATCTGTTTTTCTCACACAGTGCAGACTTGTCCGGTCCCTAGCGGACTAGTCCGATTTCCCTGGTTAATTTCTGTTGAATTACTTCTAAAGTTTGATTTAATCAACTCCAAACCTATATAAACTTGTTAAAATCTATTAGATCTAGTGAGTGATCATTTAAAGCAATGCATTAACAAGTTCCACCTTGCATTTGCATTAATCATGCATGTCATGTCATATTGAGTAATATATGTGAGCTCTTTAATTGTAATTCTTTCATTGTATGATTATTGTCGCTAGAGAGTGTCGCAGAGGATCTGCAGCGCCAAGAGTTTGAAGGCATTGACCCGAACCAATCCAAAGAGCAAGGCAAGTGTCCTTGAAGCATATTGATCCTGTTTTTAAAGTAAATGTTTTGTTGGCAAAACTACATGCTTGTGTCAATTTGATGGGAATCCTATGATAGGAAGATTACTAGCATTGTTTAGCCACCCTTAACACATGGAATTCATGGTAGAGAGTCGGGATGAGCTTTTTACCCTTTTTGCTTCGCTTAATTAATTGGGATGGAACACAACTATACCACTAAATTTAATTATGAGGTTATGATTAACATGAACTGGTTAATATGATATGGTAATGGGTGATCTGAGCAAGCCTGGTATGTCGATGGGTTGAATGTTATGGTGGTTCGCTTGCTTCAGATTGAAGGACCGCTTCATGCGAGAATAAGCCAGGACTACAATGCCACCACGAGGCCGAGTATGGCTGTGGCGTAGTTGATTAATTAGGGATTAGCCAGTGCTATTTGGACTATTAAGGATGCTCGGGGAAGGGGTAGTCGGATTGGGTTTGTTAATTATTTGTGGGACTACCGTGGGATCCGAATGGCTCAAGAGGGGGCCCTTGGTTGAAAATGTGCTCTGTAGGAGACATCGCCATCGGTGAAACCTCAACGGGGTCTAAATAGGCTAGTAATCCCTTTGTAAAGGCTATTTTGTGACCTCTTGGCCACACACCAATGGAAGTATGAGACGGCATGATAGAGGTTCTAGTCACTACAAGCTGATAAAATCACACACACGTGGGTAAAGTGGTACAAACTCTGTAGAGTCTAATAAAACTATAATTATAGTCGTGCTCCCAATTATGAGGACCTGGACAACTTCCACGATTAGAGGGAACTTGGTATTGGGATGGTTTTTAGGACGGTTATGGTTTCGTAATGGTTATGGTTGGTTATCAGTTAACTTCTGATATCGATTATGGTTACTAGCAATGAGAAATCTGGAATATGGATGATGGTAATGAATATGGACTGGTATTATGATGATTACATGGTTTATGAAGGGTTTATTTCACATATATAATACATATTGCTTTTCAAATGTTTTAATGTACTTTTAGCACTTAGCCATTATTATATTCGTCATATGAATCAGTTACATGTCATACTTTCCACACATGATGAGTACGACATGTACTCACCCTTGCAATTCCCCACCAACGGTTGCAAGTCAATATTGGGAGTATTACGATGATAATGCCAAGTTCTAGGCCGTGTCTATCGTCAGCTTTGCCTGTGGAGTGTTGGAGCTACGCCATGCCTTTTGCTTAGTTTGCTTATTAGTTTAGTTCTGTTGCATTAGTTGAACTTGTCATTAATATTCATTAGTGCTTGTATTCGAGGATATTATGAATTATGTAATAAAAGTGGTTAATTAATCTTATTCTGTGGTAATTTTCTGTATACTCTTCTATGAATGCACAAGTGTATGTGTGTTGAACGTCCTGGGTGTAACACCTTCATTTTCATGCATCATGCACTACATACATTCATATACATGTTTAACATTAATCCACATAAAGAGGAATAAGTTTAAAATTGATTTGGAACAAAACCGCACTGAAAATTGTACGAAGTGCGGACTAGTCCAATTTTGGGAGGACTAGTCCGATTTCTCTCTGACCTCGATCGGACTTGTCCGATTTTGCTGCGGACTAGTCTGTTTTTGCCTCTCCATACTTTCGGACTTGTCCGGCTAGGTGCTGACTAGTCCGGTGTTCCAACTCCCATGCAAATTTAGCTAAGTCCCTGGACTTGTCCGGACTAGTCCGGTATTCCAGCGAACTTGTCCGTTTTCCTCTCTGGATAAGTTCGGACTTGTCCGATGTCCAGTGCGGACTTGTCCGATAAATTTGTGACTCCAAGTTGATCTTTTGTTTCACGACTTGTTTCTTGGGTTTTATGTTAAGTGGGCCTAGGGACATCATGCCTAACTCTTTTAGAGCCCATGTGGGACTCCAAACTGGCGTCTACTCATCCCAATCTAGGCTAGTAATACCTTTGTAAAGGCTATTTTGTGATCTCTTGGCCACACACCGATGGAAGTGTGGGACGACATAATAGAGGTTCTATACATTGGAAGGTGATGAAATGACAAACACGTGGGTAAAGTGGTACAAACTCTGCAAAGTCTAATAAACTATCATGTTAGTCGTGCTCCCGGTTATGAGAGCCTAAATGACCTACATGATTAGAGGAAACTTAATATTGGGATGGTTTGTGATACGGTTATGGTTAACAACATGGTTATGGCAGGATAAAGGATTAATTTCTGGTATGAATGGTTATTGGTAATGAGAAAACTGGAATTTGGATTATGATAATGAATATGGGCTGGTATTACGGTGATGACATGGTTTATGATGGGTTCGTTTCATATACATATGATATATTGCTTTTCAAATGTTTTAATGTACTTTTCAGCACTCAGCCATTGTCATATTCGTCATTTGAATCAGCTACATGTCATAATTTCCACACTTGCTGAGTACGACATGTACTCACCTTCGCAATTCCCCCCAAATTGTTGCAGGTCAGGATTGGGAGTTTAATGATGATAATGCGGAGTACTAGGCCGTGTCTACTGTCAGCTTTGTCTGTGGAGTGTTGGAGCTGCACTATCTCTTTTGCTTAGTTACTTAGTTTGCTTAATTAGTTATTTCTGCCGCATTAGTTGAACTTGTCATTAATGTTCATTAGTGCTTGTATCTCAATGATAATATGGTTGTGTAATAAAAGTGCTTAATTAATCTTGTTATGTGGTAATTTTTTGTATACTCTTTTTTGAATGCACTCGTGTATGTGTGTTGAACATCCTGGGCACACATATGTGTTAACTTGGTTCATTTCGGAATCGAGTGTCACAAATAGGTATTAGAGCCACAGGTTGACCGTAGTATGTAGCCTAGATAGAATGGACACTTTAGAGCACATAGGAGCACTCAGGAATTGATGTGTTTTTGTTTGGTATGTTGTTTTCTATAAATTGCTTGCTTGTGTGCTTAATAGAGGAGTTTGGGATGCTCTAGCATTACCAAGTCCACCTAGGCTAGTGAGTTGTTTAGTTTCATATTCCTTGATGCATATAGTTGGGGACGGTCTTCTATTCTTATGTATTGCTTTTCTTCAGATGGTTAGGACTCATAACCAGAGGGATGGAAATGATGAAGAGGAGAACCATGGAGTACCTCAGAACAACAACGGACAAGGACCTGCTCATGGAGCTATGAGCATTGAGCAGCTATTGCCTATGCAAAACCAGCTCATGCAGACCATGATACAAACTATGGGACAGCTGCAGGCTGGTAACATCAACAACCAGCCCCACATGCCTCCACCGCCACCCCCACCTCCTCATAACCGGTTGGGAGAGTTTATGAGGACTAGGTCACCGACTTTTGCTAAAGCCGCTGACCCTATGGATGCGGACAATTGGCTCAAGTCCGTGGAGAAGAAGCTTGCTATAGTCCAATGCAGCGACCGTGAGAAGGTTCTATTTGCATCTCATCAACTAGTTGGAGCAGCTGCCAATTGGTGGGATCCACTATGCAATGCTCATAAGAACCAAGAGAGACTTACTTGGGACAAATTCAAAGAGAGCTTCCGTTCTCATTATTTGTCGGAAGGAGTGATGATCTTGAAGAGGCAAGAACTTGAGCACTTGAGACAAGGAAAATCGAGTGTGGGTGAATACCTCAACAAATTCACTCAACTCTCAAGATATGCGCCTGAGGATCTTAGTCGGGACAGCCGGAAGCAATACTTGTTCATGAGGGGTTTGAACAATGAAATCAAAGTGCAATTGCTCAATTATGACTATGCAAATTTCTAGAAGCTTGTGGACAAAGCAATTGTGGTGGAGAATAAGGTCCGTGAGATGGAGCAAGACAATAAGAGGAAGGCGCTATATAAAGGTCAACAACAAGGAAGTAATGTGTGCCCTCGCTTTGCACTACCCAATGGGCCATATTACAGTTCTTTTGCGCCCGCTTATCGCCCTGGATTTGCTTCGCGCCCAACTCGGTTTGTGCAGCAGCGCCCTGTCATGTAAGCACCTAGACCTCCAATGCCTTCTGCACCTCTCCCCAACTTTCCTGGTGCCAATGCGCAGAATCAAGTCCGCCCAAATTTTGGTGGAGTTAAGAAGTGCTATACATGCGATGAAGCTGGACACTTTGCACATCAATGTCCTAAGTCAGGCCTTGGTCAAGGATGCAATGTGCCGAGGCAAAACCCATGGCCTAATGGAGGACAGCCCCAAGGGAACCGTTGACAATAGAATTTTGCTCGTGGCAACATGAACCATGACTCTACGAAGGATGCGCAACAAGCGGGTGACATGGTTATTGGTATGTTCCTCGCAAACTCCAACCCGATGACTATTTATTTGATTCTTGAGCATCACGTTCATTCATTTCATCGAAGTATGTTTCCAAGTATAGTTTTCCTATCTCTCATATGAAGTTTACTCTATTGGTTAAGTCTCTTGGAGGAGAGATGAGGACAAATATAGTATGTCCAAAAGTAAGCCTTAGAATAAGGGGGTAGACTTCTCCACCAACCTCATTGTTTTGGATTCTCAAGGATTGGACATTATACTTGGTATGGACTGGTTAAGGAAGCACAATGGAGTTATTGAGTGTGCCACGAAGACGGTGAAGTTGACTAATGAGGAAGGGATCACCGTAGAATTTGAAGTATCTCAACACGCACCAAAGCAATTGGAGTTGAATCATGTGGACGGTGCCGCAATTGAGGAGATTGCAGTGGTGTGTGAATTTTTGGATGTTTTTTCGGACGAGTTGCCACGTATGCCGCTTGATCGAGACATTGAGTTTATTATTTATTTAATACCTGGAACTACACCTATAGCTAAGAGGCCGTATATGATGCCTCCTCTGAATTAGTGGAGCTCAAGAAGAAAATTAAAGAGCAACTAGAGAAAGTTTTTATTCGCCCTAGCTCTTCACCTTGGGGAGTGCCTGTGATGTTGTGGACAAGAAGGATGCGTTGCAAAGGATGTGCGTGGATAACCAAGCTCTCAACGAGGTAACAAGCAAGAACAAGTACACCTTGCCACGCATAGAAGACTTGTTTGATCTAATGAAGGGTGCTTGTGTCTTCTCTAGGATTGATTTGATGTCAGGATACTTTCAAATGAATATTAGATCATTGGACATACCCAAGACAACTTTTAGGACGCGGTATGGGTCTTATGAGTGCACCGTGATGTCCTTTGGATTGACCAATGCACCTGATTTTATTTACCTCATGAATAAGGTATTCATGGAGTACTTGGATAAATTTGTCGTGGTGTTCATTGACGACATCATGATCTACTCGAAGGATGACAGGGAACATGAGGAACACTTGAGTCTTACGCTACAGAAATTAAGGGAGCATCAATTGTATGTCAAGTTCAACAAGCGTTAGTTTTGGTTAAGGGAAGTATCGTTACTAGGTCATATGATCTCAGGGGGAGGAGTATCGGTTGACCCTGGAAAAGTATGGGACGAGTTGAAGTGGGAACCGCCGCAAAATTTTAAGGAAATAAGGAGTTTTCTTGCGATGGCTGGGTAGTACCGTAGATTCATCAACGACTTTTCCAAGATAGCCAAACCAATGGCGGAGCTGCTAATGAAGGGGAAAGCTTTCCAATGGACTCCAGCTTGTCAAGAGAGTTTTGATGAGTTAATTAAGAGGTTGACAACAGCCCTAGTTTTGACAATGCCGGATGTGAGCAAAAGTTTCGACATATACTGTGATGCATCAACACAAGTACTTGGATGCGTGCTTATGCAAGAAGGTTGAGTAGTTGCATATGCATCGAGGCAATTGAAGAAACATGAGCAGAATTATCCGACGCATGATTTGGAACTTGCAGCCGTGGTACATGCGTTAAAGATCTGGAGACACTATATCCTTGGACATAGGAGTGAAATTTATACGGGTCACAAGAGTCTTAAGTATATTTTCACATAAACAGATCTGAATTTTAGGCCACGGAGATGGTTGGATCTCATCAAAGATTATGATTTGGGGATCAACTATCATCCGGGAAAAGCCAATGTAGTTGCCGATGCTTTGAGTCAGAAAGGAGTAAGTAATCAGCTCACAGTTCGAGAGTTGCCATCCGAGTTATGTAAGGTGTTCGAATGGTTGAACCTTGGATTTTTAAAAGAGATGGAGATGATAGAGTTAAACCAAACCTTAGAGCAAGAAATTTGGGAAGGCCAAACTAAGGATGAGGAAATTCAAGAAATCAAGGAAAGGACCCAAGAGGGGAGAGAATTCAGATTTGATGAGGATGAACATGGTACTCTATGGCTTGGTAAGAGGATTGTCGTGCCTAATGTGAAGCATATTTGGAAGAAAATATTAAAAGAGGCACATGGCTCACATTACTCAATTCACCCCAGTTGTACGAATATGTACAAAGACTTGAAGACTTACTATTGGTTGGCTAGCATGAAGAAGGACATAGCTAAATATGTAGCATTGTGTGATGTGTGCCAACGAGTCAAGGCGGAACATCAAAGGCCAGCTGGATTATTGCAGCCATTGAAGTACCCGGAAAGGAAAGTGGGAAGAAATGGGAATGTACTTCATAGTTGGGTTACCACATACTCAGTCCGGTTACGACTCAATTTGGATAATTGTGGATCGCTTAACCAAGTCAGCTCATTTTGTTCCTGTCAAGACCACCTATACCTCCGCAAAGCTAGTAGAATTGTACATGGAGCATATTGTGTGTCGACACGAAGTACTGAAGAAGATAGTCTTGGATAGAGGTTCTCAATTTACCTCATGATTTTGGCAGAAATTGCATGAAGCATTGGGAACAAGGTCGAACTTCAGTTCAGCATACCACCCTCAAATGTATGGACAAACTGAGAGGACCAATCAGATTTTAGAGGACATGTTAAGAGCTTGTGCTTTAAAGCATGGGAAAGGTTGGGACAAGAGCTTGCCATATGCAGAATTTTCATACAACAATAGTTATCAAGCAAGCTTGAAAATTTCACCATATGAAGAGCTTTATGGAAGGAAGTGTAGGACACCTTTATTCTGGAATGAGGCAGGAGAAACTTAAGTATTTGGTCCCGATGTGTTACAAGAAGCCGAAAAGCAGGTCCAAATAATTCGTGAAAACTTGAGGGCTGCCCAATTAAGACAAAAAGGCTATGCGGACAATAGGAGAAGGAAATTAGCCTTTGGAGTTGGAGATTTTGTTTACCTCAAGGTGTCATCGATGAGGGGTCATAAGAGGTTTAACATAAGAGGCAAGCTAGCACCACACTACATTAGACCATTCAAGATTTTGGACAAAAGAGGAGAAGTAGTGTATAAATTGGAGATGCCAGCTCATCTATCGGATGTCGATGATGTCTTTCATGTTTCCCAGCTGAAGAAGTGCTTGAGAGTACCGGAAGAACAAGTGCCAATGGAAGGATTGGAATTAGAGGCAGATTTGTATTATGCCGAACAACAAGTCAAAATCATGGAAACCAAGGAGAGGGTCACAAGGAACAAGGTTATTAGATGGTGTAAAGTTCAATGGAAGCACAACGCAGAAAAAGAAGCAATGTGGGAATTGGAGGATGATCTCAGGAAGGAATTTCTCTATCTCTTCTCTTCCTCGTCAAATCTCGAGGGCGAGATTCATTTTAAGGGGGGCAGGTTTGTAACACCTTCATTTTCATGCATCATGCCCTACATACATTCATATACATGTTTAACATTAATTCACGTAAAGAGGAATAAGTTTAAAATTGATTTGGAACAAAACCGCACTTAAAATTTTGGGAAGTGTGGACTAGTCCGATTTTAGTGAGGACTAGACCGATTTCTCTCTGACCTCAATCGGACTTGTCTGATTTTACTGAGGACTAGTTTGTTTTTTCCTCTGGACACTTTCGGACTTGTACGGCTTAATGCGGACTTGTCCGGTGTTCCAACTCCCTTGGAAATTTTGCTAAGTCCCTGGACTTGTCCGGGCTAGTCCGGTATTCCAGCGGACTTGTCTGTTTTCCTCTCTGGATAAGTTCGGACTTGTCTGATGTCTAGTGCGGACTTGTCCGATTTCTCTTTGACTAACTTTGGACTAGTCTGGTCCTTTTCGGTCTTGTCCGATAAATTGCGACTTCGAGTTAATCTTTTGTTTCACGACTTGTTTCTTGGGTTTTATGTTAAGTGGGCCTAGGGACGTCGTTCCTAACCCTTTTAGAGCCTATGTGGGACTCCAAACGGGCCTCTACTCATCCCAAACTCGAAATCTATCTAACCCTAGCCTCCACCTCTATATAAACAACCCCACCGCTTGGCTTGACATCTATTTGCCACTTTTCCACCCCACCCAAACCCTAGCTCGTGGAGAGCCACCATCATGGAGGGATAAGGAGATCTAGATCAAAGATAAGAAGAGGAGGAAACGAAAGAGGATCAAGATCTCCATCAACTTCGCGTTCTTCATCAACAATCTATCATCAAGTTCTTCATCAACCCTAGATCATCAACATCCAAGTGTTGTTTCCAAGTTTCTTGATTCATTGGAGTCCTAAACACCTGGTATACCTTCTATTCTCTTTTCCTTATGTCAATTCAACCTCAAATCTCCAAATTCACGTAGATCTAAACAACCCTAATCTACTGATATCGTGCAGTGTGGACTTGTCCGGTCCTATGCGGACTAGTCCGATTTTCCTAGTTAAA
Source organism: Tuctoria greenei (assembly GCA_036927565.1). Lineage (NCBI taxonomy): Eukaryota > Viridiplantae > Streptophyta > Magnoliopsida > Poales > Poaceae > Tuctoria > Tuctoria greenei. The sequence goes on from JAYESD010000001.1 coordinate 119,446,261, forward strand.
TTGTGTTGAATTAATTCTAAAATTCAACCTAATCAACTCCAAACTTGTATAAACTTTTTAAAAGCTATTAGGACTAGCTAGTAATCATTCAAAGTAACTCATTAACAAATTCCACCTTGCATTTGAATAAATCATGCATGTCATGCCATATTGAGTAATATTTGTGCACTCTTTGATCGTGTTTCTTGTCTTGTATGTTTATTGTGTGGATTAGACCGATCTGCATTAGAGAGTGTCGTGGAGGATCTCCAGCACCAAGAGTTTGAAGGCTTTGACCCAAACCAATCCCAAGAGCAAGGCAAGTGTCCTTGAAGCATATTGATCCTGTTTTGAAATAAATGTTTTGTTTGCAAAACTGCATGCTTGAGTCAATTTGATGGGCATCCTATGATAGGAAGTTTACTATTATTGTTTAACCACTCTTGTCACCTGGAATTCATGGTAGAGAGTCAGGATGGGCTTTTTACCTTTTTGCTTTGCTTAATGAATTGGGATGGGAAAACAAATATACCACTTACCTGAATTATGAATTTATGAGATTATGATTAATATTAACTAGTTAATATGATATGGTAATTGGTGATCTAAGCAAGCCCGGTATGTGGATTGGTTGGATGTTATGGAGGTTTGCTTGCTTTAGATCTAAGGACCGGTTAATGCGAGAATAAGCCAGGACGACAGTGCCACCACGAGGCCAAGTATGGGTGTGGCGTAGCTGATTACTTAGGGTTTTGCTAGTGCTTTTTGGACCATTAAGGATGCTCAGGGAATGGGTAGTCGGATTGGGTTTGTTGATGATTGGTGGGACTACCCTCGGATCCGAATGGCTCAAGAGGGGGCCCTTGGTTGAGTATGTGCTCAGTTGGAGGCATCGCCACCGGTGAAACCTCAGTGGGGTCTAAATAGGCTAGTAATCCCTTGGTAAAGGCTATTTTGTGATCTCTTGTCCACACATCGATTGAAGTGTGAGATGGCATAATAGAGGTTCTAGTCACTGGAAGGTGATGAAATCACAAACACGTGGGTAAAGTGGTACAAACTCTGCGAAGTCTAATAAACTATCATGATTGTCGTGCTCCTGGTTATGAGCGCCTGGATGACCTACATGATTAGAGGAAACTTGGTACTGGGATGGTTTGTGATATGGTTATGGTTAACAACATGGTTTGGCAGGATAATGGATTAATTTGTGGTATGAATATGGTTATTGGTAATGAGAAAACTGGAATTTGGATGATGATAATGAATATGGGCTGGTATTACAGTGATTACATGGTTTATGATGGGTTCAGTTCACATACATACGATATATCACTTTTCAAATGTTTTAATGTACTTTTCAGCACTCAGCCATTATCATATTCGTCATTTGAATCAGCTACATGTCATACTTTCCACACTTGCTGAGTACGACATGTACTCACCCTTGCAATTCCCCCCAAATAGTTGCAGGTCAGGATTGGGAGTTTAATGATGATAACATGGAGTACTAGGTCGTGTCTACCGTTAGCTTTGCCTGAGGAGTGTTGGAGCTGCGCTATCCCTTTTGCTTAGTTGCTTAGTTTGCTTAATTAGTTATTTCTACCGCATTAGTTGAACTTGTCATTAATGTTCATTTGTGCTTGTATCTCAATGATAATATGGTTGTGTAATTAAAGTGCTTAATTAATCTTTTTCTGTTGTAAATTTATGTATACTCTTTTGTGAATGCACTCATTTATGTGTGTTGAACATCATGGGCACACATATGCGTTCACTTGGTTCATTTTGGAACCGGGTGTCACACTAGGCACACATATGCGTTCACTTGGTTCATTTTCGGAACCGGGTGTCACAAATTGGTATTAGAGCCACTGGTTGACCGTAGGATTCAGCCTTTATAGAATGGACACTTTAGAGCACATAGGAGCACTCACGAATCGATGTGTTTTTGTTTGGTGTGTTGATTGCTATATATTCTTTGCTTGTGTGGTTAATAGAGGATTTTAGGATGCTTTAGCAACGCCATGTCCACCTAGGCTAGTATAGCTAGTTGTTTAATTTCATATCCATTGATGCATATAGTTGGGGACGTCTTCTAAATTCTTATCTCTTGATTCTCTCCAAATTATGTGGACTCGCAACCAGAGGGATGACAATGATGAGGAGGAGAACAATGGAGCACCTCAGAACCACAATGGACAAGGACCCGCTCATGGAGCTATCAACATTGAGCAACTACTGGCTCTGAAGAACCAGCTCATGCAGACCATGATACAGACTATGGGACAGCTCAAGGCTGGCAACGCCAACAATCAGCCCCACATGCCTCCGCTACCACCCCCACCTCCTCATAATCGGTTGGGAGAGTTTAAGAAGACTAGGAAACCGACCTTTGCTCAAGCCGCTAACCATACAGATGCTGATGATTTGCTCAAGTCTGTGGAGAAGAAACTTTCGACAGTCCAATGTAGTGACCGGGAGAAGGTCCTATTTGCTTATCATCATCTAGTTGGAGCAGCTGCGGATTGGTGGCATTCCTTATGCAATGCTCATGAGAACTAGGAGAGGATTACTTGGGCTGAGTTCAGGATAGTTTCCATTTTGTTATGTGCCGGAGGGAGTTATGATTTCGAAGAGGCAAGAATTTGATAACTTAAGGCAAGGGAGATCAAGCGTGGGTGAATATCTCAATAAATTCACTCAACTTTCAAGGTATGCGCCTGAGGATGTGAGTCGGGACAGCCAGAAGCAGTATCTGTTTATGAGAGGCTTGAACAATGAGTTTCCGGTGCAATTGCTCAATTATGATTATGTCAATTTCCAGAAGCTTGTGGGCAAAGCAATTGTGGTGGAGAACAAGGTTCGAGAGATGGAACAAGACAACAACAGGAAGGCGCCATATCAAGGACAGTAGCAAGGAAGTAATGTGCGCCCTCGCTTTGCGCCTCCTAATGCGCCATATTACAGCTCCTCTGCTCCTATGTAGTGCCCTGGATTTGCACCGCGCCCAACTCAGTTTGTGTAGTAGCGCCCTTTCATGCAAGCACCTAGGCATCCAATGCCTTATGCACCCCGCACTAACTTTCTTGGTGCAAATGTTCAAAATCAAGCTCGTCCAAATAATTTTGGGGGAGTAAAGAAGTGCTATACTTGTGGAGAAGTTGGACACTTTGCACATAAATGTCCTAAGTCAGGCCTTGGTAAGAAAGCACTGTGCCGCGGCAAAACTCAAGACCCAATGGAGGACAACCGCAAGGGAACCGTGGACAGCAGAATTTTGCTCATGGAAACGTGAACCATGTCTCTACGGAGGATTCTCAACAAGCGGATGACGTGTTCATTGGTATGTTTCTCACAAACTCCAACCCGGTGACTATGTTATTTCATTCTGGAGCATCGCATTCATTCATTGCATCAAAATATGTTGCCATGTATAGTTTGCCTATCTCTCATATGAAGTTTACTCTATAGGTTAAGTCTCCTGGAGGAGAGATGAAGACAAATATAGTATGTCCGAAAGTAAGCCTTAGAATAAGAGGGGTTAGACTTCTCCGCCAACCTCATTATCTTGGATTCTCAAGGATTGGACATAATACTTGGTATGGATTGGTTGAGGAAGCAAATTGGAGTGATTGAGTGTGCCACGAAGATGGTGAAGTTGACAAATGAGGAAGGGATCACTATTGAGTTTGAAGCATCATAAAACGCACTGAAGCAATTGGAGCTAAATCATACGGACGGTACCAATATTGAGGAGATTCCGGTGGTGTGTGAATTTTTGGATGTTTTTTCCAGACGAGTTGTCAGGTATGCCACCTGATCGAGACATTGAGTTTGTTACTAATTTAATACCTTGAACTGCACCTATAGCTAAGAGGCCATATAGGATGCCTCCTAAGGAATTAGTGAAGCTCAAGAAGCAGATTCAAGAGCAACTAGAGAAAGGTTTTATACGCCCCAGTTCTTCGACTTGGGGTGCGCCCGTTCTGTTTGTGGACAAGAAGGATGGGTCGCAAAGGATGTGTGTGGATTACCGGGCTCTCAACGAAGTGATAATTAGGAACAAGTACACCTTACCACGCATAGAAGACTTGTTTGATCGGATGAAGGGTGCTTGTGTTTTCTTCAAGATTGATTTAAGGTCAGGCTATTTCCAAATGAAGATTAGACCATCGAACATACCCCAGGAAAGCTTTTAGGACACGGTATGGATCTTATGAGTACACCGTGATGTCCTTTGGATTGACCAATGCACCTGCGTACATTATGTACCTCATGAATAAGGTCTTCATGGAGTACTTGGATAAGTTCGTCGTGGTGTTTATCGATGATATAATTATCTACTCAAAGGACGAGAGGGAGCATGAGGAACACTTGAGGCTTACGTTGCAAAAATTGAGGGAGCATCAACTATACGCCAAGTTCAACAAGTGTCAGTTTTGGCTAAGAGAAGTATTGTTTTTGGGTCATATCATCTCAAGAGGAGGAGTATCAGTTGACCCAGGAAAAGTGAGGGACGTGTTAAAATGGGAGCCCCCGCAAAATGTAACGGAAATAAGGAGTTTTCTTGGAATGGATGGATATTACTTTCGATTCATCATGGACTTTTGCAAGATAGCCAAGCCAATGACGGAGGTTCTAATGAAGGGGAAAGCTTTCCAATGGACTCAACCTCGTCAAGAAATTTTGAGGAGTTGAAGAAAAGTTTAACAACAACCCCAGTTTTGATATTGCCGGATGCGAGCAAGAGTTTTGATATTTATTGCGACGCATCGAGACAAGGACTTGGATGCGTGCTCATGCAAGAAGGTCAAGTGGTCATCTATGCATCAAGACAGTTGAAGAAACATGAGCAGAATTACCCAATGCTTGATTCGGAACTCGCAGTCGTGGTACACGCATTGAAGATTTGGAGATACTACATCCTTGGACATAGGTGTGAAATTTATAAGGATCATAAGAATTTGAAGTATATTTTCACACAAATGAACTTAAATTTGAGGCAACGAAGATGGTTGGAGCTCATCAAAGATCATGATTTGGGAATCAATTATCACCCGGGAAAAGCCAATGTAGTGGCTGATGCCTTAAGTAGGAAAGGAGTAAGTCATCAACTCACAGTTCGAGAGTTACCATCCGAAATATGTAAGGAGTTTGAACGGTTGAATCTCAAATTTCTGAATGAGATGGGGATGATGGAGTTAAATCCGACTTTGGAGAAAAAAATTCGAGAAGGTCAAACTAAGGATGAGGAAATCCAAGAAATCAAGGAAAGGACCCTAGATGTGAGAGAATTCAGGTTTGATGAGTATGAACATGGTACTCTATTGCTTGGTAAGAGGATTGGTGTGCCTAATGTGAAGCATATTCGGGAGACAATACTAAAGGAGGCACATGACTCGCCATACTCAATTCACCCCGGTTGTACGAAGATGTACAAAGATTTGAAGACGTGCTATTGGTGGGATAGCATGAGGAAGGACATAGCTGAATATGTAGCTTTGTGTGATGTGGGCCAACGAGTCAAGGTAGAACATCAAAGGCAAGCTCGATTATTGCAACCATTGAAAATTCCGTAATGGAAGTGGGAAGAAATCGGTATGGACTTTATAGTTGGTTTACTGCGTACCGAGTCCGGATATGACTCAATCTAGGTAATCGTGGATCGATTGACCAAGTCAGCTCAGTTTATTCCTGCCGAGACCAAGTATACAGCTGCACAATTGGCCGAAATATACATGTAGCATATTGTGTGTCGACATGGGGTCCCAAGGATGATAGTCTCGGATAGAGGTTCTCAATTTACCTCCATATTTTGGCAGAAATTGCATGAAGCATTGGGAACAATGTTGAATTTTAGTTCGGCATATCACCCTTGAACAGATGGACAAACCGAGAGGACCAATCAAATTTTGGAGGACATGTTAAGAGATTGTACATTAAAGCATGGGAAAGGTTGGGACAAGAGCTTGCCATATGCAGAATTTTCATACAACAAAAGTTACCAAGCAAGTTTGAGTTTGTCACCATATGAAGCACTATATTGAAGGAGCTTGCCATATGCAAAATTTCCAAACAACAAAAGTTACCAGCAAGTTTGAGAATGTCACCATATGAAGCACTATATGGAAGGAAGTGTAGGACACCTTTGTTGTGGAATGAGACAGGGGAAACACAAGTATTTGGTCCGAACGTGTTTCAAGAACCTGAGAAACAAGTTCAGATTATTCGGGAAAACTTGAGGGCTGCTCAATCAACACAAAAAGGCTATGCAGACAATATGAGAAGGAAACTAGCCTTTGAAATAGGTGACTTTGTTTACCTCAAGGTGTCACCGATGAGATGTCATAAGAGGTTTAACATAAGAGGCAAGCTAGCACTTCGATACATTAGGCCATTCAAGATTTTGGACAAAAGAGGGGAAGTAGCGTATAAGTTGGAGATGCCAGCTCAGCTTTCAGATATCCATGATGTGTTCCATGTTTCCCAACTCGAGAAGTGCTTGAGAGTACCGGAGGAACAAGTGCCAATGGAAGAATTGGAACTAGGGGAAGATTTGACTTATGTCGAGCAACCAGTCAAAATCTTGGAAACAAAGGAGAAGAGTCACATGGAACAAGGTCATCAGATGGTGCAAAGTGCAATGGAAGCACCACAGAGAATCAGAGGCAACATGGGATCTAGAAGATGATCTCAAGAATGAATTTCCCTATATTTTCTCTTCCGCATCGAATCTCGAGGGCGAGATTCATTTTAAGTGGGGTAGGTTTGTAACACCCTCATTTTCATCCATCATGCATTGCATACATTCTAATACATGTTTAATATTGGGAAAAATAAAAGGAACAAGTTTAAAATGAAATAGAAACAAAAACACACTTAAGAATTCTTGGAAGTGCGGACTAGTCTGATTTTGGTGTGGAGTAGTCCGGTTTCTCTCTGACTTCAAACGGACTTGTCTGTTTTTCTACGGACTAGTCTATTTTTGCCTCTGGACACTTTCGGACATGTCCGGTCTTGTGCGGACTAGTCCGGTGTTCCAATTCCCTTGGAAATTTCGCTATGTTCCTAGTCTTGTGCGGACTAGTCCGGTGTTCCAGTGGACTTGTTCGGTTTCCTCTATGAATAATGTCGGACTTGTCTGATTTTTGGCCCGAGTTGTCCGTTTTTCCCCTTTGGATAAGTTTGGACTTGTCCGATGTATAGTCTGGACTTGTCCGATTTCTCTCTGTCCATCTACGGACTAGTCCGGTCCCTTTCGGACTTGTGTGATAAATCGTGACTCCGAGTTGATATTTTGTTTCATGACTTGTTTCTTAGGTTTTACGTTAAGTGGGCTAGGCACATCGTGCCTAACTCTTTTAGAGCCCATATGGGACTCTAAATCGACCTCTACTCATCTCAAACTCAAAATCCATCTAACCCTAGCCTCCACCTCTATATAAACAACCCCACCCCTTGGATTGACATCTATTTGCCACTTTTCCACCTCAACCAAACCCTAGCTCGTGATGAGCCACCACCAAGGAGGGAGAAGGAGATCTAGAGCAAGAAGAGGAGGAGGAAACGAAAGAGGATCAAGATCGCCATCAACTTCGTGTTCTTCATCAACAATCCACCATCAAGTTCTTCATCAACCCTAGATCGTCAAGATCCAAGTGTTACCTCCAAGATCCTTGATTCATTGGAGTTCTAAACACCTGGTATACCTTATATTCTCCTTTCTTTACGTGAATTCAACCCCAAATCTCCAAATTCAAGTCGATCTAGAAAACCCTAATCCGCTGTTCTCGCGCAGTGCGGACTTGTCCCGTCTCTGGCGGACTTGTCCGATTTTCATGGTTAATTTCAGTTGAATTACTTCTAAAATTTGATCTAATCAACTCCAAACCTGTATAAACTTGTTAAAATCTATTAGAACTAGTTAGTGATCATTTAAAGCAACTCGTTAACAAGTTCCACCTTGCATTTGCATTAATCATGCATGTCATGTTATATTGAGTAACATATGTGCACTCTTTAATTGTAATTCTTGTCTTGTGTGATTATTATGCGGATTAGACAGATTTGCGTTAGATAGTGTCACGGAGGATCTCCAACACCAAGAGTTCGTGTAGTATTTCACCTAAGAGTATTCCCAAGGGTATCGTATATATCCCAAAGGAAGGCAATGAAGTAAAGCAAACACTACTCTTAAGATCAGGCTATGAGATACTAATCAATTATCAAGACAGGGGTAAGTGGATAATATGGGTAGTGTGAAACACACCTAAGAAATTTATTCTAGAGGCTAGATGGGTCCTAATGGCGATTAGACAAAGGATTGGGGAGTTGCTCCTACTATGCTTCTAATATACATATACATAGCCTAGGTAAGATACTAATGAGCATGTAATTGTGAGTCCTTATGCTAAGTTGTTCAACACATCGGGCACGGGCTTACCCCTTGCAACACTTGGGGACTCCTGCAAAGAGACTGTGGCATAGCCGAACGTGGAGGATTGCAAAGGACAGATAGGGATGTAACGACCTATTGTCTACCTCTTCAATCAATGGGTCTATGAGACATCTAATGTTACTTAACTATCCTAGCATCATGATAGCATATTAGTAAATACTTTAGGAGCCGCGGCACAAGCCATCCTAAGGCAATGACTAACCTAAACATCGTTGAACAATGTTGAAACCTAGCATAAGTCATTCATATCAACATGATCATATCATAGCTAATTACACTATAGTGGGGCCTTATAGTGTTTATGATGATAGTATAATGACATTAGGGCATGATCATAAAGACTATACCTACCACATATATGGAATCTACAATCAAAAAACAAATGCTTCATCCAAGTACATGCATAAAAGAATGCTAAAAACAATAACATTAGTATGCATAAAGTCATGAATATAAGAAAATATACATGAGCCATACCTTTCCTTATTTGGACTTCGGACTAGAGGCTCCTCTCTACAGCCTAACCTCCACTAAGGAACTATTAGAACTAGTGTATACAATATAATGATGCTAAAGTGGTGTGTGTGTGAAGTGAGGATAGGGTGTCCTATTTATAGGTGGAGAAGGGTCAGTTCCTGCCACCAGATGCGCGCGAATCAGTCATAATCGTCCGCAGAATGTCAAGAGGAGCTAACACGTGTCGATTTGACCAAGTTTGATGCCAGGACCTGGTTGACTGGCTAGGGAGGTCGGCTGACCTGGTCAGGGCTCCGTTTGGGCTGTGTTTTCTCTACGTCCCTAACAGGTGGTTCCCCCTTACTGATATAGGTGATACACCATTGGATGGCCTCGAATACTTCTATTTGTCGGCCATTTGATTCATGCGGTGCCACATGTCAATGCTTGATTGGATGGGATGATATTTTATAGGATTCGTCCCCTTGTTTCACTTCAATTCTGTATAAAAATACCTGCATGCACCAATTTCTCCTAGTACAAGTGGAACTAGGTCATTTCTAACTATAATTTGTGTAAGAAATATTCATTCCTTCACATAATTGAGGTATATTGACGGTAGAAATTGGTATATAACGACCGTAAACAAACTTCCCCAAGCTTACTCTTTGCTCATCCGGAAGCAAAGATAAAGACTTAGGTTGTTGATCAGGAGTTGCTACAATGTCCTATTTTACAAAAGTACCAAGTGCACAACAAAATATTCTCCTTGCGTTAAATAGATCGGCTATGGTACCTCACCCTTTTTCTTAGTCTTTACGTGGCTTATGCCTCATCCTTTTCTTGGGTGGTTCAAGGATAGAACAGCAAAATGAGCATGCATCACCTAATGTATGAGTTCCACTCAAATTTCTGGAGAATTTCAAATGGTGTTTGGATTTAAGTTCCTCAAATGATGCACTCAATCACTCCTATGTGGGAAGTAGTATTTGTATCCTCACCAAGGCAATGCCTTTCTTGTCCTACATCTAAATAAGGCTTGTATGTGGAGCTTGGTAGGGATCAAGAGTAGGCATATTTGCAACACATGTATTGCTATGTCAAAAGAGAAAGCCATAGGAGAAAACAAATCATACTTTTATTCAAGATTTGTGCAAGTGTTATGGAATATTTGTGGAGTGAAAATACGAAGATGACTCCTTTGTACGCACTCTCTTTTTTGTGAGGATGAAGCATGGATACTTATTCGCTCTCTCCTTTTTCCTCACGCTCTTGTACATGAGCATGCATTTTCTTTTTCTTGTAGCCATGTATTCTACTCCTCTTTTGTTTTCAAATAATTATGAGAGAGTATTATGCATGAAAATCATGAAGTATCGTTTTGGGGGTGGAATGGTATGATTAATTTTTGCCAGCTTCTAGTGTGGAAGTTATGCATGTGCCCGTGTAATCTTGATCTTAAAAGCATGAAAAGATTCTCACATAGGTCTATACTTGTTTGACCAGGTGCAATGTGTTGGCAAATATCATATGCATAAGGTTTATCTAATTAAAATCATCATATGTCTTTGCTAGGAGTTTCTATCAAATGAGGAAATCCCATTTTAAATTTTCTTCGAGAAATTAAGTTTCACTTTCAACTAGGATATTAGTAGCTCTTATCACTATACCATATCCCACAACAACCTAGAATTGGACTTAGCTTTTGCTACCCACAATTTCTAAGTTTCATGTAAGAGTATTCTAGGCCAATAAATCCAATACATGGAGAATACTAATTTGTATGCAAGGGACTAGAGAAAATAAAACAGAGCAACTATTCATCATTTTAACTTATGCAGAGTAAAAATATTCTTACCGCACATTCTTTTTTTATGAACCTAACCTATACTACCCTATTATTATTATTATTATTATTATTATTATTATTATTATTATTATTATTATTATTATTATTATTATTATTATTAGTATTATTATTATTATTATTATATTCAAATTTGGTGGAAAAAAAGAAACAAAATAAAGGAATGCAAATGGGGTGTGATACATGTTACCTCAAGTGGGGGTCCCCCTAGCTTGTGCTTGGTCAAGGTCCGTGATAGGGGTTGAAACCCTAACGACGGATGTAGGCCATGAGGTTGGCCTAACCTTATTGCAGCATGGCTTTGGCATTGGAGGGTTTAGTGTCAATGTTGTATTGCCTTCCATGGGTTCCATGATTGTGGTCAAGGAGGGTGTTGTCGATGTTGCATGTCCACACCTCAAGATTTCCATAGGTTGGATGTACCTTGCTATTACTTGGCTAAGGAAATGATAACCCTTGGCGACAAAGGAATGTCGTGCACACTACATGCTTTGAGTGTGTTTTGTCATTCTTTGGCTAAGGTTTATCATACCTTATTTCTATAAAGGAATAACTTGTACTCCTCATGCATTGGGTGTGACTAGTCATTCCTTAGCTAAGTTAATGATATCATTTAGCCACAAAGACGTGACTTGTACCCAACATGTGTTGAGTACGATCCGTTATTCCATGGCTAATGTGCAACATACCTATAACCACAAAGGGATGACATGCACTCAACATGGGTTGAGTTTGATCCATTGTTCCTTGGCTAAGGTATAAAATACCTTCTAGCCACTTAGGAGCAACCTGCACCCAATATACATTGGATGTGATCATGTCATTCTTTGGTTAAGGTACATCATACCTTTGAGCAACATAGAAACAACTCACATCCAATTATGGTTGCAATTCCCTTGATTTTGAATGAGTGCCTTAGAATAGTTGAGAGTATAATGCTCTCGCATATTCATAGCAGCCCATTGGTTGCTCATGAAGGGTTACCATTTTAAATCTTCGACCTCGTATAGTTATGGTTGACCTTCGGGCTTATTTCCGATTTGTAACAGCCATCCTATTTTACTCCTTAGCCATGAGATGTTGAAATGGAATCCCTTAGGGACTCCAACAATTGGATCTTTGAATGCCTACATAGTTATTTTACACCTGCAAAATTCCTCTCTATGATAGAGATGGATGGTTAGCTCCGAACCTTTACAAATGAATTTTTGGGTTAGGTAACAAAATCTTCATTTGTACATACAGGGAAGAACAAGAACAGACATGCATTGGGTCCAATTTCAAGTGTATTCATGAACAATGTATTATTAATTCATAAGAGTGGGGATTTATGGATAAATCGATTTGAATATATTTAAAGCTCCTACTCGTAACAATGCAAGTGATATAAATACATTATATGGATCTCTACATCTTGTAAATTTCTAACCATCATAGTTTTTTAGACAAGAGCAAATGTTATCATTTGGATCATGGCAAACAAGATTCTCAATTTTATCCTCCAAAAAATTTTACTTTCTTGCCTAGGAATTTGAAATTTAGTGATCCATGCATGAATGAGTTTCAAACAAAATTATGGACATCACTATTTCTAGGTTGCTACATACCAATTCAACAATTAAGTCATTCCATAAGCATTACCTAGGCAAAAAATGTCTAAGTCAATTTTAGCAATGCTTATGAAATTCTAGGTACTTGTTTAAATTTCTTCGTAAGGAAGGTGACATTCCTTTTTTAAGAATCAATAAGAATAATGCCAACACTTACCCTCGTGAGGATGCATAAGAATTGAATGATGAGAAGGTGTAAACCTTCCACACGAATGTAAGAAAAAATCATTCAATCCTAATGCAATTCAAACGACAGAAAATTTTAAACTTGTACCTCAATTGAAGAGCAGTCTTGGTTGAAGGTCGTTGTGTGAGAAACTTACGGCCATGAACTTTGGTGTAGCCTTCATGTGTATGTCTTCTGCTGAGTTGAGGTTGGAGTTGAGTGAGTTTCATCTTGTTCCTCCATTGGGACACCATCCTGAACATTCCTCCACCATGAATTCAAAATGAGATCGATGGAGGGATATGCGCTTGATGGGGCCTTCCTAGCTGCACTAAAATCAAGGACAAACAAAACAACTCAAAAACGGGTTACATTAGCTCAAAAGCATGTTGTACCCTTTGTAAAATTGTTTTGCCCAACTTGAAACAGCTTCCAAATGCATTGAATATTAAGGGAAATATTTTTGGTTTGAATGGGGAAGATGAATTTAAGTGGTTACGCCGAAGGTTCATATCCAAATAAATTTATTTCCTAACTCAAAATTTTAGTTTATGATGGTTGGAAATTTTACTCTCCAACATGCAAGTGTGAAAATTCAAACATGCTAAATGCAAATGCAAAGATTGATGGAAATTTTAAATATTCAATTGAGAAAGAAAATATGAGATAACTAGAATTAACCTACTGGCAAAGACTCATCGAATTTTTGAAGTCCGATGAGTGGGGCTTACCTCCGTTCTGTTTGGTTTGATAGTTTGATTTTCAATCCCAGAGTTGAAGATGTGGACAACTTCTCTTGATTGCCATACCAAATCTCCTTTGCCATGTTATTTGGACATGTGGATCACATGATGGCCCTAGCCTCTCTGTCATCTTGATGAAGACTGGTTGATGTAGTGACGGCTTCCCCCTTTTGAAGATATTTTTTTGTGAGCATGGTGAGGCTTGTCCTTCTTTAGGGGTGTCACTTCAACCTTCTTGATATTCCTTAAGGTCAACCAATCGATCATGGATCAAAAGCTTCCTTGGGCATAATGACATGTGGATTCCACAATCAAACAAGAAATGCTTCATCCACAATGTCACTTGCCATAGGTTGCATGTGCTTGGTCCAAGGGTAGGGATCCCAACAAGTGATTGTGGCATATCTTGGATCTTGAATGCTATTTAAGTTTCTTTTCCTTGGCCACGAGTTTCATGTAAATGTTGTCTTGATTTCTTTCTTGGCCATGGACAAGAGACTTCAAGGTAGGCTAGATTAACTTAGATCCCTTGAAATCCCCATAGCCTCCTTGATTACAAGGATGATGTTGATTCCACCCTTGACCTCCTTGTTGGTGATAGCAATTGGAGTTGTGTTTGAAAAGAATAATCCTCATGGGTCTTAGGGAAATGATTCCCCAAGTTGCCCATGTTGACATGTATTTTCACAAATCATGTGAATATCCATGGCTTGGATCATCCAAACACTTCTCCGGTTGCTTGATCTTCATGTTACTTCAATGGGAGGTGTAGTTCTATAACTTAGCATGTCCACCTTGACAAGTGGTGTGCATGCCAAACTTGAAGGAACTAGAGCACTCTTTAGCCCACCCCTTGAGTAGAGGCCATATTTTCATCCAAGATGAATGAGAATAGGGCTCCTTCAGCTCTAGCACGAATGTGGTCATGGATTGGAGATGCCAACCCATGATATGAGTGTTGGATGAAGAGCCAACTATCCACCCTACGGTGGAGGCAAACCAAGAAGAACTCTTGGAGCCTCCGCCAAGCTTAGGAATGGATGACTTTGACTCCTACTGGAAGCTGAAATTCATCAGCGAAAATCAATGGTGTTGCCTAGCGGACATTTGTTGAGGTACGCCTTAAATCATCTAGTTGAGCACTTGCATCCTCATTGGCCATCCAATAAAATGGGTTAGCCAACAATACATGTTTTCACATAAAAGGAGAAAACAAACAATGGTAATCCTGTCTAACAACTACTAGTACTTATAGCTTAATCTCATATGATAGCTATCCTTTACTTCATTTGCCTTCCACGGCAATGGCGCCAGAAATGCTTGTTGACGTTTCTTACGCCACAGATAAAAAATCCGCAAGCGCACGGAAACTATCGTGTAGCATCTCACCCAAGGGTATCGTGTTTATCCCAGAGGAATGCAATGGAGTAAAGCAAACACTACTCTTATGATCAAGCTATGGGATACTAATCAATTATCAAGACAGGGGTAAGTGGATAATATGTGTAGTGTGACACACACCAAAGCAATCTATTCTAGAGGGTAGATGGGTCCTAATGGAGATTACACTAAGAGTTGGGCAGTTGGTCCTACAATGCTTCTGATATACATATACATAGCCTAGCTTAGATACGAATGAGCATGTAAATGGTGAATCCTTATGCTAAGTTGTTCAAAACAACAGGCAGGGGCTTACCGCTAGCAATACTAGGGCGACTCCTGCCAAGAGCCTGTGGCATAGCCAAACATTAAGGATTACAAAGGACGGAGAGGATTGTCACCACCTACCGCCTAACTCTTCGATCCGTGGGTCTACGAGACATCCAAAGTTACTTAACTATACTAGCACCATGCTAGCATATTAAGTAAATACCTTAGTAGGAGCCACGACACAAGCAATCCTAAGGCAATGACTAACCTAAACATCGTTGAACTAATGTTGAAACATAGCATAAGTCATTCATATTAACATGATCATATCATAGCTAATTAGACTATAGTGGGGTTTATAGTGTTTATGATGATAGTATAATTACATTAGGGCATTATCATAAAGACTATACCGACCACACACATGGAATCCACAATCAAACAAGAAAGGCTTCATCCAAGTATATGAATAAAAGAAGGCCAAAGAATAATATCTTTATTATGCATAAAATCACAAATATAATAAAAGATACATGAGCCATACCTTTCCCTATTTGGACTTGGGACTAGAGGCTCCTCTCTACAACCTAACCTCCACTAAGGAACTAGGAGAACTAGTGTATATAATTGAATGATGCTCAAGTGGTGTGTGTGTGTGTGTGTGTGTGTGTGAAGTGAGGGTAGGGGGTCCTATTTATAGGTGGAGGAGGGACGGTTTGCGCCACCAAATGCACGCGAATCAGTCATAATCATCTTTAGGAAGTCGGGGGTAGCCAACACATGTCGATTGACCAAGTTTGGCACCACGACCAGGTCAACTGACTAGGGAGGTCAGCCGACCTGGTCAGGGCTCTATTTGGGCCGTGTTTTCTCCTAGTCCCTAACAGGTGGGTCCCCCTTCCTGATATAGGTGATACACCGTTGGATGGCCTCGAATACTTCTATTTGTAGGTCATTTGATCCATATGGTGCCACATGTCGACGCTTGATTGGCTGGGATGATATTTTATAGGACCCATCCCCTTCTTTCACTTCAGTTCTATATAAAATACCTGCATGCTCCAATTTCACCAAGTAAAAGTGGCACTAGGTCATTTCTAACTATAATTTGTGTGAGAAATATTCATTCCTTCACATAACTGAGTTATATCGAGGGTTGAAATTGGTATATAACGATCGTCAACACCGATCTCACTCAAGAACTACTGATGTAGATGAGAACGGACAAGTATGGTCAAGGCAGACTAGTCTGACCCCCGAGGGCGGACTAGTGCTACCTGCGAGGACATAGTCATTGCAGCCAACTCACTTCTCCAAATAGACTAGTCTGACCCAAAACGGATAAGTCTAAACTCACACAATACCTCTTGGCCCGTATTGAAACGGACAAGTCTACAAAGCGGGCTAGTTCGGCCTTCCTGAACTTAGCCCAAGAAAGCTTCAGAAACACTCACCAAGGACTACTCTGTCCCCAAACGGACAAGTACGATCTCACACAGAAAGTCTTGGTTCGCCGAACATCGGATCACTCCGATGTGGCCGAAATAGTCCGGCCTCCATGCCTGGACAAGTCCATCCTTACCCTTAAGGCTGCCTCGACTTGTCTCTCCATCTAAATCTTATCAGACCATGAGCTCTTAGGTGATTCTCAAAGACTTGACTTGTTGAAAACTCTCTACAACAAGGCTCAACATGTGAAATCCCTATGCTTTGTCATTCACCTTGAGTCTTTGTTTTGGGATCAAATCAAACATCTCATTCGTTTTATGTGCTAATCAACACATAAACATTGAAATAAACTCATACAACAAGAATGCCGAATTTGTAAAAAAAAAAATCAAAGGCAACTCAGGTCAGATTTAGTTACATGAAGAAAGAACAGGAAAATATTATTAGTGCAAGTGAGTATAATAATAAATAAGGCTAGAAAGGACAGTGTATAAATTAAAATTTAAAGTTCACATTCAATTCAGTCAGACTTCAAAACCTCATTCACCGATGTGTTTTTTATGCTCCAAACATCAGGCCTACCTAATATTATTATGTTTTGACCTCATTTTAAATTAAAAAGCAAGTCATATGAGAAAAAGTCAAATTTAGATTTAAATTTAAACTTCATTCTAAACCTTTTCAAAAATTCAAATTTGATAGCACTAGTGGACTCACTATATGCAATTTAGCCTAGATGCTTGCGTTTTTTCTAATTTTATTTGAGCTGAACAGAGAGGATAGGTGAGGGTGGAGCTCCTACCTTGTGGACCCCGCAAGTCAGCATCAACTCTAAGACACCTTGTTTTCTCCTCCTCTGCTCACAGCAAAGCACACCACACACGGCAACATGCAGTGCCACCTCGTGTTACACTCTTATGCAACAAGGTCCGCCATATCCACCTCTTGCTTCCCTAAGCTCTATTCTACGTCTCTGAAGATTTCCGTCATGCTATCTCCATCTTCTCTCCCAGTGGTCACCGTAAAACTAGAGCTTCACCGCGGAAATCCGGGTTTCGCACTGAATAATCCTTCATGCCTAAATTATATTATGAACTAGGGCCCCTAGCGAATCCCTCAAAGCAATACTATCGAAATATGATCAAGCTGTCACGCCGGGAGCCGAATTTTCCCCACCGCGTCAAGCAAACCGTAGGTCATCAATGAATTCAGTTTTCCACTAAATTTCTTTCCAATTGAGATCCATATTATTGCTCTCCATCTCTCAATGGTGATTTATGACAAATCCCATGGTGATTAGTCAACAGAGGTACATATCCGAGCTCGCCAGTGTGCACCGAGCCGCCTCTGCCGTCGCTGCCCTTACCGCGGCCGTCTCCGGCCACCCCCACCACCCTAGACTTTCTCAACATCACCTGCTGCACCGACGACACCCTTCGTGTCAAGGAAATTCTGACGGGAGGATATTCCAGCAGATGCGCCTCCGGGTGCCGCCGCCGTTGCACTGCCCGCTCGGGTTTGATCCAAGGTGGAAGAAGACCCTCCCGAGTCTCACCTGCCAGCCACTATATTTCCTCTCTCTCAAATCCAGTGTGGCAGAGATCATTTGTGCCTGCGGGTTTGACCTTGTGGCCCCTGTGTGGCCTTGATCTGGTCGGCCCATTTCAAATGGATGGGCCTAGCTATCGTCAATAGTAAAATTTCATCTGGAAATAAAATTTAGAAAATGGTTCCACATTTGAAAAAATAATAGTTCACAGTAGAAACCTCCAAAAATGCCCAAATAAATTTTGTTGGAACACTTGTGATCTGTACTGTCCAATGATGCATTCAATCAGTATGAAAGTCCATAATTGTTCTTCTATAATTCCATTAGGCAAAAAGAATTCAGCATTTATTGCGGATGATCTTTTTATTGGAAGAAATCCAAAATTTCGCCAGACTCTTCCTCTTAGTTCCTTTGAATTCCAGTAAAATAGTTTGGCTTGATTTGCTATGTCAAATTGAGTTCCAAGCTGTATGCACCTGAAAAAAATTGCAAAACTTATAGAAACATTTTCAGAAAGTTGTCCCAACTTCTAAAATCAATATCTCATAATAGAATGCATAGAAAATTATGAAACCAATTTTTTTGGACTCATATTGACCTCCTCTAAACCGAACAAACTTTTTCCCATGTTAATGATCCATATTTTGCATTAAAATTCCGAGAAGCATAAAGCCATCATGAATTCTTGTGACAACATTCTTCTATCAATAGAACTGAAACTTTACTAGAATATCACCCAGGTGCTATGTTAGCTATTGCAAGAATATAATGGCCATTGGAGTTTTTTTAATTTGACTTTCGTCTGTTCTTATACCATCTCATTGAAAATCCATAGAAGATTTTTGTGACCCTATTTCTCTTTAAGACATGCTGATACTTTTCCAGCACTCCACCTCTTACCACGTAAAGCCTCTGTAAAATTTATAGCCTCTGTGAACCTTTATAACCCAAATAATCTGAGAATGAATTCCCTAGGTCCAAAACAATGTCTATTTGACATCACAGTAAATCCTTCTATGTTTCACCTTAGTCTCCTCTGTTTGCTGTACACAACAACAGAAATCTTGTCCTCCTTAGATAGATTTAGTTATCTAGCTGTGAACACTTTCATTTATAAAATGACAATGCTATTTTTTTATGAATATTCATTTCGATAGTGAACGGGACTAAGGCGACAATGAGAACGATGACTCGGAGGCGAGAATTTCTTTGTTGATTCAGCTGTGATGAAGTCCATGTGGATTTTATTAATTGATATTCACTGACTTTTATTCTCAACCGAAGGCAAGCCCGGTTTGCATTTAAGTAGTTTCTAAAGTTTTGCTTTGATCACTATGTCGACTAGTATATATATTGTGCATTAGATCTAATGTGTTTGAATACTCCAAATGCATGACCCACAATCCATGGGGTATATGGGTAAGTTTATAGCTCGACATGTAGAATTTCCATGCTAATGTTGTAGGGAATCCGGTAGAATCGAGTGGTTGGAATCCACTCGCGAGATAGTGATATTAACACCTGGAATTAGTTATTATAGTGAATGATTCATGAAACTGAATATGAGACCAGATAAGGGTTAGGGTGTGTGACACCCGGTTCCGAAAATGAACCAAGTAAACGCATATGTGTGCCCAGGACGTTCAACACACATACACGAGTGCATTCACAAAAGGATATACAGAAAATTACCACATAACAAGATTAATTAAGCACTTCTATTACACAATTCATAATATCCTCGA
This sequence comes from Tuctoria greenei, assembly GCA_036927565.1. NCBI lineage: Eukaryota > Viridiplantae > Streptophyta > Magnoliopsida > Poales > Poaceae > Tuctoria > Tuctoria greenei. The sequence goes on from JAYESD010000001.1 coordinate 119,465,936, forward strand.
ATACAATCTCTAATAAATATTAATGACAAGTTTGACCTAATGCAGCGGAAATAAACAAAACTGAGCAAACTAAGCAACTAAACAACATAAGCAAATAGGGTATAGCGCAGCTCCAATCAACACCACAGGCAAAGGTAACGGCAGACGAGGCCTAGTACCCTGCATTGTTATCGTTTTACACCAAATCCTGGCCTGCAACTGTTGGTGGGAGAATTGCAAGAGTGAGTACATGTCGTACTCAACAAGTGTGGAAAGTATGACATGTAGCTAATTCAAATGATGAATGTAATAATGGCTAATTGGTGAAAAGTACATTAAAACATTTGAAAGGCAATATATTATATGTATGTGAAGTAAACCCATCATAAACCATATAATCATCCTACCAGTCCATATTTCATTACCATCATCTATATACTAGATTTGACTGTTATCATTGATCATATCGAGTACCAGAATTTAATCCATAAAGCCATAACCAGTACCAACCTCCCAAATCCCAAAATCCCTCTAATCATGTGAGGGTCCAGGATGCTCATGATCAGGAGAACGACTATCATGATAGTTTTTAGACACTATGTAGAGGTTGTACCACTTTACCCACGTGTTTTTGATTTCATCACCTTTCGATGACTATAGAATCTCAATTATGCCGTCTCACACTTACTTAGGTGTGTGGCCAAGAGATCACAAAATAGCCTTTACAGAGGGACTACTAGCATGTACGGACCCATTGAGGTTTCACCGGTGGCGATGTCTCCAACTGAACACATCTTCAACCAAGGGCCCCCTCTTGTGCCATACAGATCCCAGGGAGTCTTGCAAACAATATCCAAGCCCAATCCAACTCCCCTTCCCGGTGCGCCAAATGATCCGAGCAATACTAGCAATACCCTAATTAATCAGCTATGTCTCACCCATACTTGGCCTCGTGGTGGCACTGTAAATCCTGTATGGTCACTCCACGAACCGGTCCTTAGATCTAAAGCAAGAAAACCACCATAACATCCAACCCATCCACATGCAATGCTTGCTTAGATCACCCATTACCAAGTCATATTAACCAGTTCATATTAACCATAATCTCAATACTGCATAAATAAATGATACAGTTGTTTTCCCATCCCAAGCGAAGCAAAAAGGGTAAAAAGCCCTTCCGACTCTCTACCATGAATTCCAGGTGACAAGGGAGGTTACACAAAGCTAGTATACTTCCTATCGTAGGATTCCTATCAAACAAAACATTTATTTTAGAAACAGGATCAATATGTTCAAGGACCCTTGCCTTCCTTCTGGGCTTCGTTGCGATCAAAGACTTCAAACTCCTAGTGCTGGAGATCCTCCATGGCACTCCCTAGCGCAAATCCATCTAATCCACATAAATAAACATACTAGACAAGAATTACAATAAAAAAGTGCACATATATTACTCAATATGACATGACATGCATGATTAATGCATATGCAATGCAAAACTAGTTAATAAGTTGTTAATAATGTTTATTGATCGATTACAATGGCTATTAAGAAGTCTACATAGGTTTGGAGTTGATTCGTTCTAACTTTTGAATTAATTCAACAAAATTTAACTAGGAAAATCGGACTAGTCCGCTAGGGACCGGACTAGTTCGTACTTCGCAGAACTAGTGAACTAGGTTTTTCTAGATAGACGTGAATTTAGATATTTGGGGTTGAATTCACGTAAGGAAGAGGAAGTAGAAGGTATACCCGTTGTCCAAGCCTCCAAAGAATGAAGGGTATTGGAGGCAACACTTGGTTCTTGACGATCTAGGGTTGATGAAGAACTTGATGGTGAATTGGCGATGGAGAACGAAACTTGATGGAGATTTTGACCTTCTTTCCTTTACTCCTCCTCTTCTTCTTGCTCTTGATCTCATTTTTCCTCCATGGTGGCGGCTATTCACAAGCTAGGGTTTGTGTGTGGTTGAAAAGGAGAAAATAGAGGTCAAGCCAAGGGGTGGATTTGTTTATATAGAGGTGGAGGGCTACGGTTGGGTGGATTTCGAGTTTAAGATGAGTAGGGGTCGCTTTGGAGTCCCACCTGGGCTATAAAAGAGTTAGGCATGACATCCTTAGGCCAACTCAACGTAAAACCCAAGAACAAGTCATGAAATAGAGGATCAACTAGTAGTCATGATTTATCAGACAAGTCCGCAAAAGGTCGAACTAGTCCGAAGTTAGACAGAGAGATATCAGACAAGTCCGGACTATAATGGACATGTCCGAGCTTGGTCAGAAGAAAACAGACAAGTCTGACCAAAATCGGACAAGTACGATTTTAGTGAGAGGGAAAATGGACAAGTCCACTGGAATACCGGAGAAGTCCATGGCTTAACAAAATTTCCAATGATTTGGAATACCGGTCTAGTCCGCAATGGACCAGACAAGTACCAAATATTCCAGAGGCAAAAAGAGACAAGTTTGCAGCAAAAATAGACTAGTTCGATGGAGGTCAGAGTGGAATCGGACTAGTCCTCACAAAAAACGGACTAGTCCACACTTCCCATAATTCTTAAGTGCGGTTTTGCTTTATGTTCATTTTAAACTCATTCCTTTTCACGTGGATTAATGTTAGACATGTATTAGAATGTATGCAATGCATGATGCAAGAAAATGAGTGTGTTACAGGGTGCAGCGGGACATGGTCTCGGGTGTGTAGACCTGCCTGTGTCGATTGATGGCCGCATCTTTGTGCGGTCCTGTTGGGCAAGTTTGAATTGTACCAGAGGCACAGTGGATATATGAAACCAAGGAACCGACATAACTTGTCCACCTTGGCGTCGAGGTGTAACCCATCACCTTATATGTGCAGTTTTAGAGCAGCATGGTGTAAACCTGCCAGCGGGAACAGACAACTTCCGTGTTGGGGCCTCCTGCTCGTAGCTATGGGACCGGTTCAGCGTGTAGGTGTCGAGTGAAAGGTGGCTACATGCAACATCTGTAGAGCGTGCATTCGTAGCTCTGAGTGTGGGTGTATGTGTCATGCTATCTAGGTGTTATTGATTCGAATCACCGTCGCTCTCGATTATGGATTGAGAATACTTGTTCACTGCGTTGTGACATAGTAACAAAGTGTATTTCGAATAGTATGAATATGCTGCAATGATTATTATTGTATTTCAACTTGTATGACTTAGAAATAGCATAATTAAGTTTACATTTGCCAAACATTTAATTTGAATGAAGCTTATGCAACCTTGGGCATGTAACGTCGGGGATGAAGAGTTTTATGTCTGTATGTGAAGTTCATGATGTGCCATGCCCAGGTAATGTCGTTTGCTACTCTAAAACTAATTTAAGAATTTTCCAATAGGCGAGTCATTTATGCAAATTCAGCTTTCCTATATTTTAAGTCTCAAGCATGTAGACTTCCATATTTAGTGGAGACGGCTATGTCTTGCTGAGCCTTCATGCTCATGGTTGTTATATATGTGGTTTTGTAGGTTTTTTAGATTATTGTTGTTTTGGTTGTTCGTGAGACCTCAGACTTTTTAGGTGTATGGCTCATGTGACACCACACCACTGCTTATGATCTTCGTGTTGCTTGTGTCAAGCGTCAGCGAGCATGAATGACTTCTCTTGTGCATGGATAGATTGTGAGTGTGAGTAATGTATTTTTCTCTCCGTGTGTACCGCTGTTGTACACTATGTTGTAAATAATATCTTATCGAGAAATGAAAACCTTTGCTCCTTACATTGCTCAATTTGTGTGTGCTTTTGGGTGCCTCATCAATCGGCACCAGCCAATATGATTCCTGGAATGTTGGGACTTCGGGGCTCACAGTATGGTATCAGAGCGACATAGAGAATAGCAGTCGTGAAAATACCCTATTTTTGAAAACTTTGAAGTAGTCGAATGAGGATTCGTCACTATGCTCACATAAGGTCTATTATAGTATTAGTTAGTTAAGGTGGCAAAGCTAACATATGTGTTATTATATTCAATAACATCGCCCCGACGTCAGCTAGTACGATAGGTAAGGTACGCCACCACAAGCGGATCAATTGTGATAAGCTCCCCCGTACAAAAGGTAGTACGATGATTGTCCCTCATGGCTTGGCACGGGAGTTAATATGACTCTCTAAACATTCTCATGGTTCTGCGAACATATGAAATACTGCTCTCCAGCGTGCTTTAGGCAAAAGCGTGGATACCCCATCGTGTGGTCAAAAACACGAAGTATGCAACTATTGAATGTTCAATGTTCAAAGGGTCATACACATCACTGATCCCTAGCGCAAGAGATAAATTATGTGGCTACCTATCGTGCAGTTAATAGGCACGTAGTGTGTTTTTTAAGAAACTCATGAAAGCTCCTCCTGATGATGCAGCATTACGTAAAGACGTGGGACCCCGGTCGAGTTGTAAGAAACCCGGTCATGTACTTCGAGATGTGAGCCTGCTCGGGGCGGCCCGTATGGAATGATACGGGATGAATGTTCTTACTTTTATATATATTATTGTGAATGCCTGAAATGATCGCCCGTGCGAGCCATGCCGTACAACACTATAATGAGTGTTGAGTGTCGTATGCTGGTACACTGACCGTGTGATCGTACTGCGCATAGAAAACATTTGTGAGTGACCTTTAAAGTGTCACAAATTTATACGTATATGCTGATAATATCTGGTTAGGATTTTCATTTTTGTGAGGTACGTAGTACTGATATGTATCCCATAGACGCATAATTGAAGATTGCTGTAAAATGGCTTCAATATGGTGTAATAATTCATGTATTATCTATCGAGCTCTTATTTTGAACTAAGTTTCAAAATTGGAGTAGGTTTGAACTCAATAGTGTCAAAAACCAGAGTGTCCTGTTTTCTGCCAGAAAATGACCCGACTTAAAAATCTATGAAATCCAGTTCAATAATCCAATGAAGGTGTATTTTACATGGATGGAAATATTAGGAAGTATTCTAAATCTTTTTTGTTGAACTCCATAGCAGAATGTGAGACCTATATGTGCTGAATACATTGGCTTGTACTGAATACATTGGCTTTGATGATACAAGTTCTAAAATTCTGCTAAAACACCCTTTTTAGCAAGGTTCGAGCTCTGGTTCAAGGTCCGGTTAGCTTTGACAAGGTCCGGTGCTCGATCGCAGTGTTTCTGCATTTATCTTGCAAGGTGCTTGATCGCAATGTTCCTGCTTTTACTGTGAAATATTTCGAACTTGCTTTACATTATTGGAAAGTTTTCTTAGTATTTTTTTAATAAGTTTTTCTGGTGTGTATTGGTGGTTAAGGCTGATATCATTTTGTTATGATTTGCAACATGCTTATGTGAAGTGCTCACGTAAGATGTTGTAGATTCGGAACTAAGGAGAGTCAAGTCAAGGACTTGTGCTCGGAAGTATTGGTTGTTTATTCATCTGCAGGTGTTGCTTGAGTTCAAGAAATGGCTGGTGACGGGATCCATTGAACTAGTCTTAGGGAGAAGATGAGGTTCAACATCCAAGTTTGGGAGGAATTGTGGTTGAGTTGATCGGGAGGTTGTGCAACATGTTTGAATCAAGAACAATGCATATGAAGTTATCGTGGACGTTGTTGGAAGATGTTTGCATGTGTGCAAGGAGTGCATGGGCGTGGCTCCATGGTTCCAAGGCGTGATGAAGAGATGTGGACGTAAAAATTGGTCAGAAAGGTCCAACCGACTAGGTTATGGACTCAGGTTGGGACTGAGTCGTGATTGACTCAAACATGGAATGTTTTGAGTTGATTATGATAGGATTTCGTGTGGGTCATGAATTTGAGTTGTTTTAGGAATGTGAGATACGTCCTAAGGTGTTTGGAGCTCTTAAAATTTCTTCTATCTGCGTATAGACGAGTCCTAAGCAGTTATGGAAAGTTTTGATTTGTGACCTGAGTAGGATTAGAGTCCTAGTTGAGATTGGGTTGGCCTAAGGGCTGGTTATATAAGCAAGGGAGGCCAGAGCTCATGGGAGACAACTTTGGAACTGTTCCTCTTGTGTTCTATTGAATAAAATTTGTAGTTGAAAGGAACTTTATGTTGGGAAATCGGCGATACGCTACTCTAGAAACTCTACCGCATCACCCAGGAAACATGCGAGTACAGAGGTCATGGATCCTTACCACTAGACGTGCATCGCAGCAGAATGTAGACGCGTGTTGGTGTAGGGGAAGTAGACGATCTTGTTCATCTCCTCCTCGCCCTCTTCTCAATGGCAGTAGATGAACACGTTTGTCATAGCCGATCAGCGCAGCAGTAGTAGCAGCGCCTCCACGGAGTCCACATGTACATAGAGGAACGTCATGTGCCAGTGTGCTAGCACTGCGCGCGCAGCAAGGGTCTCGGCGTAAGGCCTTCGAGGGTTGGAGGCTAGGGCTGTCACGTGGTGGGGTGATTAGACCCTAACCCTACCCTCATATTTATAGGCGTACTAGTGGGAGTTTAGGTTGCAAGCCCATTAGTACCCTAATTGGTTATGGATCAAATACCCAATAGGCCTTAATCCAAATTGTTATGATTGCATCTTGGGCACATCACCAACAATCTCCCACTTCCACTAGAGACAATCATCTAGCCAAGATTTTCGATATTCCAACTCCTTAAGTGTGTGACCCATTAGGTTTATGTGCAGTCGGTTGTGAATGGAAATCGTTTCCAACCACAAGTCAGTAGAGGTACCTAGTAGGACATACTTACTTCCGAATGTACATAAAGATCATATCGGCCGAACCTAGATACATTCAACATGCTAATCCCTTTGCCTCATGATACCTTTCAAGCTCAAGGCGAGACGTGTGCCATCATTGTGATAGCTCGACCATTCACTCAATCAAATAGTGGATTCATCCCGTGACTAACATTTAGTCATTGTGATTAACCTTTAATCACCTTGGCTTGGCCATGCACTTTCAAATCCAACTATCTCGAGGGGCCCAGAGATATCACTCCTGTTATTAAGGAGGGGCAAATCCCATCTTGATCCACGCACATCCCATTATATGTTTCATTATACCCGAAGACAACATTTATGACGACCCAGTTATGGAGTAGCGTTTGGTAGTCTTAAAGTACACAACTAAGCATAGTGAGAAATAATGGCGATCTCAGGTCTAAGGATCTAGCAGGTGTATCACTCAAGACCAACTGATGGCACATATGGAAGTAACAATCCCAGCAGTGTCTCGGAGTGGGTCAATCCAACACCATGTTCACTAACATGTGTTCACATTATTAATTCAATACCTCCATATCTATGATCCTTGAAACGTGATCATCAATTAATACATGTGCTAGTATTTATGCAATCATTATCTCATATAATGATATGGACTAGGGATCATCTGGAGTAACATTACTATTAACAAACAGTTTCATGAACAAGTCACATACTTGATGATCAATGTAAATAATGAATACTCATATACCAATTTATTTAGTAGTACATAAACATGGCTGTGACACAAGTCTCCCACTACACACTATGATCACTGATGTAAGTATCTAATACCCATAGATCCCGTGTGCGCCGCATGCTTTGGTTGTAGAAGAGTCTTTGTCAACGGATCTGCAACATTCAAATCCTTGTGCACCTTGCATATCTTCACATCACCCCGGTCGATGACCTCTCGAATGAGGTGCTAGCGTCGTAGTATGTGTTTGGATCGTTTGTGTGATCTAGGCTCCTTTGCCTGTGCGATGGCTCCACTATTGTCACAGTAGAGATCCACAGGACTGGACGCACTAGGAACTACACCCAACTCAGAAACAAATTTTCTGATCCAAACAACTTCCTTTGCAGCTTCAGAAGCTGCAGTATACTCTGCCTCTATGGTTGAATCTGCTACTGTATCTTGCTTGGAACTTTTCCAGCTCAGTGTCCCTCTAGTGAGGCAGAACACAAATCCGAATTGCGATATAGACTCATCCTTATCGGTTTGGAAGCTGGCATCGGTGTCATCTTTTACAACGAGCTCTTCTTCACATCCAAACACTAAGAACGCATCCTTAGTTCTTCTCAAGTACTTAAGGACATTTTTAGACAACGGTCAAATGATCCTCACCATAATCTGATTGATACCTGCTCGTGATACTTAGAGCATAAGATACATCTGGGCGTGTACATAGCATGACATACATGATATATCCAATAGCCGAAGAATAAGGAATCGCTCTCATCCTCTTTTGTTCATTAGGTGTCGAAAAACACTGACTCTTGCTTAGAGTCATGCCATGTGACATTGGCAAGAAGCCTTTCGTGGAATTGAACCGATTCAATATCTTGTCAATATATGTATCTTGGCTTAATCCAATTAGCCTTTTAGATCTATCTCTATAGATATTTATGCTCAAAATATACGCTACCTCTCCTAAATCCTTAATTGAGAAGCTTTCTCTTAATGAGGATTTAACATCATCAAGTATTGGAATGTCATTTCCGATCAATAACATGTCATCTACATATAGGACCAGAAATACATGCGCACTCCCACCAAACTTCTTGTAAACACAAGGTTCTTCGATGTTCTTGATGAAACCAAACACTTTGATTACTTCATCAAAACGTAGATTCCAACTCCAAGATGCTTGCTTCAGTCCATAAATGGACTATTGAAGCTTGCATATTTCATTAACATTTTTAGGATCGACAAAACCCTCAGGTTGTGTCATGTACACATCCTCAGTCAGACTTCCAATAAGAAAGGCTGTTTTGACATCCATCTACTATATTTCATAATCAAAATATGCAACAATTGCTAGAAGAATCCGAACAGACTTAAGCATTACAACGGGTGAGAAGGTTTGATCATAATCAACACCTTGAATTTGTTTGAAACCTTTTACCACCAATCGCGCTTTATAGATGTGAACATTTCCATCCATATCATTCTTTTTCTTGAAAATCCATTTACAATCGATAGGTCTCACACCTTCTATTGGATCAATCAAGTTCCAAACTTGATTTTCATGCATGGATTCAATTTCGGATTCCGTGGCTCCAAGCCACTTCTCAGAGTCGGGTCCCATCATTGCTTCGGTATAGGTCGTGGGCTCATTATTGTCCAACAATACCATATCATGCATCTCTGTGGTTAGAAGCTTTAACTATTCAGTCGCACGACATACCCTCGTAGACCTTCGTGGGGCTGGTGTTTCATCAACTGGTTGCACAACATCTTGTACATCCTGTATAGGATCAGTGGATGTCGAAACATTTTCAGGTATTTCTTGAATTTCTTCAAGATGCGCCTCGCTCCCACTAACTCCTTTTGAGAGAAACTCTTTCTCTAAGAAGACACCATTGCGAGCGGTAAACACTTTACCCTCTGTTTTATTATAAAAATAATATCCTTTGGTTTCCCTAGGATATCCCACAAAGAAGCATTTGTCTGATTTTGGATTGAGTTTTTCTGAAGTCAAACGTTTGACATAAACATCACATCCCCAAACTTTGAGGAAAGACAATCCAGGACGTTTCCCTGTCCACATCTCATATGGTGTCTTCTCAACAGACTTAGTTGGGACTCTGTTTAGTGTAAACGCAACAGTTTCAAGAGCATAACCCTAAAAGGATAGTGGAAGATCTGCTTGGCTCATCATCGATCTAACCATGTCCAACAAGGTTTGGTTCCTCTGCTCAGACATCCCATTCCATTGAGGCATTCATGGTGGAGTCAACTGTGGAACAGTTCCACATTGTTTTAAATGATCATAAAATTCATGGCTCAAATATTCACCTCGACGATTAGATCGTAGAAGTTTAATTGTCTTGCCCAATTGATTTGTACTTCATTCTGAAATTCTTTGAACTTTTTAAAGGATTCAGACTTGTGACTCATTAGGTAGACATAACCATATCTACTAAAGTCATCAGTAAATGTGACAAAGTACAGAAAACCACCTCTGGCAATTGAACTCATTGGTCCACATACATCTGTATGTATAAGTCCGAACAAGTCAGTTGCCCTCTCACTTTGACCAGTTAAGGGTGCTTTGGTCATCTTCCCAAGCAAACATGATCCGCATGTGTCAATTGATTCAAAATCAAATGAGCTTAGTAAACCATCTTTATGGAGTTTTTCAATGCGTTTCTCATTTATATGACCTAAGCAACAATGCCAAATAAAAGTGGGATTTAGATCATTACGTCAAGCCCTTTTGGTATTAATGTTACAGACAGTTTTATCCTCAAGATCAAGAACATATTATCCATTCACCAATGGACATTGAGAATATAAAATATAATTGTAATAAATAGAACAACATTTGTTTTCTTTATTACAATCTCATAACCATCAACATCTTCTAAACACGAAGAAGAGATAATGTTCTTGCTCAAAGTAGGAATGCAATAACAATTATTCAATTCCAAAACTAATCTTGAGGGTAATGACAAGTTGTAAGTTTCGACATCTATGACCGCAACCTTTGCTCCATTGCCGGCACGAACATTCAACTAGCCTTTTGCAAATCTTCTAGTCTCACTTAGACCCTACAACGAATTGCATGTGTGAATCATCAATCCAGTATCAAATACCCATGATTCACTAAAAGATAGTGCAATGTTAATTTCTATAAAATTTATACCTGAAGCGGAAGTCTCCAAGTACTACTTGAAGTTCCTAGACCAGTGCCCCTTACCATGACAGTGGAAGCATTTATCATCAGGAGAAGGGCTAGATTTTCCCTTTGGTTTAGACTTTGATCTTGAAGGCTCATCGTGAACCTTTCCCTTGCCTTTACCTTTAGGATGCGTCACACGTTTCCTCTTTTTATTCTCCTTTTGCACCATCATCACATGAGTGGTGTTTTTGTTAATGCTTTCTTCGGCTGTTTTAAGCATCCCATGCAATTCAGCCAAAGCTTTCTCCATGCCATTCATTTGAATATTCAATATGAATGGCTCATAGCTCGGCTATGGCAACCCTCCTCTAAATCGGAACAGCGATGACTCTCTCTCCTATGAAATTCTCGAGCCGAAAGATGGATGCATATGATGTGTTTCATTTTGCTAAGTGATATCAATTAAATGGTGTATCAGTTCTATAAATTGGAAGAACAACATCAATAGCCAGATCATCCTTGAGTTCAGAACCAAGTTTGCCCAAAGTTTCAATGTAACCAATCGTCTTGATTACATGAGTGCTGACCGGGCTACCCTCCGCCAGCTTGCATGAGAACAAGGACTTTCAAATGTTGTATCTCTCAGCCCTTTCTTGATTCTCAAACATTCCACGCAGTCCCTTAATCATAGAATAAGCATATGTATGCTCATATTGTTTTTGCAAATCAGGGGACATAGTGGCGAGCCTGAGGCAGCTTACATTAAGTGCATCATCGCAGTGCTTCGTATAAGCTCTACGTGATGCATTAGTCTGGGAGGTCATTAGGGTAAGGCTGCAGAAGAACGTACTCAGTTTTCTCTTGCCTAAGAACGATTCTCAGGATGTGGTACCAATCGATAAAATTAGCTCCATTGAGCTTTTCTTTTTCAATCACAGATCACAAATTGAAACCGGAATTGTTACTAGGAGACATTATCTACAATAGAAAATAAATATGCAAGGTCTAGCACTATGTTATGTACCAATCTTCTATTAACAGTTTAATAAAAGATATAAAAACTATATGATCATCGTCTTCCGTCTAACGACATATAGTGGTTCAAGATCCATATTCACTAATAAATAGTGAGCTTTGGCTTCACTGCTAGGAAATTAGTGACATAGGTAAACAAAAATTTTCAATCATATCCCTATATGACTCTTGTTTGTTGGGTGACATCCAATGCCCCGGCTCCCAACTCTGTGGCATAAAGCCCAAAACTGTTTTGATAGATTTGTTGAGTAAACCAACACTATGCATGTGAATGTCCAACATTCACCCTATGAATTATGATAGATGATGGTACTTTGCTTTGGCAAACCTACCACCCAACGATCAAAATATCATAGGTGCATCTATTGGTAAATGGCATCAAATGCTCAACTTTCGTGAGGGAAGCTATTCAATCATGACAAAACATCCACCATATGAAAAGCATGTAAAGAATAGTAATAAGCATCATAGGCATATGATCATATCACATTGTGAATAGTATGGCCTTTAGAATCATAATGGTCTCCATCGTCATGGTTCCACCAAGATCTGAGATATCATACCTCCCTTCTTGTGGTGATCTCCATCTCCACCATGCTTGAAGACATCTCCATGATAATAAAGGAAGCTAATACAACTAATAGCTACCAAATAAATTACATGAGAGATCAAGCATCAAAGGTCAACACGCAAGTCGTTATACAATTATGTGACAACCTCAACCCGATTGTGTTAAATTTGCAACACGCATGCTGCACTAATTTACACACAGATCATCACATCACATTAAGGCCATACATTCACATCATTCCCTACAAAAACGAGTTAAGTGTAGAACGATTTTTAGCGCAAAACTATATTATGTAATCGCTATAGCAGACAGCAAAACGGCGGTCCCGCTAGCTGGTTAGCGGGCGGGGGGTCGAGGGGGGAGCCGCTCCCCGTGGGTTTTAGGGCAGCGCCTTGAACACCAAACAGAATTACATAGATCACATCTATGAAATCACTATGAAAATCTCATCAAATTGATCAAATCAACCCGAATCCGAGCCATTCAGAATGCTTCAATTTTCAATGTGATCGGTTATTCATGAGTAGATCGCGACTCATGATCGTGTTTTGTTGGCTCAATCTGTTAGCTATGTACACGATTAGTCCTGATGGTGATTCCAGCCGGTAGGGACAGGTTGCGCACACAGCAGAGAAGGAGCACGAACTGACCCTTTAGTCATATATGATCACAATCTACTCTAACCAATTCCAAACCCCAAAAACCGTACGATAAAATTCATCGTATGAATATGTTTGCAGTAGATCCCATCTACTAACAAGATTCAGACCAAAAACTACGCAACTTGGCTCTGATGCCGCTGTTGGGAAATCGGCGGTACGCTACTCTAGTAACTCTACCGCATCACCCAGGAAACATGCGAGTACAGAGATCATGGATCGTTACCACTAGACGCGCGTCATAGTGGAACGTAGAAGCGCGTCGATGTAGGGGAAGTAGATGATCCAGTTCGTCTCCTCCTCGCCCTCTTCTCAGCAGCAGTAGACGAACATGTTCGTCATAGTCTATCAGCGCAGCAGTAGCAGCAACGCCTCCACAGAGTTCACACGTACAGAGAGGAACATCGTGCGCCGTTGTGCTAGCACCGCACGCGCAACAAGGGTCTCGGCATGAGGCCTTCGAGGGGTGGTGGCTAGGGCTGTCACGTGGTGGGGTGATTAGCCCCTAACCCTACCCCTCATATTTATAGGCGTACTACTGGGCTTTTAGGTCACAGGCCCATTAGTGACCTGATTGCTTATGGATCAAATTTCCAATAGGCCTTAACCCAAATTTTTATGATTGCCTCTTGGGCACATCCCCAACACTTTGTGCCTTGTTCGTCCGACTTGTTCCAGACAAGTTTTTCTCGTCGAGTTTCTGCACAGCACTACATTTCTTCGGTGGTCTTATCATAACTCGAGTTTTACGGATACAATTGATGTGACCCTTTTTGGGTTGTCTTCACAACTTGATTATATATAATTTGTCAAAATTTCATGGTCATTGGATTTGTGGTTTCTGATCTACACGAGTTTCCTTGCAGCATTCCAGAACTGTTTTTCTCGGGTAGGACAGATTGACCTTTGTTCGATCTTTCGTTCGTAACTTGAGTTTCTCTCGGCAGATTTTAGTGATTCTTGTTGTGTCGTATTCATGACTTGATTATCTCTAATATATATTACTTTCGTCATGGTGAAACACGTTTAGATTAGTCTCACACACGATTTCTTTAACAGATCATTTTTCTGCCGAAGTGGTTGGGATTTAATTGCTTCTACTGAAAAAGTTTTAATCTACCATTCACCCCCCTCTCTGGTAACTTTTCACGTGCTCTTTGATCTTACAATTGGTATCAGAGCCACGGTGCTCTAATCTTTTTGATTTGCACGTGTTTTTGACTAATGATCACGGAGAAATACTCCATCAAACCTCGTGTGTTTAGTGGTATTGATTTTCAGGTTTGGAAGGCACATCTGGGAGCCTTCATCTGGGCTCAAGCCTTCGCAATATGGGAGAAGGTATACAAGCCTTACGAAGTGCCATCAAACTATCAAGTTACAGCTACAATTCTGAGAGATGTCGAATACAACAACAAGGCTCAGAATATGATCATACAAGGATTAACTCAAAGCGACTTCGACCGTGTTGCACACCTCCGATCTGCATACGATGTGTGGAAAGCACTTTGTGACAACCACGAAGGATCCAATACGATCAAGGAGGTAAGGCAATACATCTTCAAGAAATAATACATGCGCTTCGAGATGCAACCTGGTTAGTCTATTGATGACCTTTTTGCTCACTTTAATTAAATTCTCAGCAACTTACGTAGCGCCAATGTTAATTTTTCAGATGCTGAAAATGCTAGACAATTTCTAAGTGCATTAGACATGTCAATTTGGGAGATGAAAGTCACATCCATTCGTGAATCTACTGTCATGAGTACACTTACATTAGATGTTCTTTATTCTAAATTGAAAACTCATGAAATTGACATAGTCTCACGTAAGAACCCCAACAAGTCTATTGCTTTTGTTTCTCAATGTGACATGCCTAGCTCCGGACAATCTTCATCTTGTGGTACACTTGCTTTGTTGTCATCTCTAACCCTTGAACGGATTGAGGAGTTTCTAGAGGAGGAGCTAGTACTTCTCTCTACTAGGTTCTCAAAAGTATTGCAAAATGCGAGAACTAGAAGGAGAGGAAGCTCTGGACCTCAACGATGTTTCAAATGTGGTAAGACAGAACATATTCGTTCAGATTGCCCTAACCTTTCAGGTCCTACTTCCCTGGGTGAAAAGCAAACAAGGACGAAGCACTCCTGTGCAAACGTTAAGAAGAAAAAGAAGGGTTTTACAGGACGTCAATTGGTGAGCAGTTTTATCTCCGCACTTCAAGAACTTAGCACAAGCGATGTTTACAATGGAAGTGACAAAAATGAAGATGATTTGGCAAACTTGTGCTTCATGGCGAGCAAGTCAAGCTCAAGTATGGAGGAGGCTGAACACAACAGCGATAATCAAGAGGTATGTTCTACTTGCGAAGAAATGTGTGATGCTATTTCTCGTGCCACTATTATAGTTAAGAAAAAGGACAAAAAGCTTAGAAATAGTGCTGCTAAAATTGAATCACTAGAATCTAAAATCAACCATTTAAAAACTTCAATTCCTAGTGATGATGCATGTCAATCATGTGATTTAATATATGAACAATTGTCCACATTAAGAAGTGCGCACACCTCCACACTTGATAAACTTGAGTTAGAAATTGAAAAGAACACAGAGCTTGCTGCACTTAATGATAAAAACTTGAAAGATGCTAGCTGTTCTACAATTGATTTGCATTGTTCTACTTGTGATGATCTTGATAAGAAACTACAAGATGCTATGAATGAAATTCCTATATTGAACAATGTTTTACGTTCTCATGAAGTTAAATATTGTTCCAGTTGCAAATTAAAAAAGAAAAACTTCATGTGAAAATTGCCTTGATATGTCCAATAAACTTTGATGACATGCATAGGACATTAGATCGGCTTTGTAATGGGAATAAGAACCTAAACTTGCTGCTGAATTCTTCCAAGTCTTGCAATGATAAAAATGGTTTAGGTTTTGATTCTCATGCTCATGCTAAGGCACGTCCACCTAAATTTGTAAAGTCATTACGAAGTGGATTGATTCAAATAGTTCCTAAACAAATAGAGGTGGTTTTCAAATCTTCAGGAGTGTTGTCTCATTCAGTTTCAAATAAAAATGTTGCTTGCTCATCTAGACATGAACTCAAAGTTAAATTTCATTGTACCTACTATGGTAGAGATGGTCATGTTATAGATTTTTGTTATATACTAGCTAAACAACATAAAAAGGAAAGAATGCAAGCTAGATCTTATAACTCTCATGCAAAATTTGCTGCACATACTAAACTGAATGTCAGGAACATGCAATCTGCTGTTATAAGTCGAAAACATACAAAGTTTGCTCCCAAACCTACTTTTTTTTTGAGCTACACATGCAACACCTCATAGGTCAGTAGTTAGGTACAAAGATCCTTGAGCTTTGGCTCATAAACCTGCTGTTTTGTCTCAGCTTTTCGCGTGTTTTTCCTGTTGCACGTCGTGTGACTCAGTACTAGATTCCTAAATGCCTTTTGACTAACCCCAGTATTTAGTCATCGATGTATTGTTCTTCTATGTAGGTTACACTCTTGAGGAAGGAGAACATGTGGATTGTGGATTCAAGTTGCTCACACCACATGACCGATAACAAAGAATGATTTTCCGCCCTCTCTTTCGTGTCACGTGTATAGAATGTTACTTTTGCCGATAATTCTTCAAATCCTATAATTGCTAAGGGTTTGGTTAGATTAAATAATCACTACACTTTGAAGGATGTGGCACTTGTTAAAAATTTGAAATCCAACTTGCTTTCTGTTTCACAACTGCTAGATGAAAATCTGGAAATTATTTTCACTAAAAATTGCTGCAAAGTTGTAAATTCAAATAGTGAGCTTATTTTTAACATGTCTCGATTTGGAAGAGTTTTTAAAGCTGATTTTGATATGTCTTCCTCTAAGCATAGGTGTCTAGTTGCTAATGATTCAAAGGACTTATATTTTTTGCATCGTAGACTTGGTCACGTAGGCTTTGATCATCTAACACGTGTTAGTGCTCTTGATCGCATATGTGGTCTTCCTAAGCCTAAAGGGGACAAAGAAATTGTGTGCTCTTCTTCTAGACATGCTAAGATGGTTGCAGGTTCACATACTCCTCTCACAATAATCATGACAACTGAACCGGGTCAACTTTTGCATCTTGACACCGAACGACCTTCACGCGTTCAATCCTTCGGAGGTAAATGGTAAGTTCTTGTGATTGTTGATGATTATTCTGGATACTCTTGAGTTTTATTTATGTCATCTAAGAATGAAGCTTTTAGTCACTTTAGAACTTTATTTCTTAGATTATCAATTGATCACCCAGGATCATTAAAAGGGGTTAGACGTGATAACAGAACCGAATTTAAAAATCAATCTTTTGATCACTTTTGTGCTGAAAATGGAATAGATCATCTATTTTCTTCACCATATGTACCTCAACAAAACGGTGTTGTAGAAAGAAAGAACAGAACCTTAGTTGAGATGGCTAGGGCTATGCCTGATGAATATCAAACTCCTAGGAAATTTTGGGCTTGTGCGATTGCAACTACTTGTTATGTCTCAAATCATGTTTTCTTGCGCGCTAAGCTAGGTAAAACACCATATGAGCTCCGGTTTGGACATAGGCCTAGTGTTACACACTTTCGGGTCATTGGTTGTAAATGATTTGTTAAGAAACATGGTAATCTTGATAAATTTGAACCTAGATCTATTGATGGCATGTTTCTTGGTTATCCATCCCATACTACAGGCTACCGTGTGCTTTTACTTGACACTAACAAATTGTGGAAACTTGTGAGGTGTCTTTTGATGAAGCTAGCCTAGGTACTAGCTCAAACATTGCAGGTCCAGATCCATATCCGCGGGGGAGGAGAATTTTTGTTGAAGATGAGGAAGAGGTGGAGCTGCTGCCCGAAAATTCAGCAGCTAATGACATTGTTCCAGCTCCTGATTTTGATTCACAGCCAACACCGACGACCAACATTGCTAGTCCAGATCCTCCTCAAGTCACAAGCTCATCGATTTGTGATGAACATGAAGAAAAGAAGCTTGTGACATGTTCACTCCCCTCCGGGTTCTCAAAAGTCATCCTCAACAACAAATTATTGGAAGCTTGCACGAACGAGTCACACGGTCCAGATTTTGCAATCCAAACTCTCATGCTCGTTCTGCTTTTGTTGCTTCTTTTCAACCCAAAGATATATCACACGCACTCACTAATGAATCCTGGATTATTGCCATGCAAGAAGAGTTAGAAAATTTTGAAGGAAATAATGTTTGGAAACTTATACCTCCACCTCAAGGTCACACTTTAATTGGAACTAAAAGGGTGTTTAAAAATAAACAAAGTGAGGATGGGGTTGTGTTTAGGAATAAGGCTAGGTTGGTTGCTCAAGGTTTCACTCAAGTTAAAGGTCTAGATTTTGATGAAACTTTTGCTCCTGTTGCTAGATTAGAAGCCATAAGAATTTTATTGGCTTTTGCTGCATCTAAAGGTTTTAAGCTATATCAAATGGATGTTAAAAGTACTTTTCTTAATGGCTACATAGATGAGGAGGTTTATGTCAAACAACCACCGGGTTTTGAAAATCCAGATTTTCCTAATCATGTTTACAAAATATCCAAAGCCTTGTATGGTCTCAAGCAAGCACTTAGAGCATGGTATGATAGGTTAAAAACATTCTTACTTGAAATGGGGTTTACCATGGTCAAGGTTGATACGACTCTTTTTGTGCTGAAGAATGGCAATGACTCATTATTCGTTCAAGTATATGTGGATGATATTATCTTTGGTTGTGATTCTCATGATCTTGTGTCCAAGTTTTCAGCTATGGTGAGTTTAGAATTTGAAATGAGTATCATGCGAGAACTCACGTACTTTTTGGGGATGCGAATCAAGCAAACCAAGGAGGGTACCTTGGTGCGTCAAACGAAGTATACAAAAGACCTCCTAAGGCGCTTCAACATGGACAGAAGCAAGCCTCTTCGGACACCAATGGGAACAACAACATCATTTGAACTTGATGAAGATGGAGAACCTGTGGATCGAAAAGAATATAGAAGCATGATCAGATCTCTTTTGTACCTCATGGCATCAAGACCGGACATACAATTCAGCGTATGTTTTTGTGCACGATTTCAAGCCTCCCCACGTGCTTCACATCGTCAAGCCCTCAAAAGGATTCTCAGGTACTTACATGGAACTCAAGAATTTGGCATTTTTCTTCCTTCTTCGCCAACCATTTATTTGAAAGCTTTTTCGGATGCTGATTTTAGGGGTTGTAGGATTGATAGGAAAAGTACTTCTGTGCTTATCATTTTCTTTGTAATTCACTTGTTGCTTGGTCCTCTAGAAAACAAAACTCAATTGCATAATCCACACCTGAATCTGAATATGTAGATGCTGCTAGTGCTTGCTCACAGTTTTTTTGGATTGTTCAAACACTTAAGGACTATGGGGTCAATCTACATAGTGTTCCACTATTTTGTGATAACACTAGTTCCATCTGCATTGCTAAAAAACCCGTGCAACA
The DNA here is from genome assembly GCA_036927565.1 of Tuctoria greenei. NCBI lineage: Eukaryota > Viridiplantae > Streptophyta > Magnoliopsida > Poales > Poaceae > Tuctoria > Tuctoria greenei. The sequence continues at coordinate 119,485,268 of JAYESD010000001.1, forward strand.
TTCAAGAACAAAGCACATAGACATTAGGTATCACTTTCTCCGTGATAATGTTGAAAAAGGGAACATTGTGCTTCACCATGTAGATACCGAACAACAATTGGCTGACATTTTATACAAAATCTTTGGATTTCACTCGTTTTTGTTTTATTCATAGTGAAATAGGGGTTATGCATCCTCATGGCTTATATTGAGGGGGAGTTTTGAAACTTGAGAAGTCTATGTGTGAATCTAAAATTAAAATAATATGGGCATAGTATTTCATACATATATGACTCTGTGATTCCTTTTACATGCTGAAAGTTCTTACTACATTACATGTGTGATACATTTTGTAGTTTTTGCCATGTCTAGTAATTGGAATAATTACTTACACTAAATCTGTTCATGGTCGAACATTCTTGCTGTTTTGAACCTATTGCATGCGCACATGTGCTTTTAATCATAAAGAATTTATCAAGTAATCAACTCACATGTTGAGTTTATATGAACAAATATAAGTTGAGAAAAGATCAAGAGAATATGCATGCATCACACTTCTTCTTTTGAGATTGCTTATCATTGCACTTCAAATAATATTGAAAAATGAAAACTTCAGCAACAAGTGTCATGCTTTCATGTTTTGAAATGGTTAAGTTTGTGAGATCATGACTTTCTTAAATTGAAGATTACATTTGATCTCTATCATGGCTTACACTACTTTATGTATTTCATTGATGTGATAGGGTAAGTTACTTGATAGTATGACTTGGATGAGCTCTGTTTTATATGTACATGTTATAATATGCTCATAACAATTAAAATTTCTCTTATAAACCTTGTTGAATAAATTGTCAAAGGGGGAGAGATAAATATGTGAATATTTAAAGATATTATGTATGCAAGGGGGAGAAATTTATTACACATTGCACATATTCACAATTTTTTTTGGCACGATTCTCCTCAGGCGGGGAATTTCTTTTTCTCATTTTATTTCTGGTTTACAAAGGGGGACAAATTTTTTTCAAAACTTTTAATGTAAACAAGCCAATGTTCGGATCTTATGTGGTCTTGCCAATGCATTCATCAAGGGGGAGATTGTGAGAACTATGTGTGCTGAATACATTGGCTTGTACTGAATACATTGGCTTTGATGATATAAGTTCTAAAATTCTGCTAAAACACCCTTTTTAGTAAGGTCCGACTCTAGGTCCGAGCTCCGGTTCAAGGTCCGATTAGTTTTGGCAAGGTCCGGTGCTCGATCGCAGTGTTTCTGCTTTTATCTTGCAAGGAGCTTGATCGCAATGTTCCTGCTTTTACTGTGAAATATTTTAAACTTGCTTTACATTGTTGGAAGTTTTCTTAGTATTTTTTTACTAAGTTTTTTTTTGGTGTTTTTTGGTGGTTAAGGCTGATATCATTTTGTTATGATTTGCAACATGCTTATGTGAAGTGCTCATGTAAGATGTTGTAGTTTCAGAACTAACGAGAGTCAAGTCGAGGACTTGTGCTCGGAAGTATTGGTTGTTTATTCATGTGCAGGTGTTGCTTGAGTTCAAGACATGGCTGGTGACGTGATCCATTGAACTAGTCTTAGGGAGAAGATGAGGTTCAACAACCAAGTTCGGGAGGAATTGTGATTCAGTTGATCGGGAGGTTGCGCAACATGTTTGAATCAAGAACAATGCATATGAAGGTATCGTGGATGTCGTTGGAAGATGTTTGAATGTTTGCAAGGAGTGCATGGACGTGGCTCCATGGTTCCAAGGTGTGATGAAGAGATGTGAATGTAAAAATTGGTCGGAAAGGTCCAACCGACTAGGTTATGGACTCAGGCTGCGGCTGAGTCGTGTTTGACTCAAATATGGAATGTTTTGAGTTGGTTATGATAGGATTTCTTGTGGGTCACGAATTCGGTTTGTTTTAGGAATGTGGGATACGTTTCTAAGGTGTTTGGAAGTCTTAAGATTGCTTCTATTTGTGTATAGAAGAGTCCTAAGCAGTTATGGAAATTTTCGATTCGTGAACTGAGTAGGATTAGAGTCCTAGTTCAGATTGGGTTGGCCTAAGGGCAGGTTATATAAGCAGGGGTGGCCAGAGCTCGTGGGAGACGACTTTGGAGCTGTTCCTCTTGTGTTCTATTGAATAAAACTTGTAGTTGAAAGGAACTTCTGTGTCTTGTTCGTCCGACTTGTTCCAGACAAGTTTTTCTCATTGAGTTTCTGCACAGCACTACCTTTCTTTGGTGGTTTTATCATAACTCGAGTTTTACAGATACAGTTGACGTGATTATTTTTGGGTTGTATTCACAACTTAATTATCTATCATCTGTCAAAATTTCATGGTCATTGAATTTGTGGTTTCTGATCTACATGAGTTTCTTTGCAGCATTCCTGAACTATTTTTCTCGGGTAGGACAGATTGACCTTTATTCGATCTTTCAATCGTAACTTGAGTTTCTCTCAGCGAATTTGAGTGATTCTTGTTGTGTCGTCTTCGTGACTTGATTCTCTCTGATATCTATCACTTTTGTCATGGTGAAACACGTTTAGATTAGTCTCACTCATGATTTCTTTAACAGGTCATTTTTCTGCCGAAGGGGTTCAGATTTAATTGCTTCTGCTGAAAAAGTTTTAATCTACCATTCACCCACCACCCCTATGGTAGCTTTTCACGTGCTCTTAGATCCTACATTTCCATCTAACATATTCAAAATTTCAGATTTCCAAACACTGTCAAACTGGACAGGATCTGGAAACAGTTTCTGGACTCTTTACTAATTCGACCATAACTCATTGTAGAAAATTCAAATGGGTTCATACATTACATTCTAGGGAACCTTACCAGATGTTTAGCATTGTTGTAATTTAATTTTTTTGTAAAATTTTAAATATATCTGTATGAAAATCTGTGGGGAAAACAACTATAAACAAAGGAGGTGCTGTCAAAATTTCTCCAAAAATATGTGAACTTTAACATATTTGAAAATTCATACCTCTCAAACCAGAAATGCTATGAAGGAAAATAAATACTTTTGAGAAATCCTTGGAAGTCCTATACAAGTGTTCTATTCACACTAAGACCAGAATTCTGTTCTAATAGGTTGAAATTTAAAAACAACAGAAACTTTCCAGCAACACCAAATCTGGACATATTTTTTATATACTTCTGTATATTACTCATAACTTTAAAAATAAAAATCACCAAGAGTCTTATATCACCTTTCTAAACTTCTTAGGAATTATACTGCAACTTTTTGGTTTTGAGTTTTGTCGAATTTGGAAGACAATTACATGAAACAATTGGATCAAAGTGGGTACCTACAAATGGAATGCTGCTGAAATCTCCAGAAAATCTGTCAAATTTGCAAAGTCATATCTCCTCAACGACAACTGATCTGGTGGCTAAAAAATACTTTCTAGAGGGTTATTGAAGTTAACTACAACTTTGTTATTCACCTCCAGAGCTGATTCTAATGTTAGCTAGATCAAAATCTCAGTTAAGTGCAAGCTAGTCAATGTGGACAGTGAGGTAGTTTGAAGAATCTTTTTTTGAAAATTTTCAATTCATTCAAATTCAGTTTCGCTTCCCTGAGTCGCACAACACCTCCACATGATAATTAGTTGAAGTTTCTCGATCACCTAGCTTGAAACTTAAGGGGGAAGGAGTGCGCTCAAATAACTCCAGTGTTCTAGCACCGAACGTGTCACACAAGATGATAAAGTGGGATTATGTTTCATGAGAATCCAGCTCTGACATCAAGATTGACCCATCATAGAGGAAATGTACTTTCAACTCCACTAGAGTTATAAAAGAAGATATCGGTCGCTACTATATGATTGAAGAGAAGATTAAGTGAAGCACCACTAAGGACAGCTCTCGTAGCCTCAATACTTCGTCTAGTGCTATAAGATTATTGGAGTAACTTATTTAGTGAATTTTCATGTAGAACTGATTCTCAAGGGCAGCAAAGTCTTCGAATAAGAGATATATAAGACGATTAGAATACATACATGTTCTGAGAAGGTTAAGATGATGTGGATGTTTCCCACATTCCTTGTCGACATTATTAATATGAGTTCCTTGACTGTGGTCGAGTCATAAAAGTAACATTCCCCATTGAGCTCCTATCACAACCACATCATACAAGCCTTGTCAATCATGAGTTATTCATTATTCTTGAGTGAGTGGTTTTACTCCTTCTTGCTCAAACCTAAAAGATGATGCATCATACATATTGTAACACTTCAAGAATTGCACAACCCCTTATGTCCAACAACTTTGTACGCACCATACATATGCACCATTCGCACAATACCATGTGCATACGTATTGCACCATACATCATATGATGCATCATGAAGCAGCATTTCTAATGAAATAAAAACTATATGATGCATGATTAGTACCTAAAATTCTGAGTAAGAATGTGTATCTCCATTTAATTCTCTCAGTTGTCTAAATCATTTGGCCTTTGACCACTCTTGTATTATACCAAACACTGTTGATTCTTCTTCCTTGTGTAGTACAAGAGTAATCGATTGAGCAACCATTCTTGTGGCCAACATAAGCTCGAACCTTTATGTCACACCTGGTAATAAGAAGACAACCAGATGCTCTCCACATGTATGCCAGGATCAGTTCAACTCATACATGTGTAGACGAAAGTGAAATACCAAATATAATACCATGTTCAAGTACATCACCTTATTACATAAATTACCTTCCAAGTCTAAAAGAAAATATCACAAGCAGCGGATAATCAAGAGAAAGGGCTCCAAGCACAAGCATTGCATGGGGGAGCGCCAGCCTAAAACATCTCTTCGGGATCTCCATAGAAGTCCTGGTTCTCCACCTCTTCATCTTCGTAGACTGGGGGGGGGGGGGAAAGTATGCAACTAACAAGTTTGAGTACCAACGGTACTCGCAAGTTGGAAGGTTATGACATGTGTGGTTCACAACAAGGAAGGCAAATAATAGATAAAGCACTATAGCAGTTTACAACCTACTCTTAAATGTTATTAAGCACCTACATCTAGGTGAAATCCCAACCAATATCCCAAAATTAATCCAGGTAAGACAAAACCCAAACCATCCATTATGTAACCATGTGCTAATTATGAATTTGATTCCAAGCCGCTCGTGTCCGTGAGCACGGCTGTCTAGACAGTTTGACAAGACTCTGCAGAGTGTGTATCCTTTACCCACAGTTCGTGATTTCATCCCTTGTTGCCAGGTGGACTAAGGTAAACCTCCCTGGTGCCTATGGTCGCTAACCACATTACACACATCCGTAGGTCCGTGGCCAGGAGATCACTACGAGGTGTTTCCGATGGTTCTCCCGACTTGCAATGGGTACTCTATGGTTTCACCGCTCCGGCACCTGGAGTCTATTTTCTCTCCGCTAGGAGAAGCCCCCTCTTGAGCCATGCGGATCCCAAGGCAAAACCCATTCCCTGCCCGTTCAATTACCTATGCTACATCGGGAGAGACCAATTACTAGACCAAGTTGTCCAATATACAATTCTATGGTGATACTAAAAGGTTTAGCAACTTCTTCCATAAATCGGTCCTTAGAATCCGATAGGTGTCAAACCCCAAACCAAGGTCTTGTGCACGCATGCACCAATCCATACAAAACCCCCTATCAGATTCCTATATACTAAATTCCAATATTGCCATCAATTCATGAATCATAATACATCAAATGTAAACTTGTAGATAAATAGATCATATTTCAATTAAGCATGGCTAAGCGTAACTAAATAATAGTAAAACACCCGAACCATGTTGACAAGGAATATTGTGGAAAATTTAGGAAAACATAACATAGGATTCATATTTTAATTTAGCATGCAACTAACTAAAACTTAACAAAAAGGGTGCATGATGGTCAAGGAACTTGCCTCCAAATTGTGCTTGGGGGTCATCGGGAAATTGTTGCTCTTGCAGATTAAAGGTGGGTTCTGACCCCGACTCTAAATTACGATAAAGCAAGAAAAATAACATACAATAAGAACACAATAAAATGCAAACAATTCAAATAAACACAAATTCCTACGCAAAAGTGATTTTAGGGTTGATTTAATTTATAGGCATAATATCAATTATTGAGAATTTAGAGTTAAGTGAAATATATTGAGTAAAACATATTTTTAACAATTTTTATACCATTTTTACTTTTATTACAAACCAATTATTATTTTCATGAAATTTTTATCCATCAAAATATGCTTAAAATAGATTTATAATAAATAATGTAAATTTTACAATTTTTACACTATTTTTATTAATTATTTCTACGTGGAAAACAATTTTTATGAACTAAATATACTTAAAAAGTATTGTTATGACTATTTCAGCAATTTAAATGAATTAATAAAAATAATACAGAAATTAAAATAAATAAAAAGTATTTAAATCTTTTTTTATATTTATTTTATACAAATTAAGGACTTTTATTTAATTTTTAGAACTAACAGGGGCTTTTCTATAAAAACAGAACTGTTCCAGTGGCTAAAAATAATTTTTATTATGTCCAGGGATTAATCTACAATTTTCCAGAATTTATTTGCCGTTTTATAATATTATAGGGGCTTTAAAACACTTTTTATTAAATTAACCTGTATTTTCCTAATTTCCAGAAAGTTTAGGGGTTAGTTTGACAATTCTAGGGGTTAGACTTGAATTCTAGAGGACCCCAGGGGGTAGCCCGCAAGATTCCAGGGGCTTGGGCGCAAATCTGGCGGCAGGAAAAGGGATTTGAACATGCGCCGTTGGATTTAAAATGGATGGCCCATATTTAAATAGCCGAAGGGGTATCCTGGGTTTTAATCTTGGCCGTAGAATCAAAATGGACGACGAACATTGAGCCACGTCGCCCCGGTTAGGGTCGGGCAGCGGTGCGCAGTGGCGCCGAGCGCGCGCGGCAGCGAGCTCGCCAACGGCGGCCGAAAGCACGCTACAGAGGCTTCGAGTCATAATAAACTAGCGCATAATGAAGAGGGGGACTAGGGGACCTCACCGAGGGTTGTCGCACGGCCGGAGGAGAGGCGGAGGGTGGTTGGCGATGGTGATTGGCGGCGGTGCTCCTCGGCGCCCGACGAAGTCGGCGACGCAGAGGCGATATCCCCCGACGAAGTTGTCCGGCAAGCTCCTGGGGACGCGGCAAAGGTGTTAGACAAGGTGTCGTGGACGGAAATTGAATGAACCGACCGGAACGCGATTGCCAATACTGACCTCGACGGCGGCTAGGGTTTGAGACTGTCGGGGTGAGGAAATTGAGGGGGGACGATGGCTATTTATAGGGCTTCGGTTTGGAAACGTCCAGCGGTTATGATGGGCACGACGCGCCTCTTGCTTGAGGTGAAATGGTCGACATTGATAGGGGGGAGTGGGCGGCATGGTGATGGTGCGCGAGCGTTACGCGCGGGTCCGACGGGAGGTAGACGGAGGCCCTAACAGGTGGGGCCAGCTTGTCAGCGAGGGGGGAAGAGGGGGTGCGGGCGCGGGCCAGCGCGGAAGAGAGGAGGGAAGTGGGCCGGGCTGGGAATTCGGCCCAGGAGCGGATTTTTTGTTTTTCTTTTCTGTTTTCTTATTCTTCTCTTTTATGTTTTGAATTTGTAAACTGAATTTCTAGCGAATTTCAATTTTCAAAAATTCACACAAACATTCAAACATGATGCAACTTGCCTTATATGAATTTTATTCCCAAGAAAATGTTTTTATCTCATGAAAAATTCATTTTAAATTTCTTTTCTCTCTAAAAAATAGTGGGTGTTACAATTCTACCCCCTAAAAAGAAATCTCGCCCTCGAGATTTGGATGTTCTAAGATAATAGACTGGGAAACTCCGCCTTGAGGTCTTCTCTTTCCATTGTTGCCACTTCTTCCGAGTCATGTTTCCATTGAACTTTGCACATACAAGTAACTTTATTCCTCATAACTTGTTTTGACGTCTCGAGAATCTTAACAGGTTGTTCTGCATAGGTCAGGTCCTCTTGTACGTATACTACTTCCAATGGAAATTGTTCTTTAGGAACTCTTAAGCATTTCTTCAATTGTGACACGTGGAATATGTCATGTACATCTCATAAGTGAGATGGTAGCTCGAGCCGATAGGCTACTTCTCCTCTTTTCTCCAATACCTTGAAAGGACCAATATATCGGAGTGATAACTTGCCCTTCACCTTGAATCATCTCAACCCTCTCACGGGTGACACCTTGAGATACACAAAATCACCAATCTCAAATGACAGATCATGTCGTCGAGTATCTGCATAACTCATTTGCCTTAACTGAGCCGTCTTCAAATTCTTCCGGATTTCTTGTACTTATCTCTCAGCTTCTCTTAACACTTCAGGCCCAAATACCTGGCTTTCCCCAGTTTGATTCCAAAACAATGGTGTTCTGCACTTCCATCTATACAAAGCTTCAAATGGAGACATCTTCAAACTGGCTTGATAACTATTGTTATAGGAGAACTCGGCATATGGTAGTTTCTTATCCCAACTCCTACTATTTTTCAAATCACACGATCTCAACATGTCTTCAAGAATTTGATTAGTGCGCTCTGTTTGACCATCAGTTTGCAGACAATATGCCGAGCTGAAACTGAGTCGGTTATCCATATACTCATGCAACTTCTGCCAAAATCTGGAAGTGAACTGAGTACCTCTATCTGATATTATCTTGTTCGGCACTCCATGCAGGCATACCATTCTTGCCATATATTGTTCTGCCAATCTTAAACCAGAATAGCTTTCTTTTACTGGAATAAAGTGAGCCACTTTAGTCAAGCGGTCCACTATGACCCATATAGAGTCGTATCCTGACAGAGTTCTTGGCAAACCCACAATAAAGTCCATACTTATGTCCTCCCATTTCAATTCAGGAACCTTGATTGGTTGAAGTAGCCCTACTGGTCTTTGATGTTCTGCTTTGACCTTCTGACATGTGTCATATAGAGCTACATATTCCGCCACACTGCGTTTCATTCCATGCCACCAATATCGATCCTTTAGGTCTGGATACATCTTTGTACTTCCCGGATGAATAGAATATGATGAATCATGGGCTTCTCTCCGTATCAGCTCTCGAATCTCCTTGATATCAGGTACACATATTTTCTTCCCTAGCCATAAAGTTCCCTGTTCATCTTCTTTAAAGTCTGGTGCTTTTCCTTCTTTCATTATTTGCTTAATCTTCTGGATCCACTGATCATTCTTTTGCCCTTCACAAATATCTTTCTCCAAAGTAAAATCTACTTCCATAGACACTACCTCAGTATTAGTCACGATACTAAGGTTTATCCTTTCGAATTCCTCACACAACTGCGGTTGTTGACCTTGCAGTGCTAGGCTATTGCATTGAGTTGACCTACTTAACGCATCTGCGACCACATTAGCTTTTCAGGATGATATTTGATTTTGACATCAAAATCATTGATAAGTTCCAACCATCGACGTTGTCTGAGATTTAGATCTGGTTGGGTGAAGATATACTTCAAACTCTAGTGGTCTGTATAAATTTTAGTTCTTTTACCTATCAAATAATGCATCCATAATTTCAATGCATGCACTACAGCTGCTATCTCCAAATCATGAGTAGGGTAATTTCTTTCATGCTTTCTGAGTTGACGTGAAGCATAAGCCACTACATGTCCCTATTGCATTAATACAAATCCCAGTCCTTATCCGCATGCATCACAGTAGACTGCAAATTCTTTCTGCATATCTGGCATAATCAACAGTGGTGCAGTAGTCAACCTTTTCTTTAGCTCTATAAAACTGGCTTCACACTCTGGTGTCCACTTGTATACAGCTCCGTTCTCAAGTAACTTGGTTAACGGACGAGATATTTTTGAGAATCCCTCGATGAACCGGTGATAATAGCCAGCCATTCCCAAGAAACTCGTCATTTCCCCAACATTTTCTGGTGTTTTCCAATTTAGAACATTTTTCACTTTACTAGGGTCCACTGCTATTCCTCCTTGTGATATAACATGTCCTGGAAATGACACTTCCTTCAACCAGAACTCGCATTTACTTAGCTTTGCATACAGCTGATGTTCATGAAGTTTTTGTAAGGATAATATTAGGTGCTCCTCATGTTCCTCTTCGCTTTTGGAGAATATCAGGATGTCATCAATAAACACCACTACAAACCTGTCCAGATTTTCCATAAACACCTTATTCATAAGATACATGAAATAAGCAGGGGCGTTAGTCAAACCGAAAGACATGACTGTATACTCATATAATCCATATCTTGAAACAAATGCCGTCTTGGGTATGTCTAAGGGTTGTATCTTCAATTGGTGATACCCTGATCGCAGATCAATCTTCGAGAACACAAAAGCACCTCTCAACTGGTCAAACAAATCCTCAATCCTTGGTAAAGGATACTTGTTCTTGATAGTTACTGCGTTGAGTGTGCGATAATCCATACACAACCTCTGTGTGCCATCATTCTTGGGAACAAATATCACTGTAGCTCCCCAGGGTGAGGAACTAGGACGAATATATCCTTTTTCTAACAACTCATTGATATGATCCTTCAATTCCGCCAACTGTTTTGCATCCATCCTGTATGGTCGCTTGTAAATGGGTGCTGTTCCAGGCACTAATTCAATGATTCAGTGATGAATTCAATTTCCCTGTCAGGGGGCATACCTGGTAGTTCCTCAGGAAACACATCCGGAAAGTCACAAACAACATTGATCTCTTGTACTCCTTCAACTTGATTGAGTCGCATTTTCTAAACTGGTGCTTGATCAGGACGGAACTCTGCATTTGTGCCATTTGTATGAGTTAAGCATACTGTTCTGGTGGCACAGTGGATCACTCCTTTGTACTTGGTTAACCAATCCATTCCTAGAATAATGTCTATTCCTTGTGACTCCAGCACTATAAGGTTTGCTAAGAATGCTACCCCCTAATGCTTATACTTACATTGTGGCATACTTGCCTTGTCAGTATCTCTCCTCTAGGAGAGTTGACTACTAATACTTGAGTCATTATGTAACAGTCATTCCATGTCTTCTTATGAATTCCTTTGCTATGAATGAATGTGTTGCACCAGAGTCAAACAATACTGTAGAAGGATGGGAATTAGCAGGGAACGTACCGATCACCACATCTGATGCGTCTTGGGCTTCCTCCAAAACAACATGATTGACCCTTCCTCTGGACTGGTTCTGCTGCGATGGCTTCTTTGGGCAGTTGTTGGAGTAGTGTCCCTTGTCACCACATATGTAGCAAGCTCCCCGAGCACTGGTGTCTTGAGCCTTTTTTCTTTGTTGATTCTGCTGCGGTTGCCCAGTTGGCCGAGGATTTGAAGTCATAGGACGTTGTTGATACATTTGAGTGTGTTGCGGTTGCATCTACTGGTACTGTGGGCGAGCATACTGAGCTTGAGGTCGGAATGAAGAGTTGTTGGTGTACCGCTGACCTTGATTATTGCCCATGGGACGACTCATGTGTCCCGATTGCTGTGGGCTGAAGCGAGGACGATTGTTGCTTGAAGACTGTCCCATCATCATCTTCCTTTTGCGGTCTTCTCCTTCGCATTCCATCTTCTTTCTTTCTACCGTAAAAGCTTTGTCCACCAGATGTTGGAAGCTAGCATAGTCACTGGAAGACATCATCAACTGTATCTCTTTGTCCAGTCCCTCCTTGAAACAGAATTGTTTCTTAGCATCAGTATCAACATCACCAAGGGCATAACGAGATAGTTGTGTAAACTTGTTCAAATACCCTCATATGTTAATGTTCCCTTGATTCAATGCTAGGAACTCCAGACGCTTGGCTTGAATCTACCCTTCAGGTACGTGATGATTGCAAAAGTTTTCTCTGAACTCCTCCCATGTGATGTTGTCTGGATTGTCATGAGCTGCAGTGAAAGCGGTCCACCAATCCGCTGCAGGCCCATGGAGTTGGTGTGATGCCAATAGTACCCTTTCCCTTCCTTCGCATTGGACAATTCTTAGTTTACTTTCAATTGTATTGATCCAGTCATCAGCATCCATAGGTTCCACGGCGTTGGAAAAGCGTGGAGGTTGAGTGTTCATGAAGTCTCTTAAGCAAAATCTTGGAGGTGGGGGTGGTGGTGGTGGAGGAGGGGGTGGTGGTGCTTGCTGAGCCTGTTGCAAGTTGTTCACAATTTGTGTTAAGTTTTGCATCATTTGTAGCTGCATGGCCATCATATGCTGCATTTGATTTGCAGCTGGTGCTCCACGGGCACCTCTTCCATTCCATTGAGGTAGCAGGACTTCATTGTCTTAATTGGATGGCACACCACGTCCACGTCCTCTTCCTCTTCTTGACATCTGATATTGTGGTGTTGATTTATAATAAGAAGATTAGAGAGAAACTATTCTATAAGACTTTCCCACTATATGCATCAATAAGGAATATGAGAAATAAAGGTCATTTCAATAAGAAAACTCAAACATGGATAATCAAGTTCTCAAAGCAAAATCATACAACTCAAGATTACATATATCATCACTACATCGCTCTTATTACAAATGGTGGGTAAATGTCTAAATCTTGAGTTGTAGGGATGGGCCGAAGTCCACTCTCGCTCGGATCCTCCTCCTCGTCTGGGTCTTCATCATCATCTCCATCATATCCTGAGTTTCTTCCATGAGACTCGTTGCCATGCGGAGGAGAGTTGGCAGGCTACTGCGGCACAGAATGCTCCTCAGAATCTGGCTCCTCGTCTGAAGACTTGTCCAGTGAGTTAGTGTCACCACGGCCGACATGGCGGTTAGGAGAGTTTGGGATCCAAGTGGAGGTGTCAGAGGCATACCTATCTGGGTCCTCGTCGGTGATCTGACGGTACCTCCTCACTTGCCTTTCATAGTGTGCTGCAAGGTCACAGACATCCCGTATTTCTTGCTGAGCCTTGTGGAGGCGAATGTTGAGGCGCTCCACATCATCAACTATCTGGTGAGTCTATGGAAGGTTCAAGGGCCCCTCTACGAATCTGGTGATGAAGTTGCCAGTGCCGTTGGGATGTTGGGGAGTGTAGGCGTGCACCGAGTCCCGTAGCTGGTAGCGGTAAGTGTGACTCCAAAAGGTGATGGACTCCCAATTGACATCTTGTTCAGCAGGTAGCTCCTCGCGGCAGGAGTACGGTGCACCTTGAGTAGTTCATCCCCATAGTAGGCAAATAGCTTGCATGACCACTCTATCCGGTAGGGCCGCTGCATCCCGATGGAGTGGTAGGTGAGTGCCAGTCTCTCGTGCCTGTAGCCGGCATCATGCAGTATGGCTTGAAGTCGACGTCGGAGTCGTCCTGCAGCTCTCCCATCAGTACGAATCACCACCGCACGTCGATGATCGTTGAGCGAGGTACGGCGGGCAGCAATCCTTCGGTTAGGAACATAGCCTCCAGTGGACATGCGAGCAGTTCTCCTTACGTTGGCCATCTACAATTTTTGAAACAGGAGAGTGTCAGTAATAAAACAAATTAAGGAGTAAGTGAAACAAGTACAAGGTAAAGAATACAAAGAATTTTTCACAATTAATATTTAAAAAAAGCAAAGTCCTTAAATCGTCCTTTTCTATCTAGGCTTGCGTCCTACGGGCAACACGGCTTTGATACAACTTTGTCACACCTGGTAATAAGTAGACAACCAGATGTTTTCCACATGTATGCCAGGATTAGTTCAACTCATACATGTGTAGACAAAAATGAAATACCAAATATAATACCATGTTCGAGTCCATCACCTTATTACATAAATGACCTTCCAGGTCTAAAATAAAATAAAACAAGCAGCGGATAAAAGAAAAAGGGCTCCAAGCACAGGCATTGCACGGGGAGCGCTAGCCTAGAACATCTCTTCGGGATCTCCGTAGAAGTCCTGGTTCTCCACCTCTTCATCTTCATAGATAGGGGGAAAGTATGCAACTAACAAGTTTGAGTACCAACGGTACTCACAAGTTGGGAAGTTATGACATGTGTGGTTCACAACAAGGAAGGCAAATAATAGGTAAATCACTATAGCAGTTTACAACCTACTCTTAAATGTTATTAAGAACCTACATCTAGTGCCTGTGGTAGCTAACCACATTACACACTTCCGTAGGTGTGTGGTCAGGAGATCACTACGAGGTGTTTCCGATGGTTCTCCCGACATGCAATGGGTACTCTATGGTTTCATCGCTCCGACAATTGGAGTCTATTTTCCCACCACCAGGAGAAGCCCCCTCTTGAGCCACGCGGATCCCAAGGCAAAACCCATTCTCCGCCCGTTCAATTACCTAAGCTACATCGGGTGAGACCAAATTACTAGACCAAGTTGTCCCATATACAATTATATGATGATACTAAAAGGGTTAGCAACTTCTTCCATAAACCGGTCCTTAGAATCCGATAGGTGTCAAACCCCAAACCAAGGTCTTGTGCACGCATGCACCAATCCATACAAAACCCCCTATCATATTCCTATATACTAAATTCCAATATTGCCATCAATTCATGAATCATAATACATCAAATGTAAACTTGTAGATAAATAGATCATATTTCAATTAAGCATGGCTAAGCGTAACTAAATAATAGTAAAACACTCGAACCATGTTGACAAGGAATATTGTGGAAAATCTAGGAAAACATAACATCGGATTCATATTTTAATTTAGCATGCAACTAACTGAAACTTAACAAAAAGGGTGCAAGATGGTCAAGGAACTTGCCTCCAAATTGTTCCTGGGGGTCGTCGGGAAATTGTTGCTCTTGCAGATTAAAGGTGGGTTCTGACCCCAACTCTAAATTACGACAAAGCAAGAAAAATAACATACAATAAGAACACAATAAAATGCAAACAATTCCAATGAACGAAAATTCCGACGCAAAAGTGATTTTAGGGTTGATTTAATTTATAGGCATAATATCAATTATTGAGAATTTAGAGTTAAGTGAAATATATTCAGTAAAACATACTTTTAACAATTTTTATACCATTTTTATATTTATTAGAAACCTATTATTATTTTCTAGAAATTTTTATTATTCAAAATATGCTTAAAATAGATTTATAATCAATAATGTAAATTTAAAAATTTTTACACTATTTTTATTAATTATTTCTAGGTGCAAAACAATTTTTATGAACTAAATATACTTAAAAAGTATTTTTGTGACTATTTAAGAAATTTAAATGAATTAATAAAAATAATACAGAAATGAAAATAAATAAAACATATTTAAATCTATTTTTATAATTATTTTATACAAATAAAGGACTTTTATTTAATTTTTAGAACTAATAGGGGCTTTTCTGTAAAAATTGAACTGTTCCAGTGGCTAAATTTTTTTTTTAAGTCTAGGGATTATTCTACAATTTTTGAGCATTTATTTGCTATTTTATAGTATTCCAGGGGCTTTAAAACACTTTTTATTAAATTAACCAGTATTTTCCTAATTTCCAGAAAGTCCAGGGGCTAGTTTGACAATTCTAGGGGTTATACTTGAATTCCAAAGGAACCCAGGGGGTAGCCCGCAAGATTCCGGGGGCTTGGGCACAAATCTGGCGGTAGGAAAAGGGGTTTGAACGTGGGCCGTTGGATTTAAAATGGATGGCCTAGATTTAAATAGCCAAAGTGGTATCCTGGGTTTTAATCTTGGCCGTAGAATCAAAATGGACGACGGGCATTGAGCCACGTCGCCCCGGCTAGGGTCAAGCAGTGGCCGAAAGCACGCTACAGAGGCTTCGGGTCATAATCAACTAGCGCAAAATGAAGAGGGGGACTAGGGGACCTCACCGAGGGTTGTTCAACAGCTGGAGGAGAGGCGGAGGGTGGTCGGCGACAGCGATTGGCGGCGGTGCTCCTCGGCGCCTGACGAAGTCGGCGACGGATAGGCAATATCCCCTAACGAAGTTGTCCGGCAAGCTCCTGGGGACGCGGCAAATGTGTTAGACAAGGTGTCGTGAACGGAAATTGAAGGAACCGACGGGAATGCGATCGCTAATACTGACCTCGACGGCGGCTAGGGTTTGAGAGTGTCGGGGTGAGGAAATTGAGGGGGGGGGGGGGGGGGGGGGGACGGCCGGTATTTGTAGGGCTTCGGTGTGGAAACGGTCGGCGGTCATGATGGGCACGACGCGCTCTTGATTGAGGTGAAATGGTCGACATTGATAGGGGGAGTGGGCGGCGCGGTGATGGCCCGCCAACGTTTTGCACGGGTGCGGCTGGAGGTGGACAGAGGCCCTGATAGGCGTGGCCGGCTTGTCAGCGAGGAGGGAAGAGGGGGTGCGAGCGCGGGCCGATGCGGAAGAGAAGAGGGAAGTGGGCCGGGGGCAGGAATTCGGCCCAGGAGCGGGTTTTTCGTTTTTCTATTCTTTTTTTTTTCTGTTTTCTTTTTCTTCTCTTTTATGTTTTGAATTTGTAAACTGAATTTCTAGCGAATTTGAATTTAAAAAAATTCACACAAACATTCAAACATGATGCAACTTTCCTTATATGAATTTTATTCCCAAGAAAATGTTTTTATCTCATGAATAATTCATTTTAAATTTTTTTTCTCTCTAAAAAATAGTGGGTGTTATACTTTTTTCTTGACTTGTTTAGGATCGAGTACCTTGACTTTCGAAACTATACCGTCTTCCATCATGATGTCATCAGTTAAATGCTCAACCTCACAAGATCTTTGACTTTCTTTACTCGTGTGGGTACCATCTGATTACCAACCTCGCGAAACTCCTTGGATTTGATTTGGAATCTTGATTTGATATATGGTGATATTGACACATCAAAAACCTCGCGGTTGCCATATCTTTGCATTCCTTGCTATTTGAAAGCATATCAGGAGCTGGATATTGAATCCCGATATGCCACTGCAAAGAGTTTCCTTCATCGACTTATGTGTTGAAATACCAATTTGTTGCGAGTTTTGTGACTCATTATTAATCTAGCAAACCACCTTGATCCATGTTTGGAGAAATACTATGTTAAGTTTATAAGGACTTGTGCGAAACAAGGCAAGCAAACTAGGGCCATTCCAAGGTTAGTTCGAAGATATAAAGGTGATCAAAAGAAGTAAGGAACAAATGTTGATTCTTCAAGTCAGGATTATGGTAGTAAAGTGCATCATTTCAATGTGAGAGAAAGCATCACAAGACGCTAATAGAAGTTCGAGCGCCCCATCATAATCAATTAGCGTCATCCTCAAAGACATTAGCTGGAGACATGCAGAGTATAGGAACTCCCTTCATGCAACATTGCTATCATGTTCTCAGGGTTAACATCCCTCTTTTGCCAATCATTCCCTACTCGTTTCCATTCTTTCATTCACTAGAATCTCAGGACGAGATTCCTATAAGGGGGAAGGATTGAGAAACCCCATGGCTTTGTTGTTCACCTCAAGTCTTTGTTTCGGGATCAAATTAAACATCTCATTTGTTTTATGTGCTAACCAACACATGAGCGTTAAATAAACTCATACAACTAGAATGTCAAATTTGTAAATAAATTCAAATGCAACTAAGCTCAGATTTAGTTAGATGAAGAAAGAAGAGGAAAATATTATTGGTGCAAGTGAGTATAATATTAAATTAAGCTATAAAGAAGAGTGTATAAATTCAAATTCAAAGCTCACATTCAATTCAGCCAAACTTCAAAACCTAGTTCACCAATGTGCTTTCTATGCTCCATACATCAGGCCTAATAACACGCGAAAGCTGAGATAAATCAGCAGGTTTATGAGCCAAAGTTCGAGAGTTCTTTTACCCAACTACTGACCTAGGAGGTGTGTCTTGTGTTGCACAAAAAACAGTAGGTTTGGGAGCAAATTTTGCTTGTTTTTAACGTATCACAGCAGGTTGCAAGCTCCTAACACTCGGTTCAGCACGTGCTGCAAGTTTTGCTTGGTTGTTAGCTAGCATTCTTTGCTTATTTTCTTGTTTAGCTAGTCTATAACAAAAATCCATGACATGATCATCTCTTCCACAGTAGGTACAAATAAATTTCACTTTGTGTTCATGTGTAGATGAGCAAGCAACATGTTGCTTTGCAACTGAATGAGACAACATTCCTTCATGCTTAAAAAGCTCCTCTTTTTCTTTAGGGATGTTTTAATCAAACCAATTCCTAATGATTTAACAACCTTAGATGGATGTTCCTTAGCATGAGCATGAGAATCAAAACCTGAATCAGTTTTATCATTGTAAGACATGGAAGAATTCAACAGCATGTTTAGGTTCTTATTTGCATTACAAAACTGCTCTAGTGTCCTATGCATGTCATCAAGTTTATTGGACAGATCAAGGCAATTTTCACATGAAGTTTTTCATTTTAATTTGCAATTAGAACAACAATTAACCTCATGAGAAGCTAAAGCATTGTTTAAAACAGAAATTTCATTCATAGCATCTTGTAGTTTCTTATTAAGATCATCACAGTTAGAATAATGCAAATAATTTGTTGAACAGCTAGTATCTTTCATGTTTTTATCATTATGGGCAATAAGATTTTTGTTCTTTTCTATTTCAAATTCAAGTTTATCAAAAGTGGAGGTGTGCACACTCATTAAAAGGGACAATTGTTCATATAGGAGTCCACATGAGGAACAAAAATCATCACTAGGAATCAAGCATTTTAACCGATTAATTTCATATTCTAGTGATTCCATTTTAATAGAATTGTCCCTAAGTTTTTTTATATTTTTTCTTAAGTATAGCTGTGGTACGAGAAATAGCATCACATATTTTTTCACAAGTGGGACATACCTCTTCATTGTTGCTATTGTGTTCTGCTTCCTCCATACTTGATATTAAGTTGTCCGCCGTGAAGCACATAGTTGCCAAGTTGTCTTCATCATCATCACTCCTGGAGTCCAAAAACCCGGTGAGAATAACTTGCCAAAAACAAGTCAGACGAACAAGGCACAAAAGCTCCTCTAAACTGCAAATTTTATTGACAATACAGGAAATGTGAACACTTACGTCGGCAACTTTAACTTACGTCGGTCATCCGACGAAAGTAGAATAACTTACGTCAGCCAAAAGAAACCGACGTAGGTTAAATAACTTTCATCAGCGGCCGACGTAAGTTAACAGACCGACAACAATAAAAAGAATCTTACGTCGGCCAGGACACCTAGCCGACGTGAATAAATGGGCCGACGTAAGTTAATCCTAACTTACGTAGGCCTCGAGGACGGCCAACGTAAGTAACCTAGGTCGACGTCATTAGCTTATTTAGCTGATGTAAGTTATGGATTTTAACCTACCCCGCGCGCGCCTCTTTATTCCCTTACCCGCGTGCCGCTTTTCTTTTCCCCGCTGCCTCGCCTGACGCCGCCGCCTCAGCCTCCGCGCACAGCGCTGCCACTGCCAGGTATGATCCATCCCCCCACTCCTCCTCCCCCCAACCCCTCCCAAAACGTCGCCGGCCCGGGCCCCCGCCCCCTCCCTGAGCGCCACCCCTCCTCCCCTCCTCGACCGTCGCCGACCAGGCCCCCCCAACCCCCTCCCCGAGCGTCGCCCCCCTCCCCGACCGCCGCTGGCCCGGCCCTCCCCACCCCTCCCCGAGCGCCCCCCTCACCCTCCATGCAGAGGCCGCCCCACACTCCCCCTACCCTCCCCTCCCCGAGCCCCCCCCACCCCACCCCACCCTAACCCTCCTACTCAAACTTGAAATGCAATTGAATTGAATTGTTCAAATTTGAATTGAATTGAATCGAATGGTTAAAATTTGAAATTGAATTGAATTGAATTTGTTGGTGTCTAGTTCCGGCAATTCTCCCGGCACTACTGATAGCAACCGCGGAGTTTCTTGGTTCGGTTAGGGCGCGCGGAGATTCAGAGCAAGATAGTGACTTGACACCAGGATCTACGTGGTTCGGGCCGCCTGAGCGTAATACCCTACTCCACGGGTGTGTTGTTGTTGTATTGAGTGTATGAGCATGAGCCAGAGAGAGCGCCTTGACCGCGTGTGTCCGCCTCTAGAGCCTCTAGCTAGTCTCGAATCAGTCTGGATTCCCCCAGTGTATCGCTCGTCCAGTCCTTTTATAGTACAAGGGCTGACTGTTAAATCGTTAGCCTGACCCGACTTGTGGCCCTGGCGGTTACTGATGCCTAATACATAATTTAATGTACTTAATTCTCCCTAATAGAGTGGTAACGAGCCTTAATAGTTGCGTTACTAGTATTAAGGGTCCTCTGATCGTGTGTCATTAATATAGCATTAATGACACATAATCAGGTCTTAAAGCCTTTAATGTCCCTTGAAGGTCCGAGCCATTAGAGGTCCACCAATCTGCCCGTTGAGGTTGAAGGTCTGGCGGTTGGACGCATGGCAGCTTCGGAGCTTATCTTCTTGGACGAGTAGATCCGGTGTCGTGGTACACATGTCGGTACTGGAGCTTCCCTCTGTCGGGGGATAGGTCCGGGGGTTCCACTCAGGTATCCAGTCCGGAGCATTCCCATGTAGGGATTGTAGCTCCGGTTTTATAACGCACGTGGTGGCACTGGGACTAACCATATGAGGGAGGCATGTCCGGTTACAAGCAACACGTGGGGCCTTCGGAGGTATTCAACTCGGATAGGTGGAGTTCCTTTGCACTATTTGAAGTTCCAAGGGGTATCCGGTACGCAGGGTACCAACAGAAATGTTTAAATTACGCTTAAATTGCTTAATTGTTTATTTAAATATGCTTAATTAGTTAATTTGCTTACTGTAGATTAAGTTTATTTAATTATGCTTAAGTGGTTACATTGCTTAATTTGCTTAGTGTAGATTATGCTTAATTAGTGTAGTGTAGGTTATGATTAATTTGTGCGGTCGAGTGGGGTTCGGGGACTCGACTGCAAGGGAGGAGAGAGAAGGGCCGGGGACTGGTAGGATTTGGGATGTGGCGCTCGAAGTGTCGAACGGGGTGATGGGTGCAGGGGCGGCGACCGAACAGAAGGAGTGGGAGGTGTTGTAGAGTTTGGAATTTCAGGTTACTACTTTTATATGCTAAGTGGGCTAAACGGGTCGTGGTCGGGACTGGCTGGGTCAGTCGGGCTCATCAGGCCACATTGACAGGCCGACCGAGCTGCCCTTAAGGGGACCGTGTTGGGCTAGCCCGACGGGCTTGAGGTCAAGCCTAAGCACAGCCCATGTTGGGCTTCTGGCCGGCCCGGTCCCAATTTTTTCGTGTCCGGCCGTGCTCGTGCCATGCTTTTTTTATCGTTCTTCGGGCTGACCCGTTTGGCCCGGCCCATTTGGCCATCTATAGTCGTTGCACATTTAGTGTGAACTTAAAGTATGTGACTAAATCACGGCGCGTGTGTATGGCGGACCCCGACGGACACAGTTCACTGTCTCTCAAATTATTTCCTCTATCGTTTATAAATTAATGAGAAAGTAACGGTAATTTTGTCCAGGTTTAAATTGCAGTGTCAAACATGGACAAAGGCCATAGTTGGATGTATACTGGTGAGAAGAGCAGAACTGGTGGTCACTCAGATGAGTGGTATGCAAAGACAGAAGCTTTTGTGGAACGAGCTTTTTTGTTGTCTAATAGCGATAAGGCTCGGTGCCCATGTACAAAATGCCGAAATGGAACATTTTTGGACAAAGTGGAACTTACAATGTACTTGTGTCAAAATAGTTACATGTAACATTATGAGTTGTGGAACTTCCATGGTGAGACAGCTTCTCAAGCTGTACAAGAAGTAGAAACGGACAATGATGATGCCATGAGGGTTGATATGATGGATGAGATGTTGGAAGCTATACGTCCAGAGATGACAGAGGATCCTCAAACAGCGGATGTTAAAGAGTTCTTCAAACTTCTCAAAGATTCAAAAGAGCCGTTGCATAGACACACTAAAATGACAATCCTCAATTTTGTGACTAGACTTATGGCAATTAAGTCTAAGTTCTTCTTTTCTAATGACTATTACAACAAGCTTATCAATTTGTTCAATGATGCCCTTCCACATCCCAACAAAGTGCCTAAAGATATGTATAAGTCGAAGAAAATTCATTCCGGTCTCGGTATCAAGTACGAGAAGATTGATGTGTGTCCAGACAGCTGCATGCTTTTATTGAGAGAGCATGCCAATGAGAAAAAATGTTTGAAATGTGGTCAACCAAGGTTTGTCGAAGTTGTTAATAACAATGGTGATACTGTGATTACGAAAGTCGCACGTTAGCAGCTTCATTACTTACGGCCAGACACATGAGATGACACAAATAAGGTAAGCGTCAGAACAATGGAGTCATGACGCACATGTTCGATGGTGAGGCATGGAAGGCGTTGGACTGGTTCGACCCAGAATTCGTTCATGAGGCGAGAAATGTTCACATCGGATTGGCGACAGATGGGTTCACGCCGTTTAGCACAAATGCCGCACCATACTCCTATTGGCTTGTCTTTGTCATTCCGTACCATCTTCCGCTGGCTTTTTGCTTGAAGAATGAGTTCATGTTTCTTAGCCTCATTGTACTTGGGCCGGATCATCCTGGGTCACATCTCAACGTGATGTTGAAACCATTGATCGGAGAGTTGAAAATGTTATGGACAGGAGTCAAAGCATACGATTGTTACAAGAAGCAAAATTCAACCTCCGAGCTACTTATTTGTGGTCCGTCCATGATTTTCCGGCATACGTCATGTTTTCTGAATGGAGCACTCATGGTCGGTTGACGTGTCCGATACGTGCCTCGAATACCGATTGCTTTCGACTTACCCATGTAGGCAAGATATCTTATTTCCATTGTCATAGACGTTGGCAGCCTCCGAATCACTTCTTTAGACAACGGAGGAATGTCTTCAAAAAGAAAACCGTTGTCACTGAAGTACCACCAAAACGTCTTAACGTGTCAGAAATATCTGATATGTTGGACAAATTGGTGCCAGATGAATGTCGTCCTGGATATTTCGAAGGTTACGGAGACAAACACAATTGGACTCACATATGTGGACTTTGGGAGCTACCGTACGTGAATTCGTTGATTCTAAGGTACAACATTGATGTCATGCATCAAGAGTGTAACATGGCCGAATAAGCAAATGCATGGACATGATGGGCAAAACAAAAGACAATTTAAAGACTCGAAAGGATCTCGCCAAGCTTTGTAACCGTCAAACTCTTGAGCTCTCCAAAAATGGTGGTAAACCACGTGCTCCTTTCTGTCTTTGAACTAAAGAATAGAAAGAAGTCCTCGAATGGTTGCAAAGGCTGAAATTCCCAGATGGTTATGCAGCTAGTCTGAGACGAGCCGTGAATGTGAAAACAGAAAATCTCATTGGGTTGAAGAGTCATGATTATCACATAATCATCGAAAGACTTCTACCTGTTATGTTTCAAGGCTACTTTGGTGATGCGGTGTGGAAGGTGTTGCCGAGCTTAGCCACTTTTATAGGCAACTCTGTGCTAATGAAATCGCGCCTGAGATGATGACTAAGTTGGAGAAGGAGATTCCAGTGCTTTTGTGTAAGATGGAAAAAAAATTCCTCTAGGATTTTTCAATCCAATGCAACATCTCTTAATTCATCTTCCATTTGAAGTGAATGTGGGCGGTCCCGTGCAATATATCATATTGAAAGATCACTCAAATATCTGAAACCAATGGTTGGTAACAGGGCAAGGGTTGAAGGTTGCATCGTCAAAGATTTTACTCTTGAGGAAGTAGGATACTTCTCAAGTGTTTACTTTGCAGAGGAACACAATGTTAATACTTCAGTAATGTGGTACAATATGGATGAGCAACCTTCTTGTAGCGATCTCTCCATTTTTGCAACAAGAGGCACTACTGTTGGTAGTTACACTACCTACGATGTTAGCAAAAAAGAAAGGCGTGCTGCTTTCTTGTACCTGTACGCTAATATGGAAGAAATGGATGAATATTTCAAGTAAGTGTTTCTCCTACACTTATGCTTTTCACCATATTTCCAGCACATGTATTCTAAAAGGTTCTCTTTTCGTGTAGTATATTCGATGAGCAAAATTGGATACATAGGCATCAACCCACGAGAAAGCAAATAGAACAGATTCGACGGGAAGGAATAAACAGGGGACCAAATTGCCTTTCCTATTTTTGAGATCATGTAACGTTTTCTCGTTAACTTATCAATATTAACAACATTTTTTATAACTTAAGAATGCTTACATTTTCTAATAACTTCATATCTTGGACAGTGCAAAAAAGATGCCAACGTCCATGAAGATTTGCAACAACTATTCTGTGGAGTGGTTAATGTTAGAAGATATGGTCGATATGATGTCAACGGCTTTCGATTCCGTACTACTTAACTTGAATCTCTTTGTCCCCTCATGGCAACATGTAATACCGGAGTTGTGATGAGGGCAATTGATTCGCAAGAAAAAGAAACTCAGTACTACGGAATTATTAGAAAAATACTTGAATTCACTATTGTCGGAAACAAGACAATTCGAGCAGTATTCTTTGACTACGAATGGTTTGAATCCATTCGTGTAATTCAAGTAAACGAATTTGGCATGGTCGAAGTAAAACACAAGGAACGGTTGAAAGGATTCGATTCATTAGTTCTTGCACACCAACTAGAGCAAGTGTACTATCTACCTTGTCCATGCAATAAATTTAAATCTTGGTAGGTGGTACATAAGGTGAATCCATGTGAGAGGTTATACGCTCAAGGAGATGATGATTACCATGAGGAAGTTGAGGCTGATGTGGTCTACCAAGAGGAAGAGCTGCCAGACTCCTTCTCAGTCAAGCTCGGTGTAGGACTCGATGACTTAGCTAAAGATGCTCTAGATATCGAGACTGGCACAGATGTGGAAACATAATCAGAATCAGGAACTGAAGATATCGATGACTTAGTCGGACAAGCTGATTTGCGCACACGAAAACGATATGCGGAAGAAGAAGATCGATGGGCTGGTTGAAGGAGTAGGGTGCATGACTGTGATGTTGTTGAATTTCGAAGTAATGTTTTATTCACTAACTTAACATTAATTTTGTATACTATCTTTGCATAATAATCATTTATTCCTTGCAACTGGATGTCATCAAAAGAGAATGGAAAGGGAAAGTGGAAGCCAGTGAGAGGGTTTGAGCCGCCATGAGACCCTTGCTCAGGGACCTCGTTACCTTCGAGCCAACAGTCCCTCTTTCTCACGCACGCTCCACCCTCAGTTCACGTGTGCTTTCACCGGACGAAGGTAAATTTTAGTTTACAATAAAGTTATTTTATAAATTGCAGTTGTTAATAATTATTTATCATCAATCTTTTCTTTTGTGCAGTCTAACTTAGAGTCCTCTGAGTCCGAGTCATAGGCTTGGGGCCCACTACAGGAACCTGAGTCAGAGGCGGGGCAGCTACAGGAGCCCTCTAGTGCTAGCCTTCAGGGTCACAGGACATGGCATCGTCGCAGTAGAGGCAACAGACGAGGAGGACCCACATTGCGGCTCCTCCTCCGGTTACTTCCCAGCGGACCACAATCCATCCTGTCGGAGATAGGTAAAAACTATATATAGTATATTAAATTTTAGATATTCTTTTCCTTTATCTAATGATTTAATATATTTTGCAGTTGTTGGTATGACTTTTCGTTCACGGGGGTCGAGAAACACCAGAAGCAGGTTAATGGTGTCCTGGGTGCTATCGTGAAGTTGCACTACCTGAGTGTCATTGACGGTTTCCCTGCCCTGTCATGGGATGACTACGCTGGTGCCTCTCACCCGGTCCATGGCACGGCTCAGGGAGCCGTGGGGCACGATTTTATTGTATGTCTAACTGTTTCATTTTTTCAACTCGTTTGAATTTTTAATGGATATCACTTAAATGTTTGTTTGCTTAAAGCTGAGGTAACAAGTAGAGGAACCGGGCAAGGAGGACCACGCGAGGCGCGTGTTCCATTACAACGCTCGGAAGCTCACGACAGCGGCATTGTCGAACGCCCGGATTCAGGCCGTCAACGCGTACCACAAGCGGCACCCCCGGGAGCAGGAGCAGCAAAGGGGTCCATTTAGGAAGCATTTTGACGCGTACTTGACAAAGGAGCAGTACGCGGAGGTAATTTTTTAATATTGTTAAATATTTATAATATCTATGTATGTTAACTGCAATGATGAGAAATGAAATATGTGCATGTTACAATTTCCTGGTTACATGGTAACACTGAGGCATACATAGCTCTCTGTCGGTACTTGGCTAGCGACGCTTTAATCAATAAGTCCACAAAGGCTAGACGGTGCTGCATGGGGTCTGACGGCAAGCACAACTACGGTGGCGACGGCTACTTGTGTTTGGCAAAACGCATGGTAAGTAATTTTTTAATTTATTTATGTGTTCCTAATGTATTTATCTCACTAACACGGCAATACAGGAACGAGATATGGGTCATGAGCCGACCTCGACCACGGTTTGGAAGAGGGGTCACAAGAAAAGTGACCCTTCTCAGCCAAGGCAGTGTAGTTAGATCGCAGCCGACTGACTGGTAAGTTCTCGAAATTTATCAATTTCATTATAACTAATACTATTATTGACACGCTTACAAGATTTCTTTGTTTTGTAGGCTAAGTACGCGCAGGAGGTCACGAAGAAGCACGGTGCGGATTACGATTGGGAAAGTGTGCCGATCATCTTCCAAGCCGCATACGCGAGCGGAGGCGGGAAGGCCCATGGACTGTGAGTTCTTCATGTGTTTCATTTCTTTTTCTATTTATCTTCTTCTACTTAGTGTTTTTATTCTTTTGCAGGTTTGCCATTTTTGATGGAGTTGTCGACTCGAGGTCGACACGACGTTTGAGAGGCGCTTCATCGTCGCAGACCTTGTCCGTTGGGACCACCAGTGGTCGTCTCTCGCAGACCCAGCTGGAGCTCCTCGATTTGAAGGAGACGCTGACACAGACCAAGACAGAGATGGAGAGGATCAGTGGAGGACGGCCTTAATGATGGCCCTGATGCAAGTAGCAGTGGCGGAAAGTAATTTAAAGTACCATAGTTAAATTTCATAGCATTTCAATAACATATATCTTCTTATATTTTGCAATGGCAGGCTCTTGCTCGACACAGCGGTCAGGAAATCGAGATTCCTACGCTTCCAGCGCAACAGACACCAGAGCAGGTAATATATGTCTATCCCTCTTTTTCTTTTATATACACCCTGTTATTGTGAGTTTTAGCCTTAGTGTCGAATAGAAACTTGTTAGAGGACTGCTTAAGCTTTCCAGACATGTATATATATTCCTATGTTTTTGTTCAAATTTAGGAATTAAGTCTATATATAATCCTTGATGACAATTTGTTTTTAGTCTTAGTACAATTTCTCCGTCCACATTATTTTGATGAAACCATAGAAGTAATTAGATCATCACATGCAAATTTATAATAGTCATGAGAAAATGCCTTCAGTCATAGATAAATAATTAGCCAAGAACATTAGGACCTCACCTGTACACACTTGGGGCTTCTTTTACAGACAAGTTTCAAAAGAATTATACTCCAGGGGTTCTTTCAGGACTCAGACAATGAGACAATACTAGGATTAGCTTGTTGAACATGTAAATGGACTTACTTTTAATCAAGTTTATGATTCCCTTTTAATCCACCAACCACATTTAATCCAATTTTACTAACTGTTTTGCACTATTGACTATGCTTCTTCTGTAGGGTTCGGGAACGCGCCAAGACCATTCCGGAGGTAGTGGAGGGGCTAGCGTGTAGCCTGGTACTGGAATTGTGTTATTCTCGATGTTTGAATAATATTTTGAAATTGTCTGCTATATTTGTGTATATCTTTGTAGATGCTTTGCCTGTTCTATGTTCTCGCCATCGTGCGAGGTAGTCGATTTCTATTTTTATTTAAAAAATCAAAAACTTAAATTACGTCGGCTAATGTTAGGCCGACGTAAGTTAACCCAGTTAAACTTACTTGGGTCAGACCATACCGACGTAAATTAAACCACTTAACTTACGTCGGTTTTGAGCAGCCAACATAAGTTAGACCACTTAACTTACGTCAGCCTGCAGTGGCGACGTAAGTATCCCGGCCCAGCCCGCGGCCCAGCCCGACAAATAACATATGTCGGTTGCCGAAAACCGACGTAATTAAGTAACTTACGTCGGCCGCCGACGTAAGTTACCTTAGTTACGTCCAAACTGCTTCGTCGGCCGACAACAGACGTAATTAAGGGAAAACCAATGTAATTAAGTAACTTACGTCGGTTTAAGCCTTAATTACGTCAGCCCTGGCCGACGTAATTCATCAGGATTCCTGTAGTGTGATAAAAACACAAGAGGAACAGCCCAAAATTAGTGCACCACAAGCTCTGGCCTCCCTTGCTCATATAACCATCTCTAAGGCCAAACCAATCCTAAGTAGGACTCCTACTCCTACTCAGTTTCAACCGAAACTTTCTATAACTGTTCAAGACTCTTCCGTAAGTAGATAGAAGTAATCTTAAGACTTGCAAACACTTTAGGAACGTCCTAAACATTTCTAAAACAATTCAACTTCACGAGCAACACGAAATCTAACCAAAAACTAACTCGAAACCTTTCATAAACGAACCATAACCACCTCAGCCGCAGCGTGAGGCATAAACCAGCCTGTTGGACCTTTTCGACCATATCTTCAATTCCATAACTTTTCGTCTCTCCTTGGAACCATGTTGCCACGTTCATGCACCCCTTGCATACGTGCAAACACTTTTCAATGACGTCCACGATACCTTTATATGCATTGTTCTCGACCCAACCATGTTGCATGACCTCCGAATCAACTCAACCACAATTCCTCCCGAACTAGTTGTTGAACCTCATCTTCTGCGTAAGACTAGTTCAATAGATACCGTCACCATCCATGCCTTGACCTCAAGCAATACATGCACATAAATAGACAAGCAACTTTTCCCGAGCACAAATCCGATACTTGACTCACTTTAGACCGATAACCACAACACCTTATGTGAGCACCTCACATAAGCATGTTGCAAACATAAAAAGATAGTGTCCATCATGTTCAGAAAATGCACATAAAAAACTTAGAAAAATAATGCTAAGCAAACTTCCCATAAGCCAAAAAGCAAGTTTGAAACATTGCAAGTGAAAAAATAGCAACCGCATGAATATTTCAACACGTAGAAAGTTTGTTCAGTCCAAAACAGCTGCTATGAATTATAAAAGTAATGTTCCGACACTCTGAAGCATGTTCCCAAAAGTTCGAGCAATCCAAAATCTTTTTTGCTTGGAATTCAGAGAAGTGTTTTAAGAAACAGCAAAACAATTCTTGGGCAAGTGTGTGAATAAGATGGGGATGTGAAAATGAAGTGAAGTGTGAAGCAACACACTCACCCAGGCATGTATAAATAGTGTAGCACACCCAACTATCATAAGAGGAAAGAATATAGTTGTTGGAGAAAGAGAGAAAAAATGACACTCTTCCCTAGTTGGCTGACTAGAGGGCTCGACCAACCTGTAGGTGGGCCCCCTCTAGTCCCTATTTTGGCATGTGGCCCCCCAACAGCTATATTGCGAGCTGTTGGGTGAATCAATCACAAAAATTGCTTTAAAAAGTTGTTTTAAAAATAAAACTTCCACAAATCAAATATTTTTTTTTCAAAAATGCAAGAAAATAAATCTAAGTTGAGACTACAAAATTCCCAACCACCTAAGGAAAAGCAAACATGTTGTGGAAAATGCAAAGATCCAAATGGGGGAAGTTTCAAATGGCAATGAAAAAAAAAATGAGATAACTATCAAATTAACCTATTGGCGAGGTCCCAACCAAAATACGAGAGATGGATTTTCCCCCGTCTTCTTTGAAGCTCAGTTTTCAGCCGCTGGCCCCGGAGAAGTGGGCACAGCTGCCTCGCCTTGCTTCTTCAAATATTCCTTCCTTGGCGGTTTATTGGACTTGGGTCATTCAGACGGCCCTGACTTCTCCATCTTTTTGAAATGTTGGTGTGGGCGGAAGGATGGAATCTCCTCATAGATCAATTACCCCATAAATGCCATGAGGATGTCCACTTGAGATGGCGTAACTTTGACCTCCTTGATATGTTGACATTTGGGCCATACTTGATTTTGATCATAGAGCATTGCTCCTTCCTTGGCCGAAAGTCAAACTTTTCCTCCTTGCCATTGATATGGATGCGTATTTCTTCAGCTCCCACATCAATGCGAGCATTTGCAGTGCTAAGGAAATGGCACCCAAGAATGAATGAGGTTTCCTTTTCAACCTCCATGTCGAGCACCACAAAGTCCATGGGTGTGAAGCAGTTCTGGATCCTCACCAGAACATATTCGGCGATACCCACTGGATACCAGACCGACAAATTGGCCAACTGGAGCTGCATCAGCATTAAAAACAATGTGGTGAAGTTAAGCTTTTTAAGGACCACCTTCGGGATGACACTAACAATTGCGCCAAGATCACAAAGTGCCTTGTCAAAATGTTGTGTCCTAATAGAGCAGGATATAGTGGGATATCCTGGGTCCTTTAGCTAGTTGCCCTCTCGTATAGAGATCAGGTTAATGTCCTCTATAGGAGGCTCGGGTTGCCTCGACATCTTGCTATTCTCTAATGGCGATACAACAGCTGCCAGTTGAGCTAATTAAGTCTCCAACATCTTGTTCAAACTCAACCGGTTCTTGAAGGTAGAAGATAATCCTTCAGCCATGGCATTGATGTTCACCAGGGTCTTGTCATTAGCTGCCAACTTCTTGGATAGGGCATCATTGATCTTGAGTTGTCTAATGGAAAGTTCCTTCAAGTGGGGCTGATTCCCATTGCCATTGTTCTTTTTGTAGCCCTCTTGAAACAAAGGGTGTGGTTCGCCCCACCCTTAACCACCTGGACGGTAGCCATTGTTGAAATTCCTGTTATTGGCCAAATATAGGGCATCCTCACAGGTCTCGGGGCAGTCACTCCCCATGTGACCCGCGTTGCCACAGACCTCACACATAATGTCAGAGTCCAAGGCCTAGACGGTGCCAAATATTTTGCCATTGGTTTGACAGTCCAACTTCTTAATTAGGAGGTCTAATTTGGCAGCGATTATGTCCACCTCCTTCAATGTGTGCATTCCTCACTAACAGGGCTGGAGACGCTCATCGCTCCAACCTATGTTGGAAACCATCTTCCCAATCAACTTTGGGCACTGAAAGAGAGAAGAAGGCTCCTCCAACAGCAGCATCCACATGGTCATAGGATGACAGAGTCAGCCCGCTGTAGAAGTTTTGGATGATGAGCCAATCATCCATCCCATGGCAGGGACAGACCAGGATGTACTCCTAGCCTTTCCCATGTATTAGGAATGGACTCCTTAGGATTTTGCAGGAAGCTTGAAAACCATCCACGTAGGGCATTAGACTTGCCCAACGGGAGGAACTTGGCAAGGAATGTCATAGAACACTTTTCCCTAGTGTTTATAGCACTTTGGTTCATGTAGAACCACTGCTTCGCTCTCCCAAGGAGGGAGAACAAAAACAGTCAAAGAAGAATGGCATTAGGCGTGACATCCTTGATCTTGAAAGTGCTACAAACATCAAGGAATTGTTGCATGTGGGCACTTGCATCCTCGTTCGCTTTCCCACAGAAGGATGAGCCTGCACCTATTGATTAAGACAGTCTTAATTTTGAAGTTTACGTCTGCTGTGTTGACATTGGGCCCAGTAGGCACATTGTTAGCTGATGCAGCCGAAAACTCATGAAAGGGTCTTCTGTGCCATTGGCTTGCAGCGTGATGGTGCGGAGATGTTGAGTTTCCTTACTGACAGGATCACATGACGAGGAACGAAACGAGGTAGAACTCTTCTCAGTAGTGATTCGGGATTTTCAACGTAGTTTGCCTGCAAATGGACCCTGTTTTCACATCAAAGATTACGAAAACAAAACAAGGTTATCCTACTAAAAACCTCCTAGAATCCTATCTACCGCATGATCATGCAAATCTCTTGTGCCTTCCTCAGCAATAGCTTAATAAATGCTTGTTGGTATTTCTTAACGTCTAAAGTTCATCCTAGCATCCAAGGCTAGTCTGCAGAGGCACAAGCTTAGGCTAACCTAAGCCAAAGCAAGATGAGTTCTGCAAGCGCATAGAAAGTACTGTTGTAGCATTTCATCCAAGAGCATTCTCTAGGGTATCATATTTATTTTATTCTAAAGAAGACGAGGGAAGAGTGGCAAGATCAAAGGAAGAATAGGGTGTTCTAGGGAGGAATCCGGTAGGATTGGTAAATGATATAGTGGGGGTAGTGCGACACACACCTATGCAATCTACTCTGAGGAGTAAAAAATTCCCAATAGAGGTCAAGTTAGGGATGAAGCTACTCCGACTGTGCTTTAAGTACTCATATACATAGCCTATAAGTGTACACATGAGTATGTTATCGATGAATATTAGGTCTTTGTGGTTCAACACATCGGGCACGGGTTTACCCTTGACAAGATCAGGACGATTCCCGCCTCGAGCCTCTGGCATAGCCAAACATGGGGGCATTACAAAGGACAGACAAGGCTATCACCACCTGCCGCCTACCCCTACAACACGTGGGTCTACGAGACATCCAACGCTACTTAACTATCTAAGCACCATACTTACATGCTAAGTAAATACCTTAATAGTTGCAATATAAGTACCTTCCTAAGGCAATAAGTAACCTAAACATCGTTGAACCAATTTGGGACCAAGCACTAATTTACTCATATTAAAATAATTATACTAATATCTAATTAGACTACCGTGGTATTGTATGATGTTTATGATAACATGATATGAGCATTATGACTATATCATAATAACATCTACACCTAGCAAATACATGGACTCCACAATCAAACAAGAAACATTTTGCCCAAGTATATGAATAAAGCATAAAGTCATAAAATAAAGAAAAGATACATGAGCCATACCTTTCACAATTTGGACATGGGACCAAAGGCTCCTCTCTACAACCGAACCTCCACTAAGCATACAAAAGAGAATGCTTGAGTGGTGTGTGGGAGAAGTGAGGCTTTCCCCCTATTTATACATAGAGTAGAGGCGATTCCCGCCACCAAAAGCGCGAGAATCAGTCTCCACCATCTCAGGGCACCACAAGAGAGTGCCACACGTCGGCTGACCGAGTTTGGCGCCAGGACAGAGTCATCCGAGCTAGGGGGTCGACCGACATGGTCTTGGGCTCCCCTCGACTCTGCTTTCTCCTGGGGACTGATAAGTGGGCCCATGCCTCATCCCTGCCTGAATCAACGTTGGATTCCCTCGGATACGGTTGGGAATGGGTCAATGGATCCATGTGATGCCACATGTCATCACTTGATTGGCTGGGGTGGCACTTTTAAGGATTGCTTCACTCATTCTCCATCAGTTCTGCATCAAAACTCTTGCATGCACTATTTTACCAAGTACAAGCGGAATTATATCAAATATAAATATAATGTGTGTAATAAAAATTTTGATTCCTTTACATATTTGAGTTATATTGACAGTCGAAATTGGTATGTAAGGACCGTCAACAAGGAGCATGGTAAGGGATCAAGAGTAGGCATATTTGCAATACATATATTGCTAAGTCAGAAGAGTAAGCCTTAGGAGCAAACAAATCATACTTTCTATCAAGATCTGTGCAAGTGTGATGGAATATTTTTGGGGTGTAATATGAAGATAAATCCTTTGTATGCACCCTCTTTATTGTGAGGATGAAACATGGTTACTTATTCCTTTTTCTCTCTTTTTTTCTCATGCTCTTGTACATGAGCATGTATTTTCTTTTTCTTTTCATGTAGCCATATCTTCTACTTCTCTTTTTCAAATATTCTGAAGAGAGCATTATGCATGAATAACATGAAGTGTCTTTTGATGGTGGAATGTTATGGTGGAATTTTGATAACTTCTAAAGTAGAAGTTTAGCATATGCCCGTGAAATCTTGATCTTAAACGTATGAAAATATTCACACATAGGTCTATACTAGTTTTACTAGGATCAGTGTGAAAGCAAATAGCATATCCATAGGGTTTATCATGTTTGAATCATCATATGGCTTTGGTAGGAATTTATATCAAATGAGGACCTTCTATTTTAGAATTTCTCTAGAAAATCAAGTTTCACTTTTAACTAGGATTTTAGCAGCTCTTATCACTATATCATATCCCACAACAACCTAGAATTGGATTAAGCTTTTGCTACCCACAAATTTCAAGTTTTATGGCAAGAGTACTCTAAGCCAATAAATGCAGTACTTGGAGAATACTAAGTTTTATACAAGGGACTAAGGTAAAAATAAAATAGAGCAACTATTTATCATTTCGACTTACGCAAAGTAGAAACATTCCTATGCACATCATATATTTTATTAACCTATCCTATACCACTTTTTTAGATGCAAGTGATGTGGGTAGAAAGAAATAAAATAATAGAATGCAAAATGGGGTGTGATAAAATTTACCTCAAGTAAGGGTGCTCCCCCAAGCTTGTCTTTCATCAATCTTCGAGATAAGGGTTGAACTCTTTATGACGGAAGTAGGCCATGGGGTCGGCCTGTTGTTATTATAGCATGGTGTGATGTTGTTGAAATGTGCGTCAAGTTGTTGCTCCCAGTCATGGGTACCCTGGACGTGGTCTTGAAGGGTGTTGAGGATGTCGCCCGTCCTCACTTCAAGGTCTCCCATCAGTTGAGTGAGTTTCGCCATTCCGTGGCCAAGGTCACGAGAACCTCAGGTCGAGAAGGAATGATGTGTGCTCATCAATGGAAGAGGCAAGCTACTAGAGCTTGAGTTGGAACTGTAAGGGTCCCATCTCCCACTGATGGTAGTCTACTCTTGCCATGACGATCCTCGGGCCTCATACATTTGAGGTTGGGTCCAACCGGATGCATCACCCATCTGATCCACTTCCTCTTGGTACTCATACACTGGAGTAGATCTTGGAGGCATCTCCATGGCTGCTCTTCTTGAATGGCTTCATAAGAATCTGCCAGAAACATTACTCCTACGAGCCTCTTCGATAGGTTGAAGAGCAATGGTTAGTTGCCGGTATTTG
This sequence comes from Tuctoria greenei, assembly GCA_036927565.1. NCBI lineage: Eukaryota > Viridiplantae > Streptophyta > Magnoliopsida > Poales > Poaceae > Tuctoria > Tuctoria greenei. The sequence goes on from JAYESD010000001.1 coordinate 119,520,221, forward strand.
TATAAATGGTTAGTTGCCAGCAATGGTTAGGAATGGTAACAAAATATAATACACATAGCCAGGATAGAAAAACATAACGGAACCATCTAGATCATGTTTAAGCTTGTGTCCTTGCACTAGATAGTACTCATCTATCAAGTAGTGGCTTGTTCAAATATATTCAATTGAGACATTTTCTGAAGCCCCTACTTTCATAGTAATGCGGGTATTTAATGATGTAGATTAAATTGGACCCATCCTTTAAGTGTTTTCAAACTATTGGTACATTATGACCTTAATAGGAGAAGATTTAATCTTTCTATCCATGGCACAAAGTATCTTAAGATTATCTTCGCGCACAATCCTAACATCTCCCCTAGGGACCACAGACATAGCCACCCATCTATGCATGAAGCGTAAAATGGGATTTCGCAAGTGCTATTCTAGGACCCGTACATGCTATATCACTAGTCAAATCTTGCCAGAAACATTGTTTATTAAATTTAGGCAAAGTGTCTAAATCTATTAAACAACATTTATGGAAGCCTAGGATTTGACTTTATTCTATACATAGGATAAAGTATTCTTTTCGGAAAAACCTAAAAGTAATACCTTCAAATCCTAATTTAGGGGTGCATAGGAATTGAATATTGAGAGGCGTGAACTATCCTAATTTATTTTAGCAAAATTATCCCATCCTAATGCATGCCAAACGGTAAAGAATTTGGAATCCATACCAAATTTGGAGAGTAGCATCGGATCATGGCCTTCGTGTGGGCAACCCCACGATCTCAGAGGAGGTTGTAGGCTTGCCGTTCACGCCATGCTCGAAGTTGAGGTCATCATCGTTGAGAAGGTAGAATGGAGCATTGTTGGTATTTCTTAACACCACATATCATCTCTGGTAGGAGATGAGATACGCAAGCACACGGAAGATATCATTGTAGCATTTTACCCATGAGTATTCCTAAGGGTATCATATTTATCCCAAAGGAAGGCGTTGAAGTAAAGTAAACACTATTCTTATGATCAAGGTATAGGGTACTAAGTGTTTACTAGAAAGGGGGTAAGATGATAATAGGGGTAGTGTGACACACACCTAAGCAATCTACCCTAAGAGTAAGATTGTTCTAGTGAGGGTTATACTACGAGACGGAGCTACTCCTATTGTGCGTAATTAATAATATACATAGCCTAATAAAGTACACATGAATATGCTAATGGTGAATACTAGAGCTTAGTAGTCCAACATATCAGGCACAGGCTTACCCTGGTCTGGTAGGTGACTCCCGCCAAGAGACTACGTCGTAGCCGAACATGGAGGATTACAACGAACGGATAGGGCTGTCACCACCTACTACCTACCTCTACAACCCGTGGACTACGATGCATCCGATGCTACTTAACTATTCAATCACCAAACTTGCACGCTAAGTAAATAACTTAAGAGTTTCAATTAATATTCATCATAAGGCAATGGCTAACCTAAACATCATTGAACCTTTGTTGGATCCAAGCGCTAACATATTCATATTAACATAGTCATATTATTACCTAATTATACTATAGTAGTGGTGTATGATGTTTATGATAACATGATAATAGCATGATGTCTAGATCATAACAACATCTATACCTAGCACATACATGGACTCCACAACCAAACAAGGAACGCTTTATCCAAGTATATGAATAAGTAAAGACTAATACTATTAATACAAAGCATAAAGTCACAAATGCAAGAAAATATACATGAGCCATACCTTTCCCAATTTGGACATGGGACTAGATGCTCCTCTCTACAGCCTAACCTCCACAAAGGACTCAGAAAAGTAGTGTATTCAACATAATGATGCTCACGTGGTGTATATTGAACTAAGGGGTAGGGGATCCTATTTAGGCTATCTCCAACAACGTAGCCCAAATAAGGGAGCTGATTGGGCTAGCTGGAAGAAAATATATGTAGCCCATTTTATGTTATCCCCAACAGTAAAACTAAATGGGGGGTAGATATAACAAAATATAGCGGGAAATCTTCTCCCACGATCTCGGCGCACATACTCGGCAATTTCGCGGGCATCCATGGAAAAGCAAAAGTGTGTTACGCAGGAGGAAGCACGAATTCGCGGAACAGCAGCTGAGAGAAAGCGTGCTCACCGGCGTATGCGCGCGCGTGCGAGTGAGCTGAAATCCAAAGCGCGCGGTGCTGCTCGCGGCCGGTACTAGGAGGTGGCAACAGTAAGTTGTCTTGTGTATCTGATTAATCTATTCTCTGATTAGTCTTGTATCTATCTTGCGTAATTTAATTGATTTGTTTGTATCTGATTAGTTTAAGTGCTACCAAGATCATTGGACCAAGCTGCAGAAACAAAACAAATACGTTTAATTAAGTTGCTCCTACCTGATTAGTGTAAGACTGAGGGAAACAAGGCTTACTGTCTCATTTTTTGCATCCATATACAATGATTAGAGTGTTGAAAGGAGGAATGACACATTATGTTTTTTTTGTCTCTGATTTTTTTTCATGTATTTTTGTATGTAGGGTTCACATCTATGGCATTTAGATATTATTGGACAATGTGGTGTGGCGGTAAAGCAGCGCCATCGCGAAAATATGAAGAAATTGAAGCATGTGCAGTTGTGGTCGCTATGTTACCGAAGAAGCGTCATTGGGGAGGCTCTGTTCCTGGCCACAAGACTATTGATCGTGAACGAATCGCTGCTGATATTTGTTTGAGAAATGATTATTTTGTTTCTAGGCCGCTGTACAATGAGGAGCACTTTCGTCGGTGGTACTTCCTATCACAATTTTAAAAGTTTTAAGTATTCACCATGTTGTACCATTATATATAATAATTGTTATGTGACATTGTAATTTGTTTAACTATTGTACAGGTTTCGTATGCAACAATCACTGTTTTTGAGAATCGTTGATCGGGTGACATTCGCGAACAGTTTTTTCAAACAAAAAAGGAATGCCGCGGATGTGGTGGGTTTCTCTCCTTTACAGAAGTGTTCTGTGGCAATAAAGATGTTGGCATATGGTGGACCAGTGGATTCTCTAGATGATGACAACATATGGAAGAAAGTACGGTGTTGAAAACATTACAAGAGTTTGTTGCCACAATCATTTCGGAGTTTGGAGATGAATTTCTTAAACCGCAGAGAGAATTTGAATTACAACGTATTCTTTCTATCAACGAGGCTCGTGGTTTTCTTGGCATGATTGGAAACTGCATGCATTGGGAATGGGCGAACTGTCCGACGGGTTGGACTGGGATGTACAAAGACCACAAAGGCAAGCCAATGCTCATATTGAGGTAGGAGCAACACAAGATCTACCGAATTGTCATACTTTTTTTGGACTTCCCGAATCTCATAATGATATAAATGTGTTGCAAAGGTCTCCTATTTTTGATGATCTGGCTAATGGTAACACACTCCCGGTTGAATTTATTGTTAATACGAATTCATACAACCTTGGATACTACCTATCTGACGGGATTTATCCTGATTGGGCAACTTTAGTTAAGAGCATTAGTGCACCAGTTAGCAAAAAGCAGAAGGTATATGCAACACAACAAGAAGCTTGGAGAAAAGATGTTGAAAGAGCTTTTGGGGTACTTCAGTCAAAGTGGAAGATTTTGCATGGACCAGCTCGTCTTTGTAATAAAAAAGACTTGAACATGGTTGTAGAGGACGAACGTGGTGTTCAACTCCCCAACGTGCACCCGTAGGAGTGGCCAGAAAATGTGAATCCCGAAATCACACCACTTTGATCTGATGCTGGAATTGATGAGTTCGTTGAGATATGCACAAAATTTATTGACCACCTTTTGAATAATCTGCCACCTATGTGTTATGACCAACTGACTTCTAGACGAACCTCCAGGTTTGTGCTTACAAAAGTACTCATGAATTCTTTCGTAGTATCCACCTGTGCTTTGATTAACCCAATAATAGGATCTTTACTAATATTGAGGAAAGCCGAACATAGTATCTTATCATCTTCTTGGGTGAAAGAACCTCCTCTCCTGGCAAGGTTCTTTTGCTTCGCTTGTTTTATCAATGCTGAACTGGATTCTACAACAGGAGGTTCAAGTACAGTATCTCCACTCCTGTTCATATACTGTACAAAGAACAAGTAAATACACTCATAAAAAATAAAAAGGTAAATTGCAGAAATACACATTAGTACTAAAATATACTTGAGATGCACTCATTCGGTCTATTTCTTCAATAGATGTTGCATACTCGGGTTGCAGTCCATAAAATTCGTCTACATGAGACATGTTATCCATCCTATAAATAAATCGTAATAAAATAATAATCAGACCACAGGAAAAGAAGCATGTGGATTTAGTATCAGCAGCTGGAAATAGGCATGAACATTTGATCACTATTCCATTGCACATGGAAGTAAACCTAAATATTCATAATCACAACACAGCCAATACATTCAAGTCTGTACATTGTGCTAAGGACATAAAACACGTGTACATCTAACACTGAATCAACAATGCGGCTGAGTAAACAATTGACCAAGATTATGACTAATATCAACTGATGGCAACCTGCTGTGTGGCAGAAAAATAACATGTTTTTGGCTTGATAGTGTTGCGTTCATAAAATAATCCTGAAGCTAATCCGCTAGGCACCAGCTTTCTAGCAGCTCCATCCATGAAATCTGCCAGGCAGCATCAATCGTATCCGCGAGGCAGCTGTTCCCCACCCCCTCCACCGCCTGTGATGTAAGCCTAATCGAGCGCGCGACGGGAGAGGGTCTGCTGTGCGCCACTAGCCAGCACTACAGACATCAAAGCATCACTAGCCAGCACTAGCGCATCAATCTTCGCCGGCTCAGACCACAGCGAGATCTTCGGTCACCGGCGGCTCCTCCACACGGCGCGCCTGCTCGACCAAGCCACCAGATTTCCAGGACATAGAATCAGGCGCGTACCTGGTGGTCTCGTCGCTCGCCGCCGGTCTCCTCGATCTCGGCTGGCGTCGGTCTCCTCTCGGTTGGCGCCGATCTTCTCTTCCCTGCAGTTGAGGTTTTTTTTCTGTCTGGTAGTTGAGATGGGAGAGGGGGAGAGCGCCCCTATGTTTGGGAGTCGGAAGGGAGGGCGCCCTCGATGGGCTTTGGGTATAGACTATCTGTTGAGCATGTTTTAAAGCCCAAATAGGGTTTGGTCACTCTAATAGGATATCTGTTGGAGATAGCCTTATAGCTGGAGAAGGCTCTGTTCCCGCCACCAAAAGCGCATGAACCATTATCAGGGCACCACAATTGAGTGACACGTGGAAGTTGACCGCGTTTGGTGCAAAGAACAAGTTGGCCGAACAGGGGGTTCGATCGACCTTGTCATTGCGCCATTTCTCATGTGCTTGCTCCAGGTCACTGACTGGTGGGTCCTTTCGACTGATGTGGATGATACACCGTTGGATCTCCTCTGATACGTCTAATTGGTGGTCATTTGATCCATGTGATACCACGTATCATTGCTTCATTGGCCGGGATGGTAATTTTTAGGATTGCTCCCCCTCTTTCCACCTCAATTCCTCCATAAAAAGTATGTCTGCACTATTTTTCCAAAGACAAGTGCAAATAGGTTAGGTAGACATGTTATGTGTGCATGAACTGACATATCCTTCACATAATCGAGTTATCTTGACAAGTGAAATTGGGATATAATATCCGTCAACAAGCATCGCCTTCCTCCATCGGGACGTCGTCTTGCAGGCCTCCCCATCATGGACTTGGTGTAAGCTCGGACGAGAAGTGCGAGCTTGAGTCTCTCCCATAGCTTGAGCTTGATGAAGCTCCCTTCCTTTTCCCAAACAACCTTATCATGCTCTTCTTCATTGCTGCACGACTTGAGAACAAACTCGAAACGAGTTACATTAGTGAAAACCAAACAAACCCCCGACAAATTGTTTTGTCAAACTTGAGAGCAACTTGAAAATGCAAATGCAAATGAGGATGAAAGCAAATATTTTTGGCTTTGAGATCGGGATAAGTGTTTCAACGAAGAGCAAAACAATTCTCGAGCAAGTGAATGAGTGAGTTCGGAAGGTGAAAATGGTGTGAAGTATGAAGAATCAAACTCACCCAGGCATGTATAAATAGTGTAGCGCCCCCAACAGTCATGAGAAAAGGGAATATAGCCGTTTGAGGAGGGAGAGCCATTGGCACTCCGCCCAAGTCGGTCGACTGGGGGGTTCAGGCGCATTGTGGTGAGGGCCCTTGTCCTTCCATGTGGCTCCCCAACAAATATTTATAGCTGTTGGGTGAATCAACCATAAATTTGCTCTGAAAAGTTGTTTTATAAATAAAATATCACCAGATCCAATTTTTTTTTCAAAAATCAAAGAAAACAATTCTTAGTTGAGAATAAAAATTCTAAAGTTCTTATGGAAAAGAAAACATGTCATGGAAAATGTAAAAAAAAAATGGGAAAATTCAAATGAGGATGAGAAAACAAAACATGGTATAACTACCAAATTAACCTATTGGCGAGGTCTATCCAAAATCTGATGAGATTGATTTTCCTTCGTCTTCATGAAGCTTCAATTATCAAACTCCGGCCCTGGAGAAGTAGGCACAGCAGGCTCGCCTTGCTTCTTTCGCCATTGTTTTCTTAGCGGTTTAGTACAATTGGGCCATTCAGATGGCTCTTGCTTCTCGATCTTCTTGAAATATCGACGTGGGACTAAGAAAAGTAGTGTATACAACAGAATGATGCTCAAGTGGTGTGTGTCGAAGTGAGGGGTAGGGGGTCCTATTTATAGCTGGAGAAGGGTCGGTTCTCGCTGCCAAAAGTGCGTGAATCAGTCGTAATCGTTATCAGGGCACCACAAGTGAGTGATATGTGTCAGTAGACCGTGTTTTGCATGAAGAACAAGTTGGACAAACATGGGGTTCAGCCGACCTAGTCATTGCGCCATTTCCTGTGTCCTCTCTCCATGTCACTGACTGGTGGGTCCCCTCGACTGATGTGGGTGATACACCATTGGATCTCCTGGGTTACGTCTGTTTTTGGGCCATTTGATCCATGTCATGCCACATTTTGTCGCTTGATTGGTCGGGATGGTAATTTTTAGGATTGGTTCCCCTCTTTCACCTCAATTCCGGCTTAAAAAGTTTACATGCACTGTTTTTCTGAAGACAAGTGGAAATAGGTTAGGTAGAAAGGTGACGTGTGCAAGAAATGACATATACTTCACATAGTTGAGTTATATTGACGGGTGAAATTCAGATATAACAACCGTCGACAAACTCCCCCAAGCTTATCCTTTGCTTGTCTCAATGCAAAGTGAAAACTTTAGGTTGATGATCAGGAGTTGCTACTATGTTCTGGCCTTTCAAAAGTACCAAGTGCACAACAAAACACTCTACCTAGTATTGCAGAAATTGGCTATGGTACTTCACCCTTCATAAGTCATTATGAGGCTTATACCTTCTCGTATTCATGGGTAGTTGAAAAATTGAATAGTAAATGGAGCAAGCATAGCCTACATATCAAGTTCCACTTAAATTTTGAAGAGATTCAATTTAGATTCTAAGTACCTCAATTTATTCTCTCATTGCTCCATTGTGTGTAGTGGAAATATATACTCACCAAGGCATTTGCCTATAGTAATTCTACCACAAAATATGGCTTATATGTGGAGCTTGGTAGGGAATGTAAGTAGGTAAATTTGGAACACATAATTTTGCTAAGTCAAAAGAGTAAGACTTAGGAGAAATTAATTAAAACTTTTGAAGCAAGACTTGTGCATGTGTGATGTCAGTGGAAGTGGATGTGGAAATGTTGAGATAACTCCTTTTGATGTGGACTCTATTTATTGGAAGGATGAAACATGGCTACTTTATCCTTTTTTCTAATGCTTACGGAGTAAGCATGCATTTTCTTTTTCTTATAGCCATGTCTTCTACTCCTTTTATGCAATAAACTTGAAGAGAGTACCAAACATGAAAGACATAGAGTTTCTCTTTTTATTGTGGAATGATGATGTGATGAAAATTTCGTTATCTTCTAGTGTAGAAGTATAGCATGTTCATGTGAAGTCTTGAATTCAAAAAGAAATGAATAAATTCTCACATAGGACTATACTAGTTTACCTAGGATCAATGTGAAAGAAAGTAGCGTATGCATAAGTTTTATCAATGTAAAACATCAGATGGCTTTGGTAGGTATTTCCAATCTAATGCGGGTAACTTAAATCTTTTTAAAATTTCTCCAGAAATCTAAGAGTCACTTTCGAACTAGGAATAGTTGTCCTATCACTATTTCGAATCTCACGACAACCTAGAAATAGATTAAGCTTTTGCTACCCACAATTTCTAAATTAAAGCAAAGTTAATTTTAGCCAATGAAAGCAATATTTAGAGAGTAGAAAGTTGTAAACTAGGGACTTAGGGAAAATAAAACAAAGCAACTTTTCATCATTTCATCTACATGAATTCTAAATCATTCTTACCGCACATTTATTTGATGGAAAAAATATAAATTAATTTTTTTTGAGTTTTTTTTTGCAAGGTGAATGGTCGATTGATGGGAAATAGTTATGCAATGGGTGTGATACAAGTTACCTCAAGTGTGGGTCTTCTCATAAGCTTATTCTTGATAAAGGTCCACGATAGGGGTTGAATCCCTAGCGATGGAGGTAGACGGTGAGATTGGTGTATCTTTGTTGCAACATGACTTTGGCAATAGAGGATTGAGTGTCAATGTTGTGTTGCCTCCCACGGGGTCTAGGGATTCAATTAATCGGCTCCTCGAATGCCTGATAGTAATATTACTCCTACAAACTTCTTCTATTTGATAGAGAGGGATGGTTAGCTCCCGATACTTGTACAAATGAACTTTCGGGTTTGGTATCTGAATTTTCATTTGTACATACGGGGAAGAACAAAATCAAAGATGCATTGGTTCCAATTTCAAGTGTTTCCATAAGAATTGTATTATTCATTGAAAAGAGTGGGGCCTTATAGATAAATCATTTGCACATTTTCTGAAGCACCTACTCATATCAATGCAATTGCTATAAACACACTATATGGGTTCCTTCATCTTTTTCAGTTTTTGACCATCATAGCTTTTTAGAAAAGAGAAAATTTTATCATTTAGATCATGGCGAACAAGGTTCTCAATTTTATCCCCCTAAACTTTTCTAGGAATTTGAAATTTAGTGATTCCACATAAACATGCAATCCAAATTAAAATAAGGGAAATTACTTATTCTCCTAGGAGTTTGAAATTTAGTGACACCATATATGCATGAAGAACAAATAAAAATCATGGTCATCACTATGCCTAAGTTGCTACATGCCAATTCACCCATTAAGTTATGCCCAAAAGTTTTGTTTCCTAAACCTAGGAAAAATGACTATGTCTATAAAACAATGATTAAGGGATTCTACGTACTTGTTCTAGCTTTTTCCAAGCAGAGTGGTATTTCCTTTTGGAGATCCAAGAGACAATACCAACACTTGCTCCTGTGAGGATGCATGAGAATTGAATGATGAGGAAGTGGCAACCTTCCTCATGCAAGCAAGGATATTCAATTCTGAGGCAAACCAAACATTGAAAAATGCTAATCTTATATCTCCGTTGGTACTAGGCTAGCGACGCTTTCATCAATAAGTCCACAAAGGCTGGACAGTGGCGCATGGGGTCTGACAGCAAGCACAACTATGGCGGCGATGGCTACTTGCGTTTGTCTAAACGCATGGTAAGTAATTTTTCAATTTATTTATGTGTTCCTAATATATTTATCTCACTAACATGGCAATACAGGAATGAGATATGGGTCATGAGCCGACCCCGACCCAGGTTTGTAAGAGGGGTCACAAGGGAAGCGACCCTTCTCAGCCAGGGCAGCGTAGTCAGGTCACAGCTGACCGACTAGTAAGTTTTCGAAATTTATCAATTTTATTATAACTAATACTATTATTCACACGCTTACAAGATTTCTTTGTTTTTAGGCTAAGTACGTGCACGAGGTCGCAGAGATACACAGTGCGGATTACGATTGGGAAAGTGCGCCGATGGACTTCCAAGCCGCGTACGAGAGCGGAGGCGGGAAGGCCCATGGACGGTGAGTTCTTCATGTGTCTCATTTCTTTTTCAATTTATCTTCTTCTACTTAGTGTTTTCATTCTTTTGCGGGTTTGCCATTTTTGATGGAGTTGTTGACTCGTGGTCGACGCGACGTTTGAGAGGCGCTTCATCATCGCAGGCCTCGTCCGTTGGGACCACCAGTGATTGTCTCTCGGAGACCCAATTGGAGCTCCTCGCTTTGAAGGAGACGCTGATGCAGACCCAGAAAGAGCTGGAGAGGTCGAGAGAGGAGCAGCGGAGGATGGCCTTAATGATGGCCCTGATGCAAGCAGCAGTGGCGGAAAGTACTTTAAAGTACCATAGTAAAATTTCATAGCATTTCAATAACATATATCTTCTTATATTTTGCAATGGCAGGATCTTGCTCGACACATCGGTCAGGAAATCGATATTCCTACGCTTCTGCGGCAGCAGGTACCGGAGCAGGTAATATATGTCTATCCCTCTTTTTGTTTTCTGTACACCCTATTATTGTGAGTTTTAGCCTTAGTGTTGAATAGAAACTTGTTAGAGGACTCCTTAAGCTTTCCAGGCATGTATATATATTCCTATATTTCTGTTAAAATTTAGGAATTAAGTCTGTATATAATCCTTGATGACAATTTCTTTTTAGTCTTAGTACAATTTCTCTGTCCTCATTATTTTGATGAAACCATAGAAGTAATTAGATCATCACATGCAAATTTATGATAGTAATGAGAAAATGCTTTCGGTCATAGATAAATAATTAGCCAAGAACATTAGGACCTCACCTGTACACACTTGGGGCTTCTTTTACAAACAAGTTTCAAAAGAATGATAGTCCAGGGGTTCTTTCAGAACTCAGAAAACGAGACAATGCTAGGATTAGCTTGTTGAACATGTAAAAGGACTTACTTTTAATCAAGTTTATGATTCCCTTTTGAGTCACCACCCACTTTTAATCCAGTTTTACTTACTGTTTCGCGCTATTGACTATGCTTCTTCTGCAGGGTTCGGGAATGCGCCGAGAACATCCCAGAGGTAGTGGAGGGGCTAGCGTGTAGCCCGGTACTGGAATTGTGTTATTCTTGATGTTTGAATAATATTTTGAAATTGTTTGCTGTATTTGTGTATATCTGTGTAGATGCTTTGCCTGTTGTGTGTTCTCGCCATCGTGCGAGGTAGTCAGTTTCTGTTTTTCTTTAAATATCAAAAACTTAAATTACGTCGGCTAATGTCAGGCTGATGTAAGTTAGCCCAGTTAAACTTACGTCGGTTTTGAGCAGCCGATATAAGTTAGACCACTTTACTTATGTCGGCCTGTAGTGGCCGATGTAAGTATCCCGGCCCAGCCCATGGCCCATCTCGGCAAATAACTTACGTCGGTTGCCGGAAATCGACGTAATTAAGTAACTTACGTCGGCCACCGACGTAAGTTACCTTAGTTACGTCCAAACTGCTTCGTCGGCCGACAACAGACGTAATTAAGGGAACACCAATGTAATTAAGTAACTTACGTCGGTTTAAGCCTTAATTACGTCGGCCCTGGCCGATGTAATTGATCAGGATTCCTTTATTGTGATAAAAACACAAGAGGAACAGCCCAAAATTAATGCACCCCAAGCTCTGGCCTCCCTTGCTTATATAACCAGCTCTAAGGCCAACCCAATACTAAGTAGGACCCCTACTCCTACTCAGTTTCAATTGAAACATTCTATAACTGTTCAATACTCTTCCGTACGTAGATAGGAGTAATCTTAAGACTTGCAAACACTTTAGGAACGTCCTAAACATTTCTAAAACAAGTCAACTTCACGACCAACACGAAATCTAACCAAAAACTAACTCGAAACCTTTCATAAACGAACCATAACCACCTCAGCCGCAGCATGAGGCATAAACCAGCCTGTTCGACCTTTTTGACCATATCTTCACTTCCATAACTTTTCATCTCTCCTTGGAACCATGTTGCCATGTTCATGCACCCCTTGCATACGTGCAAACACTTTTCAATGACGTCCACGATACCTTCATATGCATTGTTTTTAAGCCAACCATGTTGCGTGACCTCCTAATCAACTCAACCACAATTCCTCCCGATCTTAGTTGTTGAACCTCATCTTCTGCGTAAGACAAGTTCAATGGATACCGTCACCATCCATGCCTTGACGTCAAGCAATACATGCACAAAAATAGACACGCAACTTTTCCCGAGCACAAATCCGCGACTTGACTCACTTTAGTCCGATAACCACAACACCTTATGTGAGCACCTCACATAAGCATGTTGCAAACATAAAAAGATAATGTCCATCATGTTCAGCCGAAGCACATAAAAAAACTTAGAAAAATAATGCTAAGCAAACTTCCCATAAGACAATAAGCAAGTTTGAAACATTGCAAGTGAAAAAATAGCATCCGCACGAATATTTCAACATGTAGAAAGTTCGTTCAGTCCAAAACAGCTACTATGCATTATAAAAGAAATGTTCTGACACTCTGAAGCATGTTCCCAAAAGTTCGAACAATCCAAAATCTTTTTTTCTTGAAATTCAGAGAAGTGTTTTAACAAACAGCAAAACAATTCTTGGGCAAGTGTGTGAATAAGATGGGTATGTGAAAATGAAGTGAAGTGTGAAGCAACACACTCACCCGGGCATGTATAAATAGTGTAGCACCCCCAACTGTCATAAGAGGATAGAATATAGTTGTTGGAGAAAGAGAGAGCACAAATGACACTCTTCCCAAGTTGGCCGACTAGAGGGCTTGACCAACCTGTAGGTGGGCCCCCTCTAGTCCCTATTTTGGCATGTGGCTCCCCAACGGCTATATTTCGAGCTGTTGGGTGAATCAATCACAAAAATTGCTTTAAAAAGTTGTTTTACAAATAAAACTTCCACAAATCCAATATTTTTTATTTTCAAAAATGCAAGAAAATAAATCTAAGTTGAGACTACAAAATTCCCAACCCCCTAAAGAAAAGCAAACATGTTGTGGAAAATGCAAAGATGCAAATGGGGAAAAATTCAAATGGGAATGAAAAATAAAAAATGTGATAACTATCAAATTAACCTATTGGCGAGGACCCATCCAAAATATGAGAGATGGATTTTCCCCCGTCTTCTTTGAAGCTCAATTTTCAGCCTACGGCCCTGGAGAAGTGGGCACAGCTGCCTCGCCTTGCTTCTTCAAACATTCCTTCCTTGGTGGTTTATTGGACTTGGGTCATTCAGACGGCCCTGGCTGCTCCATCTTTTTGAATGTTGGTGTGGGCGGAAGGTTGGAATCTCCTCATAGATCATTTACCCCGTAAATTAAATGAGGATGTCCACTTGAGATGGCGTAACTTTGACCTCCTTGATATGTTTGACATTTGGGCCATACTTGATTTTGATCATGGAGCATTGCTCCTTCCTTGGCCGAAAGTAAAACTTTTCCTCCTTGCCATTGATATGGATGCGTATTTCTTCGGCTCCCACATCGATGCGAGCATTCGCAGTGCTAAGGAAAGGGCACCCAAGAATGAACGGGGTTTCCTTCTCAACCTCCAATGTCAAGCACCACAAAGTCCATGGGTATGAAGCAGTTCTGGATCCTCACCAGAACATATTCGGCAATACCCACTAGATAGCAGACCGACGAATTGGCCAACTGGAGCTGCATCAGCATTGAAAACAATGTAGTGAAGTTGAGATTTTTAAAGACCACCTTCGGGATGACACTAACACTTGCGCCAAGATCACAAAGTGCCTTGTCAAAATGTTGTGTCTTAATAGAGCAGGATATAGTGGGATATCCTGGGTCCTTTAGCTAGATTCCATCCTGTATAGAGATCATGTTAATGTCCTCTATAGGAGGCTCGGGTTGCCCCGGCATCTTGTCATTCTCTAATGGCGATACAACAGCTGCCAGATGAGCTAATTGAGTCTCCAACATCTTGTTCAAGCTCAACCGGTTCTTGAAGGCAGAAGTTAATCCTTCAGCCATGGCATTGATGTTCTCCAGGGTCTTGCCATTAGATGCCAACTTCTTGGATAGGGCATCATTGATCTTGAGTTGTCTAATGGAAAGTTCCTTTAAGTGGGGCTGATCCCAATTGCCATTGTTGTTGTTGTAGCCCTCTTGAAAGAAAGGGTGTGGTTCTCCCCACCCTTAACCACCTGGACGTAGCCATTGTTGAAGTTCCTATTGTTGACCAAATATAGGGCATCTACACAGGTCTCGGGGCAGTCACTCCCCACGTGACCCGCGTTGCCATAGACCTCACATATCATGTGAGAGTCCAAGGCCTAGACGGTGTCAAATATTTTGCCATTGGCTTGACAGTCCAACTTCTTAATTAGGAGGTCTAATTTGGCAGCGATTATGTCCACCTCCTTCAAGGTGTGCATGCCTCACTGATAGGGCTGGAGACGCTCATCGCTCCAACCTATGTTGGAAACCATCTTCTCAATCAACTTTGGGCACCGTAAGAGAGAAGAAGGCTCCTCCAACAGCAGCATCCACATGGTCATAGGCTGACAGAGTCAGCCCACTTTAGAAGTTTTGGATGATGAGCCAATCATCCATCCCATGGCAGGGACAGACCAGGATGCACTCCTAGCCTTTCCCATGAATTAGGAATTGACTCTTTAGGCTTTTGTAGGAAGCTTGAAAACCTTCCACGTAGGGCATTAGTCTTGCCCAACGGGAAGAACTTGACAAGGAATGTCATAGAACACTTTTCCCTAGTGTTTATAGCACTTCTGTTCACTTAGAACCACTGCTTCGCTCTCCCAACGAGGGAGAACAAAAACAGTCAAAGACGAATGGCATAAGGCGTGACATCCTTGATCTTGAAAGTGCTACAAATATCAGGGAATTGTTGCATGTGGGCACTTGCATCCTTGTTCGCTTTCCCACAGAACGGATGAGCCTGCACCTAGTGATTAAGCCAGTCTTAATTTTGAAGTTTACGTCTCCTGTGTTGACATTGGGCCCAGTAGGCACATTGTTAGCTGATGCAGCCAAAAACTCATGAAAGGGTCTTCTGTGCCATTGGCTTGCAGCGTGATGGTGCGGAGATGACGATTTTCCTTACCGACAGGATAACATGAGGAGGAACGACACGAGGTAGAACTGTTCTCAGCAGTGATTCGGGATTTTCAACGAAGTTTGCCAGCAAATGGAACCTATTTTCACATCAAAAATTACGAAAACAAATCAAGGTTATCCTACTAATAACCTCCTAGAATCCTATCTACCGCATGATCATGCAAATGTCTTGTGCCTTCCTCAGAAATAGCTTAATAAATGCTTGTTGGTATTTCTTAACGTCTATAGTTCATCCTAGCATACAAGGCTAGTCTGCAGAGGCACAAGCTTAGGCTAACCTAAGCCAAAGCAATATGAGTTCTACAAGCGCACAGAAAGTACTGCTGTAGCATTTCATCCAAGAGCATTCCCTAGGGTATCATATTTATTTTATTCTAAAGAAGACGAGGGAAGAGTGGCAAGATCAATGGAAGAATAGGGTGTTCTAGGGAGGAATCCGGTAGGATGGGTAAATGATGTAGTGGGGGTAGTGCGACACACACCTAAGCAATCTAGTCTAAGGAGTAAAAATTTCCAAGTAGAGGTCAAGTTAGGGATGAAGCTACTCCTACTGTGCTTTAAGTACTCATATACATAGCCTATAAGTGTACACATGAGTATGTTAACGATGAATATTAGGTCTTTGTGGTTCAACACATTGGGCACGGGTTTACCCTTGACAACATCAGGACGATTCCCGCCTCGAGCCTCTGGCGTAGCCAAACGTGAGGGCATTACAAAGGACAGACAAGGCTATCACCACCTGACGCCTACCCCTACAACATGTGGGTCTACGAGATATCCAACGCTACTTAACTATCTAAGCACCACACTTACATGCTAAGTAAATACCTTGATAGTTGCAGTACAAGTACCTTCCTAAGGCAATAACTAACCTAAACATCGTTGAACCAATTTGGGACCAAGCACTAATTTACTCATATTAAAATAATTATATTAATATCTAATTAGACTATCGTGGTGGTGTATGATGTTTATGATAACATGATATGAGCATTATGACTATATCATAATAACATCTACACCTAGCACATACATGGACTCCACAATCAAACAAGAAAAATTTTGCCCAAGTATGTGAATAAATAAAGACTAATAGTATCATTATCATCAAGCATAAAGTCATAAAATAAAGAAAAGATACATGAGCCATACCTTTCATGATTTGGACATGGGACCAGAGGCTCCTCTCTACAACCGAACCTCCACTAAGGAACTAATGGAGCTCTAGTTTAATACAAGAGAGAATGCTTGAGTTGTGTGTGGGAGAAGTGAGGCTTTCCCCCTATTTATACATAGAGTAGATGCGGTTCCTGCCACCAAAAGCGCGAGAATCAGTCTCCACCGTCTCAAGGCACCACAAGAGAGTGCCACACGTCGGCTGACCGAGTTTGGCGCCAGGACTGAGTCAGCCAAACTAGGGGGTCGACCGACCTGGTCTTGGGCCCCCTCGACTCTTCTTTCTCCTGGTGACTGAAAAGTGGGCCCATGCCTCATCCCCGCCTGAATCGACGTTGGATTCCCTAGGATACAGTTGGGAATGGGTCAATGGATCCATGTGATGCCACATGTCATCGCTTGATTGGCTAGGGTGGCACTTTTAAGGATTGCTCCACTCATTCTCCATCAGTTCTGCATCAAAACTCTTGCATGCACTATTTTACCAAGTACAAGTGGAATTATATCAAATATGAATATAGTGTGTGTAATACAAATTTTGATTCCTTCACATATTTGAGTTATATTGACAGTCGAAATTGGTATGTAAGGACCGTCAACATGGAGCATGGTAAGGGATCAAGAGTAGGCATATTTGCAATACATATATTGCTAAGTCAAAAGAGTAAGCGTTAGGAGCAAACAAATCATACTTTTTATTAAGATCTGTGCATGTGTGATGAAATATTTGTGGGGTGTAATATGAAGATAAATCCTTTTTATGCACTCTCTTTATTGTGAGGATGAAACATGGTTAATTATTTCCTTTTTCCCTCTTTTTTTTTCTCATGCTCTTGTACATGAGCATGTATTTTCTTTTTCTTTTATTGTAGCCGTGTCTTCTACTTCTCTTTTTCAAATATTCTGAAGAGAGTAGTATGCATGAATAACATGGAGTATCTTTTGATGGTGGAATGTTATGGTGGAATTTTGATAACTTCTAAAGTAGAAGTTTAGCATGTGCCCGTGAAATCTTGATCTTAAAAGTATGAAAATATTCACACATAGGTCTATACTAGTTTTACTAGGATCAATGTGAAAGCAAATAGCATATCCATAGGGTTTATCATGTTTGAATCATCATATGGCTTTGGTAGGAATTTATATCAAATGACAAACTTCTATTTTAGAATTTCTCCAGAAAATCAAGTTTCACTTTTAACTACAATTTTAGCAGCTCTTATCACTATATCATATCCCACAACAACCTAGAATTGGATTAAGCTTTTGCTACCCACAAATTTCAAGTTTCATGGCAAGAGTACTCTAAGCAAATAAACACAATACTTGGAGAATACTAAGTTTTATACAAGGGACTAAGGTAAAAAAATAGAGCAACTATTTATCATTTTGACTTACGCAAAGTAGAAATATTCCTATGCACATCATATATTTTATTAACCTAGCCTATACTACTTTTTTAGATGCAAGTGATGTGGGAAGAAAGAAATATAATAATAGAATGCAAAATGGGGTGTGATAAAATTTACCTCAAGTAAGGGTGCTCCCCGAAGCTTGTCTTTCATCAATCTTCGAGATAAGGGTTGAACACTTGATGACGGAAGTAGGCCATGGGGTCAGCTTGTTGTTATTGTAGCATGGTGTGATGTTGTTGAACTGCGCGTCAACTTGTTGCTGCCAGTCATGGGTACCCTGGACGTGGTCTTGAAGGGTGTTGAGGATGTCGCCCGTCCTCACTTCAAGGTATCCCATCAGTTGAATGAGTTTCGCCATTCTGTGGCCAAGGTCGTGAGAACCTCAGGACGAGAAGGAATGATGTGTGCTCATCAATGTAAGAGGCAAGCTACTAGAGCTTGAGTTGGAACTGTAAGGGTCCCATCTCCCACCGATGGTAGTCTACTCGTGCCATGACGATCCGCATGCCTCATATATTTGAGGTTGGGTCCAACCGGATGCATCACCCATATAATCCACTTCCTCTTGGTACTCATACGCTGGAGTAGATCTTGGAGGCATCTCCATGACTACTCTTCTTGAATGGCTTCATAAGAACATGCCAGAAACATTACTCCTATGAGCCTCTTCGATAGGTTGAAGAGCAATGGTTAGTTCCCGGTATTTGTATAAATGGTTAGTTGCCAGCAATGGTTAGGAATGGTAATTGAATATCATACACATAGCCAGGATAGAAAAACATAACGGAACCATCTAGATCATGTTTAAGCTTGTGTCCTTGCACTAGATAGTACTCATCTATCAAGTAGGGGCTTGTTCAAATACATTCAATTGAGACATTTTCTAAAGCCCCTACTTTCATAGTAATGCGGGTAATTAATGATGTACATTAAATTGGACCCGTCCTTTGAGTGTTTTCTAACCATTGGTACATTATGACCTTAATAGGAGCAGATTTAATTTTTCTATCCATGGCACAATGTATCCTAAGATTATCTGCGCGCACAATCCTAACATCTCCTCTAGGGACCACAGACAGCCACCCATCTATGCATGAAGCGTAAAATGGGATTTCGCAAGTGGCTATTCCTAGGACCCGTACATGCTATATCACTAGTCAAATATTGCCAGAAACATTGTTTATTTAATTTAGGCAAAGTGTCTAAATCTATTAAACAACATTTATGGAAGCCTAGGATTTCACTTTATTCTATACATAGGATATAGTATTCTTTTCGGAAAAACCTAAAAGTAATACCTTCAAATCCTAATTTAGGGGTGCATAGGAATTGAATAGTGAGAGGCGTGAACTATCCTAATTTATTTTAGCAAAATTATCCCATCCTAATGCATGCCAAACAGTAAAGAATTTGGAATCCATACCAATTTTGGAGAGTAGCATCATTTCATGGCCTTCGTGTGGGCAAACCCACGATCTCAGAGGAGGTTGTAGGCTTGCCGTTCACGCCATGCTCGAAGTTGAGGTCATCATCGTTGAGAAGGTAGAACGGAGCATTGTTGATATTTCTTAACACCACATATAATCACTGGTAGGAGATGAGATACGCAAGCACGCGGAAGATACCATTGTAGCATTTTACCCAAGAGTATTCCTAAGGGTATCATATTTATCCCAAAGGAAGGCAGTGAAGTAAAGTAAACACAATTCTTATGATCAAGGTATAGGATACTAAGTGTTTACTAGAAAGGGGGTAAGATGATAATAGGGGTAGTGTGACACACACCTAAGCAATCTACCCTAAGGGTAAGATTGTTCTATTGAGGGTTAGACTACGAGACGGAGCTACTCCTATTCTGCGTAATTAATCATATACATAGCCTAATAAAGTACACATGAATATGCTAATGGTGAACACTAGGGCTTAGTAGTCCAACATATCAGGCACAGGCTTACTCTGGTCTGCTAGGTGACTCCCGCCAAGAGCCTACGTCGTAGCCGAACATGGAGGATTACAACGAACGGATAGGGCTGTCACCACCTACCGCCTACCTCTACAACCCGTGGACTACGATGCATCGGACGCTACTTAACTATTCAAACACCAATCTTGCACGCTAAGTAAATAACTTAAGAGCTTCAATTAATATTCATCCTAAGGCAATGACTAACCTAAACATCATTGAACCTTTGTTGGATCCAAGCGCTAACATATTCATATTAACATAGTCATATTATTACCTAATTATACTATAGTGGTGGTGTATGATGTTTATGATAACATGATAATAGCCTGATGTCTAGATTATAACAACATCTACACCAAGCACATACATGGACTCCACAACCAAACAAGGAACGCTTTATCCAAGTATATGAATATGTAAAGACTAATACTATTAATACAAAGCATAAAGTCACAAATGCAAGAAAATATACATGAGCCATACCTTTCCCAATTTGTACATGGGACTAGATGCTCCTCTCTACAGCCTAACCTCCACAAAGGACTAAGAAAAGTAGTGGATACAACAGAATGATGCTCAAGTGGTGTATGTTGAACTAAGGGGTAGGGGATCCTATTTAGGCTATCTCCAACAATGTAGCCCAAATAAGTGAGCTTATTGGGCTAGCTGGAAGAAAATATATGTAGCCCATTTTATGTTATCTCCAACAGTAAAACTAAAATGGGGTAGATATAACAAAATATAGCGGGAAATCTTCTCCCACGATCTCGGCGCACATACTCGGCAAATTCGCGGGCATCCATGGAAAGGCGAAAGTGTGTTACGCAGGAGGCAGCGCGAATTCGTGGAACGGCAGTGGAGAGAAAGCGTGTGCACCAGCGTATGCGCGCACGTGTGAGGGAGCTGAAATCCAAAGCACGCGGTGCTGCTCGCGGCCGGTACTAGGAGGTGGCAACAATAAGTTGTCTTGTGTATCTGATTAATCTATTCTCTGATTAGTCTTATATCTGTCTTGCGTAATTTAATTGATTTCTTTGTATCTGATTAGTTTAAGTGTGTAGGATCGAAGAGCATGTGAAAAGCTACCAGAGGGGGGTGAATGGTCGATTTAAAAATCTTACGCAGCGGAAACAATTAAACCCCAAATCCTTTTGGCAGAAAAACAATTTGTTAAATAAATCGTGTGTGAGCCTAATCTAAACGTGTTTCACCGTGACAAAAGTGATAGATATCAGAGAGAATCAAGTCACGAAGACAACACAAAAATAATCACTCAAATCCGTCGAGAAAAACTCAAGTTATGATCAAAAGATCAAACAAAGGTCAAACTGCCCTACCCGAGAAAAACAGTTCTGGAACGCTGCAAAGAAACTCGTGTAGATCATAGACCACAAATCCAATGACTGTGAAATTTTGATAGATGATAGATAATCAAGTTGTGAGGACAAGACAAAAAGAATCACGTCAATCTGATCTGTAAAACTCGAGTTATGATAAAACTACCAACGAAAGGTAGTGCTGTACAGAAATTCGACGAGTAAAACTTGTCTGGAACAAGTCGGACGAACAAGGCACAAAAGTTCCTTCAAACTACGAATTTTATTCCATAGAACACAAGAGGAACAGCCCCAAAGTAGTGCACGACGAGCTCTGGGCTCCCTTGCTTATATAACCAGCCCTTAGGCCAACCCAATATAACCTAGGACTCAAATCCTACTCAGATCACGAACCGTAACTTTCCATAACTACTCAAGATTCTTCTATACGCAGATAGAAGCAATCTTAAGACTTCCAAACACCTTAGGAACGTTTCCCACATTCCTAAACAACTCAAATTCGTGACCCACACGAAATCCTATCATAACCAACTCAAATCTTTCCATATTTGAGTCAAACCCGACTTCGCCGCAGCCAAAGTCATCAACCGATACGATCCGATTCTTCCAACCAGATCTTTCCTTCCTTATCCCAGCTTCGGAACCATGTTGCCATGTCATGCACCGCATGCATACGTGCGAACACCTTCCTTTGACATTCAGTATTCTTCATATGCACTGCCATTGATTCAATCATCCTGCGCGACCTCCAGATCAGCTCAACCACAGTTCCTCTCAAACTTGGTTGTTGGAACCTCATCTCCAACCTAAGACTAGTCCAATGGATCCCGTCACCAGCCATGTCTTGAACTCAAGCAACACCTGCACATGAATAAACAACCAATCCATACGAGCCCAAGTCCTCGACTTGACTCAAGTTAGTTCCGAACACAACACCCTACGTGAGAACCTCACATAAGCATGTTGCAAAGCATGTCAAAACGAAATCATCCATATCAACCAAAACGCACCAAAAACTTAGCAAATGAATACTAAGCAATCTTTCCAACAATGTAAAGCAAGTACAAAACATTGCAAATGAAAAGAAGAAGTATTGCGGTCAAGTTCCGGACCATCCCACAGCAAGCCGGAGCTTGACCCGGAGCTTACTAGTACAATGAAGCACCTGCCGAAGCTTACCAAAACTAGTAGATCCTAGCACCGGAGCTTTCCAAAAACTAGTCAAAACTAGTCAACCCAAAACCGGAGCTAGACAAAGTACGTCGGAGCTTAGCAAAAGCATTCCGGAGCTATCAAATATATGCCGGAGCTAAAGATAAAGCTCACCGGAGCTAACCAAAGCTAGTCGGACCTTACCAAGAAGTCAGACCTAGCTTCGAACATAGCCGGAGCTACCCAAACCAAGCCGGACATACCGTCGAACCTTGCTATAGCTCAGAGCTAGAGTCGGACCTTGATAAAAAGGTGTTTTGGTGATATTCGAAACTTTTATCATCAAAGCCAAGTGTATTCACTACAAGCCAATGTATTCAACACATATAGGTCTTACAATCTCCCCCTTGATGAATGCATTGGCAATACCACTTAATATCCAAACATTGGCTTATTCTCAATAAAAGTTTTGAAAACAATTTCTCCCGCTTTTTAAATCAAAAAATAAAATGAGAAAAAAATACAAAAAAATTATCTCTCCCCCTTTATTATTTCTCCTTATGCTCATATTCTCTTTATCTTCATGCTTATCTCTCCCCCTTTGACAATGTATTCAGCGAGTCATGAGCATATAAAAAAATTATCTCTACCTCTTTAGTTGTTATGAGCATATTATAACATATACATATAAACAAAGCTCATCCAAGTCATACTATCAAGTAACTTACACTATCACATCAATGAGATATATAAAATAGTGTAAGCCATGCTAGAGATCATATGTAATTTTCAATTTAAGCAAGTCATGATCTCACAAACATAACTATTTCAAAACCTGAAAACATGACACTAGTTGCTGCATTTTATTATTTTTCAAAGCATAAATTTGGATCATATGATATTTGCAAGAGATTATATGCGCATCTGCCTTATTCTAACCAACCAAGCCAAGCCTATGTCATTTGACAATCAGAAGCTTAAGGACATGGTTTTAGTCATACACAACTTCTTCCAAGTTCATATCTAAGTGCAATGACAAGCCATCTCAAAAGAAGAAGTGCGATACATGCATATTCTCTTGATCTTTTCTCAATTTATATTTGTTCATAAAAACTCAACATGTGAGTTAATTACTTAATGAATTCTTAATGATTAAAAGCACTTGTGAACATGTAACAAGTTCAAAACAGCAAGAAAGTTCGACCATGACTAGTTTTAGTGTAAGTAATTATTCCAATTACTAGACATGGCAAAAACTACAAAATGTATAACACGAGTAATGTAGTAAGAACTTTCAGCATGTAAAAGGAATCACAAAGTCATATATGTATGAAATACTATGCTCATATTATTTTATTTTCAGATTCACACATAAACTTCCCAAGTTTCAAAACTTCCCCTCAATTTAAGCCATGAGGATGCATAACCCCTATTTCACTACGAATGAAACAAAAACGAGTGAAATCCAAAGGTTTTGTAAAAATGTTAGCCAATTGTTGTTCGGTATCTACATGGTGAAGCACAATGTTTCCTTTTTCAACATTATCACGAAGAAAGTGATACCTAATATCAATGTGCTTAGTTCTAGAATGTTGCACGGGGTTCTTAGCAATGCAAATAGCACTAGTGTTATCACAAAACAGTGGAACACTATCTAGATCAACCCCATAGTCCTTAAGTGTTTGAACAATCCAAAGAATTTGTGACCAAGCACTAGCAGCAGCTACATATTCAGGTTCGGCTGTGGATTGTGCAACTGAATTTTGTTTTCTAGAGGACCATGCAACAAGAGAATTACCAAGAAAATGACAAGCACCGGAAGTACTTTTCCTATCAATCCTACAACCCCCAAAATCAGCATCCAAAAAAGCTTTCAAAGTAACAGTTGAGGAAGAAGGAAGAAAAATGCCAAATTCTTGGGTTCCATGTAAGTACCTGAGAATCCTTTTGACGGCTTGACGATGTGAAACACGTGGGGAAGATTGAAACTGTGCACAAAGACATACGCTGAATTGTATGTCCGGGCTTGATGTCGTGAGGTACAAAAGTGATCCGATCATGTTTCTATATTCTTTTTGATTCACAGATTCACCATCTTCATCAAGTTCAAGTGTTGTTACTGTTCCCATTGGTGTCCGAAGAGGCTTGCTTTTGTCCATGTTGAAGCGCCTTAGGAGGTCTTTGGTATACTTCGTTTGATGCACAAAGGTACCCTCCTTGGTTTGCTTGATTTGCCGCCCCAAAAAGTAAGTGAGTTCACCCATCATACTCATTTAAAATTCGGAACTCATCATTGCTGAAAACTTGGACACAAGATCATGAGAAGCACAACCAAAGATAATATCATCCACATACACTTGAACAAATAATGAGTCATTGCCATGCTTAAGCACAAAAAGAGTTTTGTCAACCTTGCCCATGGTAAACCCCTTTTCAAGTAAGAATGTTTTTAGCCTATCATACCATGCTCTAGGGGCTTGACTGAGACCGTATAAGGCTTTGGACAGTTTCTAAACATGATTAGGAAAATCTGGATTTTCAAAACCCGGTGGTTGTTTGACATAAACCTCCTCATCTATGTAGCCATTAAGAAAAGCACTTTTAACATCCATTTGATATAGCTTAAAACCTTTAGATGCTGCAAAAGCTAACAAAATTCTTATGGCTTCTAATCTAGTGACAGGAGCAAAAGTTTCATCAAAATCTAGACCTTCAACTCGAGTGAAACCTTGAGCAACCAACCTAGCCTTATTCCTAACCACAACCCCATCCTCACTTTGTGTATATTTATATACCCATTTAGTTCCAATTAAAGTGTGACCTATAGGTGGAGGTACAAGTTTTCAAACATTATTTCTTTCAAAATTTTCTAACTCTTCTTGCATGGCAATAATCCAAGATTCATTAGTGAGTGCGTGTGATATATCTTTGGGTTCAAAAGAAGCAACAAAAGCAGAATGAGCATGAGAGTTTGGATCGCAAAACCTGGACCGTGTGACTCGTTCTTGCAAGCTTCCAATCATCTGTTGTGGGGGATGATCTTTGTAAAAACGTAGGGGAACAGATGTCTCACAAGCTTCTTCTTCATTAGGTTCATCGTGGATTGATGAGCTTGTGACTTGTGGACAATCAGGACCAGCATAGGTGATAGTCGGAGCTTGTTCAATGTCCGGAGCTGGACACGTGTCAACTTCGGAACTACTAGGCAGTATCACCAGCTCTTCTTCATCTTCGAAAATACCCTCCCCCTGAGGATACGGATCTGGTCCTACAACACCGGAGCTAGTACCTGGGCTAGCTTCATCAAAAGACACTTCACAGGTCTCCACAATTTTGTTAGTGTCATGTAAAAGCACACGATAGCCTCTAGTATGAGATGGATAACCAAGAAACATGCCATCAATGGATATAGGTTTAAATTTATCAAGATTACCATGTTTCTTAACAAACCATTTGCAACCAAAGACCCGAAAGTGTGTAACACTAGGCCTATGTTCAAACCGAAGCTCATATGGTGTTTTACCTAGCTTAGCACGCAAGAAAACACGATTTGAGACATAACAAGCGGTTGCTAACGCATCAGCCCAAAATTTCCTAGGAGTTTGATATTCATCAAGCTTAGTCCTAGCCATCTCAACTAAGGTTCTATTCTTTCTTTCTACAACACCGTTTTGTTGAGGTACATATGGTGAAGAGAATTGATGATCTATTCTATTTTCAGCACAAAAGTGATCAAAAGATTGATTTTTAAATTCAGTTCCATTATCACTTCTAATTGCTTTTAATGACCCTGGGTGATCAATTGATAATCTAAGAAATAAAGTTCTAAAGTGACTTAAAACTTCATTCTTAGACGCCATAAAGTAAACCCAAGAGTATCTAGAATAATCATCAACAATCACAAGAACATACCATTTACCTCCGAAGGATTGAACACGTGAAGGTCCTACGGTGTCGAGATGCAAAAGTTGACATGGTTCAGTTGTCATGATCATTGTGAGAGAAGTATGTGAACCTGCAACCATCTTAGCATGTCTACAAGAAGAGCACACAATTTCTTTGTCCCCTTTAAGCTTAGGCAGCCCACGTTGCGATCAAGAGCACTAACACGCGTTAGGTGATCAAAGCCTACGTGACCAAGTCTACGATGCCAAAAATATAAGTCCTTTGAGTCATTAGCAACTAGAACCCTATGCTTAGAGGAAGACATATCAAAATCAGCTTTAAAAATTCTTCCAAAATGAGACATGTTAAAAATAAGCTCACTATTTGAACCTACAACTTTGCAGCAGTTTTTATTGAAAATAATTTCTAGATTTTCATCTAGCAATTGTGCAATAGAAAGCAAGTTGTATTTCAAATTTTTGACAAGTGCCACATCCTTCAAAGTGTAGTGATCATTTACTCTAACCGAACCCTTAGCAATTATAGGAGTTGAAGAATTATCGGCAAAAGTAACATTCTCTACACGTGACACAAAAGA
Source organism: Tuctoria greenei (assembly GCA_036927565.1). Classification (NCBI taxonomy): domain Eukaryota; kingdom Viridiplantae; phylum Streptophyta; class Magnoliopsida; order Poales; family Poaceae; genus Tuctoria; species Tuctoria greenei. Next base: position 119,546,914 of record JAYESD010000001.1, read on the forward strand.
GAGGGAGGAGAACCAATCTTTGTTACCGGTCATGTGGCGTGAGAAACCTGAATCCACAATCCAAATGTTCTCCTTCCTCAAACGTGTAACCTACATAAAAGCACAATACGTCGATGACTCAATACTGGGGTTAGTCAAAAGGCATTTAGGAATCCAGTACTGAGTCACGCAACGTGCAGCAGGAAAAACACGCAAAAGCTGAGATAAAACAGCAGGTTTATGAGTCAAAGTTTGAGGTTTTCTATTCTTAACTCATTTAGCACAAGAACCAGTAGCTCCGGAGGTAAAAGCAGCAGTTCCAAAAGACAAGGCTGAAGCTCCGGAAGCAAAAGCTAAAGTTCCGAAGGAAACAACAGAAGGTCCGGGAGCTCTCGTAGCTATCGGAACTACCGGAGCTACTTTTGTGGATTTCTTACCAGAGGGTCCGGAAGCTACCTTTTCAAATTTCTGACTCACTAAAGCAGGTTGTGTTTTTCTAATTGCATGAAGGTAATAAGATCTAGCAATCATTCTTTCCTTTTTCTGTTGTTTAGCTAGTCTATAACAAAAATCTATGACATGACCATCTCTACCACAGAAGGTACAATGAAATTTAACTTTGTGTTCACGTCTAGATGAGCAAGCAATATTTTTATTTGAAACCGAATGAGGCAACACTCCTGCAGATTTGAAAACCACTCCTTTTTGTTTAGGAACTGTTTGAATCAAACCACTTCCTAATGACTTTACAATTTTAGGTGGATGTGCCTTAGCATGAGCATGAGAATCAAAACCTAAACCAGTTTTATCATTGCAAGACTTGGAAGAGTTCAGCAGTAAGTTTAGGTTCTTATTCCCATTACAAAACTGATCTAATGTCCTATGCATGTCATCAAGTTTATTAGACAGATCAAGGCAATTTTCACATGAAGTTTTTCCTTTTAGTTTGCAATTGGAACGAACGTAAAGCATTGTTCAATATAGAAATTTCATTCATAGCATCCTGTAGTTTCTTATCAAGATCATCACAAGTAGAACAATGCAAATCAATTGTAGAACAGCTAGCATCTTTCAAGTTTTTATCATTAAGTGCAGCAACCTCTTTGTTCTTTTCAATTTCTAACTCAAGTTTATCAAGTGTGGAGGTGTGCGCACTTCTTAATGAGGACAATTGTTCATATATTAAATCACATGAGGAACATGCATCATCACTAGGAATCAAAGTTTTTAAACGGTTGATTTCAGATTCTAGTGATTCAATTTTAGCAGCACTATCCCTAAGTTTTTGTCCTTTTTCTTAACAATAATAGTGGCACGAGAAATGGCATCACACATTTATTCACAAGTAGGACATACCTCATCGTCTTCACTGTTGTATTCTGCATCCTCCTGACTTGATCTTGATCTTGTTTTGCCCACCATGAAGCATAAGTTGGCCAGATCGTCATCATCTTCATCACTTCCAAAGTCTACATCACTTGAACTAAGTTCTTGAAGTGCGGTGATGAAGCTGTTAATCATCTTGCGTCCTATGGTACCCTTCTTTTTCCTCGTATCTTTTGCAGAGGAGTGCTTCGTTCCTGTTTTCTTTTCATCCCGAGAAGTAGGACCTGAAAGGTTAGGGCAATCTGAATGAAAATGTCCTGTCTTACCACATTCGAAGCATTGTTGAGGTTCGGAGCTTCCTCTCCTTCTAGTTCTCACATTTTGCAATGCTTTTGAGAACCTCGTAGAGAGAAGTGCTAACTCCTCCCCTGGAAACTCCTCAATCTGTTCAAGGGTTAGAGAGGACAACAAAGCAAGTGTACTACAAGATGAAGATTGGCCGGAGCTAGGCATATCACGTTGAGAAACAAAAGCAGTAGACTTTTTGGGGTTCTTACGTGATATTATATCAATTTCATGAGTTTTTAGCTTGGAATATAGCACATCTAAAGTAAGTGTACTCATGACAGTAGATTCACGAATAGATGTAACTTTCATCTCCCAAATTGACATGTCTAATGCACTTAACAATTGCCTAGCATTTTCAGCATCTAAAAAATTAACATTGATGCTACACAAGTTGCTGAGAATTTTATTAAAGCGAGCAAAGAGATCATCAATTGACTCACTGGGTTGCATCTCGAAGCGCATGTATTCTTTCTTGAACATGTCTTGCCATACCTCTTTGATCGTGTTGGATCCTTCGTGGTAGTCACAAAGTGCTTTCCACACATCGTATGCAGATCGAAGGTGTGCAACACGGTCGAAGTCGCTTTGTGTTAATCCTTCTATGATCAAGTTCCGAGCCTTGTTGTTGTTGTTGACATCTCTCAAATTTGTAGTTGTAACTTGATCGTTTGATGGCACTTCGTAGGGCTTGTATACCTTCTCCCATATTGCAAAGCCTTGTGCCCGGATGAAAGCCTCCATGCGTGCCTTCCAAACCTGAAAATCAATACCAGCAAACACACACGGTTTGGCGGAGTATTTTTCCATGATGATTAGTCAAAAAGATGTGCAAATCACAAAGATTAGAGCACCGTGGCTCTGATACCAATTGTAGGATCGAAGAGCACGTGAAAAGCTACCAGAGGGGGGGTGAATGGTAGATTTAAAAATCTTACGCAGCGGAAACAATTAAACCCCAAATCCTTTCGGCAGAAAAACAATCTGTTAAAGAAATCGTGTGTGAGACCAATCTAAACGTGTTTCACCGTGACAAAAGTGATAGATATCAGAGAGAATCAAGTCACGAAGACAACACAAAAAGAATCACTCAAATCCGTTGATAAAAACTCAAGTTATGATCAAAAGATCAAACAAAGGTCAAACTGCCCTACCCGAGAAAAACAGTTCTGGAACGCTGCAAAGAAACTCGTGTAGATGATAGACCACAAATCCAATGACCGTGAAATTTTGATTGATGATATATAATCAAGTTGTGAGGACAACCCAAAAAGAATCACGTCAATTGGATCTGTAAAACTCGAGTTATGATAAAACCACCGACGAAAGGTAGTGCTGTCCAGAAACTCGACGAGTAAAACTTGTCTGGAACAAGTCGAACGAACAAGGCACAAAAGTTTCTTCAAGCTACGAATTTTATTCAATAGAACACAAGAGGAACAGCCCCAAAGTCGTGCACCACGAGCTCTGGGCTCCCTTGCTTATATAACCAGCCCTTAGGCCAACCCAATATCAACTAGGACTCCAATCCTACTCAGATCACGAACCGTAACTTTCCATAACTGCTCAAGATTCTTCTATACGCAGATAGAAGCAATCTTAAGACTTCCAAACACCTTAGAAACGTTTCCCACATTCCTAAACAATTCAAATTTGTGACCCACATGAAATCCTATCATAACCAACTCAAATCTTTCTATATTTGAGTCAAACCCGACTTCGCCGCAGCCAAAGTCATCAACCGATACGATCCGATCCTTCCAACCAGATCTTTCCTTCCTTATCCTATCTTTGGAACCATGTTGCCACGTGATGCACCGCATGCATACGTGCGAACACCTTCCTTCGACGTTCAGTATCCTTCATATGCACTGCCCTTGATTCAATCATCCTGTGCGACCTTTTGATCAGCTCAACCACAGTTCCTCCCGAACTTGGTTGTTGGAACCTCATCTCCTCCCTGAGACTAGTCCAATGGATCCCGTCACCAGCCATGTCTTGAACTCAAGCAACACCTGCACATGAATAAACAACCAATCCATACGAGCCCAAGTCTTCGACTTGACTCAAGTTAGTTCTGAACACAACACCCTACGTGAGAACCTCACATAAGCATGTTGCAAAGCATGTCAAAACGAAATCATCCATATCAACCAAAACGCACCAAAAACTTAGCAAATGAATACTAAGCAATCTTTCTAACAATGTAAAGCAAGTACGAAACATTGCAAATGAAAAGAAGAAGTATTGCGGTCAAGTTCCGGACCATCCCACAGCAAGCCGGAGCTTGACCTGGAGCTTACTAGTACAATGAAGCACCTGCCGGAGCTTACCAAAACTAGTAGATCCTAGCACCGGAGCTTACCAAAAACTAGTCAAAACTAGTCAACCCAAAACCGGAGCTAGACAAAGTACGTCGGAGCTTAGCAAAAGCATTCTGGAGCTATCAAATACATGCCGGAGCTAAAGATAAAGCTCACCGGAGCTAACCAAAGCTAGTCGGACCTTACCAAGAAGTCAGACCTAGCTTCAAACATAGCCGGAGCTACCGAAACCAAGCCGGACATACCGTCGGACCTTGCTGTAGCTCAGAGCTAGAGTTGGACCTTGATAAAAAGGTGTTTTGGTGATATTTGAAACTTTTATCATCAAAGCTAAGTGTATTCACTACAAGCCAATGTATTCAGCACATATAGGTCTTACAAAGTGCTGCCAAGATCATTGGACCAAACTGCAGAAACAAAACAAATACGTTTAATTAAGTTGCTCCTACCTGATTAGTGTAAGACCGAGGGAAACGAGGCTTACTGTCTCATTTTTTGCATCCATATACAATGATTAAAGTGTTGAAAGGAGGAACGACACATTATGTTTTTTTCATGTATTTTTGTATGTAGGGTTCACATCTATGGCATTTAGATATTATCATACAATGTGGTGTGGCGGTAAAGCAGCGTCATCGCAAAAAGATGAAGAAATTGAAGCATGTGCAGTTGTTGTCGCTATGTTACCGAAGAAGAGTCGTTGGGGAGGCTTTGTTCCTGGTCACAAGACTATTGATCGTGAACGAATGGCAGCTGATATTTGTTTGAGAAATGATTATTTTATTTCTAGGCTACTGTACAATGAGGAGCACTTTTGTCGAAGGTACTTTCTATCACAATTTTAAAAGTTTTAAGTATTCACCATGTTGTACCATTATATATAATTATTGTTATGTGACATTGTAATTGGTTTAACTATTGTACAGGTTTCGTATGCAACAATCACTGTTTTTGAGAATCGTTGATCGCGTGACATTTGCGAACAGTTTTTTCAAACTGAAAAGGAATGTCGCAGATGTGGTGGGTTTCTCTCCTTTATAGAATTGTTCTGTGGCAATAAAGATGTTGGCATATGGTGGACCAGCGGATTCTCTAGAGGATGGACAATGTATGGGAAAAAGTATGGTGTTGAAAACATTACAAGAGTTTGTTGCCACAATCATTTTGGAGTTTGGAGATGAATTTCTTAAACCGCCGAGAGAATCTGAATTACAATGTATTCTTTCTATTAACGAGGCCCATGGTTTTCCTGGCATGATTGGAAGCATTAACTGCAAGCATTGGGAATGGGCGAACTATCCGACGGGTTGGACTGGGATGTACAAAGTCCACAAAGGCAAGCCAATGCTCATATTGAGGTAGTAGCAACACGAGATATACGGATTTGGCATACTTTTTTTGGACTTCCTGAATCTCATAATGATATAAATGTGTTGCAAAGGTCTCCTATTTTTGATGATTTGGCTAATGGTAACACACTCCCGGTTGAATTTATTGTTAATAGGAATCCATACAACCTTGGAAACTACCTATCTGACAAGATTTATCCTGATTGGACAACTTTGGCTAAGAGCACTAGTGCACCAGTTAGCAAAAAGCAGAAGGTATATGCAACACAATAAGAAGCTTGCAGAAAAGATGTTGAAAGAGCTTTTGGGGTACTTCAGTCAAATTGGAAGATTTTCCATGGACCAGCTCGTCTTTGGAATCAAAAAGACCTGAACATGGTTGTAGAGGATGGACGTGGTGTTCAACTCCCCAACGTGCACCCGTCGGAGTGGCCAGAAAATGTAAATCCTAAAATCACACCACTTTGATCTAATGCTGGAATTGATGAGTTCGTTGAGATATGCACAAAATTTATTGACCACCTTTTGAATAATATGCCACCTATGTGTTATGACCAACTGACTTCTAGACGAACCTCCGGGTTTGTACTTACAAAAGTACTCATGAATTCTTTCGTAGTATCCACCTGTGCTTTGATTAACCCCAATAATAGGATCTTTACTAGTATTGAGGAAAGCCGAACATAGTATCTTATCCTCTTCTTGGGTGAAAGAACCTCCTCTCCTGGCAAGGTTCTTTTGCTTCGCTTGTTTTATCAATGCTGAACTGGATTCTACATGTAAGGATCGAATGCCCAAGAGGAGGGGTGGGTGAATTGGGCTTCTTTTCAAAAATTAAAGCAATAAAAATTAATTACTAAAAGCCCAATTCCCTATGTAAACAACCTATACATTCAAGTGAATAGTAACTTTGCGGTATATGAAATGTATAAGTGTAAGGGGAGAGGAAGAAAGCGCAAACTCTCGAGGAGACATGAAGACACGGAGATTTATCCCGTGGTTCGGCAAGATCGTCAAGATCTTCCTACATCCACGTTGTGGCACCCACCAAAGGGTATAGCCACTCCCAAGTCACCGAGACTAGGGATCTTCACTATACTTCTTCGTTCGCCAATCTCGGCAAGGTGGAGCTCAAGCCTTGTACAAGTTGGATCCTCCGGGCTTCCACAACCGTCTTGGCAGGCTCCGGAAGGCTCTATCCAATACAATCACCAAGGGACACTCCCTTACAGCTCCCACTACACTAGAGATTCCAATCACCAAGAATGGAAGCACACAAGCACTATATCTAGCAAGTTCAAGCCTATCTCTTGGTGTGTAAGTGGTGCAGATGATCTAGAAGTGTTAGCTCAACGTCTTGAACGCTTGAGAATGTGTAGAGTAGCTCTGGTTGTCAAGACTTGTCAAATAGATTGGTTGAAGGGGTATAAATAGCCAGCCTCCACGAAATAGCCGTTGGAAAAGTAGGTTGACACCACTGTTCTACGAACCCGGGATGATTCGATGCTCCCCCTTCAGTTATCATCGGCCAAATCCAAATTAGCTGATGTCACTGTGTCAAATATGACCATTGTTAGACCGATGTTACCCTTGCCATCTCATCGGATGATCCGGTGGCATTCCATCCATAATTAGTTCAGAATTGATGCTTACTGGAGTGATCGACTGATGTGTTCATTGTTGTACATCGGATGGTCCGGTGTTACACTTGGTCCAGGGAGATTGCTAACTTTATTGATGGACCGATGTAACATGCCCTTCATCATCGAATGATCCAGTGCGTACTTAGTTCTGAGGTCTTCTTCTTCTGCTGAGCCAACTCGACTGATGTGTTGTTTTCTGGAATCATCGGTTGATCCGGTGAGTTGATTTTGTTTGCTTCGAGTTGTTCTAAGTGATTCTATTGGAATTTGCTCGATTTACCTCTTAGGCATTGGTTGGAAATATTCTTCTGATGATTATCAAGCATTGAGTGCTGTCAATTATGGTTGAATAATTTTGACATGTGAGCTTTTACTTCTAATCTTCATAAACATTGATTGATCTCATAGAATGATTGTTTAGGGGTCTCCAATTATATCCAATGAGCAGTAGATTAAATTCATATAGATTTTATTTGTGTGTGATGAGTGATATGGGAGACCTTGCATCCACAAATTCATTAGTAAAATCCAATGGTTTTAATTAATCACTGAAACCATACCACACGGGGGCCTAGATGCTTTCAATCTCCCCCTTTTTTGTGATTGATGACAACACAACAAGTGAAGCATAATAGTAATGAAATTGACAATACGATTCTCAAAAAGATATGCAATGAGTACAAGATATGGCACATTAAACTTGAAGACTCAAAAGAGATTAATGACTTGAAAGCTTAACGATCAATAACATATGAGAGAATTAAGAGTCACAAGAATACTCAAGGAAAAGCAAAGAAGTAGCAAATCATCAAAATACAAAAGGACTCCAAAAACTCCAAAAAGATAGACTCCCCCTACAGCTAGGACTCCCCTGGGGCTAAGCTAGACTCCCCCTGGCTCCTGACTCTTCTCCCCCTTTGGCATCAAGACACCAAAAAGGAAGCCGAGTGCCTAAGGATCCTGAGCGCTCGGAGCGATGATGAACTGGTCACCATCGGGGGTGCTGTCGTCGGAGCTGCTGCCTGCTGCTGCTGAAGCTGGAGTAGAGGTGGCGGGAGCTGTAGGAGCCGCTGTCAGTGCCTGCTGAGTCTGAGCTGCTGGCAACGGGGCACTGACAACGAACGCTGGCGTCTGCTGGAAAAGCGTCGTAGCCGGCAAGGGAGAGTGGATAGGAGCACCTGGGGCAAGCAGTGGGGACATGCTGATCGTCGGGATCGGCGTGGCCGGCAATGGTGCTGAAGCTGGAGCCAGAACAGGTGGGCCTGGAGCAAGGCCTGGAAGCTGCGACGGCAGGGCAATCCCGGTCTATGTGTAGAGGTTGGTGATCAACCCCAGGATGCCCATCATCGCGATCTGGTGCATCTGATCAATCAGCCCAGTCAGCCTGTCGGTGTCCTCTCACCTCTCGCGGGCGATCTGTCGTTGCATCTCCTCCTGCTGCTGCTGGATCTCCAAGAGACGCGCAGCCTGCTCAGCTCGTGCCTACTCAGCTGCAAGCCGGTCCAGGCGCTGCTGCTCAACCATCTGCTGAAGTAGGGAGGTAAGCTCAGATGGTTGAGAGACATGTGCCTCTAACACGGGAGGTGGAGTAGGAGGTGGCACAGTCGAGCATCCAGCCTCTGCATCGTGCTGCTTGGGTGAGGGAGGAGGCAGGAAGTACTCCTCGACACTGTCGCTGGTGTCACTCTTGGATCAAATATGCTGAAGGTCCTCACCCTGAGCCTCTGCCTGTGCTAGTCTCGCGTCTTCCTTCTCCAGTTCTGACAAGTATTCCTCGGATAGACGAGCACGGACCTGACGCTCAACAGGACGGCCAAGGCGGTGGTCTCCAGGAGCTGGAGCACGGTAGTGACTGAACCGTGTGACGCTCTCATCGGTGAGACTGTCACACACGACGGACCCCTCGGGAGCTACCATGTAGAGCAAGTAACTGATCCACTGACCAAATATGAGCTGCCTCATCATCCCAACTCCATCAGTGATTACGTCCTTAATCTCACATATGAGGATGTCCACAATGTGGAACTCCATCCCGTTCATGATGTAGAACAGGAGAGTCTGCTGCAGGCTGGTGAACCCCTCAAGGTATCCGGACCTCGACAGAAGTGTGCGGCACAAGGCAAGGTGCACAGTGCGCGCAGCTGGAGTGAGTGGTGCCGGTACCCTTGGCTGGTCTGGAGAGAAAGGCTGAGCAAACAGTGAACGTATTTCCTCAAGTGGTGGTGCCATTCCTCTAGTGAGCGGCCTCCTCATTGGGTCAGCCTGTCCATACACCCTCTTGTGCAGGCAAGTGTCATGGAGGTCCACTCCTAGCAGTTGTCCCAAAGTCTGCCTGGTCAAGTGATGATGCTGGCCCATGAACATGAAATCAATAGATCTGCGGCCCTCAGAGACGTAGAGAGTGGCATAGAATACTCGGACCCAATCCTCCACGTAGGCACTCCTCTCGTGGGACATCAGCTCCATAAGCCCTCTATACCTCTCAAAGTAAGGGCGTATCTCCGTCTCGGCTGCCAGTGCAAGCTGATCCCAATCTAGGAAATTATGCTAGAAGAGCTTATGGCCCCAACGTCTGTAAGTCTCGTATAGTGACGCCTGTGTCAAGGTCCAAAAGCGGCTGTCCACGAGTGACTCTCTGGGATGTGGGAACCACTCCTCAAGTAAAATGCTCCACCTGTGCTTTCCGAGCTGCTTGGCCTTCATCTTCGGGTAATAGGTCAGGCGGACACCCTCAGCGACACGGACGTTGGTGTCCATCTCATAGACGGCTCTTTGGGCCGCCCTATCCTCTTGAAGGTTAGCAGCTGACGGTCTCGGTCTCGAGGCTGTAGCTGGGTGACCCCCGCGGGTCCTGGCTGAGCGTCAGCGAACAAGAGGCACTTCGGGCTCCTCCTCTTCCTCGCACTCCTCTGGCACGGGAGGCTGCCTCTAACAGGTCTCGCGGATACTCAACGATCCTCCTCGGCCATGCTCTCGCTCCTCGGCAGCGCGAGCGACCATTAGGGCTTTCTTTGTCTCCTTCGACAACTTCTGCTTTTTGGCGGCTGGCTCCTCGATAGCCTTGCCCTTTCCCTTCTTGTCACGGCCCATGACGACGACGAGGATGAGCACGCGGGACAAGCGAGCTCGGGGACGGCGACACAAAGGTTGTCGAGTACGGGAACCCTAGTGGTGAAGCGACGGCGACCGAAAGGGGGAAGCACCACGGCAGCGCAGAGGGCGGCAGTGGTGCGTGGGAGGCGGTGGCAGCGCTATGGAGAGGGCAACAGCCGGGCGTGAGGCGGAGGCGCGGCATGGAGTGGTGCTGCATGGGGCGTAGGGTGAGTGGCGGCGGCGGCCGGAGGCGGCGGCGGTGGCGGCTCGGAGGGCGGCAGCGGCCGAGGGTGGCGGCAGGGCGAGGGAGCGACGGCGACGGAGGTGAGAGCGTCAGTGGCGGTGAGAGAGTCGGGGAGAGAGAAAGACGAAGGCGAAGAGGCGCTAAATAGGTGTGGCCCGAACCCTAGATCAAATTTTAACACCGGATAAACCGACGTTAGATGATAGGAGCATCGGTCGAATGGTACAGTAAGGGTGTTCCAGAGGCACCATTGACACCGGATGGTCCGACGTGGAAAGGATTTGCATCGGTGGAATTTAGCACAATTCCAGAAATGTGAACATTGGATGCATCGATGTTTCTCAGATTGAACTCGTCGGTTGATTTGTCTTAATGACTGAACTGACCCTTGGCATTAGAACACAAACTGATCCGATGAGCTCCTGGCCTATGCATCGGATAATCCGATGACTACAAAACAGCAACATCCCATATATGTCCTTTGACTCAAACAAACAAACACGAAGAAACACATGTCTTAGGACTTTTTGGGCAACCCCTTACCCTCAAAAATACTAATTGCCAATAACTTGGCTAAGCCCTAAAGCAAATAGAACACAAAAGAAAATAAGGAATAAATCCAAATAAAATGTAAGGCCCATGCTTTGTGAGCTAGAGAATGAAGACTTCTATCTCTTTAAAGCATGTTCCTTTAGGCATTAACGCACCTAACATTTTGTTCCTTCCACATCATATGAGTTGAGATATTGTATTTCAAACAAGTCTCTTTCTCACGAAGTGGGTTCCCCTTTGTGACAATCTACCGTATGCAATGCCAAACAATTTATAATGCAAGAAATTCAAATATGAGTGCAAGTCTATATGGCAGGCATCATGCAAGACATAAAATAAACCTATCTTGCCAAATTTGAACCTTTCAAAGGCTTCTTCAGGGAGAGCCTCTCTCCAAGCCTTGGGGAAACCCAAAAGAACCTCCATTCCAAGCTAACCCTTGCTCACCCCTATCCTTTGAAAGTTAGACAAGACCTATATGAGATGCATTCTTACATGATCATGACAATTTACATGTTGTTCGATGCATCTAGCACATTTAATTCACTTCTTAGTCTAGAAAAGGTTTTTCTCATCAAGTGGTTTAGTGAAGATATACGCTAATTGTTCTTCGGACCTAACACCTCGCAATGAGATGTCTCCCTTAGCTTCATGGTCCCTCAAGAAATGATGGTGAATATCAATGTGCTTAGTGCGGGAGTGTTGAATGGGGTTTTTAGCTATCTTAACCGTAATTTCATTGTCACAAAGGAGAGGCACACAACCAAGTTTAATACCAAAGTCCAAAAGGGTTTGCTTCATATAAAGAATTTGGGCACAACATGAACCTTCCGCTTCCGCCGTGGACAAAGCGACATAATTTTGCTTCATGCTAGACCAAGATACTAGGGAACGCCCAAGCAAGTGGCACCCACCGGACGTACTCTTGCGATCCACACGGCATCCAGCAAAGTTCGAATCCGAGTAACCCAAGAGATGGAATTTTGCACCTTTAGGGTACCACAAGCCCGCACTAGGGGTATGCTTAAGATACTGAAGTATCCTAAAGACCGCCTTCCGATGCGATTCTTTAGGTGCCGCTTGAAAGCGAGCACACAAGCATACACTAAACATGATATTGGGCCTAGATGCGGTAAGATAAAGCAATGCACCAATCATAGAACGATATTTAGATTGATCAATAGGTTTACCGTCCTTATCCGCGTCGAGATGACAATTTGTTGCCATTGGAGTGCATCTTGAGCTACAATCTCCCATCTCAAATTTTTCAAGAGGTCCTTGGTATACTTCTCTTGATAGACGAAGGTCCCCTCTTGAAGTTGCTTTATTTGAAATCCAAGGAAGAAGTTGAGCTCTCCAATCGTCGACATCTTGAATTCCCTAGACATCATTTTGCCAAACTCATGGCTAAGAGCTTCGTTAGTTGAACCAAAAATAATATCATCAACGTAAATTTGACCAATAAATAATTCTCTGCCGATGTCTTTGGTGAAGAGTGTAGTATCCACCCTCCCGATCTTGAATCCTTGCATGATCAAAAAATCTCGTAGTCGTTCATACCACGCCCTAGGTGCTTGCTTGAGCCCGTAGAGTGCCTTGTGCAACCTAAACACATGATTAGGATTCCTCGGATCTTCAAACCCGGGAGGTTCTTCAACATAGACTAGCGCATTAATATAACCATTAACAAAGGCACTTTTCACATCCATTTGATAAAGCTTTAGGTTATGATGTGATGCAAAGGCAAGGAGTATACGGATGGCTTCTAGCCGGGCGACCGGAGCAAATGTCTCCCCAAAATCTAGTCCTTCAACTTGCGAGAACCCCTTTGCCACAAGTCTTGCCTTGTTGCGGACCACAACACCGTTCTCATCTTGTTTGTTGCAGTACACCTGCTTTGTTCCAATGATGTTCTTGTCCTTTGGTCGCTCCTCCAACACCCAAACTTCATTGCGGATGAAGTTGTTGAGTTCTTCTTGCATGGCCATCACCCAGTTTGGATCTTGGAGTGCTTCCTCAATGTGAGTGGGTTCTACACATGAAACAAACGAGTAGTGCTCACAAAACGAAGCGAAATGACGAGAACGTGTACTTACTCCCCTTGATGGACTTCTGATAATTTGGTCCATCGGATGCGCCTTGGAGATGCGTCCACGCCGCATAAGTGGTTGTGAAGAACTTGGCGGTGGTGATGCATGTTGCTCTTCTTGTGGTTGGACTTGATCATGGACTTTTTCTTCTTCTTGATGTTGTGTGGCTTGTGAATCTTGAGTCAGCAATGGATCATCCTTCTCTTCTTCATCAACTTGAGGCGCCATAGATGTGTTGATGTTGGAACTTGAAGCTCCCCCTTGATCATGGCTCTCCTCAACTTTGGGCTTGATGTCTCCAATGGTCATGTTCTTCATAACTTCTCGTAGAGGCTCATCATCTATTTCATCATGAACAAAACTCTCCTCTTGGGAGCCATTAGTTTCATCAAACTCAACATCACAACTTTCCTCAACTAAACCGGAGGTTTGGTTGAATACTCGATATGCTTTTGAGTTTGATGCATAACCAAGAAATATACCAACATCACATATTATTTCAAACTTACCGAGCCTTTTCTTGTGGTAGATGTAGCACTTGCACCCGAAGACTCGGAAATAGGAGATGTTGGGCTTTCTCCCAATGAGAAGTTCGTATGGGGTCTTTTGAAGTAGTCGATGTAGGTAGACCCTATTTGCAGCATGGCACGCCGTGTTGATTGCTTCGGCCCAAAACTTCTCGGACGTGCCATAGTCATCAAGCATTGCTCGTGCAGGAGTGATGAGAGTCTTGTTCTTCCTTTCAACGACACCATTTTGTTGAAGAGTGTACGTGGCTGAAAACTCATGCTTCACACCTTCACGATCACACCACTCCCCAATGTTGTACTTCTTGAATTCGGTGCCATTGTCACTCCGGACCTTGATGATGGGAAGTTGAAATTCCCGATGGGAACGGTTAGCAAAGGTCTTGAACACTTTCGGAGTTTCACTCTTGTCACCTAGAAACAATGTCCAAGCATAGCGAGAGTAGTCATCAACTATAACAAGACAATAGAGATTACCGCCAAGACTTTGATATGTGGACGGTCCGAAGAGGTCCATGTGGAGTAGCTCAAGTGGCTTGGAGGTTGACACCATTGTCTTCATCGGGTGGTGTTAAGCAACTTGCTTCCCGGCTTGACAAGCGCTACAAAACTTGTTCTTCTCAAATGTGACATCCTTCACGCCGGTCACCATCCCAAGCTTTAATGACTTCTTGAGCTTGCTCATTCCAATTTGCGCTATGCGTCGATGCCATAGCCAACCCAAAGTCGTCTTAGTGAAAAGACAAGTAGTGAAGCTAGCATCCTTATTGGTGAAGTCTACTAGGTAGAGATGTCCATGCCGAAATCCTTTGAAGATTAGTTCTTGGTGTGTTTCACTAGTCACAACAACATCATTTTTGCTAAAGGTGCATGTTAGTCCAAGATCACATAGTTTTGCAATAGAGAGTAAATTAAAACTAAGTGACTTAACGTACAATACATTGGAAATAGATAAATCATTTGAAATAGCAATCTTACCTAACCCAATTACCTTCCCCTTAGAGTTATCACCAAATGTGACTTTTTCATGATTGTCGGGGTTTTCTATGGTGGTGAACATACCATCATTGCCGGTCATATGTTGAGTGCACCCGCTATCGAGTACCCAATGCTTTCCTCCGGCTTTGTAGTTCACCTACACACATGAATTCAATTTTTGACTTTAGGCACCCAAGCCAACTTAGGTCCTTGTATGTGTGATACAAGTGTTTTTGGGACCCAAAGTTGCTTGGGGAGCTTCCCCTTCATGCCCTTTATGTCCTTGCCAATGAACCTTGCCTTCACCTTGCCATCTACTTTACTCAAGAGATAATAATGATCATTGAAAGTAGACTTGTAGTTAGTAGGCAATTTCAGAGAAGGTTGGTTGGGAAGAGACACTCCCTTGTATGGTGACCGGTAACCTCACAATGTTGGCAATAGGAACCAACTTCCTTGATGAAGCTTGTTCTAAGCTCCAAAAGGGCACCTTTCCTTTGTTAGGCACCAGGAAGGATCCAAGTCCTTTCTTGTTGAAGGTCTTTGCTTGTTGGAAGAGGATTTCCTTGTGCTTGACTTCTCCTTTTGATAGTATTGCCACACTAGTGCGGAGACTTTCAATTTCTTCCAACAAGTCCTTCTCCCTAGCATTCTCTTTCAAAGGCAAAGACTTGTGCAAGACATTAGTGGCATGAGAAGTAATGGATACCTTATCATTAAGAGTTTGTTTCTTTATATTTTTCAATTCTTGATCAAGAACTTCATAAGCAAGGTTAAGTATTTGATGCTCTTGGATTAACTCATTGTGCTTACCCAAGATTGCTTGGTGGGCTAAGTTAAGCTCATGATGATCTAGCTTGATTTAAGCCTTATCCTTCTCAATTTGCTTGACATGGGATTTGAGCGTGTCATGCTCCTTAAGTATGCTTTCATACTTGTCAAGCAAATCGAGGTTAGCACTCTCAAGCTTAGCACATGTTTCTTCAAGAGCCTTAACCTTACTCTTTTCCCTCTTAATGATAGTGTGATATTCATTTATTAATGAAGTTAAATCATCAGGGGAAAGCTCATCATCGCTAGAATCATCTCATACCTTGGTGTTACCTTTAGCCATGAGGCACATGGGAGGTGGATGAAGAGATGATGCATCATTGTTGGCAATGGCAAGGCTGGCCAAACTTTCTTCTTCCTCTTCACACTCTTCGTCACTTGATTCTTCATCGGTGATCCATTCATTTGCCTCACACATGAACACCTTTTGTGGTCCTTTTCTTTTCTATGGGAAGAGTTATGCTTTCTTGCCCTTGTCATGTTTCTTCTTCCCAAATGATCTTTGTTTGGGTTTGACCTCTTCTTCATCATCTTCACTATATTCAAGCTTGCGATGCTTGCTCTTGTGGTTCTCTCTTCCTTTGTTCGGTTTTGGACAATCATAGGAGATGTGGCCTTGATCACCACAATTGTAGCAAGTCTTGTGGTCATCTCTCCTTGGTAGAAAAGCTTTCTTCTTGGGATCAAAGGTGTATCCCTTCTTGCCAATCTTGGAGTTCAAGCGAGAGAACATTCTCATCATCAATGCAAGCTCATCATCGTCATCTTCACTTGATGCTTGCTCTTCGTCACTTGAGCTAGGCTCAACCACTTTCTTTTTCTTGAGACTTGTTTTCTTTGTGGATGCCTTTAGAGCAATTGTCTTTGAAGATGATTGCTCCATCATACCAAGTACACTCATCTCATGAGCGTGAATTTCTCCAATAAGTTCTGAAACTTCAATGTGATAAAGAGATTCCTTTTGAAGCATGGAGTTGATGATGTTGTACTTTGGCTTAGGGAGGAGCAGAAGAATCTTGCGGTTGATGAGTCCCTTGCCAAGAGAAGAAATATCAAGAGCATTAATTTCTTCAATAAGCACATTTAAGCGAGAAAACATTTCATTGACATTTTCATGAGGTAGCATTTTGAACTCATCATATTTGGCTTTAAGCATATGATATTTTATTTCTTTGACACGAGAAGAACCCTCATGAATTTCTATCAAGCACGCCCAAATTTCACAAGCTTTCTCTTTGCTAGCAATCCTAGCAAATATATCTTGACTAATACATTCATAGATTGTATTCCTAGCTTTAGCATCCCACTTGATTTGATCACCAACATAATTGTGCTCACCAAACCCCGCATGGGTCACTTCCCATACCTCGGGAGCAATAGCCTCTAGATAAGCACGCATGCGTGCTTTCCAATAGGCAAAGTTCTTGCCCTCGAAGATAGGAACCGAACCCCCAATCTTGGCCATTTTAGCACTGTAGCGGTGAAGCTAGAATGATCCAATGAGCAACCTTGCACTGATACCTATTGTAAGGATCGAATGCCCAAGAGGGGGGTGAATTGGGCTTCTTTTCAAAAATTAAAGAAATAAAACTTAATTACTAAAAGCCCAATTCCCTATGCAAACAACCTATGCATTCAAGTGAATAGTAACTTTGCGGTATATGAAATGCATAAGTGTAAGGGGAGAGGAAGAAAGCGCAAACTCCCAAGGAGACACGAAGACATGGAGATTTATCCCGTGGTTCGGCAAGATCGTCATGATCTTCCTACATCCACGTTGTGGCACCCCCCAAAGGGTATAGCCACTCCCAAGTCACCGAGACCAGGGAGCTTCACTATACTTCTCCATTCGCCAACCTCGGCAAGGTGGACCTCAAGCCTTGTACAAGTTAGATCCTCTAGGCTTCCACAACCGTCTTGGCAAGCTCCGAAAGGCTCTCTCCAATACAATCACCAAGGGACACTCCCTTACAGCTCTCACTACACTAGAGATTCCAATCACCAATAATGGAAGCACACAAGCACTATCTCTAGCAAGTTCTAGCCTATCTCTTGGTGTGTAAGTGGTGTAGATGATCTAGAAGTGTTAGCTCAACGTCTTGAATGCTTGAGAGTATGTAGAGTAGCTCTGGTTGTCAATACTTGTTGAATAGACTGGTTGAAGGGGTATAAATAGCCAGCCTCCACGAAATAGCCGTTGGAAAAGTAGGTTGACATCACTGTTCTACGAACACCGGATGATCCGATGCTCCCCCTTCAGTTATCATCGGTCAAATCCAAATTAGCTGATGTCACTGTGTCAGATACGACTGCTGTTAGACCGATGTTACCCTTGCCTTCTCATTGGATGATCCGGTGGCACTCCATCCAGAATTAGTTCAGAATTGATGCTTACTGGAGTGATCGACCGATGTGTTCATTGTTGTACATCGGATGGTCCAGTGTTACACTTGGTCCAGGGAGATTGCTTACTGTATTGATGGACCGATGTAACATGCCCTTCATCATCGGATGATCCGGTGAGTACTTAGTTCTAAGGTCTTCTTCTTCTGCTTAACCAACTCGACCGATGTGTTGTTTTCTGGAATCATCGGTTGATCTGGTGAGTTGATTTTGTTTGCTTTGAGTTGTTCTAAGTGATTCTTTTGGAATTTGCTCGATTTACCCCTTAGGCATTGGTTGGAAATATTCTTCTGATGATTATCAAGCATTGAGTGCTGTCAATTTTGGTTGAATAATTTTGACATGTGAGCTTTTACTTCTAATCTTCATAAACATTGATTGATCTCAAAGAATGACTGTTTAGGGGTCTCAAATTATATCCAATGAGCAGTAGATTAAATTCATATAGATTTAATTTGAGTGTGATGAGTGATATGGGAGACCTTGCATCCACAAATTTATTAGTAAAATCCAATGGTTGTCATTAATCACAGAAACCATACCTCATGGGGGCCTAGATGCTTTCACTACAACAGGAGGTTCAAGTACAATATCTCCACTCCCGTTCATATACAGTACAAAGAACAAGTAAATACACTCATAAAAATAAAAAGGTAAATTGTAGAAATACACATTAGTACTAAAATATACTTCAGATGCAGTCATTCGGTCTATTTCTTCATTAGATGTTGCATACTCGGGTTGCTGTCCATAAAAATCGTCTACATGAGACATGTTATACATCCTATAAATAAATCATAGTAAAATATTAATCATACCACATGAAAAGTAGCATGTGGATTTAGTATCAGCAGCTGGAAATAGGCATGAACATTTGATCACTATTCCATCGCACATGGAAGTAAACCTCAATATTCATAATCACAACACAGCCAATACATTCAAGTTTGTACGTTGTGCTAAGGACATAAAACACGTGTACATCTAACACTGAATCAACAATGCGGCTGAGTAAACAATTGACCAAGATTAAGACTAATATCAACTGATGGCAACCTGCTGTGTGGCAGAAAAATAACATGTTTTTGGCTTGATAGTGTTGCATTAGGCACCAGCTTTCTGGCAGCTCCATCCATGAAATCTGCCAGGCACCATCAAACGTATCTGCGAGGCAGCTGTTCCCCACCCCCTCCACAGCCTGTCATGTAAGCCTAATCGAGCGCGCGACGGGAGAGGGTCTGTTGTGCGCCACTAGCCAGCACTACAGACATCAAAGCATCACTAGCCAGCACTAGCGCATCAATCTTCGCCGGCTCAGACCACGGCGAGATCTTTGGTCACCGACGGCTCCTCCACACAGTGCGCCTGCTCGACCAAGCCGCCAGATTTGCAGGACATAGAATCAGGCGCGTACCTGGTGGTCTCATCGCACACCGACGGTCTCCTCGATCTAGGCTGGCGTCGGTCTGCTCTCGGTTGGCGCCGATCTCCTCTTCCCTGCAGTTGAGGTTTTTTTTTCCTGTCTGTAGTTGAGATGGGAGAGGGGGAGAGCACCCTATGTTTGAGAGTTGGAAGGGAGGGCGCTCTTGATAGGCTTCGGGTATAGACTATCTGTTGGAGCATGTTTTAAAGCCCAAATAGGGTTTGGTCACTCTAATAGGATATCTGTTGGAGATAGCCTTATAGCTGGAGAAGGCTCCGATCCCGCCACCAAAAGCGCATGAACCATTATCAGGGCACCACAATTGAGTGACACGTGGAAGTTGACCGCGTTTGGCGCGAAGAACAAGTTGGCCGAACAGGGGGTTCGATCGACCTGGTCATTGCGCCAGGTCAATGACTGGTGGGTCCTTTCGACTGATGTGGGTGATACACCATTAGATCTCCTCCGATACGTCTAATAGTGGGCCATTTGATCCATGTGATACAACGTGTCATTGCTTCATTGGTCGGGATGGTAATTTTTAGGATTGCTCCGCCTCTTTTCACCTCAATTCCTCCAGAAAAAGTCTGCATGCACTATTTTTCCAAAGACAAGTGCAAATAGGTTAGGTAGAAATGTGATGTGTGCATGAACTGAAATATCCTTCACATAATTGATTTATCTTGACGAGTGAAATTGGTATAATAGCCGTCAACAAGCATCGCCTTCCTCCATTGGGACGTCGTCTTGCAGGCCTCCCCAGCATGGACTTGGTGTAAGCTCGGACGAGAAGTGCGAGCTTGAGTCTCTCCCATAGCTTGAGCTTGATGAAGCTCCCTTCCTTTTCCCAAACAGCCTTATCATGCTCTTCTTCATTGCTGCATGACTTGAGAACAAACTCGAAATGAGTTACATTAGTGAAAACCAAACAAAACCCCGGACAAATAGTTTTGTCAAACTTGAGAGCAACTTGAAAATGCAAATGCAAATGAGGATGAAAGCAAATCTTTTTGGCTTTGAGATCGGGAGAAGTGTTTCAACGAAGAGCAAAACAATTCTTGAGCAAGTGAATGAGTGAGTTCAGAAGGTGAAAATGGTTTGAAGTATGAAGAAACAAACTCACCTAGGCATGTATAAATAGTGTAGCGTCCCCAACAGTCGTGAGAAAAGGGAATATAGCCGTTTGGGGAGGGAGAGCCATTGGCACACTGCCCAAGTCGGTCGACTAGGGGGTTCAGGCGCACTGTGGTGAGGGCCCTTGTCCCTCTTTTTGCATGTGGATCCCCAACAAATATTTATAGTTGTTGGGTGAATCAACCACAAATTTGCTCCGAAAAGTTGTTTTATAAATAAAATATCCCCAGATCCAATTTTTTTGTTTTACAAAAATCAAAGAAAACAATTCTTAGTTGAGAATAAAAATTCCAAAGTTCTTATGGAAAAGAAAACATGTCATGGAAAATGTAAAAATAAAAATGGGAAAATTCATATGAGGATGAGAAAACAAAACATGGTATAACTACCAAATTAACCTATTGGCGAGGTCTATCCAAAAATCTAATGAGATTGATTTTCCTTCGTCTTCATGAAGCTTCAATTATCAACCTCTGGCCCTGGAGAAGTAGGCACAGCAGGCTCGCCTTGCTTCTTCTGCCATTATTTTCTTAGCGGTTTAGTACACTTGGGCAATTCAGATGGCTCTGGCTTCTCGATCTTCTTGAAATATCGACGTGGGACTAAGAAAAGTAGTGTATACAACAGAATGATGCGCAAGTGGTGTGTGTCGTAGTGAGGGGTAGAGGGTCCTATTTATAGCTGGAGAAGGGTCGGTTCCCTCCACCAAAAGTGCGTCAATAAGTCGTAATCGTTATCAGGGCACCACAAGTGAGTGACATGTGTAAGTAGACCGCGTTTTGCACGAAGAACAAGTTGGCCAAACAGGGGGTTCGGCCGACCTGGTCATTGCGCCATTTCCGGTGTCCTTTCTCCAGGTCACTGACTGGTGGGTCCCCTCAACTGATGTGGGTGATACACTGTTGGATCTCCTCGGCTACGTCTATTTTTGGGCCATTTGATCCATGTTATGCCACATTTTGTCGCTTGATTGCTCGGGATGGTAATTTTTAGGATTGGTTCCCCTCTTTCACCTCAATTCCGTCTTAAAATGTTTACATGCACTATTTTTCTGAAGACAAGTGGAAATAGGTCAGGTAGAAAGGTGACGTGTGCAAGAAATGACATATACTTCACATAGTTGAGTTATATTGACGGGTGAAATTCAGATATAACAACCGTTGACAAACTCCCCCAAGCTTATCCTTTGCTTGTGCCGATGCAAAGTGAAAACTTTAGGTTGATGATCAGGAGTTGCTACTATGTTCTGGCCTTTCAAAAGTACCAAGTGCACAAAAAAACACTCTACCTAGTATTTCAGAAATTGGCTATGGTACTTCACCCTTCTTAAGTCATTATGAGGCTTATACCTTCTCATATTCATGGGTAGTTGAAAAATTGAATAGTAAATGGAGCAAGCATAGCCTACATATCAATTTCCACTTAAATTTTGAAGAGATTCAATTTAGATTCTAAGTACCTAAATTGATTCTCTCAATCGCTCCATTGTGTGTAGTGGAAATATATACTCACCAAGGCATTTGCCTATACTAATTCTACCAAAAAATATGGCTTATATGTGGAGCTTGGTAGGGAATGTAAGTAGGTATATTTGGAACACATAATTTTGCTAAGTCAAAAGAGTAAGACTTAGGAGAAATTAATTCAAACTTTTGAAGCATGACTTGTGCATGTGTAATGTCAATGGAAGTGGATGTGGAAATGTTGAGATAACTCCTTTTGATGTGGACTCTATTTATTGGAAGGATGAAACATGGCTACTTTCTCCTTTTTTCTCATGCTTATGGAGTAAGCATGCATTTTCTTTTTCTTGTAGCCATGTCTTCTACTCCTTTTATGCAATAAACTTGAAGAGAGTACCAAACATGAAAGACATAGAGTTTCTCTTTTTATTGTGGAATGATGATATGATGAAAATTTCGTTATCTTCTAGTGTAGAAGTATAGCATGTTCAAGTGAAGTCTTGAATTCAAAAATAAATGAATAAATTCTCACATAGGACTATACTAGTTTACCTAGGCTCAATGTGAAAGCAAGTAGCGTATGCATAAGTTTTATCAATGTAAAACATCATATGGCTTTGGTAGGTATTTCCAATCAAATGAGGGTAACTTCAATCTTTTTAAAATTTGTCCAGAAATCTAAGAGTCACTTTCAAACTAGGAATAGTTTTCCTATCACTATTTCAAATCTCACGACAACCTAGAAATAGATTAAGCTTTTGCTACCCACAATTTCTAAATTAAAGCAAAGTTAATTTTAGCCAATGAAAGCAATATTTAGAGAGTAGCAAGTTGTAAACTAGGGACTTAGGAAAAATAAAACAAAGCAAATTTTCATCATTTCAACTACATGAATTCTATATCATTCTTACCGCACATTTATTTGATGGAAAAAATATACATTAATTATTTTTGAGTTTTTTTGAAAGGTGAATGGTCGATTAATGGGAAATAGATATGCAATGGGTGTGATACAAGTTACCTCAAGTGGGGGTCTTCTCATAAGCTTATTCTTGATCAAGGTCCATGATAGGGGTTGAATCCCTAGCGATGGAGGTAGGCGATGAGATTGGTGTATCCTTGTTGCAGCATGACTTTGGCAATGGAGGATTGAGTGTCGATGTTGTGTTGCCTCCCACGGGGTCTAGGGATTCAATTAATCGGCTCCTCGAATGCCTGATAGTAATATTACTCCTACAAACTTCTTCTATTTGATAGAGAGGGATGGTTATCTCCCGATACTTGTACAAACGAACTTTCGGGTTGGGTATCTGAATTTTCATTTGTACATACGGGGAAGAACAAAATCAAAGATGCATTGGTTCCAATTTCAAGTGTTTCCATAAGAAATGTATTATTCATCAAAAAGAGTGGGGCCTTATAGATAAATTAATTTGCACATTTTTTGAAGCACATACTCATATCAATGCAATTGCTATAAATACACTATATGGGTTCCTTCATCTTTTTCAAGTTCTAACCATCATAGCTTTTTAGACAAGAGAACATTTTATCATTTAGATCATGGCAAACAAGGTTCTCAATTTTATCCACCTAAACTTTTCTAGGAATTTGAAATTTAGTGATTCCACATAAACATGCAATCTAAATTAAAATAAGGGAAATTACTTATTCTCCTAGGAGTTTGAAATTTAGTGACACCAGATATGCATGAAGCACAAATCAAAATCATGGTCATCACTATGCCTAAGTTGCTACATGCCAATTCACCCATTAAGTTATGCCCAAAAGTTTTGTTTCCTAAACCTAGGAAAAAATGACTAGGTCTATAAAACAATGCTTAAGGGATTCTAGGTACTTGTTCTAGCTTTTTCCAAGCAGAGTGGTATTTCCTCTTGGAGATCCAAAAGACAATACCAACACTTACTCTTGTGAGGATGCATGAGAATTGAATGATGAGGAAGTGGAAACCTTACTCATGCAAGCAAGGATATTCAATTTTGAGGCAAAACAAACAATGAAAAATGCTAAACTCGTACCTCATTTGAAGTGCAGTTGGTGATGAAGGCCTTTGGGTGAGAAACTCATAGCCTTGGATTTGGCGTAGACTTGATGGTTGACGTCAAATGCCGAATTCAGGTTGGATTTGGCGATGGATTTAGTTGAAGCTTCTTCTTGCTCCTCCATTGGGTTATCATCTTAAACATTTCTGTACCTCAAACTCAAAATGATTGTGAAGGAGAGATGTGTTCTGAAATCCTCCCAATGGTGGCCTGAGCTTGATGTGGCCTCCTCTTTCTTGCAAACCACCTCTGTACAATTTGTTTTACCCTGCTGCAATTCAATCAAGAACAAATAAAACAACTCGAAAACAAGTTATGTTAGCCAAAAGCAAATTGAACCCTATTTGTTAAATTGTCTTGCCCAACTTGAAAGAACATGTGAATGCAATGAGGCATAAAACAAATCTTTTTCGGTTGAATTGGAAAAATAAATTTAAGTTGTCATGCCCAGAGTTCATATCAAATTAAATTTCTTTCCCAATTTAAATTTTTAGTTTTATAATGGTTGAAATTTTACCTTCCGACTTGCTAGTGTGTAAATTGAGACATGGTGGATGCAAATGATGAGAAATTTAAATATGCAATTGGGAAATAAATAGGATATAACTACCAATTAACCTATTGGCAAGGACTCACCAAATTTTTGAAGACCATTGAGTAGGACATACCTCCGTCCTGTTTAGTGCGATGATTTGTTACCCAATCCTAGAGTTGAAGATGTGGACAACTTCTCCTGCTTGACATGCCAAATCTCCTTTGGCATGTCAGTTGGACATGTGGGCCACATGATGGCCCTAGCCTCTCTATTGTCCCGATGAAGACTTGTTGATGTAGCGACGGCTTCTCCCTCTTGAAGATATTATTTCATGAGCATGGTGAGGCTTGTCCTTCTTTGGGGGTGCCACTTTGACGATCTTGATGCTCCCTTGTGTTAGCCCATGCATTGATCATGGATCAAAGACTTTCTTCGTCATGATTACATGTGGACTCCACAATCAAAAAAGAAATGCTTCATCCACAATATCACTTGAGCTAGGTTGCACGGGCTTGGTCGAAGTGTCGGAATCCCAACAAGTGACTGTGGGATATCTTGGATCTTGAATGTTCTTTCAATTTCTTGTCCTTGGCCAAGAGCTTCATTTGAATGTTGTCTTGATTTCTGCTTGGCCATGGACCAATTACTTCAAGGTAGGCTAGTTGAACATAAGTCACTTGAAATCCCCATAGTCTCCTTTATTACAAGGGTGATTTTGATTCCACCCTTGACCTCCGTGTGAATGGTAGCCATTGGAGTTTTTGTTTCAAAGAAAGAATCCCCATGGATATTAGCGAAATAATTCCCCAAGTGTCCCATCTTGACATGGATTTTAAAAAATCATGTGAATAACAAACTACAAGAAACGATGAATAAGGTGTCGGTCAAGTTAGAGGCGTCGACCCTTGTAACACCCTAGCCACTACGGCCCTGGCGGTCATTACTTCTGGTAGCTCTATAGGATCATAGACTAGCCCCATAGACCAACAATAGTCTCTTCTGCAAATTTTGTCCTCACTCATGCGCACCCGAGAAGACTTCCCGATCGGTCACCCATCCATAAATTGCTCCAGACCAAACACGCTTAACCTCGGAGTTCCTTGCAGGTAGGCTCTCGGAATAGAAGGTATACCTTGGTGGTATGAGTTATTCTATCAATCCTATTAAGCCTCGAGCCAGGATGTCACAATCCAACCCCCTAAGAAGACCGACTTCCTCGTCGGTCAACTCCCAAGCAAGGAACATCTCCTCTTGGCCACGTCCATACATTCGGTACTACTATCCATACCATATCGTTTCGCTCCTAGAGGACCCACGCGTCATGCGTACGTACCCACATCCCTGACCCGTATGCACCCGTGAAATCGCGAGGGTCGGCTCTAATACCATTTGTAACACCATAGCCACTACGGGCCTTGCGGTCATCACTTCTGGTAGCTCTATAGGATCATAGACTAGTCCCACAGACTAACACTAGTCTTTTATGCGCATTTTGTCCTCACTCGTGCGCACCCGAGAAAACTTCCCGGTTGGGCACCCATCCGTAAATTGGTCCAGACCAAGAACGATGAACCTTAGAGTTCTTTGTAGATGGGCTCGCGGAAAAGAAGGTATACCTTGGTGGTATGAGTTTTTTTATCAATCCTATTAAGCCTCGTGCCAGGATGTCACAACCTCGTTGCATTTAAATTGACTAAGAGTATCAGTTTAAAAAAACCGACACTCGTAAAGTAAATGCATCAGCAAAACTTAAAAACTGACTCACTTAATAAATGCATAGGTTAAATCTAAGCTCTTACTAAATACTCGGCTGAATCGATGCCTCAAAGAGAGGGCCCGACTGCTATGGCTCTAAGAGCATCAGCCCGTGTCTGGGCCGACAGTCTTATGTGGGCCCCATGCAAAACCCCAAAATGCGCCGCACCTTCTCTCTCGCCCGTGCGCTGCTTCACTTTCGCATAAACCCTCACCCACGCGCCTCTGTGCGTCATCTCCATCGCCATCCGCCTCCACCGCCTGCCGCCTAAGCCACCCGCTGCCTCTGTGCACCAGCCCATGGCCCGCCGCCAGCCTCTGTCGCCCACCGCCTTTTGCCGCCCGTCTGTGGTGCCCTGTCCACGGCGCCCCTGTCCGCGGTGCCCCTCCAACCGCAGCGCCTCCATCGATCGTGCCCCTCAATCGCAACACCCCCTATCCGCGTCACCCCCGTCTGCGGCGCCCCTCCATCCGCGGTGAGTCGTCGATTTGGTCATAAGGTAAAATTTGTACATTTGAGGTCGTATATTTGAGCTCTATGTGTGATCTTGTTTGGTGCATGAGTTTGTATATGTGATGTTGTATATGCGAGCTTGATTCATAGCTAATGTGTATGTGTAAGCATAATTAATAGTTAATCCTCAAATTACATGCAAATTTACATCTTTAACTTTTATACGTAAGCATGATTAAAAGTTTGTGATTTAACTTGTATGAATAGGTAATTTAACTTGTATGTATATGTGAGCATGTTTAGCTTTTAATGGTCTCTAAATATATGTTACTTGTTAGTGTGAATAGGTATAAGCTAAAAAATGGGTGATGATTGTATGATGGATGGAGGTAAAATGGTATGTACACTTTGGAACGGGATCATATTGCAAATGTGTTTGTGAACCAAGCATTTCCTAGTGGTGCTCGTTTTGTGAAGTGTCTGTGTAGCAAGTGCCAAAATCGTCAGTGTCTCGAGAAGTTTGAAATGATGGTGCACCTTTGCAAGCACGGATTTATTCCAGACTACCTAGTGTGGCGTGAGCATTGGGTGATAGATCATGCTAGTGATTTGGACAAACATAGGAATGAAGATCAGATGGATGAAATGATGGTGGATGTTGGTCGGGAGTACGAAGAGTAGTCATCATCGGAGGAGGTCAAGAAGTTTTATAAGCTTCTTGCCGCCTCGGATGAAAATGTGTATGAGGGCACCAATGTGACCGTTCTGCAGGCGGTCACACGAATTAGGGGGTTGCAGTCTAAGTACATTTTGCAAACAATTGCTACAATGGCATGAAGTTGATCAATGATCTCCTTCCATCAAGTCATAAGATGCCGACAGACATATATCAGTCTAAGAAGCTTTTGGCTGGTTTGGGCATGAGTTATAAGAAGATTGATGTGTGCAAGAATAATTGCATGTTGTTTTGGAAGGAACACAAGAATCCTACTCATTGTGTGCATTGCAAAACATCTAGACATGTGAAGGTTCTGAATGACGATGGAGAGCATATAAGTACAAAAGTACTGATCAAACAGCTTTGATACATGCCTATCACATCCAGGCTTAAACGGTTGTTTTTGTCCCAAGAAATAGCAACGTATATGGGATAACATTTAGCAGGGATACATGAGGGCGATGCCAAATATATTATGGTGTGTCCTTCGATTGGCACAACATGGCAAGATCTAGACCGTTTTGATCCAGAGTTTGGTAGAGATCCAAGAAATGTTCGTCTTGGGTTGTCAACAGACGGTTTCACTCCATTCAACACCAGTAACAGTTCATACTATTGTTGGCCTATTTTTGTCATGCCTTACAATCTCCTTCCCAACATGTGCATGAAAGAAGGATACATATTCCTCGCCATGACCAGCTGTAGACGCAACGATATGACATGCAGTCTAGTTACAATACTTTCATGATGACAACACCTATTAATTTGCACAATATTGAAAAGGGAAGGGAAAGAGTGAGTGGATAGATGGAGTGAGAAAGAGGGAACAAGTGAGAGAGGGAGAGAGGAATAGATACACAGAGAGGGTGGGAGGGAAACTTTGGTGAGTTTTAGTCCACTTCGTATTAGTAATACTTGTGAGCAAAAATGTTATGGAGTTTCTCTTTATTTTTTTATCGCTTGGATCCCATCATGGAACACCCGAAGGTTGCAATGATTTTCTCAATCTCAACGACGGAGGTGCTAGTGGAGGAGATGCGAGTGAAGGACGTGCGAGTGGAGGACGTGCAAGTGAAGGCTCCCACAATGACATTTGAACCTTGTTTACTCAATTTCGTTCACTTTATAAATGAAGTTTGAGAACTTGTCTTCTATTTGTGCTTGTACTGTTGTTGCGAAAATATTATGTTATGTTCTATATTGTATGTTGGAGCTGCTGCATATTGTGTGTTGTGGAGCTGCTGTTTTGTGTTATGCGTTGCTGCTGTCTGGTTGCTGGTGGATCGGAGGCTCCCCGAATGGGGAGGGAGAGGAAATAGGCAAGGTTTTTAAAAAAATATATGTTATAAGCGTCGGTTTGAGGGATACCGATGCTCATAGTCACATTAAGTGTGTCGGTACCTTTCAGCAGGCCGACGCTCATATTTCCCATAAGAGTGTCAGTTTTTCGCAGACCGACGCTCTTAAATGGAGCTAGTGTGTCGGTACACGTGGCCAATGCACTTATGAGTAAAGGCGTCGGTTTTCTAAAACCGACGCTCATAAAGGATAAGGGTGTTGGCCCCGACACACTTACTAGTTAACTGCGTCCACAGGATTTCGTCGGCTAAGAGTGTCGCTTCACCGACACTTTTACTTGATGAATGTCAGTTTCTATACACAACCAACGTTCATATGGCTTATGCCCTATTTGCATATTTTTGTAGTGACTAGCATGTGCACCTTGTGAAGTGGTGTGCATGCCAAGCTAAGGGAACTAGAGCATTCTTCAATCCACCCCTTTAGTGGATACCATCTTCTCATCCATGATAAATGAGAATAGGGCTCCTTCAGCTTTAGCATGAATGTAGTCATGGATTGTTGAAGCCAACCCATGACATGAGTTTTGGATGAAGAGCCAAGTATCCACCCCATGATGGAGGCAAACCAAGAAGAAGTCTCAGAGCCTCCCCCAAGCTTGGGAATGGATGTCTTTGGCTCCTGCTGGAAGCGGAAATTATTCTGCGAACGGCAATGGTGTTGCCTAGCGGAGATTTGTTGAGGTACACCTTGAATCATCTTGTAGTTCAACACTTGTGTCTTCGTTGGCCATCCCAAAAAAGGGTTAGCCAATGCTACCCTATTTTCACAAAAAAGAAGAAATCAGGCAAGGGTAATCCTGTCTAATAACTATTAGTACCTATAGCTTAATCACAAGTGATAGCTATCCTTCACTTTCTTTGCCTTCCCCGACAATAGCGCCATAAATGCTTGTTGGTATTTCTTAACACCACTGATCATCTTCGATAGGAGATGAGATTCGGAAGCGTGTGGAAGATACAGTTGTAGCATTTCACCCAAGAGTATTCCGAAGGATATCGTATTTATCCTGAAGGAAGGCGGTGAAGTAAAGTAAACACTATTCTTATGATCAAGGTATAGGGTACTATCTGATTATCAGAACAGGGGTAAGATGATAATAGTGATAGTGTGACACGCACCTAAGCAATCTACTCTAAGGGTTTGGTTGTCCCAGTGAGGGTTAGACTACAAGAGGGAGCTACTCCTACTGTGCTCTAACTACTCATATACATAGACTAATAAAGTACACATGAATATGCTAATGGTGAATACTAATTGAATGTGGCCTAGACCTGAAAACTTTTCCTGCAACACCTAACCAAAATCATCAAATACAGAAGAGCCGGACTCGTCCGGTGTAGGTACGGCCTAGTCTGATATGCTAGTTATACCTACAAAATGATAGACTGTTTAATGTATTCTCCTCAAGTTTTATAGCAGCAGAATTAAGTAATCTGTCCTAAAAACTTGTGTATGTTTTAGGTTGATAGATTTGCACGTGGAATGCATGATTAATCAACGCTATGCCCTAGATGATGATTATTGCAAAAGTAAAGAACTAGGACACACGAGACACAGATTTTTACCGAGGTTCAATCTCACCAATGAGTTCTACATCCTCGTTGAGGAGACCACATAGAGCCGGGTCTCAATGAACCCTTTGCCTCTTCAAGTCACCACAGAGGCCGACTTGATTTCCACTATCAAGGGTTAATGACCAAGTCAATGGGGCAACCTCACATGCTTAGGGATCCCACAAATTATAGCGAGGAAAAATGAATCAAATATACTAAAAAGACGTACAATAGATGCGAGAGTGTATAAGAGGTTCAAACCCCAAGAGATCAACAATACGTAGTAGATGATCTCCGTTTCCCAAATCTCGATTCCTAGAATATTTAACTTTTTAGGGCTTTCGATGTGTGGAGAGTAGTGTTTATGTGCTCTTGTGACGTATGACGGCGCTAGGTTTCTTAGTTGTGTGTTGTGAGGTTGTGGATCACCTATTATAGAGTTTCTAAAAAAGTTATTGTTATGGATCCCGACAGACGGACCAGTCCGCTGAGGGGACCAGACTAGTCTGATATGCTGTGAAAAATTTAGGTAAATTGTGCAGCACACCTAAAACCCTAATTTGTGTAAGGTGTATTGGACTTGTCCGTATTAGAACAGAAAGTTCAACGGACTAGTCTATGGTGATTACAGAAAGTAAATCGAACTAGTCCGCAATAGGATGGACTTGTCCGGTTAGGTGAGTTGTGTGTTGTGATGGCGGAATACTCCATGTTTTGAAACTTGTCCGCATGAAACAACAGAAAGTTGAACGGACTTGTCTGGCTAATGTTCGGACTTGTCCGAGTGAGGTCAAAGAGTTGAACGGACTAGTCCGGCGCTCTTCCGGACTTGTCCATGTGAGAACAGTATGTTCATCGGACTAGTCCGCTGGTGGACAGACTTGTCCGGTGCTTCAATGAAATACTTGATTAATTGGGTTTAGCCCTTACCCTCTATGCAAACATATAAGCTCTTGGGATGTGTCTCTCACACACATCTTATACATTTTTATCTACTGTGCGCTTCCTTGATCATTTGAGCTTTTCTTTTTCTCACTCCCCATTTTCACCTTTTTAGTTCACCATAAGTTCTAGTCTTTATAGACCTGCAGTCCTCTCAATGAATTCATTAGGATCTCATTTGTTTGTCATCAATCGTCCAAAACCCACAAGGGAATGCCTAGATGCACTTTCAATATCCCCCTTTTTGGTAATTGATTATAACCAATTGATATTCCAAGATTAAGAGTAAAAAATGTTTTTTCATAAAGTGTGCATATATGAAAATGACATATGAACAACAAAAAGTTCTCACATATATGCACTCTTTATGGTGCGGTGCCTATAAAGTTGTAAAACCCCACTTTTGTGGCATGTGAATTCTGTTATAAGTTTGGTGTTCAACTATATTAAAAATCCAATATAGTGGTACACATGAACTTAATGCCATCCAAACCTTTCTTGCACTCATGGCTAAATTTTATTAACATGAGTATTGGACTTCACCACTAATTCTAGAATGATTAAATTCACCCCTTTTCAAACATTAGAATTTTTGGATGGAGTTTATTAAAGCAATTTAAAGGGCAGTACTAATTGGCCCTGCCAAAAATATTCAAATTAGGAGCTCTAAATTTTTCCTTGACCTTCTAATATTCTCAAAAGCTTGCCTGCAAAATTTTAAGATTTTGGGAACTCATTTGCTATTTTATTTGAGGCGCTTAGCAAATTTGAATCAAATTCAAATCTGAATTTTAAATTCTTTTCCAACTTCTTTGAATATAAGATTTGAGTTCACCATTGGGTTCAGAATAATTCATTGACCATCTCCACAAAGTTTCATGATTTTTGGAGTTGATCTTCTATTTTTAAATGAATTATTAACTTGTATGTTGGGGTCTGACTGACCTGTGGGACCCACCTGTCAGCCGCTGCTGAACGGGTCAGGTCGGCCGCCTGCCATCTCTGCGCCGACGCTCGACCGCTCGACAGCGCGCACGCATGTAGCTCCAGCGAGCTGCCTGCGTGCTAGCTTGTAGCGGCGCTATAAAAGGCCGCTGCCGCTCCCTTATTTCCCCTCCCCGATCAGTGGTTTCCCCCCTCTCACGAGTTAATCCCCGCCGCGCGCCATCACCGCCGCCCACCTCTGCTCCGTGGTGCGCCGCCGTCTCGCGCCGTTTCAAGCCACGACTCCAACAGCTTAAAGGTGCGCCTAGTCAAGCTCTAACTCTCGGTGCAAATCGTTTCCTTTTTCGTTGAGAATTGAGCAAGTTATCGATCTTCTTTCTTCCGACCGAAGTGAATGAACTCGCTGGGTTTTCGTTTCAATTCCGTTTCTACAAGTAAAAATTATTTTCAATTGCTAGCAAATAGTTTCGACGCTTTCTTGCGCACCCTCTCGAACTGGAATCACCAGAAATGATCGACCGTAGCTCAAGAATCGCGAGTTCTCCCCTCTGCCGGTGAGAAGGTGCCTCTGTCGCAGTCGACGACTGCTTTGCCGACAATTACACGACGATATTGCCTGCCCATCACATTCCTCGTGGTTCCGGAAGACTTCCCCAGCCTTTTTAGACGGGTTTTAGCCACAGAGTGGCAGTTCCGACATGGCCGGAACCCTAGCATCCGCTGCCGCTGATGTGCCGTTGTTTCCGACTGTCGGCAGACCTCCCCGACCCCACCATCGTGCTCAGGGCGTGATTTCACGGTCGGGTACCCAAGGGTGGGAGCTGCGGTGGTCAGGAACTCAAATCAGGCGAGGCTCGCAGGAGAGCACCGCCGCGGGTGCCCCGCGCGCCGCACGCGTCGGGAGGTGGAAGACGACGCGGCGGGTCCCGCGTGTCAGCGGCTGTAAACCCCGTCGGATCAGGTGTGGCCACGGGATCTGTTGTGGCAACGCGGTGGATGTCTGTGGCCCCCGTGTGGTTTAAATGCCATTGGTCCATTTTAAAACAGTGGGGCCCACGAGTTAATTCAAATTAAGAATTTATTCCAGATTTGGATCCAAATTAGAAAATCCATAACTTTCTGTAGGATGCTCCAAAAATCTTCAAACAAATTTTGTTTGAAAGCCCTTGAGCTCTAGTTTCTGTCAGAACCAATTAGGTTTTGTGAAACTCCAATTTAAATTCTGTAGCAAATAATATTTCCAAATGCAAATACAAATTTTGCAGAAAATATAGCCACTGGAAAAATCCCCAAAATTCACATAAAATTCAGTATCCTATTCTTGAATACCAGAAAATGTTTGGGAGCCATTGCACCTGTTTAACCCTCTGTATAGTTAAATTTCTTTTTTCAGTTGTTGAATTTTTACAGATGTTCAGTTGCTTTATTATGCCCCAAATTTTGTCTGAGCCTTCCCTTAGTCATACACTAGTTCCTGTAAAAATCTTGGATTTAATTTACCTAATATCATAGTCCTAAATCAGTTGCAAACTGACTATTTATTTAAAATCTAAAAATTCAAATATAAATAATTCCAGAAATTATTGCTAACTTAGAAATTCAATAACTCCTTCACCAAAGCTTAGAAAATTATGAAAAAAAATTTGCTAGAACCATAACAACTTCCTCTATCATGATTATCAACTGGCAACTATGTTCAAGCTACAGTTTCTTCTTTAAAATTCTTGGAATTTAATACTTGCCATAATTTTAGCGACAACACTATCCTTTTATCATCTCCTGTTCTTTGCAAGAGCCTTGATCATATTCCCTAGTATCTACCATAGACGTTCCAAAGCCAATTAAAGCCCCTATCATTTAATGATCACCATGGATTAAATTTTGGTCTCGATAATGATTATTTTTCAAAGTCATTTATGTACATATTATATGCATATCGTATAGTGACCAAAGTCGAGGAAGAGCCAGAAGTCTTGGAAGAGCACCTTCCAAATATTAACTCAGACTCTTACCTGCAACAAGGGAAGCCCCGGTTTGCATTTAAGTCGTTTTTAAAATTTTGCTTTATCACTATGGTGAGTAGTATATGAATTGTGCATTAAGTTTAGGGTGATTGATACTCCACTTGCATGACCAAAAATCCCAGGGATTTGTTGGAACGAGTTACAGTTTGACCTGTAGTAACTACTTTGCTAATGCATAGGAAATCCGGTAGAAGTCGAGTAGTTGGAATCTACTCGCGGGAGATGTAGGACATATCTCACAGGATTGGTTAGATAGAAAATGGATTAATATAATGAAATTGAGACCGGGCAGGGAATGGATAGGAAGCGGCGAGAAGTGAGTCTCGGTCGCATAGCCCTGCCTGTGTCGATTAAGGCCCGCTTCGTGTGCGGCCCCTTCGGACAAGCTTGAATTGTACCGGCAACATAATGGACATATGGAATCCAATAAACTGACGTAGCTTGGTCACATGGGTGTCGAGGCATACCATTCTGTTTCATAGGTGTGGGTTGAGGGCAGCAAGGTTTAAATACTCTGCTGGGCACGTCAGAGTACGCCCCACGCAGGGACCTCCTGCCCATGACGGATCGACCAGTTCGGCATTTGAGTGTCTCGCGAAAGGTTGCCATATACGACTAGTACTGAAGTGCTACGTAGGTACTGCGCGAAGTACTCGCTGGCATTTCCGAAAGTGCGTATGTGTCGTGTTGTCCGGTTGTCTCCTGATTGCAAACACCGTCCCTCGCAGTAATAGAGTACCACTTGTCCGTCGCAGTCGTGACGTAGTAAATACTAAAAGACCCCGAAAATACCATTGCATTTAAATGTAATTTCTTTGCAACCTTGTATGATTTAGAGATAGTACAATTAAAAGTTTACAATGTCCCCATACTTTAGCTGTAATAGCATTATGTGCTCTGAGCATGTCATATCATCGGTAAAGCATTTCTTGTTTGATTGTGGAGCCCATGATGTGTCGTGCTTGGAGAATGTCATTTGCTACTTAAAACTTGATTATAAGGAATCACTTGTAGGCGATTCATTTATGCTTCACCTTACCTATGTTTAGTGTCCCCTGCATATGTCTAGTGAGACGGTTAAGTCTTGCTGAGCCTTATGCTCACGGTTGCAGTTAACAAGTTTTTGCAGGTTATACTGTTGATGAATGGTTTGATGATGAGGCTGCACCCCCTCCAGGGTGTACAGCCGAGTGGGAACCCTGCACGCCGCCCTAATTGAGTGTTGCTAGTGCAAAGTATCCAAGGCATGGATAACTTTGCTTTTGCATAGCTAGTGCTGAGAGCGTAGCTATGATATGTATATATTTCTTTACTTCCGCTAGTATTGTAAAAACTTCTGCTGTATGCAAAATGAAAGACTCCGTCTTGTACTTATTCAGGTTCTATTCTTATATAACTGTTAGGTGCCGCATCGCACGGCACCACCCATTGAGATCCTCGGATGTGTGGACTCGGGTCCCCACAGACATGGTATCAGAGCATCATTGGGAACAGTGTACTTGAAAAGGACATATTTTCAAAAATTAGGAGTTGAGTGAGGAATTAGTTATATGCCTTTATAAGGAGTATTATTAGTATAAGGTATAAAGGTGGTAAACTAACTATGTGTTATTATATTCTGTAACGACGCCCCGACGTTAGGTAAGAGGTAAGGTACGCCACCGAGAGCGGATCAATCTCGGTAAGCTCATCATACGAGGAGTGGTATGCGAAATTTCCGTGGCTTGGCACGGGAAGTTAATAGGAGTCTCTAAAACTCTCAATGTTTCTGAGAACCTATGACACGCGGTACCCCAGCGTGACACAAAATTAGTGGGAGCCCCCGTCGGGTGGTTTATAACACGATAGTGTGCCTCTCTAGAACTATTCATGTTCTATGGGAGCATGCGAAAAACGTATGCCCGAGCATGTATAAGTCGGATCGTACGAGAGTCTTTGCTGTACAAACATATTTACAGCCATGTACCTCGAGACATGGCCTCGCTCGAGGACGACTCACACCAGAGTCGTATGCATTTATTTTCATATGTATTAATTGTGACTTCCTGTTGTGTTTCCCCGTGCCGCCCTTGAGGTGTGAAGGTGTGAAAGGGGATTGTTTGTCTCTTGCAGCATTAACTACGGTAGAAGACCGTGTAGAAGTCGTTTGCGAGAGAACGATATAGGGACCACCTATAGACGTAACCGGAAATACCGGATAGAATTTTCTTTGGTGAGATACGTAGTACCGTCAGTATCAAACATGACACTAGACCATCCCCACCGACAGAATGGTTGCATAATGCTTTGGAAAGTCCAAATATCAGATGCTGGTAGGTTTGGAATCCACAAAAAGGGTTCCGACTCAATAGAATAAATAGAATCAAGATTCTTGTTTTCTGGCAGAAGTTGGCTCGACTTCGCCTGGTTGTAATCTTGGTTATTTCATAGAGAGTATAGAAGTATCATATATGGATGGAAAGCTCGTGAAGATCTCTACAGCTTCTCTGTTGACCATCAAGACAGAAAAGCTTGATACTCTGTTAAAATCTGGGGTGTATTGTAACTGCTCCAGATGACCTTCCCATTGTACCAGTCTCTGTATTTTTGCCATAACTTGCTGTAGAAAAATCCACTGCCCTTTTGTGATGCATGTTTGGAAAGGGTAGGTGGAGCTTTACACGGTTGTTATAGGAGGTTTTTCCTGAATTGGGTTGGAGTTAAACCAAATTGGAAAGTCAACCCAGCTAACTGCAGGACTGCTGGTGCAAACCAGTCAGTTCAACTGATAAGTTTGGACAGTTATAGCTCTTACTCCCGAATTGTGACATGGTCACATATATACATTTCTGGAAACTAAGGAAGTCCTCTATCAACTTTATTTGTCACTCCTGACCTGAATCTGGGTGTATCTATGCCTAATTCCATTTGTCGTAAACTTGGTTCTCGCAGCCCAGAACTTGGAACAGATTGCACAGGGTTGTGAATTTGTGCGTGATACCTGTATAACAAAGCTTTTAGGGTGGAACTCTTTTATTTATGGATTGTTAACGCAATGTTATACAATGTTTATTTTTACATTACCTCCATATCTTATCATGATAAACCTGTATAGAATGTGGAGGTAAGCCCATAAACAGGGGAGGTTCTGTCAAAATTTTCAGAAAATATGGGTCAATTTAAAACCTGTATAGATTTTTCATATTAGTTCACCTGGAGCTGTATGAGTACAATCTGGAAAGGTTTTGAAGTGTACTACAACTTTTATATTCAACTGAACTCTGAATTCTGGAATTTTCCTGTATGAAACTTTTGGGTTGATACAGGAAGGTCAGCTGAACCAGAACTGTGATCACTTCCAGTTTGCAGATTTTCGGGGATCAATTGATTATGGATATTTCCTTTTGTCCAACATCATCATTGAGTGAGTTGAATACTTATACGGTGTATTGACCTCCGGGTATGTTTGTCCACAGATGGCAGCTCCAAGAATTCAGTTGCCAAATGGATGGGTGTTCTCCACGTGCACCGGGCAAGCCGGTTTCCCGGACGTGTTTGCTAGGTTGCTTCGCCAGTTTGGCTATCTGGTGTTGCCTAGCTATTGGGGCAAGAAGTTCCAGGAGAGCGGTTTGTGGAGTTGCACCATCTACGTCGATGTGCCTGCAGGTCCACCGCACCTTGGATGGGCTCCATACTCCATCAAGATCAAAGGGTTGATATTA
Organism: Tuctoria greenei; assembly: GCA_036927565.1. Taxonomy (NCBI): domain Eukaryota; kingdom Viridiplantae; phylum Streptophyta; class Magnoliopsida; order Poales; family Poaceae; genus Tuctoria; species Tuctoria greenei. The sequence continues at coordinate 119,584,670 of JAYESD010000001.1, forward strand.
GAAGAAACATGGAGCTACGCCGCAAGTGTTGCCATGGGGAGATTTTGCAAACTCCATTACCATCATCTGGTGGGTACTCCGTATGAGTTCTTTCCAGTTAACGGCAGGGCTTCTGAAGCCTGGGCAACCCGCTTGCTTGTGGAGGTGGACGAGCACGGTGAAACATCCGCAACAGCCTTAGCGATGTATGCAGCCGCATCACATCGCGAGAAGGGTAATAAAAGAGCATGCATAAAGGAATTGACGAACAATCTGAAGCAAGCCATGATTCAAGCCAATCACTTTGAGTGGGCAAATGACGGACTTAGGGATATGATGGCTCCTCTCAACCATCGTTTGAACCTTAGGGAGAATCAGTGGCATGACGCTGTTATGGATTTAGCCGCGTCTCGCCAGGAGACTCTAGAGAGAGATATTGACCTGGAGGCGAGTCTACTCTATGGACACCAGCGGGACACCCAGTTGAACGCGGTGACTACGGATAGGGATCAGTCCAGAGTGGAGGCTCAGAGCTGGAAGACCAGCTGTGAGCAGGCTCAGCAGGAGAACGAGGCCTTGAGGATGTTTATGATACAGACAGATTGGCAAGCTAAGATAGCCAAAAGGACGTCACTTTTGAGCGAGGCATCATATTCTACTCCAGCACCCATACCAGTGGTGCCTAATCCTGAGGATGGCGAGGAAGAAGAAGATCCTCAGGAGGTCGAGTTTTATGAGTAGAGGGCAGTGTTGATGTACCTGTCACTTTAGGCCGAGTATAAGGATGTGTAGTAAACACCACGCGTATTTTGCAACTTTTTGAGTCTTGTTGTAAATAGTAGCGAGGTGGGTATACAATGACGTGACGACTTGTGGTGACCAAGCACAGATGAGACGACTTCTTTAGATGAAGTATGTCTAATTTTGGAGATCTATTGCAAACTTGGGCCCAAGATAATATAGATTGTATAAAGTTTGTGCTTTATCAATATATGTCAATGTTATGCATCATCTATTGTTATCTACCGCATTACTATTTTTATGGAAGGATGAACTGGAGGCAATGAGACTTATGGTATGAATCGTTGTATTGCAGTATGGTGCGTACACGTACAAGTCAAGATGGGGGAGGTTCCAGTGGAGGTCAGGGGGATGACACACCACCCCCGGGACAGAATACGCCTCAAACGCAACCACCTCCACCACCTCCACCCGCACTTCCCAGAAGTCTCGCGGAGGTTCTCGCTGCAGTACTCGGCTCGCGCAACGAGCAAACCGAGCTACTGCGGACTCTGGTGCAGCACTCGTCCCGTCAAGGGGGACGACAAAATGATGGACCATGTCAGCAATATCAGAGTTCCTACTCTGATTTCTCATCGACACATCCACCAATCTTCAGAGAGGCCGATGAACTGTTGGATGCGGATAATTGGCTCCGCACCATTGAAGGAAAGTTCAGCTTACTCGAGGTAACCGAACAGCAGAAGACGCTGTTTGTAACGAAGCAACTACAGGGGTCTGCCGGTGCATGGTGGACCAATTACCTTGCCGCACGCCCCGCAGGCCATGTCGTAAGCTGGGCCGAATTCCGGGAGGCGTTCCGCGCCTACCACATCCCTCACGGGATTATGAGGAGGAAGCTTCAAGAGTTCTTGGAGCTGAGGCAGGGGGAAGGAGTGCATACGAGTACTCCAAATCATTCAACCACTTGGCCCAATACGCTCAAGACCAAGTGAATACCGAAGATCGGAAGAGTAAATGCTTCTACCGGGGTTGAACCCCAAGTTGAAGGACAAGCTTGTCCTGTTCAACCGCGGCAGCTTCAATGAAATCGTCAATGCCGCTATCATGCAGGAGGACGCTACGCGCGAGCTATCCTCAAATAAGAAGAAGAGGAGTGCTCCGCAGGGCAGCGGAGGCGGTGCTCCTCAGAAGTACCGTATGGTGTATCGATCACCATCCGGCCAGAGGTGGCAACCGCCATCACGACCACCAATGTTAAGTGGTCGCCAGTTCAACAACTCCGGAGCCCGACCGCAGCAACAACAGGGGGTGATGCCACGTGCACTTCCACCTCCACCACGTGCACAGGGATTCCGTCCTCCCCTTCGTATTGGCCAAACCCCGTACACGTATTTCACGTGTGGACGCATGGGGCACTTCGCCAAGGACTGTTCGCAGAATCGACAAGGCGGAGGTCAATCATCCTACCAGGGGGCCAACCAACCCCACAACCAGCTCAAGAAGCCAGCCACCAGACCCGGCAATGTCCACCACCTCGCCATCGAGGACGTTCCGAAAGGCGCGCCCGTGCTCATGGGTACGTTATCTATCTATGATCAATCCGTAGTCATACTCTTTGACTTCGGAGCTTCCCACAATGTCATTAGTAAATCTGTTGTCATTAAAAATCAGCTGCCTGTTATCTCCACAAAAACTACATATATGATTTGCACTCCAGCAGGAAGGGTAGTAACATATGAGATGGCCCATAGGGTGCCTCTTGACCTAGATGGGAACATCTATCCTACCTCCTTCATTATCCTAGAGACTCAAAAGCTAGATATCATCTTAGGAGTGGAGTGGTTGCAATACCATGGTGCTAATCTTGATATCATTCCTCGAAAGATTTATCTAAACTCTCCACTCTATCAGCCCCAAGTTCTCAATCTTGAGAACATCATTCCATTGGACCCATCTACTCACAACATCGAGGTTATGGAACTTAAGGATATTCCGGTAGTATGTGAATACCCGGACGTGTTTCCTGAAGATCGTCCTGGTATGCCCCCAGAAAGGGATATAGAGTTTAAGATTGAACTTGCACCATGAACAGTACCAGTCTCAAGACCACCCTACAAGATGGCACCCAAGAAACTTACAGAACTTAAGGAACAGCTAACTGAACTTGAGAACAAAGGTTTCATTCGTCCAAGTTCATCACCATGGGGTTGTTCTACACTGTTTGTAGAAAAGAAAGATAAGACCTTGAGGCTGTGTGTAGACTATCGTCCACTTAATGCTGTCACTATCAAGAACAAGTATCCACTACCATGCATTGATATTATTTTCGATCAATTGGTGGGTGCTAAAGTATTTTCGAAGATGGATCTTCATTTTGGTTATCATCAGATTAGAATCTGACCAGAAGATATACCAAAGACAGCATTCTCGACGAGGTATGGATTGTATGAGTACCTTGTTATGTCCTTCGGATTGACCAACGCACCGGCTCATTTCATGTATCTCATGAACTCGGTGTTCATGCCGGAATTGGACAAGTTTGTCGTGGTCTTCATTGACGACATACTTGTGTATTCAAAATCCGAAGAAGAACATGCTCAACACTTGCGTATCGTGCTTCAACGATTACGGGACCACCAGCTATATGCTAAGTTCAGCGAGTGTGAATTCTGGATAAGACAAGTGCCATTTTTAGGGCACATCATATCAGCAAAAGGGATTGCAGTTGATCCAAGTGAGATCAAGCATGTCCTCAAATGGGAGTCTCCAAAGTCTATACATGAAGTCCGAAGTTTTCCGGGTTTAGCAGGATATTACCGGAGGTTTATACCCAATTTCTCCAAGATGGCTAAACCGATGATAGAACTTCTGAAGAAAGGGCAGAAGTATGTATGGACTGAGGCATGTGAGGCAGGTTTCAAAGCATTGGTGAAACACCTTACAACGACACCAGTTTTAGCCCAACCAGACACAACCAAATCATATGATGTCTATTTCGACGCATCTGGGATTGGTTATGGTTGTGTATTGATGCAAGAGCGAAGAGTGATCGCTTATGGATCACGGCAGCTCCGGAACCATGAGCAGCACTACCCGACTCATGATCTTGAGCTCACTGCTTTGGTACTGGCATAGAAGATGTGGAGGCATTATTTACTGGGTAATCTAGTACACCTATATACTGATCACAAGAGCTTGAAATACATTTTCACCTAGAAGGATTTGAATATGCAACAACGGAGATGGTTAGAGTTGATCAAGGGCTATGAAATTGAGATCCACTACCATCCAGGCAAGGCAAACGTAGTCGCAGATGCTCTGAGCCGCAAGTCCCTTGTCAACAATCTTTCCATTACCTCGATGGAAGGAGAAGAAGAACCGAGTCTCTACTTGGTTCCATATGGGGCACTCTACAATCTCGCTCTCATTCCTACCATCAGGGAGGATATTATGGCAGCTCAGAAGAAGGATAAGGGGATGTCGCATATTCAGCAAACAATGAGGAAGAGGGAGATGAAATGTTTCCGAAGTGACGATGAGGGTACCCTCTGGTTTAACAACCGTATAGTGGTACCACGAAACATGGATCTTAGAAAGAAGATACTGGACGAAGCTCATTTGTCCAAGTATTCCATTCATCCGGGAAGCAACAAGATGTACCAGGACTTGAAAAAGAAGTTCTGGTGGACTTGGATGAAAAGGGAAGTAGCTAAATACGTATCTGAGTGTGATACGTGCCGGCGAGTGAAGGCCGACCATATGAAAGCAGCAGGACAACTTCAACCTTTAAGCATACCAGCTTGGAAATGGGAGGATATCAGTATGGATTTCATTGTTGGGTTGCCTTCCACCCTCCATAAGCATGACTCAATTTGAGTGATCGTTGACCGACTGACTAAGACAGCGCATTTCATTCCTGTCAATACCAACTATCGGTCATCGAAGTACGCGGAATTATATATTGCCAGAATCGTATGCCTCCACAGAATACCCCGCACCATCATCTCAGAGCAAGGAGCTGTATTTGTTTCGCGATTCTGGGAGCATCTCCACGCTGCGCTGGGAACCAAGTTAATTCGGACCTCGGCTTATCATCCTCAGACTAATGGTCAGACCGAACGGGTGAATCAAGTACTAGAAGACATGCTTCGCGCCTGTGTCATCCACCATGGTAGGAATTGGGATGATCATCTACCTTTGGCGGAATTTTCGTACAACAACGGTTACAAGGCTAGCATCCATATGGCGCCATATGAAGCTCTTTATGGTCGGAAATGTCGCACACCCTTGAACTGGTGCGAATCTGGTGAACGAGTGGTATATGGCATCGACTTAATAAAAGAAGCCGAAGAGCAAGTGCGCATTATTCAAAATAATCTCAAAGCCGCTCAGTCTCGTCAGAAGAGCTACGCGTACAAATGACATCGACTTCTTCACTTCGAAGTTGGGGATCAAGTTTATCTCCGGGTGTCCCCTAGCTCCATGTTTTATTGGGCCATTCGCAATCCTTGAACAATGAGGACCTGTAGCACATCAATTGGAGTTACCGCCGTCACTTTCAGGGGTTCACAATGTGTTCCACATTTCCCAGTTACGGAAATGTCTTAAAACTCCCGCTGATGTCCGTATAGAAGATTTGGAAGCTCTCCAACCAGATCTCACTTATTCCGAGCATCCAACTCAGATCGTCGATGAGAAGACTCGCACCACGAGAAGCCGCACCTTGCGTTTCTACAAGGTCTTGTGGAGCAACCACAGTGCTGAAGAGGCCACGTGGGAAAGCGAGGAGTATCTTAGAACGAACTATCCAGACTTGTTAGCGGCATATGTTCGTTATATCTTTTCCTTTTGACTTCTTTTGTAATCTCGGGACGAGATTCTTTTAGGGGGGGGGAATGTAAAACCCCACTTTTGTGGCATGTGAATTCAGTTATAAGTTTGGTGTTCAACTATATTAAAAATCCAATATAGTGGTACACATGAACTTAATGCCATCCAAACCTTTCTTGCACTCATGGCTAAATTTTATTAACATGAGTATTGGACTTCACCACTAATTCTAGAATGGTTAAATTCACCCCTTTTCAAACATTAGAATTTTTGGATGGAATTTATTAAAGCAATTTAAAGGGGCAGTACTAATTGGCCCTGCCAAAAATATTCAAATTAGGAGCTCTAATTTTTTCGTTGACCTTCTAATATTCTCAATAGCTTGCCTGCAAAATTTCAAGATTTTGGGAACTCATTTGCTATTTTATTTGAGGCGCTTAGCATATTTGAATCAAATTCAAATCTGAATTTTAAATTCTTTTCCAACATCTTTGAATATAAGATTTGAGTTCACCATTGGGTTCAGAATAATTCATTGACCATCTCCACAAAGTTTCATGATTTTTGGAGTTGATCTTCTATTTTAAATGAATTATTAACTTGTGTGTTGGGGTCTGACTGACCTGTGGGACCCACCTATCAGCCGCTGCTGAACGGGTCAGGTCGGCCGCCTGCCATCTCTGCGCCGACGCTCGACCGCTCGACAGCGCGCGCGCATGCAGCTCCAGTGAGGTGGCTGCGTGCTAGCTTGCTGCGGCGCTATAAAAGGCCACCGCCGCTCCCTTATTTCCCCTCCCCGATCAGTGGTTTCCCCCCTCTCGCGAGTTAATCCCCGCCGCGCACCATCGCCGCCACCCACCTCTGCTCCATGGTGCGCCGTCGTCTCGCGCCATTTCAAGCCACGACTCCAACAGCTTAAAGGTGCGCCTAGTCAAGCCCTAACTCTCGGTGCAAACCGTTTCCTTTTTTGTTGAGAATTGAGCAAGTTATCGATCTTCTGTCTTCCGACCGAAGTAAATGAACTCGCTAGGTTTTCGTTTCAATTCCGTTTCTACAAGTAAAAAATTATTTGCAATTGCTAGCAAATAGTTTCTACGCTTTCTTGCGCACCCTCTCGAACTGGAATCACCGGAAATGATCGATCGTAGCTCAAAAATCGCGAGTTCTCCCCTCCGCCGGTGAGAAGTTGCCTCTGTCGCCGTCGACGACTGCTTTACCGACCATTACACGACAATATCGCTTGCCCATCACATTCCTCGTGGTTCCAGAAGACTTCCCCAGCCTTTTTAGACGGGTTTTAGCCACAGAGTGGCAGTTCCGACATGGCCAGAACCCTAGCATCCGCTGCCGCCGATGCGCCGTTGTTTACGACCGTCGGCAGACCTCCCCGACCCCACCATCGTGCTCAGCGCGTGATTTCACGGTCGGGTGCCAAGGGTAGGAGCTGCGGTAGCCGGGAACTCAAATCCGGTGAGGCTCGCCAGAGAGCACCACCGCGGGAGCCCCGCGCGCCGCCCGCGTCGGGAGGTGGAAGACGACGCGGTGGGTCCCGCGTGTCAGCGGCTGTGAACCCCGTCGGATAAGGTGTGGCCACGGGATCTGTTGTGGCTACGCAGTGGATGTCTATGGCCCCCGTGTGGTTTAAATGCCATTGGTCCATTTTAAAACAATGGGGCCCACGAGTTAATTCAAATTAAAAATTTATTTCAGATTTGGCTCCAAATTAGAAAATCCATAACTTTCTGTAGGATGCTCCAAAAATCTTCAAACAAATTTTGTTTGAAAGCACTTGAGCTCTAGTTTCTGTCAGAACCAATTAGATTTTGGTCTCGATAATGATTATTTTTCAAAGTCATTTATGTAATATGTATATCGTATAGTGACCGAAGTCGAGGAAGAGCCAGAAGTCTTGGAAGAGCACCTTCCAAATATTAACTCAGACTCTGACCTGCAACGAGGCAAGCCCCGGTTTGTATTTAAGTCATTTTTAAAATTTTTCTTTATCACTATGATGAGTAGTATATGAATTGTGCATTAAGTTTAGGGTGATTGATACTCCACTTGCATGACCAAAAATCCCAGGGATTGGTTGGAACGAGTTACGGTTTGACATGTAGTAATTGCTTTGCTAATGCACAGGAAATCAAGTCGAGTTGTTGGAATCTACTCGCGAGAGATGTAGGACATGTCTCACAGGATTGGTTAGATAGAAAATGGATTAATATAATAAAATTGAGACCGGACAAGGAATGGATAGGAAGCGGCGAGAAGTGAGTCTCGGTCGCATAGCCCTGCCTGTGTCGATTAAGGCCCGCTTCATGTGCGGCCCCTTCGGACAAGCTTGAATTGTACCGGCAACATAATGGACATATGGAATCCAATAAACTGACGTAGCTTGGTCACTTGGGTGTCAAGGCATACCGTTCCATTTCATAGGTGTGGGTTGAGGGCAGCAAGGTGTAAATCCGCTGGTGGGCACGTCAGAGTATGCCCCACGCAGGGACCTCCTGCCCGTGATGGATCGACCGGTTCGGCATTTGAGTGTCTCGCGAAAGGTTGCCATATACGACTAGTACTGAAGTGCTACGTAGGTACTGCGCGAAGTACTCGCTGGCATTTCCGAAAGTGTGTATGTGTCGTGTTGTCCGGGTGTGTCCTGATTGCAATCACCGTCCATCGCGGTAATAGAGTACCACTTGTCTGTCGCAGTCGTGACGTAGTAAAAACTAAAAGACCCCGAAAATACCATTGCATTTAAATTTAATTTCTTTGCAACCTTGTATGATTTAGAGATAGTACAATTAAAAGTTTACAATTTCCCCATACTTTAGCTGTAATAGCATTATGTGCTCTGAGCATGTCATATCATCGGTAAAGCGTTTCTTGTTTGATTGTGGAGCCCATGATGTGTGGTGCTTGGAGAATGTCATTTGCTACTTAAAACTTGATTATAAGGAATCACTTGTAGGCGACTCATTTATGCTTCACCTTACCTATGTTTAGTGTCCCCTGCATATGTATAGTGAGACGGTTAAGTCTTGATGAGCCTTATGCTCACGGTTCCAGTTAACGAGTTTTTGCAGGTTATACTGTTGATGAAGGGTTTGATGATGAGGCTGCACCCCCTCCAGGGTGTACAGCCGAGTGGAAACCCTGCACGCCGCTATAGTTGAGTGTTGCTAGTGCAAAGTATCCAAGGCATGGATAACTTTGCTTTTGCATAGCTAGTGCTGAGAGCGTAGCTATGATATGTATATATTTCTTTACTTCCGCTAGTATTGTAAAAACTTCCGCTGTATGCAAAATGAAAGACTCCGTCTTGTACTTATTCAGGTTCTATTCTTGTATAACTGTTAGGTGCCGCATCGCACGGCACCACCCATTGAGATCTTCGGATGTGAGGACTCGGGTCCCCACAAAAGTGTGTGCGAGCAACTAATGTGATGCGCAAAATTGAAAGTACAACAATTATAATAGCAAGCATCACAAAAATTTCAATATGAGTATCACACATTCATATTAAACAAAATAGGCACATCCAAATAGAGATTACAATTGATTGAATCTTAAAATACAAAAGAAAAACATGTCCATGATCAATAGTCCTTAGGCTCAAAAAGTATAGACTACGAGTCTCAATCTCTCCCCCTTTGGTATCAAGGCACCAATAAGCGAAAAAATTGAGGGAAAATTACTCTCCCTCACTCCCTCTCTCACTCTCGGTCCTATCTTCATTTTCATCTTCATTTTCAGACTCATGAGCATGCTAAGGAGGAGGAGGAATAGTGACAACAGCAAGTCCAAAGGAGGCCAATTCTAGTTCTATGAGAGGCACAAACTTTGTGATGTTTTCTTCGGAATCCTCTGAAATTTGAGGAGATCCCACTGGCTAAATATCAAGCTTCTCACGGATTGCTACGATTTTTGCCTTTATATACATCTGGTGCCTCTTCCTAGCCAAGCTTTCCTTGTGTTGATTAACCCCCACTTTGCGGCAGGATGCAAAGATGGAGGAAAGCATCTTCAATACACTACTAGAGGACTATTTGGAGGGTGGAGGAGTCGAGGTAGCAGCTGGAGTCCTTATGAATTCATTTTCTTGCTTTGATCTTTGTGCTACTGTAGGTGAGGCAGGAGCATTGGGAACATTATAGACTGGTGGCTTTTGGGGCTTGAGGCCAGTATGATCAACATCCTTGACAAACTCAAGTCAGTTACTTTATCAATCATGTACATGATGTAAGGTGCATAGCCATAGGACCTATTTGGAGTGATTGAGATGTTGACAATGTCATTGTAGATATATTCAAGGACATTGAAGGTCCGTTTCTTGCTTATCACTTTCATCAAGGTCCTTAGAGTTACTTTAATTGTCCCTGCATCTCCATCCTTTTGAGCTATGGTCTTCCTCATAATTTGTTTCAGCACGACAAAGAATGGCTTCAAGTACTTTGTGATCCAAGGATTGTATGGCATTCTTGTATCATAGAGGAATTCTAGCTTACTCTTCTCCAGAGGCTTCAAGTTGTGAATTATAAGCTCATTATCCATTGTATCCTCGAGGTGGAGTATCCTGGCAAACTCCTCAAAAGTGACACTATACTTGGATCCATGTGTCATCCAAGTCATTTCATCCCCATCATCACGGGAGAGGTAGAGAGTAGAGTATAATTGAGTGACACTTCATGGTTCCAATTATATCGGAAGGATAGGAGATCCTTCAAGCCATGCCTCTCCAATGCCTCCAAGACTTGATGACATGCTTGACAATTCTTGGATTGTAGATAAGTCATGTCCATCCCTTGACTTGCAACCGCTAATTTCTCATCTTCCTGTAGACATGTCCATAATAATCAGCATGGAAGTGGCTCTAGAACCTTGGGTCAACTGATTGCTTTGGCTGCCCATAGACTTCAACCTTTCTAAGCAGCCAACAAAATCATTTCCTTTGCCCATGAAATCATCTTCAGGGGGTTGTCTATTGTGCTGTACAAGAGACTTCATCTTTAGTGGACCAATGGGTCCACTTGCAAGTCCTTTGCACTTGTTAGTGCTCTCCTTGGTGCCGTTTCCGGGCACTAGCAGCATCTCTGCTTGATTGATTCTTCACTGTCACCTTCCTCTTCCTTGGGAGCATATAGTCAGGAGGAGAAACATGATCGCAATGCTTCTTGCTTCTCAGTTCTTCTGCCTTGGACACTCTCTTGCGATCACTCTCGGCTCCAATGTCAAACATGCTGTCATTTAATGCAGATGACATCTCTCCTGACATAGGGTGACAAGCTGTGGTAAGAATGTGAATTAGACTTTGTGGATATAATAATTTAGACGTTCAAATTGTCAAGGGGCCGGACTTGTCCGATTTCAGGGTGCGAACTTGTCTGGAGCACCGGACTTGTCCTCATCTTGTACTATACTAATACGGTTTGACGTATGAATCCTAACTTCTTATTCCAAAAAATCTAACTAAGATTGATGAAAAAAGGTAGGAGGACAATAGGAATACATACAATAATGCAATGTATACCCTAGGAATCAAGAGAAGTAAGCAAGACTTGAGGAAAGATGAGAACAAGGGTTAGGGTTTGGTTTTCAAAGAAAATTGAAGATTCGAGGGCGGAGGAGTGGAGCAAGTTATAGATTAGTCTAGAGGAGGGATGCTTCGTGCCGAGAGGGAAGATTCCTATGGATGAACCTTTGATTTTGATGGCTTAAAGTGGAAATCGCCTTGGGAGCTTGAGCTTGAGGAGAGAGAGTGTAAAGGCGATTGTGAGGGGAGGAAGATAGACTTTTGGCGGCGGGTTAGGGTGAATGTAGGCCTAGAGGGGGGGTGAATAGGCCTTTTGAATTTTTGTCAGGTCTTGCAACACTCAACAACAAGTTCAATACCAGAGAAATCGGACTAGTCCGGTAAAGTGCGGACTAGTCCGGTGTTCACGGACTAAGTTGATCAAGATTAATCTATTAGATTGTTTCTTCAATGTGTGCAGCGGAAATATAGAATCAAACAACAGTTTAACAGTTGTATATTGGATTGTATCACAATTAAGGCTAGTGTTCTACAATTTATTGTAAATTGAACAATGTGTATCAAATCCTAGAGTAAGTTGATCAATTTGAGTGAAGAACACAAAAAGGACAAGACACACGATTTATCCCGTGGTTCGGCTACCACGAAGGCAACCTACGTCCACGTTGAGGAGTCCACAAAAGGACCGGGTCTTCTCCAACCCTACCCTCGTCGGATCGCCACGAAGGCCAATCCTCTTCCACTAATCACAAAGGGGTGAATAACCAAATTCAAGGGGTGTTCTCACACGTTGAGAGCTCCCTTAGATTACAAATCACAAATCCACCAAAAACACACTCAGAGATTACAATTGAAACGCAGGAGTGTGTTAGAGATTCAAACCAAGAGCTCAATGATGTGTGCCAAGTGTCTCTCCAATGATCTAGAAGTGATCCTCAAAGGATTGATCGATTTTGCACTTAATTTCGTGGAGAGAAGTGGTTTCTGAGTCTCTTGGGAGGTGTGACGGTGCTAGGGTTCGAGAGGTTGTAAAAGTGGGCCGTGCACCTCTATTTATATGGGGTTTCTAAAAGTGACCGTTAGGGTTCAGAAAGATCGGACTAGTCCGTGGTGGTCACCGGACTAGTCCGGTGTGCTGTGTGTAGCAAACCCTAGGTGTACCGAAATATCGGACTAGTCCGGTCGAAAACGGACTTGTCCAATTTCACTACTGGAAATCTTTGGACTAGTCCGATAGACATCGGACTTGTCCGGACATATGAAATCCTAAGTGTGTTGGATGACAAGTCTGCACTTGGAGGACTTGTCCGATTTAGATCAGTGGGTATTTCGGACTAGTCTGTGTAAACATCGGACTTGTCCGAAGTGGATCAGAAGGAATATCGGACTATTCCGGTTGACAACGGACTTGTCCGATTTTGTGTGACTTGTGAAGTTTGTTGAGGACTAGTCCGCCCTGAGGAGGACTAGTCCGACTCAAGTCAGAAAGATATCGGACTAGTCCGACAGATATCGGACTTGTCCGATCTGGTACAGAAAGGATATCGGACTAGTTCGGTTAACAACGGACTAGTCCGGTCCTGTGTAACTTTGTGCAATATGTGTGTGTGCTTAAACATGATTGAGCTCTTGGGTTTGTTTCCTTAACACACTCCATACACAATAGTCTACTACTTCTTTTCCTTGAGCACAAGTTCACTTTGTTCCTCATTATCCCTTCTTTTTGGTATTTTGCTCATTTTTCATTATTGGCCTGCATTCATCTCAACAAAAAGGTTAGGATCCCAATTGCTCGTCATAAATCATCCAAAACCCACAAGGGAGTCATAGATGCACTTTCAATCTCCCCCTTTTTGGTGATTGATGACAACCAATTGAGATTTCACAAAATATGACAAAAAGAGATGAGGTTTTCATAATGTATGCACATATGACTCAAAAAAAACATCAAGCAGTAAGAGAAATATCCATATGTGCATTCTTTATGGTGGGATGCATAACTAAGTGCATTAGAACATTGAGAATGACATAATTTACATTGATGAAACAATACAAAGTACATATGTCATTTCAGGAGCAAAATTGCAGATTTCAACACATACTTGCAAATTAATTAAGCATTTCAACATAGAACCATAGTTGATATGAAAACAGCGTTACATCATTACAATCAAAAAGAAAGATAAAGAGAGCTCTCTCCTCGCACCCTACCACAGCTAAAGCTAAGACTCCACCTCAATCTCTCCCCCTTTGGCATCAAGACACCAAAAAGGAGAGGAGGGTCCTAGGGTCTTCACTCTTCACTATCGGTCCTCTCGTCGTCGTCTTCATCTTCATCATCATCAGCTTGATGAGGAGGGGAAGGGGGAGGGTCGGAGTCGCTCGAGCCCCCAATGCCAAAGTAGGCAAGCTCGGGGGGGTTAAGAGGCCCGAGCTCGGTGAAGTCCGGGTTGGACTCTTCAGAAATCACTGGAGATCTAATGGGGTCGATCTCCAGCTTCTGGCAGATTTGCTTCATATTGGCTTTTATATACCTCATGTCCTCCTTTCTTCTCTTGTTGAGCTTGTGGACCTTCACTTCGGTCTTTTTGCAGGAGGAGAATATGGCAGTCAGGTACTTGAGGGTCCCACTAGCTGATCCTCTCTAAGGGGCTTCCCTGGAGGTAGGGACAGCCCTAGCATCACTTCTTGATCTTGCTGGTGCCTCGGGACTGGAGGCCGGCGAGCCTGGACACTCACTGGTTGAGGCTTCTGAGGCCTCAAAGGAGTGTGCTCCACATCCTTCACGAACTCAATACCTGTGACTTTCTCAATCATATACATGAGGTAGGGAGCATAGCCACATGACCTGTTAGGCGTGCAGGATATGTTGACCATATCATTCCAAATGTATTCCGCCACATCAAATGGGCGGTCCTTGCTTATGACTCTCATTAGGGTTCGGAGGTAACCCTGCACGCTCCCAGCATCTCCATCTTTAGGAGCAATAGTCTTCCTCAGCACTCTAGTGAGGACCACAAAGAATGGTTTCATGTACTTTGTAGAGGGAGGGACATACTTTGAGTTTGGCTCATATAGGAATTTCGTCCTATCCTTCTCCATGACACCTATGTTGTGGATGATCAGCCTGTCAAGTCCAGTGGTGTCCATATGGAGCAGATTAGCAAAGTCCTCCTGAGTGATACTATACTTAGATCCGTGTGTCATCCAAGTAACACTCTCTTCATCCTCACTTGAGAAGTCGCAAGTTGCAAAGAACTATGCAATCACTTCATCATTCTAGTTATGCCTGAAGGCAAAGAGATCCTTCAGGCCATGCCTCTCAACTGCTGCAATGACTTCATCGAAAGCTGAGCACTTCTTCTTCTCAAGGTGTGCCCAGTCAATCCACTAACTGCACACCACGGGGGTCTTCATCGGTAGATACACCGATTTGTAGAAGTTTGCATGGAAGTTACACCAAAACCTTTCATCGACAGCTTTCTTTGGCCTGCCATACCAGTCAATGCTTCTGAACTTGGCTGCAGAATCACTGCCCTTGACGTTGAATTTCTCCTCAGTAGGGTCCCGGACCCCTTCCCAGGGAGCATGGAGCTTCAAGTATCCGACTGGTCCTGTTGCTATCCCCTTGCCCTTGCCCTTGGCTTGGCGGGCACTTGCGGATGCTGCTGCCTTTGACACTGGCTTATTTGCCAGCACCTTCCTCCGAACCTGAGGAGGTGAAGGAGCTGGCCCCGAGGGTCTTTCTTGGCGTTTCTTGCCAAGACCCGTCGAGGACCGAGGTGCCACTTCTTTGTCCAACTCGGCCTCAAAGTCGGAGATTTCGTTGTTTGAGCTCGACATGATCTGAGAAGATTGATGTTGATTGATCCTTCACCCTCTTCTCCTCCTCCTCTCTTCTCCTAGACTTCCTCTTGACGTGTCCGCAAGGCAAAAGGTGGCAGCAAGGGTTTTCAATGTTGATGGAGAGGTGTGGGGTATTGGGTTGCTTATATAGGGGTGGAGAGGTAGGGTTTTAGGGTGAATTCCAAGAGGATTTCGGTTGGAGACATGTAGGGGCCGAGGTGGGGTCCACTTGGGATCCTCTGAGGTTGGGCACAAGTTCTTGGGCCCAATTAAGACAATTACCCAATAACCAATTGTGGAAGAATAATAGAATCTGAGTGGAATTGAGCAGGCCGAACTAGTCCACACTAGGGTCCGGACAAGTCCGTTTGGTAACAGAGAGGTTTTTGGACAAGTCCGGTTTTTGTGGTCGGACAAGTCCGTTTTGGATCAGAAACTATTTTGGACAAGTCCCGTTCACTGGCCGGACAAGTCCGGGGTGGCCAGAAAGGCTAATCCGGACTGAAATTCAGACACGATTGGACTAGTCCGCTCCAAATCGGACAAGTTCAAAAAAACATCAGATCCTCAAACGGACTAGTCCATGCATTGTGCTGGACAAGTCCGATAACACCCTCATTTTCATGCATCATGCCCTGCATTCACCATTGAACATGTCTAACATTAATCCACATAAAAATGAATATGTTTAAAATGAATTAGAAACAAAACTTCATTTAAGAATTCTCGGAAGTGCGGACTAGTCGTATTTTGTGCGGACTAGTTCGATTTCTCTCTGACTTCCACCGGACTTGTCCGTTTTGCTGCGGACTAGTCTATTTTCCGTCTGGACACTTTCGGACTTATTCGGTCCTGTGCGGACTAGTCCGGTATTCCAAACTGCTTGGAAATTTTGCTAAGTCCCTTGACTTGTCTGGACAAGTCCGGTATTCTAGCGGACTTGTCCCTTTTTCCCTCTGACTAAAGTCGGACTTGTCTGATTTTTGGCCAGACTTGTCTATTTTTCCCCTCTGGATAAGTTCGGACTTGTCCGATGTCCAGTCCAGACTTTTTCGATTTCCCTCTATCCAACTTTGGACTAGTCCGGCCCTTTTCATACTTGTTCGGTAAATCACGACTCCGAGTTAATATTTTGTTTCACGACTTGTTTCTTGGGTTTCACGTTAATTGGGCCTAGGGAAGTCGTGCCTAACTCTTTTAGAGCCCAAGAGAGATTCTAAACCGGCCTCTACTCACCCCCGAACTCGAAATCCATCTAACCCTAACCTCCACCTCTATATAAACTACCCCACCCCTTGGCTTGACATCTTTTTGCCACTTTTCCACCACATCCAAACCCTAGATCGTGATTACCCGCCACCAAGGAGGGAGAAGGACGCCCCAAGCAAGAAGAGGAAGAGGAGGAAATGAAAGAGGATCAATATCTCCATCGACTTCGCGTTCTCAATCGCCAATTCACCTCCAAGTTCTTCACAAACCCTAGATCTCCATGATCCAAGTGTTACCTCCAAGATCTTTGATTCATAGGAGTCATAGACAATTAGTATACCTTCTACTTCCTTTTACCTACGAGAATTCATCCCCAAATCTCCAAATTCATGTCGATCTAGAAAATCCTAATCTGTTGTTCCTACACAGTGCGGACTAGTCCGACCTCTTGCGGACTTGTCCAATCTTCCTCGTTAAACTGTGTTGAATTAAATCTAAAATTGGATCGAATCAACTCCAAACCTGTCTAAACTTTCTTGAAAGCTATTAGAACTAGTTAGCAAACATTAAAAGCAACTCATTAACAAGTGCCACCTTGCAATTGCATTAATCATGCATGTCATGTCATATTGAGTAATAATTGTGCACTCTTTGATTGTGTTTATTGTTTGTATGTTGATTGTGCGGATTAGACGGATTCTCGCTAGAGAGTTCCGTGGAGGATCTCCAGCACCAAGAGTTTGAAGGCTTTTACCCGAACCAATCCCAAGAGCAAGGCAAGTGTCCTTGAAGCATATTGATCCTGTTTTTAAAGTAAATGTTTCATTTGCAAAACTGCATGCTTGTGTCAATTTTGATGGGAATCCTATGATAGGAAGTTTACTATATTTGTTTGACCACCCTTGTCACCTGGAATTTATGGTAGAGAGTCAGGATGGGCTTTTTACCATTTTGCTCCGCTTAATTAATTGGGATGGGAAAACAACACTACACATTTAATTATGCACTAATGAGATTATGGTTAATGTGATATGGTAATGGGTGATCTAAGCAAGCCCGGTATGTGGATGGGTTGGATGTTATGGTGGTTTGCTTGCTTTAGATCTAAGGACCAGTTCATGCGAGAATAAGTCAGGACTACAGTGCCACCACGAGGCCAAGTATGGGTGCGGTGTAGCTGATTAATTAGGGCTTTGCTAGTGCTATTTGGACAATCAAGGATGCTCAGGAAGGGGTAGTCGGATTGGGTTTGATGATGATTGGTGTGACTACCCTGGGATCCGTATGGCTCAAGAGGGGGCACTGGGTTGAAGATGTGCTCTGTAGGAGACATCACTATCGGTGAAACCTCAGTGGGGTCTAGATAGTCTAGTAATCCCTTTGTAAAGGCTATTTTGTGATCTCTTGGCCATACACCAAAGGAAGTGTAATTGGCATAAGGGAGGTTCTTTAGTCGCTGACGGGTGATAAAATCACATACACGTGGGTAAAGGGGTACAAACTCTGCAGAGTCTAATAAAACTATCATGATAGTCGTGCTCCCGGTTATGAGCACCTGGATGACCTACGTGATTAGAGGGTACTTGGAATTTGGGATGGTTTGGTAATGGTTATGGTTGATAATATGGTTATGGCTGGTTATGAATTAAAATTTGGCATTGGATATGGTTATTGGTAATATGAAATCTGGAATATGGAGGGTGGTAATTAATATGAACTGGTACTATGATATTACTTATGGTTTATGATAGGTTTACTTCGCATACCTATAATATATTGCTTTTCAAATGTTTTAATGTACTTTTCAGCACTTAGCCTTTATTATATCCGTCATTTGAACCAACTACATGTCATACTTTCCACACTTGTTGAGTATGACATGTACTCACCCTTGCAATCCCCGCACCAACAGTTGCAGGTCATGATTGAGAGCATTATGATGATAATGTAGAGTTCTAGGCCGTGTCTACCGTCAGTTTTGCCCGTGGAGTGCTGGAGCTGCACTATGCCCTATTTGCTTATGCTGCTTAGTTGCTTAATTAGAGTAGTTCCGCTGCATTAGTTCAAACTTGTCATAAATATCCATTATAGCTTGTATTTGAGATTATTATGCTTTTGTAATAAAAGTGGTTAATTAATCTTGTTCTGTGGTAATTTTCTGTATATGTTTTTGTGAATACACTCAGGTATGTGTGTTGAACATCCTAGGGACACATATGCGTTCACTTGGTTCATTTTCTGAACTGGGTGTCACAAGTTCGGGCCCTGAAGAAGACTGATTTTCTTGAATAGAAATAGAATACCAGACTAGTCCTGTTTGGAGGTTGGACAAGTCCGTACCCTAACAGACATGAATTCCTGATTAAGCCTATATTCATTTTAATCTTGTTCCTTTTATGGTTGCTTTATGTTAAACATGCATGAGGATGTATGCAATGCATTATGCATGAAAATGAGGGTGTTACAAACCTACCCCCCTTAAAATGAATCTCGCCCTCGAGATTCGACGTGGAAGGAAAGAGATAGGGAAATTTTTTTTTGAGTTCTTCTTCCAGCTCCCAAGTCGCTTCCAATTCTGTATGATGCTAACATTGCACTTTGCACCATGTAACCACATTGTTCCTCATGACCCTCTCCTTGGTTTCTAAAATTTTGACAAGTTGCTCAGCATAGGTCAAATCTTCCTCAAGCTCCAATTCCTCCATTGGCACTTGTTCTTCTGGAACCCTCAAGCACTTCCTGAGCTGAGAAACGTGAAACACATCATGAACATCGAAAGGTGCACATGCATCTCCAACTTATATTCTACTTCTCCCTGTTCAACCAAAATCTTGAATGGTCCAATATAGCAAGGTGCTAACTTGCCTTTGACATTAAACCTCTAATGACCTCGAATAGGCAACACCTTGAGGTATACGAAGTCTCCCACCTCAACAGACAGACTTCTTCATCTATTATCAGCATAACCCTTTTGTCTTGACTGAGCAACTCTCAAATTTTCGCGGGTTGTCAAAACTTGTTTCTACGCATCCAAGATTACGTTAGGTCAAAACACTTGAGTTTCTCCTATTTCATTCCAGAACAAGGGTGTCCTACGCCTTCTCCCATACAATGCTTCATATGGTGACATATTCAAACTTGCTTGGTAACTATTGTTGTAGGAAAATTCAGCATATGGCAAGCTCTTGTCCCAACTTCCTCCATACTTAAGCGCACAAGCTCTTAGCGTGTCTTTGAATATCTGATTTGTTCTCTCGGTCTGTCCATCCATTTGAGGATGATATGCAGAACTGAAATTCAATTGAGTCCCCATATACTCATGCAGCTTTTGCCAGAACCTTGAGGTAAATTGAGAACCTCTATCGGACACTATTTTCTTTGGCACTCCGTCTAAACACACTATTCTTCCCATGTACATTTCGGCCAACTTCACTCCAATATAGGTAGCCTTGATAGGAATGAAATACGCTTATTTTGTCAACCTATCCACAATAACCCATATTGAATCATAACCCGCTAAAGTGCTAGGCAAGCAAACTATGAAATCCATACCAACCTCTTCCCACTTCAATTCTGGAATCTTCAATGGTTGCAATAATTCTGCTGGTCTTTGATGTTCAGCTTTGACTCGTTGGCACACATCACACAATGTGACATATTCAGCTATGTCTCTCTTCATACCATCCCACCAGTAACGTGTCTTCAGGTCCTTGTACATCTTTGTACAACAAGGATGGATGGAGTAAAGCAAGTCATGTGCCTCCTTTAACATCAACTATCGAAGTCGCTTCTCATTAGGCACAACAATCCATTTTCCAAGCCATAGAGTACCATGGTCATCCTCATCAAATCTGAATTCTCTCCTTTCCTGGGTCCTTTGCTTGATTTCCTGGATTTCCTTATCCCTTGTCTCACGTTCTCTTATCCCTTGCTCCAGGGTTGGATTCAACTCCATTATTCCTATCTCATTCACAAATCCAAGATTTAGCTGTTCAAACTCCTTGCGTAGCTCGGATGGCGATTCTCGAACCGTGAGCTGGTGGCTTGCTCCCTTTTGGCTCAAAGCATCAGCCACTACGTTGGCCTTTCCTGGATGATAATTGATTCCAACATCAAAATCCTTAATGAGTTCCAGCCATCTTTGTTGCCTCAAATTTAGATCTGTTTGCGTGAATATGTACTTGAGACTCTTATGATCTGTTTAAATATCACCTCTATGGCCAAGAACATAATGTCTCCAAATCTTCAACGTGTGCACTACGGCTGCAAGTTCGAGATCGTGCGTAGGGTAATTCTGCTCATGTTTCTTCAATTGTCTTGATGCATAAGCTAATACTTGGCCTTCTTGCCTCAACACACAACCAAGTCCTTGCCTTGATGCGTCGTAATAGATATCAAAGCTCTTGCTCACGTCTGACAATACAAACACAGGTGCGATCATTAACCTTTTCTTTAGTTCCTCAAAACTATCTTGACAAGCTTGAGTCCCCTTGAAAGGCTTCTCCTTCATTAGCAGTTCAGTCATGGGCTTCGCTATCTTGGAAAATTCCTTGATGAACTGTTGGTAATATCCCGCCATTCCAAGGAAACTCCTTATTTCCTTCACATTATGCGGCGGTTCCCACTTAAGCACATCTCTAACCTTTGTAAGGTCATTTGACACTCCTCTTCCAATGATAAAATGGCCTAGGAATGGTATCTCCCTTAACCAGAATTGGCACTTATTGAACTTGGCATACCACTGGTGCTCTCGCAATTTCTGCAACGTCAGCCTTAAATGCTCTTTGTGCTCCTGTTCACTTTTCGAGTATATCATTATGTCATCAATGAAAACCATCATGAACTTATCCAAATACTCAATTAAAACCTTGTTCTTAGGATACATGAAGTATGCGGGTGCATTAGTCAATCTGAATGACATGACCGTATACTCATAGGATCCATACCGTGTCCTAAAAGCTATTTTGGGTATGTCTAATGGTCTAATCTTCATCTAGGAATATTCGTACCAAAGATCAATCATAGAGAATATTCTGGCTCCCTTCATTTGGTCGAACATTTCCTCTATGCGGGGCAGTGTATACTTATTTTTGATCGTCACCTCGTTGAGAGATCGATAATCACACACATTCTCTAAGATCCATCTTTCTTATCTACGAAAATACTGGGGCTCCCCAGGGCGATGAGCTTTGGCATATAAAACCCTCCTCTAACTGTTGTTGAATGTGCTTCTTGAGCTTTGCTAATTCCTTAGGAGGCATCCTATATGGCCTTTTTGCTATAGGTGCAGTTCCATGTATTAAATCAATGATGACCTCAATGTCATGATCAGGTTGCATACCTGACAATTCCTAAGGAAACACATCTGGGTACTCACGAACGATTGGGATTTCTTCCAAAGTTACTCCTTCTGCGTGACATACCATCGTCTTCTCGATTGTCAGTTGAACTACCTTGAACTCTGTACTGGCTCCTTCCTCATTTGTCAAGTGAACTGTCCGAGTGGCACACTAGGTCACTCCGTTATACTTCCTTAGCCAACCCATTCCATGTGTGATGTCCAAGCCTTGGGAATTCAGGACTATGAGGTTGGCGAGGAAATCTACCCCCTTATGGAAATACTTACTTTTGGACATATTATATTCGTCCTCATCTCCTCTCCAGGAGATTTAACCAACAAGGTATACTTCAGATATGAGATAGGCATGCTATGCTTTGTAACATACTTTGATGAGATGAATGAATCGGATGCTCCAGAATCAAACAATGTAGTAGCAGGGTTGGAGTTTGCGAAAAACATACCAATCACAACATCTTCAGCTTGTTGAGCCTCTTCTACAGATACATGATTCACCTTGCCAGGAGCGAAATTCTGTGGTCCTCGGTTTCTTTGATTAGCTACTCCATTGGGCCTTGGGTTCTGCCTTGGAACGTTGTTCATCTGTCCCTGACCTGATCTTGAGCATTGATTTGCAAAATGCCGCGCTTGACAACAAGTATAGCAAGTCTTTCCACCAATAGCACTGGCAAAGTTAGCGCGAGGCTGGTTTGGAGCATAAGCAAGCATATTTGGGTGTGGTGTAGGCTGCATAGGTAAGTGGGATGCTTGCATGGGCGGGCGTTGCTGCATTGGCTATTGTGGTCGCGGTGGATAAGCAGTGCGATATGCAGCAGCAGACGGGTTGTAATAGGGTGCAGTAGGCGCTGCATTGCGAGGACAGACATTGCTTCCTTGCGGCTATCCCTGATATAGCATTTTCCTCTCGTGGTCTAGCTCCATCTCTCGGATCTTGTTCTCAACAAAAATGGCTTTGTACCCCAGCTTCTGAAAGTTTGCATAGTCAACAATAAGCAACTGAACTTGAGTTTCATTGTTGAGACCCCTCATGAACAAATACTGCTTCCTGCTATTAGTGTTGATGTCCTCTGGAGCATATCTAGATAGTTGAGTGAATTTATTGAGGTATTCACTCACGCTCATCCTTCTTTGCATGAGATTTTCAAATTCTTGTCTTCTCAGTATCATGACTCCCTCTGGTACATAGTGAGAACATAACTTCCTAAATTCAGCCCTGGTGATTCTCTCTTGATTTTCATGGGCATTGCATAGGGATTCCCACCAGTCTGCAGCAGCTCAAACAAACTGGTGTGAGGCATAAAGATCGTTCTCTCTGTCACTGCACTTGACAATAGCAAATTTCTTCTCAACAGACTTCACCCAATCGTCAGCTTCCATAGGGTTCGTGGCTCGAGCAACGGTAGGCGGCCTGGTCCTCATGAACTCTCCCAAATGGTTGTGGGGTGGCGGGGGTGGTGGTGGTGGCGGCATGTGGGGCTGATTGTTGTTGCCAGCTTGCAGCTGTCCCATGGTCTGTATCATGGCCTGCATGAGGTGGTTCTTCATTGCCAACAGCTACTCAAGGTTTATAGCTCCATGTGCAGGTACCTGGTTGTTCTGGGGTGCTTCACTATTCTCCTCCTCACCATTAGCATTCCTTTGATTACGAGCCCTCGACATCTGTTAGTGAAAGAATAGTAGATACGGAAGAATTTAGAATTTGAATAGAAACGCCCAAACTATATTCATCAAGGTATATGTAACCAAACATCTCTCTTATTAATACTAATAACCCTATTAGAGGATGTGGACAAGCATCCCACAACTCTCTACTATGTGCGGATGTGGACAAAATGCTAGACGTCCCACAACTCGCACCAAGCACACAAGCACAAGCACACACCAAGGAAATTCAGCACACCACACTAAATAATACTAAGATGATCTAAATGCTTTTCTAACTTCTAAACGAAAAACCTAGACTTAATTGTGTGAAACGTGGCTGTCCTGGCCGTGAAGTGGCAAAGGCAACGGCAGCAGCGAGGCATACATGGGCGCACACCAGGGTGAATTGGCCATCTATGTAGGCGTTGGAGAGTTTTCTACACCATTGACCTCCACGGCGGCATAGACATCCTCTTTCTTCTCCATGATGATCAGCTTCTTACGGAGGTAGCGGATCTCTTCCATGGCATCAGCATAGCGGTTTCCATTGTTCACCAATACTTCCTGAGATCTGTCAATTGCACGAGAACTGATTTGAGCTTCATCTTGCGGTCTTAAGACTTCCCTTGTTCCCTTTTCGTGTTGCGGGTGTAGCACAAAACTAGTACCTCTAACCTGCTTCCAAAAGATGTGGCACAATCTAGTAAGTGTATCCCAAGCGACAACATCAAAAGCTTGCTCCCTAGTGCATCTCCATGTGGACACCAAGTGTCGGGTGACCACCTCATCTCTGGCAAGAACAGTAACTTGAGCCCTCCATTCTTCACATCCACGGCGAGGAATCCTCTTGACATAATACTCCGGGTGCATCTTGCATAGATCAAGGAACTCCTTCAATTGCTTGGCTGCAAATCTCCCATAAGTGCTATCTAAAAGGAATTCTTGGGCGTCACGGTAAACTAGGCATTTATCCTCCTTCTTGGCTTCACTAGGTTGTGATGCATTCCTTTGGGCTTCGAGTACTTTTTCCTATGCAGCGGGTTCATCCTCCTGTGCTTTCTCCTCATCTTGGGCTTCATCTTCATTCTCCTCATGGGCTTCACCTTCCTCTTCGTCACTATCATATAATTTCACAATATCCAGATCGTCCTCCTCCTCATCATCATAGGATTCCACCTCATCAGGGTCTTCTTCCATCGTGTTGGAGTGTTCATGTTCAACTTCCTTTGCGGGAGAATTCACTTCTTCCTCATTGGGCTGGTTCCATTTGTGGCTCCTTGTGAGGCCTAAGCTTGCTTCCAAGGGGTGGCAAACGAGCTCTCTTGCGGGGTGTCATTTTGGTGTGAGTCATCTACAAGAAAACATGATAAAAATAGAGGAAACATAAATATCAGTTCTGAAATTGCAGCAGCCATAAATTGAGATGAGGGGATGTGCATTTGCTCAAAAAGACGTAAAAGTGACAAAAATTGCAGCTGCAACATAACCACATTTTTCCCCACTTTATATAGCTAGTCGAAGGCAAAATAGTGCAAAACAAGCCAATTTTGAATAGGAAAGAAGTCCTAAGTGATTTGTGGTGTCCATTCTACCTAGGCATGCGCCCTATGGTCAAACACGACTCTGCTACCAA
The DNA here is from genome assembly GCA_036927565.1 of Tuctoria greenei. NCBI lineage: Eukaryota > Viridiplantae > Streptophyta > Magnoliopsida > Poales > Poaceae > Tuctoria > Tuctoria greenei. Next base: position 119,609,444 of record JAYESD010000001.1, read on the forward strand.
TTTGTGACACTCGGTTCCAGAAATGAACCAAGTATGATGCATATGTGTGCTCAGGATGATTAACACACTTACACAAGTGTTTCACAAACGATAAACAGATTATAACCACGTCTCGAATATTAACACTAATAATAGTACCTTATTACAAACCAAATAGTCTCGAATACAACTCTCAATGACTACAGCAGAAAGCACTAAACACTAAGACTCCAAACTCCACAGGCAAGCTTGATGGTAACACGCACGCCTAGAAATCCTCAAAGTCCTCCTAGTACTCCGCATCAACGCCTGCATCAGAATTTGTTGGGGAATAGCAAGGGTAAGCACATGTCGTGCTTAGCAAGTGTGGGAAATTATGACATGTAGGTTAAACAAGGAATGATAATAAAATTGCTAATTACATAAAAGTACATTCAAAGTAGTTGAAAATGCAATTATATGATCATTATGTGACGTCCTTCCCAAATTAACCCAAATAACATCAATTTCAAGTTAAATAACCAATACCAGCAATAGTAATCCATAATCATCTCATAACTGCTCATATGTCTCATTTCACCAATTCCATATACCAAAGCCAATTATTGAACCAATACCAATTCCTAATCCATTTCCAGCCATTAAATCATGTTAAAGGTCCATAACTCTAATCATGTGAGGGTCCAAGTTACTCATAATCGGGAGCACGGCTATCATGATAGCTTTTAACACACTCTGCAGAGGTTGTACCACTTTACCCACAAGTTCGTGATATCATCACCTTTCGATGACTAAGGAATCTCAATTATGCCGTCTCACACTTCCTTAGGTGTATCACCAAGAAATCACAAAATAGCGTTTACAAAGTGATTCCTAGCATATTTAGACCCCACTGAGGTTTCATCGACGCTGATGTCTCCAACTGAGCACATCCAACAAATGGCCGCTTCTTGAGCCATTTGGATCCCAGGGTAGTCCCACCAATCTCTACAAACCCATCTGACTACCCCTTCTTGAGAATTTTTAATGGTCCAAATAGTACCGGCAAAACATTAATTAGTTAGCTAAGCCGCACCCATACTTGGACCTGTAGTGGCACTGTAAATCTAGATGGTTGCTCTATGAATTGGTCCTTAGATCTAAAGCAAGCAAATCCACCAAAATAGTCCAACCCATTCCACATAACCGGCTTGCTCAAATCCCTAGGCACCATGTTGCCAATAATGTCATTATTATCAAATTCCACCATTCATGTGTTCAAAAGTTCATAATTAGGCAATATGATTATTTCCCAAACCTAATTGAGTATAGCGAAGCAAAAGTGTAAAATACCCTTGTCGACTCTCTACATTGTGTTCAAGCGACAAGGGTGGTCATACAAAACTAGTAAACTCCTACAATTGGGTTTTCCCATCAATTGACACAAGCATGCAATTTTTTGCAAACAAAACATATAAAAATCTGGATCAAAATGATCATGGACAATTGCTTTGCTCTTGAGCTTGGTTTGGATCGAAATCTTCGAAATTCTTGTTCTGCGGGTCCTCAAAAGCACTCTCTACAGCGAGACCTTATATTCCGCACGACAAACATGCAAAGCAAACATTACAATCAATAAATCCTCATATATTACTCAATATGTCATGACATGCATGATTAATGCAATTGTGAAATAAAACTAGTTAATGAGTTGCTATTAATGTTTACTAACTAGTTACAATGGTTTCTAATAAGTTTGAACAAGTTTCAAATTGATTTGAGTTGATTTGGATCCAATTCAGCATTAACAGATTCAGACACTGGACCAGTCCGCTGTCAGGGACGGACTAGTCTGCCCTGATCAGAACTGTGAATTAGGGTTTTCTAATCAACGAGGATTTGGGTTTAATTTCACGTGGAAAAGTGGATGTAAAGGGTGCACCACATGTGTAGAGATCCAAATATCAAGAATTGGGTGTGAAACTTGAGTCTTGACGATCTAGGGTTGGTGGAGGTGAGTTGATGAAGATTTCGTGATGAAGAATTTCAATTGTCAAAAAGTTGACAAAGATCTATCTTGATTGATCCTTCTCCCTCTTCTTCTCCTCCTCCTTGCTTTTGGACTTCCTCTTGACGTTGGCGCAAGGCAAAAGGTGGCAGCAAGTGTTTTCAACGGTGATGGAGAGGTGTGGGGTATTGGGTTGCTTATATAGGGGTGGAGAGGTAGGGTTTTGGGGTGACTTCCAAGTGGATTTTGGTGGGGGACGTGTAGGGGCCAAGGTGGGGTCAACTTGGGCTCCTCTGAGGTTGGGCACAAAGTTCTTTGGCCCAATTAAGGCAATTATCCAATAACAAATCATGGATGAATAATAGAGTCCGAGTGGAATTCAGCAGGCCGGACTACTCTGCATTAGGTACAGGAGAAGTCCATTTTGCAACAGAGAGGTTTTGAACAAGTTTAGTACGTGTGGCCGGACAAGTCCATTTTGGATCAGAAACTATTTCAAACAAGTTTGGTTTAATGGCCGGACAAGTCCGAAGTGGCTAAGGCTGATCCGGACTGAAATTCAGACCCGATTGGACTAGTCCGCTCAAAATCGGACAAGTCCGAAAAACATCAGAACCTTAAACGGACTAGTCCATGCATTGTGTCGGACAAGTCTGGGCCGTGAAGAAGACTGAATTTTCTGAATAGATAGGGAATATCGGATTAGTCCAGTTTGGAGGCCGGACAAGTCTGTACCATGACAGACTTGAATTCTTGATTAAGCCTATATTCATTTTAATCTCATTCCTTTTAGGGTTTCTTTATGTTAAACATGCATGTGGTTGTATGCAATGCATTATGCATGAAAATTAGGGTGTTACATATCCCATAACTTGATCATAAGAGTAGTGTCTACTTTACTCCATTGCCTTCCTTTGGGATAAATATGATACCCTTGGGAATACTCTTCGGTGAAATGCTACATGACAATTTTTGTGTCCTTGCGGATTTTTGTCTGTGACGTAAGAAACATAAACAAGCATTTCTAGCGTCGTTGCCGGGGAAGGCAAAGGAAGTGAAGAATAGCTATCACTTGTTATTAAGCTTTAGGTACTAATAGTTATTAGACAGGATTACCCTTGTTTGGTTTTTCCTTTTGTGTGAAAACAGGGTAGTGTTGGCTAACCCGTTTTATGGGATGGCCAACGAGGACGCAAGTGCTCGACTAGAGGATTCAAGGAGTACCTCAACACATGTACGCTAGGCAACACCATTACCTTTCGTGGAGGAATTTCAGCTTCTATTAGGAGTCAAAGTCATCCATCCCTAGGCTTGGGTCAGTCTCCAAGACTTCTTCTTGGTTTGCCTCTACCATAGGGTGGATAGTGGCTCTTCATCCAACAGTCATATCATGGGTTGGCTTCACCAATCCATGACCACATTCGTGCTAGAGCTGAAGGAGCCCTATTCTCATTCATCATGGATGAGAATATGGTCTCCACTAAAGGGGCTGATTGAAGAATGCTCTAGTTCCTTTAGCTCGGCATACACACCACTTAACAAGGTGGACATGCTAGTTATGGAACTACACCTCCCATTGAGTAACATAAAGATCAATGCAATGGAGAAGTGTTTGGATGATCCAAGCTATAGATATTCACATGATTTGTGAAAATCCATGTCAACATGGGCCACCTAGGGAATAATTTCCCTAAGACCCATGAAGATTCTTCCTTTCAAACACAACACTAATGGCTATCACAAACAAAGAGGTCAAGGGTGGAATCAACATCACCCTTGTAATCAAGGAGGCTATGGGAATTGCAAGGGATCTAAGTTAATCTAGACTACCTTGAAGTATCTTGTCCATGGCCAAGCAAGAAATCAAGACAACATTTACATGAAATTCTTGTCCAATGACAAGAAACTTAAAGAGCATTCAAGATACAAGATATGCCACAATCACTTGTTGGGATCCCTACCCTTCGACCAAGCTCATGCAACCTAGGGCAAGTGACATTGTGGATGAAGTGTTTCTTGTTTGATTGTGGAATCCACATGTCATCATGCCCAAGGAAGCTTTTGATCCATGATCAAAGTGTTGGTTGAACTTAAAGAATATCAAGAAGGCCGAAGTGACACCCCTAAATGAGGACAAGCCTCATCATGCTCACAAAAAATTATCTTCAAAAGGGAGAAGTCATCACTACATGAACAAGTCTTCATCATGCTGATGAAGAGGCTAGGGCCATCATGTGGTTCACATGTCGAACTTGAAACAACATGCAAGTGCATTGAATATTAAGAGAAGTATTTTTTGTTTGAATTAGGAAGTTGAATTTAAGTGGTTATGCCCAGGGTTCATATCGAAATGAATTTATTTCCTAATCCAAAATTTTAGTTTATGATGGTTGGAAATTTTACTCTCCAACATGCAAGTGTGAAAATTCAAACATGCTAAATGCAAATGCAAATATTGATGGGAATTTTAAATATGGAATTGAGAAAGCAAATATGATATAACTACCAATTAAACTATTGGCAAGGACTCATCGAATTATTGAAGTTCGACAACTGGGACTTACCTCCGTCATGTTTTGTTCGATGGTTTGTTGTCCAATCCCGGAGTTGAAGATGTGGGCAACTTCTCTTTCCATGTTGGAGAGTAAAATTTCCAACCATCATAAACTAAAATTTTGAATTAGGAAATTAATTTATTTGGATATGAACCTTGGGCGTAACCTCTTAAATTCATCTTCCTAATTAAATATTTTCCTTAATATTCAATGCACTTGCTAGTTGTTTGAAGTTGGGAAAAACAATTTGACAAAGGGTACAACATGCTTTTCATCTAACGTAACACGTTTTCGAGTTCTTTTGTTTGTTCTTGAATTTAGTGCAGCTAGGACAAAATTTGTAAAGAGGTTGGATGGCCTCATCAAGCACATATCCCTCCATCAATCTCATTTTGAGTTCGTGTTGGAGGAATGTTCAAAATGGTGGCCCAATGGAGGAACAAGATGAAGCTCATCAACTCCAACCTCAACTTGGCAGAAGACATTGAACATGAAGGCTACAACAAAATTCATGGTCGTAAGTTTCTTACACAAAGATCTTGGACCAGATATGCTCTTCAATTTAGGTACAAGTTTAAAAATTTTCATCATTTGAATTGCATTAGGATTGAATAATTTTTGCTTACATCGGTGAGGAAGGTTTACACCTTCTCATCATTTAATTCATATGCATCCTCACGAGAGTAAGTGCTGGCATTGCTCTTTTTGATTCTACAAAAAGGAATGTCACCTTACTTGGTAATGAACTTAAATATGTACCTAGAATTTCATGAGCATTCAAAAAATTGACTTAGACATTTTCTTCCTAGGTAATTGTTGACGGCTTTTATATACCAATTTCATCCGTCAATTTAACTTAATTATGTGAAGGATTTGTCATTTCTTGCACACATCACGTTTCTATCTATCCCAATTCCACTTGGACTTGGAGAAATATTTGTATGCAGCATTTTATGCAGGAAATAAGGAAATGTAGAGGGACCAATCCTATAAAATATCATCCCAGCCAATCAGGCAACGACACGTGGCATCCCATGGATCAAATGGCCCACAAACAGAAGTATCCAAGGAGATCCAATGGTGTATCACCCATATACAACAACGGGACCCACCTGGAAGCCACCTCGAGAAAGCAGACGAGAATTGGTGCAATGACCAGGTCGGCCGAACCAGGGGGTCGGCCAACCTGGTCTTTGCACCAAACTCGGTCGGCCTCCACATGTTGGCTCCTCCTGGCTCCCTGGGGTCAATGGTGACTGATTCGCGCTGGTGGCGGGAACCGACCTCAACACTATTACAAATAGGACCCCCTACCCCTCACTTCAACACACACCACTTGAGCTTTATCTCTATTGTATACACTATCATCCATAGTCTTATAGGAGTTAGGTTGTAGAGAGGAGAGTCTCTAGTCCCAAGTCCAAATTGGGAAAGGAGTAAGGAGTCCCTCTCTTCCCAATCCTACATTAGGAAAGGTATGGCTCATGTATTCTTTCTTGTAATTGTGACTTTATGCATAATAATGATAGTATTTTTAGTCTCTACTTATACATATACTTGGGCAAAGCGTGTCTTGTTTGATTGTGGGGTCCATGTATGTGGAAGGTATAGCTTCTATGTCTGTTTTATCATGAACATATCTCATTATCATAGAACCTATAGACCCCCACTGTGTCTAGTTAATTATAACATAACTAGGTTAGTATGGATAATTATGTTGTGTATCAACATTGGTTCAATGATGATTCAATTCATTGCCTTAGGATGGATTGTTCCTAGGCTCTTCAGGTAATTACTTAATATACTAGCATGGTGCTAGGATAGCTAAGTAGCATTAGATGTCTCGTAGACCCATAGATTGAAGAGGTAGGCAGTAGGTGGTGACAGCCCTATCTGTCCTTTGTAATCCTCCACGTTCGGCTATACCACAGTCTCTTGGCGGGAGTCGCACTAGTATTGCTAGGGGTAAGCTCGTGCCCGACGTGTTGAACCACATAGCATAAGTATTCACTATTGATCTATCTTATGGATAATTAGTTTAGACTATGTATATGTACAATAGAGCATAGTAGGAGTACCTCCATAACTCTCAACCTTAACTAACCTCTAGGATCCTCTTACCCCCCTTAGACATGAAATCTTTTGTGTGTGTCACACTACCTCCTCCACTATTAATTTATCCATCCTTACTAGATTATTACCTAGACCTTTCTACTCTTTTCACTCGATGATTGTTATATCTCTTCCCTGCCTTCATTTGGGATCAAATAAATGACACCATTGGGAATACTCTTAAGGTGAAATGCTACAAAGATATCTCTGTGTGCTTGCAGAATTCACTTTGTGATCCAATAGAACCATTAACAAGCATTTCTAACACATCTGTTGGAGATGTTTAGTTAATGGTGCATAAGAAATACCAACAAGCATTTCTGGCACCGTTGCTGGGGATGATTTGTTAGTATATCTTAGGAGCCGTCAACAGTAATGCTTATGAAATGACTTAATGGTTGAATTGGTATGTAGCAACCTAGGAACAGTGATGTCTATAATTTCGATTTGAAATTCATTCATACATGACTCACTGAATCTCAAATTCCTATGAAAGAAATTAAAAATCTTCAAGTGGATAAAATTTAGAATCTTGTTTGCCATGATCCAAAAAATAATGTTTGCTCTTGTGTAAAGAAACTATGATGGTTACAAATTTTACAAGATGAAGGGATCAATATAGTGTATTTATATCACTTGCATTGCTATGAGTAAGAGCTTTATAATATGTGCAAATTGATTTATCCATAAAGCCCCCCTCCTATCAATGTTTCATACATTGTTCACGAATACACTTGAAATAGGACCCAATGCATCTTTGCCTTTGTTTTTCCCTGTACGAACAAATGAAGATTCGGTTTCCTAACCCGAAATTTCATTTGTACAAGAATCGGGTGCTAACCATCCCTTTCTATCGTAGAGGGGAAGTTTGTAGGAGTAATATTACTATGTAGACATTCAAATATTGGATTGTTGGAAATCCTAAGAGGATTCCATTTCAACATATCTTGGCCAAGGAATAAATTAGAATGGTTGCTACTTATCAGAAATTAACCCCGAAGGTCAACGATAACTATACAAGGCTGGAGATTTGACATGGAAACCCTCCATGAGCAACCAATGGGCTGCTACAAATATGTGAGAGCATTATGGTCTCAGCTATTCCAAACACTCATTCAATCTCAAGGGAATTTCCACTGTCATTGGGTGTAAGTTTTTCCTTTGTGGCTAAAAGGTATGATGCACCTTAACCAAGGAATGTCAAGATCACATCCAATGTATATTGGGTGCAAGTTGTTCCTATGTTCCTAGAAGGTATTTTATACCTTAGACAAGGAACAATGGATCACACTCAACCCATGTCGAGTGCACGTCATCCCTTATTACTTATAGGTATGTTCTACCTTTGTCAAAGAATAACGGTTCGTACTCAACACATGTTGGGTACAAGTCACTCCTTTGTGGCTAAAGGTTATCACTACCTTAGCCGATGAATCACAAGGTACATCCAACCTATGAAAATCTTGAGATGTGGATGAGCGACATCGACAACACCTTCCTCGACCACACTCATAGAACCCATAGAAGGCAACCTAACATTGACACTCAACTCTCCAATGCAAAAGCCATGCTGTAACAAGGTTAGGCCAACTCCATGGCCTACATCCGTCATTAGGGTTTCAACCCCTATCACAGACCTAGACCAAGAACAAGTTTTGAGGAGGACCCCCACTTAAGGTAACTTGTATCACACCCCATTTGCATTCCTTTATTTTGTTTATTTCATTGCACCATAGTTGCATCTTTAAAAAATATATATATATAATAACTTAGTATAGGTTAGGTTAATAAATAAAGGATGTGCGGTAAGAATATTTTTTACTTTTATATGTTAAATGATGAATAGTTGCTCTATTTTATTTTCTCTCGTCCCTTTCATTCAACTTATTATTCTCCGAGTATTGGGTTTATTGGCCTAGAATATTCTTACCTAAAACATGGAAACTGTGGGTAGCAAAAGCTAAGTCCAATTCTAGGTTGTTGTGGGATATGATATAGTGATAAGAGCTGCTAATATCCTAGTTGAAAGTGAAACTTGATTTTATGGAGAAATTTAAAATGGAAGTTCCTCATTTGATAGAAATTCCTACCAAAGGCATATGATGATTTGAATTAGATAAACCTTATGCATATGCCATTTACCTTCACATTGAGCTTGGTCAAACTATTATAGACCTATGTGAGAATCTTTTCATGCTATTAAGATCAATATTACACGAGCACATGCTAAACTTCTACACTAGAAGTTAGCAAAATTTTATCACACCATTCCATCACCAAAAAGATACTTCATGATTTTAATGCATAATACTCTCTAAAAATTATTTGAAAACAAAAGAGGACTAGAAGACATGGCTACAAGAAAATGAAAATGCATGCTCATGTACAAGAGCGTGAGAAAAAAATAGAGAGAATAAGTAGCCATGATTCATCCTCACAAAAAGAGAGTGAATACAAAGGATTCATATTCATATTTTCACTCCAAAACTATTCCATCGCACTTGCACAAATCTTGATCAAAAGTATGATTTGTTTTCTCCTATGGCATAATCTTTTGACATAGCAATATATGTGTTACAAATATGACTACTCTTGATCCCTACCAAGCTCCACATACAAACCTTATTTAGATGTAGGACAAGAAAGGCATTGCCTTGGTGAGGATACAAATACCACTTCCCACATAGGAGTGATTGAGTGCATCATTTTAGGAACTTAAATCCAAACACCATTTGAAAATTCTCCGGAAATTTGAGTGGAACTCATACATTAGGTGATGCATGCTCATTTTGCTGTTCTATCCTTCAACCACCCAAAAAATGGATGACGCATAAGCCCCATAAATACTAAGAAAAAGGGTGAGGTACCACAAACGATATTTTCAATGCAAGGTAGAATATTTGTTGTGCACTTGGTACTTTTGCAAAATAGGACACTGTAGCAACTCTTAATAAACAACCTAAGTCTTTGTCTTTGTTTCAGGACGAGCAAAGGGTAAGCTTGAGGAAGTTTGTTGGCGGTCGTTATATACCAATTTCAACCGTCAATATAACTCAATTATGTGAAGGAATGAATATTTTTTACACGTATAATAGATAGAAATGACCTAGTTCCACTGGTACTTGGAGAAATTGGTGCATGCAGCTATTTTATACAGAATTGAAGTGAAGCAAGGGGATGGATCCTATAAAATATCATCCCAACCAATCAAGCGTCAATATGTGGCACCACATGGATGAAATGGCAGACAAAAAGAAGTATTTGAGGCCATCCAATGGTGTATCACGTATATCAGTAAGGGCAACCCACCTGCTAGGGGCCTAGAGAAAACACGCCCCAACGGAGCCCTGACCAGGTCGGCCGAACTCCCTAGTCCGTCGACCAAGTCCTGGTGCCAAACTCGGTCGATCGACACGTGTTGGCTCCTCCCGACTTTCTGAAGATGATTATGACTGATTCACGCACATTTGGTGGCGAGAACCGACCCTTCTCCACCTATAAATAGGACACCCTACCTTCACTTGACACACACACACCACTTGAGCATCATTATATTGTATACACTAGTTCTACTAGTTGCTTAGTGGAGGTTAGGCTGTAGAGAGGAGCCTCTAGTCCCAAGTCCATATAGGAAAAGGTATGGCTCATGTATCTTTTCTTATATTTGTGGCTTTATGCATAATAAAGATATTATCTTCAGCATTCTTTTATACGTGTACTTGGATGAAGCGTTTCTTGTTCGATTGTGGATTCCATGTATGTGGTATGTATAGTCTTTATGATCATGCCATAATTCATTATACCATCATCATAAATACTATAAACCCCCACTATAGTCTGATTAGCTATGATATGATCATGTTAATATGAAATACTTATGCTATGTTTCAACATTGGTTCAACGATGTTCAGGTCAGTCATTGCCTTAGGATAGCTGGTGTCGTGGCTCCTAAGGTATTTACTTAATGTGCTAGCATGGTGCTAGGATAGTTAAGTAGCTTGGATGTATCGTAGACCCAAGGATTAAAGAGGTAGGCAGTAGGTGGTGACAGCCCTATCTGACATTTGTAATCCTCCACGTTTGGCTATGCCACAGGCTCTTGGCGGAAGTCGCCCTAGTATTGCTAGGGGTAAGCCTGTGCCCAATATGGTGAACAACTTAGCATGAGAATTCACCATTAACATGCTCATTACTCTCCAACTCTTAGTTTAATATCCATTAGGACCCATTTACCCATTAGAATAGATTGCTTAGGTGTGTGTCACACTACCCATATTATCAATTTACCCTTGTCTTGATAATTGATTAGTATCTTATAGCTTGATCATAAGAGTAGTGTCTGTGTTACTCCATTGCCTTCCTTTGGGATAAATACGGTACCCTTGGGAATACTCTTGGGTGAAATGCTACACGACAGTTTTCGTGCGCTTGCAGATTTTCATCTATGACGTTAGAAATGTCAACAGTGGTATATGATGTTTATGATAAAATGATAATGGCATTATGTCTAGATCATAACAACATCTACATCCAGCACATACATGTACTCCACAACCAAATAGAGAACGCTTTATCATAGTATATGAATAAGTAAAGACTAATATTATTAATATAAAGCATCAAGTCACAAATACAAGAAAAGATACATGAGCCATACCTTTTTCAATTTGTATTTGGGACTAGAGGCTCCTCTCTACAGCCTAACCTCCACTAAAGACTAAGAAAAGTAGTCTATACAACAAAATGATGCTCAAGTGGTGTATGTTGAACTAAGGGGTAGGGGTCCTATTTATAGCTAGAGAAGCCTCGGTTCCCGCCACCAAAAGAGCATGAACCATTATTAGGGCACCACAAGTGAGTGACACGTGGAAGTTGACCGTGTTTGGCGCGAAGAACAAGTTGGCCGATCAGGGGGTTCGGTCGACCTGGTCATTGCGCCATTTCCAGTGTGCTTGCTCCAGGTCACTTACTGGTGGGTCCTTTCAACTGATGTGGGTGATACACCGTTTGATCTCCTCCGATACGTCTAATTGTGGGCCATTTGATCATGTGATACCACGTGTCATCGCTTCATTGGTCGGGATGGTAATTTTTAGGATTTCTCCCCCTCTTTTCACCTGAATTCCTCCATAAAAAGTCTGCATGCAGTATTTTTCCAAAGACAAGTGCAAATAGGTTAGGTAGAAACGTGATGTGTGCATGAACTGACATATCCTTCACATAATTGAGTTATCTTGATGAGTGAATTTGGGATATAATAGCCATCAACAAGCATCGCCTTCCTCCATCGGGACGTCATCTTGCACGCCTCCCCATCATGGACTTGTTGTAGGCTCAGACAAGAGGTGCAAGCTTGAGTCTCTCCCATAGCTTGAGCTTGATGAAGCTCCCTTCCTTTTCCCAAATAACCTTATCATGCTCTTCTTCATTGCTGCACAACTTGAGAACAAACTCGAAACGAGTTACATTAGTGAAAACCAAACAAAACCCTCGACGAATTGTTTTGTCAAACTTGAGAGCAACTTGAAAATGCAAATGCAAATGAGGATGAAAGCAAATCTTTTTGGCTTTGAAATCGGGAGAAGTGTTTCAACAAAGAGCAAAACAATTCTCGAGCAAGTGAATGAGTGAGTTGGGAAGGTGAAAATGGAGTGAAGTATGAAGAAACAAACTCACCCAAGCATGTATAAATAGTGTATTGCCCCCAACAGTTATGAGAAAAGGGAATATAGCCGTTTGATGAGGGAGAGGCATTGGCACTCCGCCCAAGTCGACCGACTAGGGGGTTTAGGCGCACTGTGGTGTGGTCCCTTGTCCCTCTTTTGCCTTGTTTCTCCCTGACAAATATATTTATAGCTGTTGGGTGAATCAACCACAAATTTGCTCCAAAAAGTTTTTTTATAAATAAAATATCCCTAGATCCATTTTTTTGTTTTTCAAAAATCAAAGAAAAAAATTCTTAGTTAAGAATAAAAATTCCAAAGTTCTTATGGAATAGAAAACATGTCGTGGAAAATGTAAAAATAAAAATGGGAAAATTCAAATGAGGATGGGAAAACAAACCATGGTATAACTACCGAATTAACCTATTGGCGATGTCTATCCAAAAATCCGATGAGATTGATTTTCCTTCGTCTTCATGAAGCTTCAATTATCAACCTCCAGCCCTGGAGAAGTAGGCACAGCTGGCTCGCCTTGCTTCTTCCGCCATTGTTTTCATGGCGGTTAAGTACACTTGGCCCATTCAGATGGCTCTGGCTTCTCAATCTTCTTGAAATATCGACGTGGGCAAAAAGATGAAGTTTCCTCATAAATTAAGTTCCTCATGAATGCAACGAGGGTGTCCACCTGAGGTGCTGTCACTTCGACCTACTTGACGTGTTTGATATTTGGGCCATACTTGATCTTGATAAAGGAGCATTACTCCTTCTATGGCCGAAAGTCAAATTTCTCCTCCTTGCCATCGATATGGAAGCATATTTCTTTGGCTCTCACATCAATGCAAGCAACAGTGGTGCTAAGTAAAGGCTGCCCAAGAATGAGCAGAGTTTCCTTCTCGACCTCCATGTTGAGCACCACGAAGTCCATCGGTATGAAGTAGTTTCTAACTCTCAACAAAACATCTTCGGCGATACACACGGAGTAGTGGACCGAAGAGCCGGCCAACTGGAGCTGTATTGGCATTGGAGAAAATGTGGTAAGTTTAGCTTGTTGAAGACAACCTTTGGCATGACACTAACACTTGAACCGGGGTCACAAAGTGCCTTGTCAAAGTGTTGTGTGTTAATTGAGAAGGATATAGTGGGATATTCTGGGTCCTTCGACCAATTGCCTTCCCGTATGGAGATAATGTTCACATATTCTATCGGAGGTTCTGGTTGCTCTGACATCTTGCCATTCTCCAATGGAGGGACAACAACTGCCAGTTGAGCTAATTGAGTCTCTAACATCTGGTTAAAGCTGATCTGGTTCTTGAAGGCAGAAGCTAATACTTCAATCTTGGTATTGATATTTTCTAGGGTCTTGTCATTAGCCGAAAACTTCTTGGAAAAGACATCATTAATTATGAGTTGCTAATGGCAGGTTCCTTCAAGTTGGGCTGATTTCCATTGCCATTGTTGTTGTATCCCCCTTGAAAGAAAGGGTGTGGTTGATCCAACCCTTGACCGTAGTGATTAGGCCAGTCTTGGTTTCAAGTTTACGTCTCCCATGTTTACATTTGACATTGTAGGCACATTGTCAGCAAAGGGAGCCGAAAACTAATGAATGGTCTTCTGGGCCATTGTCTTGCAACATGGTGGTGCGGAAATGACGGGCTTCCTTGCTGACAAGATTACCATTGATGATCGTTATATACCAATTTTGACCGTCAATATAACTAAAATTATGTGAGGGAATAAATATTTCATACACACATCATAGTTAGATTTAACATAATCTCACTTGTACTTGGAGAAATAGTGCATGCAGGAGTTTTTATATAGAAATGATGGAGAATGAGGGCAACCATCCTAAAAAGTGCCACCCAATCATATCCGGGGAGATCTAATGGTGTTTTACACGGGAAGGGGGTAAGGGCCCACCTCGAAGCCACCCCGAGGAAGCACACCCGAAGGGGGGCCAAGAAAAGGTCGACTGACCCCCCCCCCCCCCCCCCCTAGTCGGCTGACTTGGCCCTGGCACCAAACCCGGTCTTCCTCCACGTGTTGGCTCCACGTGGCTCCCTGCAGTCAGTGAAAACGGATTCGCATGCTAATTGTGGCAGGAACCAGCTCTAGTCTGTGTATAAATAGGGGGGCTGCCTCACTTCTCACGCACACCACTCAAGCATTCTCTCTTGTATTACACATGTGCTTTCTTAGTCTTTTGTGGAGGTTAGGTTGTAGAGAGGAGCCTCTAGTCCCAAGTCTAAATTGGGAAAGGTATGGATCATGTATCTTTTCTTGTGTTTGTGACATTATGCTTTATATTAATATCATTATTCTTTACTTATTCATATACTTGGATGAAGCGTTGCTTGTTTGGTTGTGGAGTCCATGTATGTGCTAGGTGTAGATGTTGTTATGATCTAGTCACAATGCCTTTATTATATTATCATAAATATCATTCACTACCACTATAGTCTAATTAGGTATTAATATGATTATGTTAATATGAGTAGTTTTGTGCTTGGTCCCAACATTGGTTTCAATGATGTTTAGGTTAGTCATGGCCTTATGAAGGTACTTGTACTGCAGCTCTTAAGGTATTTACTTGTTATGTAAGCACGGTGCTTAGATAATCAAGTACGTTGGATATCTCTGGACTCAAGATTTGTAGGGGTAGGCGGCAGGTGGTGACAGCCCTTTCCGTCCTTTGCAATCCCCCACGTTCGCTACACCGCAAGCTCGTGGCAAGAATCGTCCTAATATTTTCAAGAGTAAACCCGTGCTTGTTATGATCGACCGCTAAGCCCTAGTACTAGTACTTAGCATAGCTATGTGTACACTAGTTTACTATGTATATGAATACCTAAAGCACAGTACGAGTAGCTCCAGCCCTAACTTAGCCTCCACTAGGACATTCTTACCCTTTACAGTAGTTTGCTTAGGTGTGTGTCACACTACCCCATCACTTCATTTATCCATCCTACTAGATCCCTTGCTTGAACACCCTCTTCTATCCTTGATTTTGCCACTCTTCTACCATGCCTTCCTTTGGGATAAACAAAGAAGATACCCTAGGGAATACTCTCGGGTGAAATGCTACTTGCTTTGCAGAATTCATCTTGCTTTGGCTTAGTTAGCCTAGTCCCTTTGCAGAACTAGCCTTGCTGCTAGGATGGCTTGTAGGCATTAGGAAATACGAACAAGCATTTCTGTCGCTGTTGCTTGGGGGGGGCATGGAAGATTTGCATGATCATGTGGTAGACAAGATTCTAGTAGGTTTTTAGTAGGATAACCCTACTTTGTTTTCACATGATTTGATGTGAAAACAGGGTAGTGTATGACCGATTTCTGTTTGCCAGCAAACTACGCAGAAGATCTCGAGTCACTGATGAGAAGAGTTCGACCTCGTGCCGTTCCTCCTCATTTGATCTTGTCTGTTAGGAAACCCGTCAGCCCAGCACCATCATGCTCCAAGACAATAGTCCAAAAGACCCTTCATGAGTTCTCAGCTCCATTTGTTGACAATGTGTCTATTGGGCCCAATGTCAACACGGGAGACATGAACTTCGAAATTAAGACTGGCCTAATCACCATGGTGCAGGCTAACCCCTTCTTTGGGAAAGCCAATGAGGATGCAAGTGCTCACTTGTAATGATTCCTCGAGATTTGTAGAACTCTTAAGATCAAGGATGTCACTCTTGATGCCATCTGTCTTCGACTGTTTCATTCTCCCTCCTTGGGAAAGCGAAGCAGTGGTTCTATGCGAATCGAAGTGATACAAATACTTGGGAGAAATGTTCTTCAGCATTCCTCGCAAGTTCTTCCCACTAGGCAAGACCAAAGCCCTACGTGGAAAGATTTCCAGCTTCCAGCAAGAGCCCATGGAATCCATTCCCGAGGATTGGGAAAGGCCGCAGGAGTATATTATAGCTTTTCCCCACCATCGGATGGATGATTGGCTCATTATCTAAAACTTCTACAATGGGATGACTTCGTGAGCCCGTGATCATGTGGAGGTTGCTACTCGAGGAGCCTTCTTCTCACTTACGGTGCCCTTAGCTAAGAAGTTGATTGAGAAGATGGTTTCCATCATGGGTTAGATCGATGAGTGTCTCCAGCCCCAATAGCGAGGCATGAAACCTTGAAAGAGTTGGACATGATCGCTATCAAATTGGATCTCCTTATGAAGAAATTGTACTGTCAAGCCAACAGTTAAGTATTTCGCACCATTCGGTCAACCCCCCCCCCTGTTGGGCCGACTAGGGGAAAGAGCCATTTTAGCTCTCCCTCCTCCAGCGGCTACATTTGATTCCCTAGTGACCATTGGGGAGCGCACACTATAAATGGTTGCCGTGAGGGGCACTTCTCCTCACACTTCACCTCATTTTATACCTCCCCAAAGTAACTCTTGCTCACATTCTTTTTCTTGCTCTTCATTGAGGTAATCTTGCTCAGAATCCAACTCTCAAAAAGATTTGTTTTTGTTTGGATTTGCAATTTGATTTCTAGTTCTTCAAGGGAAAATTCATTGAGGTTTTGTTTTTACTAACATCACCTCTTCTGAGTTTGTGCCTTATTGTCTTCTTGTTTGTGGTGGCCATGAAAGGAAGAAAGATGTTGTTTGGGAAGAGGAAGGAGGCTGCAAGCTCAAGCCATGGTGGAGACTCAAGTGCACGCCCCTCTTCCATTGCTACACCAAGTTCACGGAGTAGGAGTGTGGCTGAGGACACTCCCAGGGGTGAGAGGAGCAACCCGCACCAACTTCTTCAAGATGACAACCTCGACACACAAAGTGAAGTTGAAGATCAAGCACGTAAGCTCCTCCAAGATCGTCAGTTTTCTCACACGAAAGCTTATGATCCAGATTTGATCTCCAAAATAGGTATGCAGTCTGAATTATTTTCCATTTGGCGTTCATTAGGATGGGAAAACTTGCTCACATAGAGGAGAGAGGTTCATGCCTTCTCTCCATACAATTCCTTTGCATACTCAAAATAGGATTTGATGGTATTACTTTTAGATTATTTCAAAAAGAATACAACATCCTATTGAAAGAATTAAGTGACATCCTAGGCTTCCATAAACGTTGTTTGGTAGATTTAGACGCTTGCCTAAGTTTAACAAACAAAGTTTTTGGCAAGATTTAACTAGTGAGGTCAGATGTAGTGCACCTAGGAATAGCCACTTGCACAACCCTATTTTACGCTTCATGCATGGATGGGTGGCTATGACTATGTTCCCTAGAGGAGACGTACGCGTAGTGCATGAAGATGAGCTGAAAATTTTATTTGCCATGATTAAAAAGATAAAAGTTGCTCAGTTATTGCCATGATGACACAATGGTTAGATTACATTCCAAGAACAAGGCCAATTGAATGCACTTCATTTATTACTCGTATTGCTACTAGAGTAGGAGCACTAGAATATTCTTCATTTGAATATATTGAAGCTGAAAGAGAATTAATTAATGAATATTATTTAGTGCAAGGACATACGCTTAAACATGATCAAGATGGCTCCTTGTTATTTTATTATCCCGACTTTGTCAATGAAATTCAGTTACCTAACCCGGATTATCATTTGCACAAATGTCAGAGGCTAACCATTGATCTTATTCCCACTGAGGTAGCCCGAAGAAGTAATGTCTCTTGCAGGGTAACTAGAAGCCATACCAGGAGAGCGGCCATGCCTCCGATGACATTCACGGTCCATGAGTACGAAGACGAAAAGAGCCCAACGGGTGATGCAACCAGATGGACTCAACCTCCATCGTATGAGACCAATGGTCTGTCTTGGCATGGGTGGCTAGGTGCCACATGGGAGCCACCCTATCCACTTCAAGCTCTAGCAGCTTGCCTCTAACGTCCATGAGAAGATGTCGTTCCTCTTCGGCTAGAAGTCATAATGACTATAGCCAAGGAATGAAAAATCTTACCAGACGTATGGAAAAGCTTGGAGTGAGAACGGGTGACATCTACAACAATCTCCAAGGCCATGTCCAAGGTACCCAAGACTGGCAACAACATATGGACGCTCAATTCACCAACTTCAACTCCATGCTACAACAACAACAAGCCGATCTCGCGGCATACTTCCATCATCAAGGGTTCAACACTCATCACGGAGGTGAGTGAAGAACAAGTTTGGGGGAGGACCCCCACTTGAGGTAAATTGTATCAACCCCTTCCATATTTATTTTCCATTCATCCATCATCCACCTTGCATATAAAAAAGTAAAGTAGGATATATTTGTTTTCAAATAAAATAAAAGATGTGCAGTAAGAATGACTTGGAATTCACATCGATGGAATGATGAATAGTTGCTTTGTTTTAATTTTCCTAAGTCCCTAGTTTACAACTTACTACTCTCCAACATATTGCTCTCATTGGATAAAATTGCTTTTGCCTTGATCATGAAATTGTGGGTAGCAAAAGCTTAATCCATTCTAAGTTTTGGTGAGAGATGATATAGTGGTAGGCCTGCTATTCCTAGTTTGAAAGTAAATCTTGGATTTCCGGGGAAAATTCTAGAAAGATTTAAATTACTCTCATTTGATTGGAAACACGTACAAAATCCTTATGATATATTACATTGACAGACCTTGTGCTTATGATATTTGTCTTCACATTGAGCTTTGTCAAACTAGTATAGACCTATGTGAGATTTCATTCAATACTTTTTGAATTCAAGACTTCACTTGCACATGCTATACTTCTACACTGGAAGTAAGCAAAATTCCATCATACCACCATTTCACAATAAAAAGAGAAACTCTATACCATTCATGCTTAGTACTCTCTCCAAAATTTATTGCATAAAAAGGGAGTAGAATACATGGCTGCAAGAAAAAGAAAAAACATGCTTGCATCATAAGCATGAGAAAAAAAGAAAGAAAAGTAGCATTTTTCATCCCTGCAAAATAAGAGAGTCCACTCAAAAAGGATTCATCTCAAATACCCATATCCACCTCCATTCCATCACACATGCACAAGTCTTAAATCAAATTGTTTTGAATTGATTTCTCCTAAGGCTTGCTCTTTTGACTTAGCAATATTATGTGTTGCAAATATGCCTACTATATTCCCTACAAAGCCCGACACACAAGCCTTATGTAGAGGTTGGATGAATTTAGGCACAATGCCTTGGTGATGAAATATTTCCACTACACATAAAGGAGAGACTGAGAGAATCAAATTGAGATACTTATAATCTAAATTGAACTCTAAGAAATTTGAGTGGAACTTGATTTCTAGGGTATGTGTGCTCCGTTTACTGTTCTATCTTTCAACCACCCATGAATAGGAGAAGGCATAAGCCCCATAATGACTTAGGATGGGTGAAGAACCACGCAATTTTTTGCAATACTAGGTAGAGTATTTTGTTGTACACATGGTACATTGAAAAGTAGAACATTGAAGCAACTCCTGATCATCAACCTGAAGTCCTAAATTTGCTCGGGACGAGCAAAGGATAAGCTTGGGGAGTTTGTTGACGGCTGTTATATACCAATTTCACCCGTCAAGATAATTCAATTATGTGAAGGAAATATCATTTCTTGCACACATTACCTTTCTATTTAACCTATTTCCACTTGTCCTTGGAGAAAATGGTGCTTGCAGTTATTTTATACAGCATTGAAGTAAAACAAGGGGATGGATCCTTTAAATTATCATCCCAGCCAATCAAGCACCGACATATGGCACCACATGGATGAAATTGCCCACAAACAGAAGTATCTGAGGACATCCAATAGTGTAGCACCCATATGAAGGGATGGGACCCACCTGGAAGTCACCCCAAGAAAGCACATGTCGGTTGGAGGACTTACCAGGTCGGCTGACATCACTAGTCGGTCGACCTGCTCTTTCCTCCAAACTCGGCCAGCATCCATGTGTAGGCTCGTCCTGGCTTGAAGAAGTCAGTGATGACTGATTCACACGCTTTTAGTGGCGGGAACCAACCCTTCTCCAAGATAAATATAGGAACCCTCATCCCTCACTTCAACACACACCACATGAGTATTCATCCATTCTATCCACTACTCTCCATAGGTTTAGAGGAGTATAGGCTGTAGAGAGGAGAGCCTCTAGTCTATATGCCATGTAGGAGAGGAGTAGAAGGAGTCTCTTCCCAATTCCTAATTGGTAAAGGTATGTCTCTCGTATTCCTATTTGTATTTGTAACTTTGCTCTTAATAAAATGGTATCTTTAGTCTTCTGCTGTTCATATACTTGGATGAAGCGTTTCTTGTTTGATTGTGGATTCCATATGTGCGGTAGGAGTAGTATTTATGATTATGCTATACCATTATCATTATATCGTCATAAATACTATAAACCCCCACTATAGTCCAATTAGCTATGACATGATTTTGTTAATATGAATCACTTATGCTATGAATGAACATTGGATCAACGATGATTTAGTTCATTGCCTTAGGATGACTTGTGCCTAGGGTCTGAAGGTAATTACAATATGCTAGAATGGTGCTAGGATAGAAAGTAGTGTTGAATGTCTCGTAGACCCGAGGATTGAAGAGGTTTGCAGTAGGTGGTGACAACCCTATCTGTCCTTTGTAATCCTCCACGTTCGGCTATGCCACAGGCTCTTGGCAGGAGTCGTCCTAGTGTTGTTAGGGGTAAACCCATGCCCGATGTGTTAAACCACGTAGCATGAGAATCCATAATTGATATAATCATTAGTAACTAAATTAGGCTATGTATATGAATATTAGAAGGATAGTAGGAGTCTCTACCTAACTCTTGGCCTGGTCCCTCTTTATCTCATTTTCCCCCTTAGGATAGAATGCTCTTGTGTGTGTCACACTACCTCCAAATATCATTTATCCATCCTTGCTAGAACCCTACCTAGACCAACCTAGCCTCTCCACTTGATGATTGCTTTGATTCCACCTAGCCTTCCTTTGGGAGAATATAAATGACACCCTTTGTGAATACTCTAAAAGGGGAAATGCTACATCGATAGATTCCGTGCACTTGCGGATTTACATGTGTAATCTAAAATCTATTAACAAGCATTTTTGGCACCCCTGCTAGGAATGAATTGTTTGTAGTGCATAGGAAGTATCAACAAGCGTTTCTGGAGCCGTTACTGGGAAGGCAACCGAAGTATTGCACGGTTGAGTGAATAGTATAGGACCCTGGTAGGTTTTTGTAGGATAACCCTTCTTTGTTTTCGCATTTTATGTGAAAACGGGGTAGTGTATGTCTGGTTTCCGCTTGCCGGAAAACTTTTTTGAAGATCCCAAATCCCTTCTGATAGATCGACCTCGTGTCGTTACTCCTCAGAAGCTTGGAGCGACAAACCGAGCCAGCGCAACTGCACCAACAACCGAAACGCCAATGGACCAAAAGACCCTTCATGAGTTTTTGGCTCCCTCTGCTAATAATGTGCCTGTTGGGCCCACCGTTAACACGGGAGACATGAACTTCAAAATAAAGACTGGCCTAATCACTATGGTGCAAGCCAACCCATTTTGTGGGAAGACTAACGCGACGTAATTGCTCACCTACAACAGTTCCTTGAAATCTGTAGCACTTTTAAGATCAATGACGTATCTCCTGATGCTGTTCGTCTTAGGTTGTTTCTGTTCTCTCATTTTTGGAGAGCAAAACAGTTCTTCTACGTGAACCGAAGTGTCATAGACACTTGGGAGAAGTTTTCAATGACATTCCTTGCCATGTTTTTCCTGTTGGGCAAGACCAATGCCCTACCTGGAAGAATTTCCAGCTTTAAGCACGATGCCAAGGATTCTATTCTCGAGGCGTGGGAAATGCTTCAGGAGTATATCCTAGCCTGTCTCCACCATGAGATGGATGATTGGCTAATTATCCAAAACTTCTACAACGGGTTGAACCCTTTCATCCGTGACCATGTTGATGTTGCTGCCAGAGGTGCCTTCTTCTCATTGACGGTGTTCAAAGCTAAAGATTTGATTGAGAAGTTGTTGTCAAATATGGGTTGGAGCGATGATCGTCTCCATACCCGCCAGCGTGGCATGAAAACCTTGAAGGAGGTTGATGAGGACATCACAACAGCGGAGACACACATTGAAATGCAAGGACCAATCACAAGAGCACGAGCATAGTTAATAAATCAGTAGGTGAATTCGCCCTAACTTCTTTTGCATGTGAGTTTGAGAATGGATTGCTATGTGACGATTTAATTGTTATTAGGAATAATGGAGAAGATCAACAAGTGAAGCAAAGAGGCCTTGGGAGTGTGAAGAACCAGATGGGACGTCCACAAGTTGATGGAAGCAATTTACAACTCGGACTCGAGTTCAACTCGGAGTTCAGGAGCAGTCTAGCTTAAAACGAACGCTCATGATGCATACGGACTTCGTTTTTGACGTTACACAAAAGCACGGAAAGAGGAGAAGATAAACTTTCCAATGGATCTGGTCCCACCTCAAAATTCGTCCGTAGTCATTGGGAATCATCAAAACAAATAGAGTCAAGATTCCTATCCAGTGCTGCGCCACCGAGTCGGGCCTTTGGGCCTTGTATCCCGTACGAGTCCATTAGGGATGTGTCTAATCGTGTTTTGGTAGAAAGCCTTTAAATACTGCAGCCTCCAGTCATATTTGGTGGGTTTTCCTTAGATCAATAATACAGTCGTTCTACGGTTCATGAGACCCCATTTTCGTGATTTTTGATCGTGTCTTCGACGTTCTTGCTTGTGTTCTCGGTTGCACTTGCAGGGATTAGCCTTCTTGGCGAGGTCAAGCGTGTGCAACATGGTTGATAACCAATGGAGCCGTGGTGTAGTGATTGCAAGGGTACTTGAACCGCTCGAGTGCTGCGAATCATCAACGTTGAGTTCTCCACCCCAATGGACTTACCTTTCGGAAGATCGGGCCTAAACCTACTCATCAATTGGTATCAGATTTCCAAGTTTCCCGTGTGGTATCTTTGTTTTCCTTCCATTACATCGATTTTGTTTTGTACCTAGATTCCACAGAAAAGCCACAAAAAATTAGATCATTTTTACCGCATCCTAGACTATAGTGCCTACGGTTTCGTTTTTCAGTTTTCATTGTTGAGTTTGCATTCATGTGGTCGAGTCTTGTTGCTGGTTTAGCTTTGTGTTTTGGGTCCTATTTATCTTGTTTCGTCTTTGTTTTCTTGCCGTTCGACACCTATTCCACAATCCCTAAATAACAAACCGATCCAGCATGTTCATTGGTTTGCCCTAGCTAGCTGCCTTGCGTGAACTCCCGCATCGCCAGCCCTAGATTAGGTGACAAACCTTTGTGCCACTCATCCTTAAATCATCACACACCACCCCATTAGTTGCTGTGCAAATTCCCGATCGTTTTCATATCCCATTGAGAGTTCTCTTCTCAAATCGAGTTGGAATCAACATCCAAAAAACGTTACTTGGACAGCCTACCTTAAAACGGCCATAACTTTCGCATACGAACTCGAAACCGGGCGATTTTTCTTTCAAATTCATCCACGCGAAATTTCGCATCTGATTTTCACTGTGTTGCCATGTTCGGCAAAATTAGATTGGCCGAATTCCCCTCGGAAGATAGGCTATCTGGCCTCCGAAGTTTCAGCACCAATTTGATACAATTTTCTTGATTTTCTATAGGCCACATATTACATCCAATTGAGCTGCAAATTTGTGTTCTTCCTATCAGCATGCTCCCGAGTAAATAAAAAATTTCAAAAAAAATATTACAAAAAAGAAAAAAATAGTGAACAGCACACATATTAAAGCAATTGGCCTATACCACTTGGTGTTGTTTTGTTGGCTATATCATTATGTCTTTTTTTTGCCATGATACTTCCTTGTGTTGTGCTAGGCCCTAGGGCACTTGGTTGACCAGCAATAGTTTCCTACATTGAATACTTATTCAACTTTGTTTACCTGTTAACAATTTTCTGCTTATTAGCCACCATATTGTGCCATCCAAGCTCCACCTTTCTGTTGAGAATAACAGGTACCTTTGCAATCACCCCACACTTCATTGGTTCATCTCACTGTCCACACCACTCGCTGTGTCGGAGAAGACAATGATGACGAATGTGTTCAACATGCTGAGTTGCGTGATATGATGAAGACCATGACATATATACTCGCCAAATATAACGCAGCAACGGAGGAGGGAAAACTTGACTCGCCAACTTGATGACCTTGCCCTTCGGATGAATACTTTTGAGGCTCGGTTGCCTCTCGCTGGAAGACATGAAGACAATCCTTATGATGATATGGAAGAGATCACAACAATCAGCCAAGACTGCCACTTTATGGTCGAGGTATGGGAGGTAATAATCATAACAATTATAATCGTCCTCCTGATGATCCTTTTTCTAAAGTGAAATTTACTACACCTTCTTTTTCTGGTGCTCGTGATGCTGAGGCTTATCTTTATTTGGAAATGACAGTAGAGCAAAAATTTAATGCCCATCTTGTTCCTGAACAACATAGAGTTCGTCAAGCCACTAGTGAGTTTAAGGACTTTGCTATCACATGGTGGAATGAACTTGTTAAAACTAGAACTGATCTTCCAACATGGGATAGATTAAAGGAAGCTATGCGTGTTCGATTTGTTCTTCCATCTTTTTAGAGGGACCTTCGCAAAAAATTGCAATGCTTAGACCAAGGTAACATGTCCGTAGAGGAGTATTATCAAGAGTTACAAAAGTGTATGTTGCATTGTGGGGTAGTAGAAGACATTGATGATAAAATAGCTCGTTTTTATGGGGCGTTGAGGCGTGAAATTCAGGACATTGTTGATTACAAGGAATATGATATTGTTAACAGATTGTTTCAGCTTGCTATGTTGGTAAAAAAGAAGTGCAGAGCCGACAACAACAGCAACAACGCACGAGGAGCAACTTCACGCCGTGATCGACGTCTACACCATCCAAAACAGCACCATATTCGACCTCCTGTGCAGCGACTACACCATCCAATGGCGGCCAATGAACTATACCTGCTGCTCCACCTTCTCGCGTGCCGGAGGGCAGCAAGGAAACATCATTCAAGCCTTCGTTGTCCACTCCTTCTACGGGTCATACTTCCGATATTAAGTGTCACCGCTTCCAGGGACTTGATCATATGATAAGAGATTGACAGGGCAAACGAGCATACATAGCACGCGATGATGGCGGGTATGATAGTACTTCGGATGTTGAAGATGAATATTCTCTTGCTACTGACTTTATAGATCCAAATGACGAACACACCGAAGAAGAGTGACTTGGTACAGCGGCGACGGAGAACTATAGGAGCATCATTGTGCAGCGTGCCTTCAGCTCAAATGTGGAGACTGATGACAAGCTACAACGACACAAACTCTTCCACATTTTTCTCGTCGTCAAGGACTGCCGTGTACACACTATAATTGATGGAGGTAGCTGCAATAACTTGGTGAACACGGACGTCGTCAAGAAACTTGGTTTGACAACAAGAGCACACCCTCACCCATACAACATTCAATGGTTCAAAAACAGCGGTAAGGTTCGGGTAACACAAACAGCGAGAATTTTTCAATTGGTTCTTATCATGATTTTGCTGATTTTGATGTCGTTCCTATGGATGCTTGTTCTCTTTTATTGGGTCGTCCTTGAGAATTTGATACAGATGCTATTCATCATGGTAGAACTAATAAATATACTATCATGCATAAGGGAAAGAAAATCACTTTGCTCCCCATGACTCCTGCTGAAATTGTGCATTTTGAGAAGAGTAAAATTCGTGATGGCAATGCAACAAAATTATAATCTGAAAACAGCAAGTCATTAAGTTAAAATCACCATCGTTGCTCACAACTAAATCTGACCTTGCTGATTTATTCGATGCTAAGGGGATGTGCTATTCTTTAGTTTGCAAAGAAGCCATGTTTTCACATCATGAATTGTCTATTGCATTGCCCCCTGCTATTGCTAACCTTTTGCAGAAGTTTGAGGATGTGTTTCCCTCTGAGATACCCCCTGGTTTACCACCGATGAGAGGCATTGAACACAAGATCAATTTGATTCCAGGAGCAAGTTTGCCAAATCATGCAATATACAGGGAAAATCCATAGGAAACTAAGGAAATTCAGCGACAAGTCCAAGATCTTTTGGACCGCGGGTACATTCCTTAGCCCTTGTTCTGCTCCTGTTCTTTTGGTTCCTAAGAAAGATGGTAGTTGGCGCATGTGTGTTGATTGTCGAGCGATTAATAACATCACCATTCGATATCGTTATCGTATTCCTCGTTTAGATGACATGCTTGATGAATTGAGTGGTGCTATCATCTTCACAAAAATTTACTTGCGTAGTGGTTACCACCAAATTAGAATGGCACTAGGAGATGAATGGAAAACTGCATTTAAAACCAAGTTTGGACTTTATGAGTGGTTAGTCATGCCTTTTGGTTTAACTAATGCACCCAACACCTTTATGCGATTAATGAACAAGGTTTTACAAGCCTTCATTGGACAATTTGTGGTGGTTTACTTCGATGATATCCTCATTTACAGCAAGTCATATGATCAACATCTTGATCATTTACGTGCTGATTTTACTATTTTGAGAGATGCACGTTTGTTTGGTAACCTCGAAAAGTGCATCTTTTGCACCAATCGAGTCTCGTTTATTGGCTATGTCGTTTCCTCGCTGGCAATTGAGATGGACGAGGCAAAAATTGAATCAATCACTAGCTTTCGAGTCCCAACAACCGTCACGCAGGTTCGTAGTTTTCTTGGTCTTGCAGGTTTTTATCACGGTTTTGTGCAGGATTTCAGCACCATTGAAGCACCTCTACATGAGATATAGAAGAAGGGAGTGCCGTTTTGATGGGGCGAACAGCAGCAACAAGCTTTTTATGCTCTCAAATCGAAGCTTACACAAGCACCGTTACTACAACTTCCTAATTTTGACAAGTCCTTTGAGCTAGAATGCGATGCAAGCGACATTGGTATTGGAGGCATTCTCATACAAGGAGGTAAACCCATTGCTTTCTTTAGTGAAAAACTTCAGGGTCCTTTTCTGAATTATTCCACTTATGATTAGGAATTGTGTGCCTTAGTGCGAGTTTTACAAACTTGGCAACATTATCTTTGGTCTAAGGAGTTTGTCGTACATTCTGATCATGAATCTGAAGTATCTTAAGCGTCAAACCAATATGAATAGACGACATGCTAAATGGATTGAGTTCATAGAGTCATTTCCATACATCATTAAGCATAAGAAAGGGAAGGAAAATGTCATCGCCGATGCATTATCTAGGCGTTATACCATGCTGTCCCAACTTGGTCATAAAATCATTGGTTTGGAAACAATAAACGCATTATATCCTACTGATTTGGACTTCAAAGATGCTTTTGAAAATTGTAGAGAAGGAAGAACTTGGAATAAATATGTGCTGCAAGAGGGTCTCCTCTATTGTGCTAACAAGTTATGCGTTCCAGCTCACTCCATTCGTCTATTACTTTTGCATAAAGCACATGGAGGAGGTTTGATGGAATATTTTTGAGTGAAGAAAATTGAAGACGTGCTGTCCACACACTTCTTTTGCCCAAAGATGAGGCGTGATGTCGAGCGCTACGTGTCACGATGCACTACTTGCAATAAAGCTAAGTCTCGCCTTAACCCACATGGTCTTTATATGCCTCTTCTTGTTCCTAGTGTACCTTGGGAGGATATTTCTATGGAATTTTTTTTTGGATTTCCTAGGACTAAGAGGGGGAGGGATAGTATATTTGTAGTTGTTGATCGTTTCTCCAAAATGGCACATTTTATACCTTGTCGTAAGAATGATAATGTCTCACACATTGCTGATTTATTTATGACGGAAATTGTTCATTTACATGGTGTGCCAAATACCATTGTTTCTGATCGTGATGCAAAATTTTTAAGTCATTTTTGGAGAACTTTGTGGTATAAATTGGGAACCAAGTTGCTGTTTTCAACTACATGTCACCCACAAACGGATGGACAAACTGAGGTAGTTAATCGTACTTTATCCACTATGTTGCGAGCTGTCTTGAAAACAAATTTGAAATTGTGGGAGGAGTGTTTACCACATACAGAATTTTCTTACAACAGATCCGTTCACTCCACGACAAAGGTAAGTCCATTCCAGGTAGTGTAAGGTCTCAATCCCCGTGCCCCGATTGATTCACTACCTTTGCCTTCTTTTGAAACTATAAATTTGGATGCTACACAGCGATCTGAATTGATTATTAAGATGCATGAAACTACAAAGAAAAATATTGAAACAATGAATGAGAAGTACAGGATTGCAGGTAGTAATGGTAGAAAGAAGTAAAACTTGAACCGGGTGATTTGGTGTGGTAACATTTGAGAAAGGAGCGATTCCCCGACTTGAGAAAATCTAAACTTATGCCACGAGCCGCTGGTCCTTTTAATATTGTTGAAATGATTAATGATAATGCATATAAGCTTGAATTGCCTCCCGATTTTGGGGTTAGTCCTACATTTAACATTTCATATTTTCGACCATACCTGAGAGAAGAAGATGAACATGGGTCGAGGACGACTCCAATTCAAGAGGGGGAGGATGATGAGGACATCACAACAGCGGAGACACACATTGAAATGCAAGGACCAATCACAAGAGCACAAGCACGGTTAATAAATTAGCAGGTGAATTCACTCCTAACTTCTTTTGCATGTGAGTTTGATAATAGATTGCTATGTGATGATTTAATTGTTATTAGGAATAATGGAGAAGATCAACAAGTGAAGGAAAGAGGCCTTGGGAGCATGGAGAACCAGCTGGGACGTCCACAAGTTGATGGAAGCAATTTACAACTCGGACTCGAGTTCAACTCGGAGTCCAGGAGCAGTCTAGCTTAAAACAGATTCCTAGGATGCATACGGACTCCGTTTTTGACGTTCCACATATGCACGGAAAGAGGAGAAGATAAACTTTCCAATGGATCAGTTCCCACCTCAAAATCCTTTGGAGTCATTGGGAATCATCGAAACAAGTCGAGTCCAGATTCCTGTCCGGTGCCGCGCCACCGAGTCGGGCCTTTGGGCCTTGCATCCCATACGAGTCCATTAGGGATGTGTCTAATCGTGTTTTGGTCAAAACCTAGCCTTTAAATACTGCAGCCGCCGGTCACATTTGGTGGGTCTTGCTTAGATCAATAATATCGCCGTTCTACGGTTTGTGAGACCCCAACTTCACGATTCCAAATTGTGTCTTCGACGTTCCTGCTTGTGTTCTCGATTCACTTGCAGGGATTAGCCTTCTGGGTGAGGTAAAGTGTGGGCCGCACAGTTGATAACCAACGGAGTAGTGTAGTGATTGCAGGGGTACTCGAACAGCTCGAGTGCCGCGGATCATCAACGTCGAGTTCTCCACCCCAATCGACTTACCTTTCGGAAGATCGGGCCTAAACTACTCATCAGAGGTGGACATGATCACTGCCAAATTGGACCTCCTTATGAAGAAGGTTGATGGACAAGGCAATGGTGAGGTATGTGGCAATGCCTATGCCTTAGACTCTCACATCACTTGTGAAGTCTGTGGCAACACGGGCCATTTGGGCAATGACTTCTTAGAAACCCTTGAGGATGCCCTATACGTAGCCAACAATGGAAACAACAATGGTTTTTGTCCAGTAGGTCAAGGATGGGGCCAACCATACCCATTCTTTCAACGAGGGTACAACAATAATGGCAATAATGGAAATCAAACAAACTTGAGGGAACTTTCCATTGGCCAGCTGAAGATCAATAATGCTATATCCAAGAAGCTGTCGGCTAATGACAAGACCCTAGAGAGAATTAATGTTAAGATTGAAGGACCATCCTCAACCTTCAAGAATCAATTGAGTTTCAACAAGATGTTGGAAACTTAGTTGGATCAACTGGCAGTTGCTGTTCCTCCAGCGAAGAATGGCAAGATGCCAGGACAGCCCGAACCTCCCGTGCAACGTGCCAACATGATTTCACTACAAGGAGGCAACTAGTTGAAGGATCCTGGATGTCCTACAATATCATGCTCAATTGTTGCTCACCACTTTGACAACGCCCTTTGTGACCTTGAAGCAAGTGCGAGTGTGATGCCCAAGGTGGTTTTCGACTAGCTGAACATCACGAAGCTTACTCCAACACCAATGCAACTCCAACTGGTTGATTCTTCAATCCATTATCTGATGGGTATCTCTAAAGATGTTCCGTTGAAAATCCGGAATTGCTTAATACCTGTGGATTTCGTGGTGCTCAACATGGAGGTTGAGAAGGATACGCTGCTCATTCTTGGGCACCCGTTCCTTAGCACAACGAAGGCTTGCATAGATGTGGGAATTGGAGAAATGCACTTCCATATCAATGTCAAGGAGGAGAAGTTTAACTTTCGGCCAAAATTGGAGCAATCCTCCATCATCCGCATTGGGGCGAATGTTAAGCACACTCAAGATGTTGAAATCACATGTCAAAAGGTGGACCCGCTCATTGCATTCATGAGGAATTTGATCTATGCGGAAAACCAGTCTTATCATCCACATAGACACCACAAGAAGACGAAGAAGTATGGGCCTCCCCAAAGGCCCAAGTTCACCAAGCCGACAAAGAAGGAATAGCGGAAGAAGCAAGACAAGCCGTCCGAGCCCATCACTCAAGGGCGGATGTCAAGAAATGGAAAAGGAGGAATGTCCATCGCATTGGACGGTGGTGAGACCTAGCCAATATGTTAAATTGGTAGTGATCCTTTTCTTTAATTTTTCTATTCTCTTCATTTTGTTTTCCCCATTTAGTTTACTTTTTCCCCACTGCATATTGGATTTTCTTATTAAGTTGAGAATCTTATATTCTCAACTATCATTTTTTATTTCTTTATTTTTCAAAAAGAAAATTGTTGGGTTTTGAAAAAGGGGTTTTTATTCGGAAATAAATTTTTTTGGGCTGCAAAAGTGGTAATTCACCAACGTGCTAATTCCATAACCGTTGGGGAGCCACCTGCCAGAAATAAGAACAGGGGCCCCACTTGTCAAATCGGTCGACCCCCCTGTTCGGTTGACTAGGGGAAAGAGTCATTTTGGCTCGCTCTCCTCCTGCGGCTACATTTGATTTCCTAGTGACCATTGGGGAGTGCACACCATAAATGGTGGCTGTGAGGGGCACTTCTCCTCACACTTCACCTCACTTCATACCTTCCCAAGTCATCTTGCTCACATTGTTTTTCTTGCTCTTCATTAAAGTACTCTTGCTCAAAATCCAACTCTCAAAAAGATTTTATTTTGTTTGCATTTGCAATTTGCTCTCATGTTCTTCATGGGAAAACTCGTCGGGGGTTTTGTTTTTACTAAAATCACCTCTTCTGAGTTTTTGCCTTGTTGTGTTCTTGTTTGTTGTGGCCATGAAAGGAATGAAGACGTTGTTTGGGAAAATTGGTCAGAGGGTTTGTTTTTACTAACATGACCTCTTCCGAGTTTTTGCTTTGTTGTGTTCTTGTTTGTTGTGGCCATGAAAGGAATGAAGAGGTTGTTTGGGAAGAGGAAGGAGGCTGCAAGCTCAAGCCATGGTGGAGACTCAAGTGCATGCCCCTCTTTTGTTGCTACACCAAGTTCATGGAGGAGGAGTGTAGGTGAGGACACTCCCAGGGGTGAGACGAGCAACCCGCACCAACTTCTTCACGATGACGACCTCAACATACAAAGTGAAGTTGAAGATCAGGCACGCAAGCTCCTCCAAGATTGTGAGTTTTCTCGTATGAAAGCTTATGATCCGGATTTGATCTCCAAAATAGGTATGTATTCTGAATTCTTTACCATTTGGCGTGCATTAGGATGGGAAAACTTTGCTCACATAGAGCAGAGAGGTTTACACCTTCTCTCCATACAATTCCTTTGCACATTCAAAATAGGACTTCATGGTATTAATTTTAGATTATTTCAAAAAGAATACAACATTCTATGGAAAGAATTAAGTGAAATCCTAGGCTTCCATAAATTTTGTTTGCTAGATTTAGACACTTTGCCTAAGTTTAGCAAACAAAGTTTTTGGCAAGATTTAACTAGTGAGGTCAGATGTAGTCCACCTATGAATACCACTTGCACAACTCTACTTTAGGCTTCATGCATAGATGGGTGGCTATGACTTTGTTCCCTAGATGAGATGTACGGGTAGTGCATGAAGATGAGCTGAAAATTTTATTTGCCATGACAAAAAAGATAGTTGCTCTAGTTATTGCCATGGTGACACAATGGTTAGATTACATTCCAAGAATAGGGCCAGTTGAATGCACTTCATTGATTACTCATATTGCTACTAGGGTAGGAGCACTAGAATATTCTTCATTTGAGTATATCGAAAATTAAAGAGGATTAGTTGATGAAGATTATTTAGTGCAAGGCAATACCCTTAATAATGATCAAGATGGCTATTTCTTATTTTATTATCCCGACTTTGTCAATGAAATTTGGTTACCTAACCCGGATTATCATTTGTACAAATGTCGAAGGCTAACCATTGAGATTCGTCCCATTCAGGGAGCCCGAAGAAGTAATGTCTCTGGCAGTGTAATTAGAAGTCATACCAGAAGTGCGGCCATGCCTTCGACGACCTCCATGGTCCATGAGTACGAAGAGGAAGAGAACCCAACGAGCGATGCACCCAGATGGACTCAACCTCCATCGTTTGAGACCAAATGTCCATCTTGGCATGGATGGCCAGGTGCCACATGAGAGTCACCCCTATCCACTTCAAGCTCTAGCAGCTTGCCTCGGACGTCCATGAGAAGATGTTGTTCCTCTTCGGCTAGAAGTCATCGTGACTATAGCAAAGGAATGACAGATCTTACTAGACGTATGGAAGAGCTTGAAATGAGAACGGGTGACATTTACAACACTCTCCAAGGGAATGTCCAAGGTACTCAAGACTGGCAACAACACATGGACGCTCAATTGAAGTAAATCGTATCAAACCCCCCCCCCCCCCCCTGAGGTAAATTGTATCAACCCCTTGCATAAAAAAGTAAAGTAGGATAGATTTTTTCAAATAAAATAAAAGATGTGATATAACAATGACTTGGAATTCACATAGATGAAATGAATAATAGTTGCTCTATCTTAATTTTTACAAATAACTACTCTCCAACATATTGCTCTCATTGGCTAAAATTGCTTTTGCCTTGATTTGGAAATTGTGGGTAGCAAAAGCTTAACCCATTCTATGTTGTCGTGAGATATGATATAGTGATAGGTCTGCTATTCCTAGTCTGAAAGTAAAACTTGGATTTCCAAAGAAAATTCTAAAAATATTTTAATTACTCTCATTTGACTGGTAATACCTACAAAAGCCATATGATATATTACATTGATAGACCTTATGCATATGCTATTTGTCTTCACATTGAGCTTTGCCAAACTATATAGACCTATGTGAGATTTCATTCATTACTTTTTGAATTCAAGACTTCACATGCACATGCTATACTTCTACACTAGAAGTAAGCAAAATTCCATCATACCATCATTCCACAATAAAAAGAGAAACTCCATACCATTCATGCTTAGTACCCTCTCCAAAATTTATTCCATAAAAAGGGAGTAGAAGACATGGCTGCAATAAAAAGAAAAAAATGCATGCTTACATCATAAGCATGAGAAAAAAAAAGCAAAGAAAGAAAAGTAGCCATGTTTCAACCCTGCAAAATAACAGAGTCCACTCAAAAAGGATTCATCTCAAATATCCTCCACCTCCATTCCATCACACATGCACAAGCCTTGAATCAAATTGCTTTGAATTGATTTCTCCTAAGGCTTGCTCTTTTGACTTAGCAATATTATTTAATGCAAATATGCCTACTATATTCCCTACCAAGCTCAACATACAACCCTTATGTAGAGGTAGGATGAATTTAGGCAATTTGCCTTTGTGAGGAAATATTTCCACTACACATAAAGGAGAGACTGAGAGAATCAAATTGAGATACTTATAATCTAAATTGAACTCTTCGGAGTTTGAGTGGAACTTGATTTCTAGGGTATGTGTGCTCCATTTACTGTTCTATATTTCAACAACCTACGAATAGGAGAAGGCATAAGCCCCATAATGACTTAGGCTGGGTGAAGTACCATGCCAATTTTTGCAATACTGGGCATATTATTTTGTTGTACATGTGGTACTTTTGAAAGTAGAACATTGAAGCAACTCCTAATCATCAACCTAAAGACTTGAATCTGCCCGGGACGAGCAAAGGATAAGCTTGTGGAGTTTTTTTACGGCTGTTATATACCAATTTCAATCGTCAATATAGCTCAATTATGTGAAGGAAATATCATTTTTTGCACACATCACCTTTCTATTTAACCTGTTTCCACTTGTCCTTAGATGAAATGGTTCATGTAGGTATATTATACAGAATTAATGTGGAAAGGGGATGGATCCTATAAATTATCATCCCAGCCAATCAAGCGCTGACATGTGGCACCACATGGATCAAAAGTCCCACGAACAGAAGTAATCGAGGCCATCCAACGGTGTAGCGCCCATATCAAGGGATGTGACCCACTTGGAAGTCACCCCAAGAAAGCACATACCGTTTGGAGGACTTACCATGGTCTAGTTAGCTTTGGCAACGTTCGGAGCTTTATCTCAGTGGTTTTGCTTTTAACTTGCAATGATTTGTACTTGCTTTACATTGATGGAAAGTTTGGTTAGTAATCTTTTACTATGTTTTTGGTGTGTTTTGGTGGTTATGGTTGATATCTTTTTGTTAAGGTTTGCAACATGCCTATGTGAGGTGCTCACGTAAGGTGTTGTGGTTATTGGAACTAACGTGAGTCAAGTCGAGGTTTTGTGCTCGGAAGTATCAATTGTTTATTCATATGCAGGTGTTGCTTGATTTCAAGACATGGCTGGTGACTGGATCTATTGAACTAGTCTTAGGGAGAAGATGAGGTTCAACAACCAAGATCAGGAGAAATTGTGGTTGAGTTGATCAGGAGGTCGCGCATCATGTTTGAATCAAGAACAATGCATATGATGGTATCGTGGACGTCGTTGGAAGATGTTTGCACGTGTGCAAGGAGTACTTGGACATGGCTACATGGTTCCTAGGTGTGATGAATAGAAGTGGACGTAAGGAATTGGTCGGAAAGGTCCAACCGACTAGGTTATGGACTCAGGCTGCGGCTGAGTCGTGTTTGACTCAAATATGGAAAGTTTTGAGTTAGTTATGATAGGATTTCATGTGGGTCACGAATTTGAGTTGTTTTAGGAATGTGGGATACGTTCCTAAGATGTTTGGAAGTCTTAATATTGCTTCTATCTGCGTATAGAAGAGTCTTGAGAAGTTATGAAAAGTTTCCATTCATGAATTGAGTAGGATTAGAGTCCTAGTTAGGTTTGGGTTGGCCTAAGGGCTGGTTATATAAGCAAGGGGAGCCAGAGCTCGTGGTACACAACTTTGGGGATGTTCCTTGTGAGTTTTTATCAATAAAATTTGTAGTCTAAAGGAGCTTTTATGCCTTGTTCGTCTGATTTGTTCTGTTCAAGTCTTTCTCGTCGAGATTCTGAACAACACTACCTTGCTTCGGTGGTTTTATCATAACTCGAGTTTTACAGATCCGATTGAAGATTCTTATTGGGTTGTCTTCAAAACTTGATTTTATATCATCTTTGAAAATTTTGCGGTCATTTGATTTGTGGTTTCTGATCTAAATGAGTTTCTTTGCGGTGTTCCAGAACTGTTTTCTTGGGTAGGATAGATTGACCTTTGTTCGATCCTTCGATTGTAACTTGAGTTTCTCTTTATGGATTTTTGTGACTCTTGTTGTGACGTCTTCGTGACTTGATTCTATACAATCTATACTAGTTTTGTCACAGTTGAACACGTTTATATTAGTCGCACACACATTTTCTTTAACGGATTGGTTTTCTGTCAAGGGATGTTTTGTTGCTTCCGCTGAAAAGTTTTTATCTATCATTCACCCCCATCTGGTAGCTTTATACGTGCTCTTCAATCCTATAATTGGTATCAGAGCCACGGTGCTCTAATATTTGAGATTTGCACGCGTTTTGACTAATCGACATGGAAAAATACTCAACAAAACCTCGTGTGTTTGTTGGCATTGATTTTCAGGTTTGGAAGGCACACATGGAAGCTTTTATCTAGGTGCAAGGCTTCGTAATATGGGAAAATGTGTACAATCCTTACACGTTCCACCGAACGATCATGTC
Organism: Tuctoria greenei; assembly: GCA_036927565.1. Lineage (NCBI taxonomy): Eukaryota > Viridiplantae > Streptophyta > Magnoliopsida > Poales > Poaceae > Tuctoria > Tuctoria greenei. The sequence goes on from JAYESD010000001.1 coordinate 119,645,906, forward strand.
ACGGCTATGAATTTAACAGATGTCGACAACAACAACAAAGCCTGGAACTTCATCATACGGGGACTAACTCAAAGCGACTTCGACCGTGTTGCAGACCTATGATCGGCGTACGATGTCTAGAGAGCACTCTGTGACTACCACGAAGGATCCAACACAATCAAGAAGGTAAGACAAGATATGTTCAAAAAGGAATATATGCATTTCGAGATGCAACCCAGTGAGTCTATCGATGATCGCTTTGCTCGCTTTAACAAAATTCTCAGCAACTTGCGTAGTGTCAACATTAACTTTTCAGATGGAGAATGCTAGGCAATTACTACGTGCATTAGACATGTATATCTAGGAGATGAAAGTTACATCCATTGGTGAATCTACTGTCATGAGTACACTTACTTTAGATGTGCCATATTTCAAGATAAAAACTCATGAACTTGACGTAATATCTCATAAGAACCCCAACAAGTCTATTGCTTTTGTTTCTCAACGTGACATGCCTAGCTCTGGTCAATCTTCATCTTGTGGTACACTTGCTTTGTTGTCTTCTCTAACCCATGAACAGATTGAGGAGTTTCAAGAGGAGGAGCTAGCACTTCTCTCTACTAGGTTCTTAAAAGCATTGGAAAATGTGAGAACTAGAAGGAGAGGAAGCTCTGGACCTCAACGATGCTTCAAATGTGGTAAGACGGGACACTTTTGTACAGATTGTCGTAACCTTTCATGTCCTACTTCTCGGGAAGAAAAACAATCAAGGACGAAGCACTCCCCTACAAATGATAAAAAGAAGAAGAAGGGATCTATAGGTTGCCAACTGGTGAACAGTTTTATCTCTGCAATCCAGGAACTTGTCTCAAGCGACGTGGACATTGGAAGTGATGAAGATGATTTGGCAAACTTGTGCTTCATGGCCAGGAAGTCAGGATCAAGTATGGAGGAGACAGAACACAACAACAACAATGAAGAGTTATGTCCTACTTGCGAAGAAATGTGTGATGCCATTTCTCGTGCCACTATGATTGTTAATAAAAAGGACAAAAATCTTAGGTACAATGTTGTTAAAATTGAGTCACTAGAATCTGAAATTAATCGTTTGAAATCCTTGATTCCTAGTGATGATTCTTGATCCTCATGTGACTTAATATATGAACAATTGTCCTCCCTAAGAAGTGCACATACCTCCACACTTGATAAACTTGAACTTTAAATTCAAAAGAACAAAAAGCTTGCTGCACTTAATATTGGAATCTTAAAAGATGCTTCTTATTCTGCAATTGATTTGCATTGTTCTAGTTGTGATGATCTTGATAAGAAACTTGAAGATGCTATGAATGAGATTTCTGTTTTGAACAATGCTTTACGTGCCCATGAAGTTAAATATTGTTCTAATTGCAAACTAAAATAAAAAACTTCATGTGAAAACAGTCTATAATTGTCTAAGAAACTTAATGACATAAATAGGACACTAGAGCAGTTTTGTATTGGGAACAAAAATCTAAACTTGCTGCTGAATTCATCCAAATCTTGCAATGATAAAACTGGTTTAGGTTTTGATTCCCATGCTCATGCTAAAGCACATCCACCCAAAATTATAAAGTCATTAGGAAGTGGTTTGATTAAAACAGTTCCTAAACAAAAAGAAGTGGTTTTTAAATCTGCAGGAGTGTTGTCACATTCGAGATCTAATAAACATGTTGCAAGCTCATCTAGACATGAACACAAAATTAAATTTAATTGTACCTATTGTGGTAGAGATGGTCATGTCATAGATTTTTGTTATAGACTAGCCAAACAACATAAAAAGGAAAGAATACAAACTAGATCTTGTAACTCTAATGCAAAATTTGCTACACAGACTAAACCGAATGCCAGGAACATGCAACCTGGTGTTATGAGTCAAATACATTCAAAGTATACCTATGGACCTTCTGCTTTTGCTTCTGCATCTACTAATTTTTGTGCTACACAAGGAACACCATATAGGTTAGTAGTTAAAAACAAAAAAATCTCAACCTTTGACTCATAAACTTGCTGTTTTATCTCATCTTTTGCGTGTTTTTCCTGCTGCGTGTGACTCAGTACTGGATTCCTAAATGCCTATTGACTAACCCAGTATTGAGTCATCGACGTATTGTTCTTCTATGTAGGTTACACGCTGGAGGAAGGAGAACATTTGGATTGTGGATTCAGGTTGCTCACGCCACATGACCAGTAACAAATAATTGTTCTCCTCCCTCTCTTTTGTATCACGTGTAGAGAATGTTACTTTTACCAATAATTCTTCAACTATTATAATTGCTAAGGGTTCGGTTAGAGTAAATGATCACTACACTTTGAAGGATGTGGCACTTGTTAAAAATTTGAAATACAATTTTCTTTTTGTTTCACAACTGCTAGATGAAAATCTGGAAATTATTTTCACTAAAAATTGCTGCAAAGTTGTAAATTCAAATAGTGAGCTTGTTTTCAACATGTCTCGGTTTTGAAGAGTTTTTAAAGCTGATTTTGAAATGTCTTCCTCTAAACATAGGTGTCTAGTTGCTAATGATTCAAATGACTTATATTTTTGGCATCGTAGACTTGGTCACGTAGGCTTTGATCATCTAACGCGTGTTAGTGCTCTTGATCGCATATGTGGGCTGCCTAAGCTTAAAGGGGACAAAGAAATTGTGTGCTCTTCTTGTAGACATGCTAAGATGGTTGCAGGTTCACATACTGCTGCCACAATGATCATGACAACTGAATCGGGTCAACTATTGCACCTTGACACCATAGGACCTTCACGTGTTCAATCCTTTGGGGGTAAATGGTATGTTTTTGTGATTGTTGATGATTATTCTAGATACTCTTGGGTTTACTTTATGGCATCTAAGAATGAAGCTTTTAGTCACTTTAGAACTTTATTTCTTAGATTATCAATTGATCACCTAGGATCTTTAAAAGAAATTAGAAGTGATAACGGAACCGAATTTAAAAATCAATCTTTTGATCACTTTTGTGCTGAAAATGGTATAGATCATCAATTTTGTTCACCATATGTACCTCAACAAAACGGTGTTGTAGAAAGAGAGAACAGAACCTTAGTTGAGATCGCTAGGACTATGCTTGATGAATATGTTACTCCTAGGAAATTTTGGGCTGATGCGATTGCAACCGCTTGTTAAGTCTCAAATCGTATTTTTCGGCGCGCTTAGCTCGGTAAAACACCATATGAGCTCCGGTTTGGACATCGTCCTAGTGTTACACACTTTGGGGTCTTTGGTTGCAAATGCTTTGTTAAGAAACATGGTAATCTTGATAAATTTGAACCTAGATCCATTGATGGCATGTTTCTTGGTTATCCATCTCATACTAGAGGCTACCGTGTGCTTTTACTTGATACTAACAAAATTGTGGAAACTTGTGAGGCGTCTTTTGATGAAGCTAGCCCAGGTACTAGCTCAAACATTGCAGGTCCAGATTCATATCCTCAGGGAGAGGGTATTTTCGAAGAAGAAGAAGAGTCGGTGATATTGCTTGATAGTTCTGAAGCTGACACATGTCCAGATCCGAACTTTGAACAAGCTCCGACTACCATCTCTGTTGGTCCTGATTGTCCAAAAACCACAAGATCATCTATCTGCGATGAACCTGATGAAGAAGAAGCTTTTGAGACATATATTACCCTACGGATTTACAAGAATCATCTCGCGCAATAGATAATTGGGTGCTTGCATGAATGAGTTACAAGATCCAGGTTTTCTGACCCCAATTCTCATGCTAATTCCACTTTTGTTGCTTCTTTCGAATCCAAAGATATATTATGCACACTCACAAATGAATCATGGATTATTGCCATGCAAGAAGAGTTAGAAAATTTTGAAAGAAATAATGTTTGGAAACTTGTACCTCCACCTCAAGGTCACACTTTGATTGGAACTAAATGGGTGTTTAAAAATAAACAAAGTGAAGAAGGGGTTGTGGTTAGGAATATGGCTAGGTTGGTTGCTCAAGGTTTCACACAAATTGAAGGTCTAGATTTTGATGAAACTTTTGCTCCTGTTGTTAGATTAGAAGCCATAAGAATTTTGTTAGCTTTTATTACATCTAAAGATTTTAAGTTATATCAAATGTATGTTAAAAGCGCTTTTCTTAATGGCTATATAGAAGAGGAGGTTTATGTCAAGCAACCACCAGGTTTTGAAAATCAAGATTTTCCTAATCATGTTTACAAATTGTCCAAAGCCTTGTACGGTCTCAAACAAGCCCCTAGATCACGGTATGATAGGTTAAAAACATTCTTACTTGAAAAGGGGTTTACCATGGGCAAGGTTGATAAAGCTCTTTTTGTGCTTAAGCATGGCAATGACTCATTATTCGTTCAAGTGTATGTGGATGATATTATCTTTTGTTGTGCTTCTCATGATCTTGTGTCATAGCTATGATGAGTTTAGAATTTGAGATGAGTACGATGGGTGAACTCACTTACTTTTCGGGGATGCAAATCAAGCAAACCAAGGAAGGTACCTTTGTGCATCAAACGAAGTATACAAGGGACCTTCTCAAGCGCTTCAACACGGACAAAGGCAATCCTATTCAGACACCAATGGGAACAACATCAACACTTGAACTTGAAGAAGATGGTGAACTCGTGGATCCAAGAGAATATAGGAGCATGATCAGATCACTTTTGTACCTCACGGCATCAAGATCGGACATACAATTCAGCGTATGTCTTTGTGCACGGATTCAAGCTTCCCCACGTGCTTCACATCGTCAAGCCATAAAAAGGAATCTCAGGTACTTACATGGAACTCAAGAATTTGGCATTTTTCTTCCTTCTTCCTCAACTGTTACTTTGAAAGCTTTTTCGAATGCTGATATTCTTGGTAATTCACTTGTTGCTTGGTCCTCTAGAAAACAAAACGTAGTTGCACAATCCACATCCAAATCTGAATAGTTGCTGGTGCTTGCTCAAAAATTCTTTGGATTGTTCAAACACTTAAGGACTATAGGGTTGATCTAGATAGTGTTCCACTATTTTATGATAACACTAGTGCCATTTGCGTTGCTGAAAACCCCATGCAACATTCTAAAACTAAGCACATTGATATTAGGTATCACTTTCTCCATGATAATGTTGAAAAATAAAATATTGTGTTTCACCATGTAGATACCGAACGACAATTGACTGACATTTTCACAAAACCATTGGATTTCACTCGTTTTTGTTATATTCGTAGTGAAATAGGGGTTATGCATCCTCATGGCTTAAATTGAGGGGGGTGTTTTGAAAATTGGGAAGTCTATATGTGAATCTGAACTTAAAATAATATGAGCATAGCATTTCATACATATATGACTTTGTGATTCCTTTTACATGCTGAAAGTTCTTACTACATTACTCATGTTATACATTTTGTAATTTTTGCCATGACTAGTAATTAGAATAATTACTTACACTAAATCTGGTCATGATTGAACTTTCTTGATGTTTTGAACTTGTTGCATGATCACAAGTGATTTTAATCATAATGAATTAATCAAGTAATCAACTCACATGTTGAGTTTTATGAACAAATATAAATTGAGAAAAGATCAAGGGAATATGCATGCATCACATTTCTCCTTTTGAGATGGCTTATCGTTGCACTTAGATATGAACTTGGAAGAAGTTGTCTATGACTAAAACCATGTCCTTAAGCTTCTGATTGTCATATGACATAGGCTTGGCTTGGTTGGTTAGAATAAGGCAGATGCACATTTAATCTCTTTCAAATATCATATGATCTAGATTTGTGCTTTGAAAAATAATAAAATGCAGCAACAAGTGTCATGCTTTCAGGTTTTGAAATAGTTAAGTTTGTGAGATCATGACTTGCTAAATTTGAAAATTACATTTGATCTCTAGCATGGCTTACACTACTTTATGTATCTCATTGTTGTGATAGTGTAAGTTACTTGATAGTATGACTCGGATGAGCTTTGTTTTATATGTATATGTTATAATGTGCTCATAACAAATTAAAATTTCTCTTTTGTACCTTGCTGAATAAATTGTCAAAGGGGGAGAAGTATGCAAGGAGGAGAAAAAAATATAGGGGGAGAAATTTATTTCTATCTCATTTGATTTTCAAAAAGGGGGAGAAATTATTTTCAAAAATTTTCATGTGAATAAGCCAATGCTCGAATTTTAAGTGGTGTTGCCAATGCATTCATCAAGGGGGAGCTTGTGAGACTTATGTGTGCTGAATATAATGGCTATGGCGATAAAAGTTTTGAATACTACCAAAACAACTTTGTCATCAAGGTCTGACTCTAAGTCCGAGCTCCAGCAAGGTCCGGCTTATTTTAGGTAGCTTCGGCAAGGTCCGGCGTAAGGTCTGACTTTCGTTGGCTAGGTCCAACTTATTTGTCTAGGTTCAACTAGCTTTGGTAAGCTCCAGCGCTAAGTATGACTATCTTTGGTTAGCTCTGGAACTATGTCCTGCTAGCTTTGGTATGTTCCAGCGCTAGATCCTATTAGTTTTGGTAAGCTCCGGTTCAAGGTCCGGTTAGCTTTGGCAACGTTCGGAGCTTGATCGCAGTGGTTCTGCTTTTAACTTTCAATGATCGTACTTGCTTTACATTGATGGAATGTTTGCTTAGTAATATTTTACTAAGTTTTTGTTGTGTTTTGGTGGTTATGGTTGATATCTTTTTGCTATGGTTTGCAACATGCTTATGTGAGGTGCTCAGGTAAGGTGTTTTGGTTATCGAAACTACCGTAAGTCAAGTCGAGGACTTGTGCTGGGAAGTATCGGTTGTTTATTCATGTGCAGGTGATGCTTGAGTTCAAGACATTGCTGGTGACGGGATCCATTGAACTAGTCTTAGGGAGAAGATGAGGTTCAACAACCAAGTTTAGGAGGAATTGTGGTTCAGTTGATCGGGATGTCGTGTTGCATGTTTGAATCAAGAACAATTCATATGAAGGTATCGTGGACATTGTTCGAAGATGTTTGCACGTGTGCAAGGAGTGCATAGACGTGGCTACATGGTTCCGAGGCGTGATGAAGAGAAGTGGACGTAAAGAATTGGTCGGAAAGGTCTAACCGACTAGGTTATGGACTCAAGCTGCGGCCGAGTTGTGTTTGACTCAAATATGGAAAGTTTTGAGTTTGTTATGATAGGATTTCGTGTGGGTCACGAATTTGAGTTGTTTTAGGAATGTGGGATACGTTTCTAATGTGTTTGGAAGTCTTAAGATTGTTTCTATCTGCGTATAGAAGAGTCTTGAGCAGTTATGGAAAGTTTCGATTCATGATATGAGTAGGATTAGAGTCCTAGTTAGGTTTATGTGTGCCAAAGGGCTGGTTATATAAGCAAGGGAGGCCAGAGCTCATGGTACGCGACTTTCGGGTTGTGCCTTGTGCGTCCGACTTGTTTTGTTCAAGTCTTTCTCGTTGAGTTTCTGCACAGCACTATCTTGCTCCGGTGGTTTTATCATAACTTGAGTTTTACAGATCCGATTGATGTGATTCTTTTTGGGTTTTATTCAAAACATGATTTTATATCATATGTCAAAATTTCACAATCATTGGATTTTTGGTTTTTGATCTACACGAGTTTCTTTGCAGTGTTCCAAAACTGTTTTTCTCGGGTAGGACAGATTGACCTTTGTTCGATCTTTCGATCGTAACTTGAGTTTCTCTCGAAGGATTTTCATGATTATTATTGTGAAGTCTTCATGACTTGATTCTCTACAATCTATACTAGTTTTGTCATAGTTGAAAATGTTTATATTAGTCGCACAGATGGTATCTTTAATAGATCGGTTTTCTGCCGAGGGATGTTTCATTGCTTCCGCTGAAAATTTTTAATCTACCACCATTCACACCGCCTCTGGTAGTTTTACACGTGATCCTCAATCCTACAAAAGGTATGGCTCTCATATTCATATTTTTATTCGCGACTTTGCTCTTAATAAAGATGTTATCTTTAGTCTTCTATTGTTCATATACTTGGATGAAGCATTTCTTGTTTGATTGTGGATTCCATATATGTGGTAGGAGTCGTATTTATGATTATTATATACCATTATCATTATATCATCATAAAAACTACAAACCCCCAATATAGTCTAATTAGCTATGACATGATTATGTTAATATGAATCACTTATGCTATGAATTAGCATTGGTTCAACGATGATTTAGTTAATTTCCTTAGGATAGCTTGTCCTAGGCTCTTAAGGTAATTACTTAATATGCTAGCATTGTGATAGGAGAGAAAGTAGCTTGAATATCTCGTAGACCCACGGATTGAAGAGGTGGACCATAGGTGGTGACAACCCTATCTGTGCTTTGTAGTCCTCCATGTTCGGCTATGCCACAAGGTCATGGTGGTAGTCGTCCTAGTGTTGCTAGGGGTAAACCCGTGCCCGATGTGTTAATCCATGTAGCATGAGAATTCATAACTAAAATAATTATTAGTAACTAACTTAGGCTAGGTATATGTACATTAGAAGCATAGTAGGAGTCTCTACCTAACTCTTAGCCTAGTCCCTCATACCTCATTTGCCCCCTTAGGATAGAATGCTCTTGTGTGTGTCACACTACCTCCAAATATCATTTATAAATCCATGCTAGAACCCTACCTAGACCAACCTAGCCTCACCACTTGATGATTGCTTTAGTCACCTAACCTTCCATTGGGAAAATATAGATGACATCCTTTGGGAATACTCGAAAAGAGGAAATGCTACATCGATAGATTCCATGCGCTTGTGGATTTACATGTGTAATCTAAAATCTATTAACAAGCATTTCTGGCACCCCTGCTAGGGAGGAATTGTTAAAAGTGAGTAGGAAGTATCAACACATTCTACCATCAATAAGATACTCCATGTTTTCCTTGCAAAATACTCTCTCAAAAATATTTAAAAATAAAAGAGGAGTAGAAGACATGGCTACAAGAAAATAAAAATGAAAAATGTATGCTCATATACAAGAGCATGAGAAAAAAAAAGAGAATACGTAGCCATTTTTCATCTTCACAAAAAGAGAGTGCATATTGAGGAGTTACCTTCATACTTCCACTCCACAATTATTCCATCACACTTGCACAAATCTTGATCAAAAGTATTATTTGTTTTCTCCTAAGACTTACCCTTTTTACTTAGCAATTAATGTGTTGCAAATATGCCTACTCTTGATCCCAACCAAGCTCCACATACAATCCTTATTTAGATGTAGGACAAGAAAGGCATTACCTTGGTGAGGATACAAATACCACCTCCACATAGGAGTGACTGAGTGCATCACTTAAGGAACTTAAATTAAAACATTGTTGAAGTGTTCTTGCGACACTTCTTCCGGACCTGCTATGAGAGGAGCACGCGGAGGTTGTTGATCGGCAGGGATTAGTCCTTTATTGAGAGATTGCGCGTATGAGAGTGGTGAGATAGTGGTTTTACGTGGTTCATGCCGTTGGAGCGTAATACCCTACTCCACAGTGAGGTTGTATTGCTGGTGTGTACTAGCGTGTGTGAATGCGTAGATTGGGGTGGTCCGGTCCTTTTATAGACAAGGTTGGACGCATTACAAGTGTGGTCCGGGGCCCGACTGGTGCCCTGGGGCGATCTTATCGTAAAGATCTATGGCTTCTCGCATAAGCTTCCTCTGATCGTGGCTTAAAGAGTCGTTGTATTGCCGCCTCAGTCGCCAGTGCGCCATGCGTATTCACTGACAATGTCAGGGGATGTCTCGTCTGTCTGTCTTGTCACTGTAAGCTACCCACTTGGCAGAGCGGGGTAGGCCTGCAGTGTCTTCACTGTGATTTTATTGGGCGCAGCGGTCCCTGACTGTTGGCATGCTCCATGTTATCCGCCTAAGGTGGGTGCATGTCTTCAATGCTTGATTTATATAGGGGGCACTATCCCTTAACTGTTACACCCCACCGTCCAGAGTGAGTTGTGAGACATGTGGCAGCTTTGGGGTTGGCTACTGCTGGGAGGCTAAGCCCGGTCCTCCAAGGTACGTGGCAGCTCTTCGGCCCTTTGGGGCACGTGGCAGCTTCAGAGCCCTTATTGCGAGTGGTGTATGGCCTACTGCTTCGAGCCACATGGTTGCAGTAGAGCCCAGTCCTATAGTGGCATGAGGTCCCGACCAGCCAAACACATTGCAGCTTGGGAGCCCGTCTCACCGGAGGAGCTGGGTCCCATCTTTGAGGTCCTTGTGGCAGTGCTAGATCCCGTACTTGAGGATAGGTGGGGTCCAGCTCCTTCTAGACATGTGGCGCCTCCAGACGTACTTAGGTACTCTCAGCCTGTGTGCGAGGGTACCCCATATGCAGGGTACTAACAGTGGCCCCTGGGTCCACATTGGGGGGAGGTGATGAGCCCAAGGGTGGATCCCTATCCATGTTTTCCCGCACTGCTCATTGAATTTTGTCTTGGTCAGTCGAAGCGGTGGGTGCTTCTGCCAACGTAGCCATGCATCCTCTCTTTGTTGAGAGACTATGGCGATGAGATCTTTGCTTGCTGTAGTATCTCTGTCCTCTACGACGACTTTAATCATGACGGTTCCCAATGTAGCTATAGCACCTACATTTGCTCCGCCTTTATGGGAACCGCTTCAGCTATCTTCTCAAGTTGTTGGCCGCTTGGGCCAGCACTTCTGACATGGGGCCTAGCCCCCAATGTCATGGACGTCGTGGGTTGAGTGGTGCGAGACGAACCCCGGCGATCATCATGATGTGCTGACACATTGCGGGGGTGATAAAAAAGGAAACATTTGCTAGAGGGGGCGATTCCTTCCTTACTCACACCCTTCCGCCCGAGCTTTCGCCTTCTTCCTTGAGCACCCGAGCCTTCACCACTTAGCGAAATCTCCTATTATCGCTTGCTCTGATGGCCACAATGCTACCTCCTTCTCGTTTCCAGAGGGTAGAGGATCTGGTGTCGATGAGGCAGCTGCTTGCCTGGGCAGCCATAGAGCAAGGATAGATGATCCACTACAGATCTCCCACTCTTCAATACCTGCTCGAAGATGAGACTGTTCTCTTTGTCGCTTATGTTTTTGTAGGGCTTGAGCTCCCGCTGTCGAGGTTCTGCCTCGCCTTACTGGAGGAATATGGGTTGTAGCTGCACCACCTGTCACCGAACTCCATCACTGTGGTTGCTATGTTCGTCCACTTCTATGAGGCGTTCGTGGGCATCCCACCAACGGTGGAGCTATTCCAATTCTTCTTTGTGATGAAGACCACTCGAAAGAGCGTGACGAGCCAAGTGGGAGCCTACTACTTCCACCATAGGTCAAGGATCTCCCAGATCTACATTGCTTTCCTCAAAGAAGGCAAGTGGAGCCACTGGATGGAAGTCTGGGGGATCGTGCGGACCGAGGCCCACGCCTTGCTGAAGATGCCCTATGAAGACCGTGCCTCTGATCCCACCACCCGAGAAGCATACCAGGGGTTGACGAAGGAGTACAAGCCGGTGCTGAAGATGATCCAGCTTCTGGCAAACAAGGGCTTGATCTACCTGATGGTGCTGGCAGACTTCTTGCACCGCCGCACCGCCCAACATTCAGAGCGCCTATGCGGGGCATGGGTCTACAACGGCAAGTATGACTAGTGTCAGTTGGATCTGGACGATCCAACCCCCCAGATGCTGGAGGAGACGCTGAAGGCGATGGCCTGCAACATTGTCGATGATGAGCACGTCTCCATCCCATATGACTGTCAGCCACTCTTCTTGACCCCTGGTCTGAGGGTCAAAGTGTGAAGCTTGAAGCCGAAGTTCAACGTGTTCAGCTTTGTCCGGCTGCACCCTAAAGGGACAATTGGGGATTCGGCGTTCCTGGAGCAGTGCCGTGCTGCGATGCGCCCAGGATGGAGGTCTACCCCATGCCCTTAGAAAGGGCCGAGGTAGGGCCCTCAACAACCTCTGAAAGGGTGAAGGACAGCCAGCCAGCGCCAGTTCTTGCGCCTGGGAAGCATTCTCATACCCTAGTCGCGGGTTCTGCCACCTCTGTGCCGAAGAGGCGGAAGCTGGCGCGGGGGATGGTACCGTAATCTCCCATTGCGAGGGAGCAAGAGGGGTCGAAGCCTCCGTCGTCAACCTGGTATCTGATTGCAGTGGTGGCTCTGGTTCTGGGGGAGGCACGGAGGAGTCTATGTTGATGGCCACGTCGACATAAGCCGTCCCAGAGCAGCTGCCGGAGGCTGTGGCACCAGCCTTATCACCGGGTCCAGGGGGCCTATATCCACCGTGCGAGCTGGGAGGCTAGGGTCTCTGGAGCAGCCCAGCCCGCCGGTAAGGCACAGTTTCTTCCTTCGCTATTTCTTTGTTGTTTCGTCACTCTAAGAAAGTTGGTTTTGGCTTTTCAGGGTGTCGTTGACCGACATAGTTCCCTTGGGGCTTCCAAGGGTGGGCTTGGTAGCTCCTGCACCTCCCAGAACTGGAACGAGGTCTGCTGCACTGCATCCTACGACGAAAGGTGTACCAGCTTCTGTTGATGCCGATGTTCATGCTCCTCCGTCCATTGGAGCAGATGGCCTGAGGCGGTGCCAAGCAAGGAGGTGGCCACCTTGGCCGTCACGGCTACGCCTAGTGGAGTGGACTCACCTGCCACTGATACTATGCCGGCACCCGATGTCATTAGCGCCTAAGGTGGCGACTCACCACCGGCAGTCGGCGATACCCTTGTGGCAGGGGAGAGTACTTCAGCGTCAAGCAGCGATGTGCTGATTCTTGAAGCTCCAACCGAGGAGCCATCTGGTCCCCAGGCACTGGTGTCTGCAGCAGAGTCGGCAGAAGATGTAGAGAGGCAGCTGTCTGTGGCGACGGCAATGCCGATCCACCTCTCTGACGCTGTTGCCGCGACCCAGTCCGCCTTGCGCCAAATGCAGGTTGTTTTCTCCCAGGGGTGGGATCATCTTGCTGAAGAGCGGCGCCTGGTGAAGTAGGTCGAAAAAAGGACTGAGGAGCTCGAGGTGAAGGCCCTGAAGGCCCATGTCTTTGCCAAAGCTCGCCTTAGGTTGTTCGAGGATATGTGGCTGAAGCTGGTCTATCGTGAGGTTGTCGTTGCTGATGCGGAACAGGACTTGGCGATGAGGGAACAAGAGGTCTCCCGGAGCCTTGGTGTGCTGGAGGACAGGCGCCGAACTGTGCAGGTCTTGCACCTTGTCATCAAACGTCAGGAGGATGACTTGGAGGGTCACGATCGGGAGCTCGTCGGTCGGTAGGAAGCTGCGCAGAGAGAGGCAGAAGACTTCCAGGCCTCCTGTGCAGCCGAGGCGCAAGGGATCTTGGACTTCCTAGCCCATGCCGGGGCGGTGTTGGAACCCCTCGTACTTGGTCCCACACCGTGCGGGGAGCCGTCTTATGGGGTGGCCCAGCTGCTCCAAGCCTTAGACTCCTTCTGCTCGACATTGGGGTTAGTGAACATTATCCTTGCGAGGCAGCTGGAGGTCAAAGGAAGGGAGCTAGCTGAGCAGGTGGCCTCCCATGTCTTGGTGTGCTACTGGTGCTGGTATTTGATGATCCTGCTATATTTGGTAGAGAAAGGCTTCTTCGATGAGCGAGAGGAGGAGGCGAGGGCCGAAGTTTAGGACCTTGCCAAGAAGGTGGCTTCTTTGTTCCAGCGGAGTTGAGACCGGCGGCCCCCAAGCAGAGCACCTTTGTAACCGGGGATGGCCCCTTTGTAAAATAACTCTTAGGATCCCTTTGGATTGAAGGAATGGCACAAGAATTTTGAAGGCTAGGATTAGTGAAAGTTTTTTTCCCTACATCACCATTTGGCTCGCAGGAAAAACAAAGGATAGTTTCCATGGGAATGGACTCCTTTGTTAAATTTTGTTGGAAACTTAACATGAGCTTGGACCTCTTTTTTCTTTCCTTGCTCATGTTACAAGTTCCCTTGTTTTTCCTATGATGCTGCCAAAGAGCTTCTTATCTCAATTCCTATATTTTTAATTCCTATAGGATTGCAAAAACATACAATCTCTATTCCTATGTTTTTCCTATTCATGTGTTTTTTAATTCCTTCATTCCAAAAGGGAGCCTTAATGAATTTGAATTCATGTGTCACTTTTTTGCTTGTCTTGTGCTTCTCAATCTGTTGCTCCGAGTCCTTAGCTGCGTGAGGGCTTGAAGGATCTTACTGAGTACGTTTGTTTTTCAGGGACCAATGATTGCATAGTTGACATGGCCAATCTGTTGTCAGTTGACGTCCTGCCTATGGAACCCACATAGAGCCCCCCTGGTAGATGTGGCCAGGTGGCTGGGCACACCTACCACTTGATCGTAAGAAGTCTTTGACGAGTCCCCAACAGAGCGAGTGAGTTTGAGTGGATGGATTCAGTGGGGACCCTAGCGCCAATATTTGTCTGAGTAGGGACGTCGATGCAAGGCCCCCTGGGTGGTGTTGGAGCTGGCTGCTGTGGTGTTTCCCATTGTTACAAAGTTGTCGACGGCAGGCCCATTAATTCGGTGCCACCACAAGGACTACATTGCCACCACAAGGCCAAGTATGCGTGCGGCTTAGCCAATTAATTAGGAGTATTACCAACATTGATTCAGATCATTTGGAGGAGCAGGGATTGGGAGTCGGTTGGGTTTGCAATAGTGGAAAGACTGCCCTGGGATCTAAACGGCACAAGAGGGGGCCCTTGGTCAGATGTGCTCAGTTGGAGGCATAACCACTGGTGAAACCTTTGTGGGTCTGAATATGCTAGTACTGTAGTCAACGACGGTTGATGAAATCATGAACGTGTGGGTAAAGTGGTACAACCTCTGCAGAGTGTTAAAAACTATCATGATAGTCGTGCTCCTGGTTAAGAGCACATGGACAACTTCTATGATTAGAGGGAAACTTGGGATTCGGGATGGTTATGGTTATGGTCCGGTATTGGTCATGGTTATGGTTTGATTGTGATAATGGAATATGGTCGACGATAATGGTAAGAACTTGGTATTTGGATGTATAATCGTTGCTGGATGTGACATGATGGTAATTGACTCGTTATTGGTAATTACTTGGGTTATGTTGGGATTAATTCACATAGACATCTTAGTATGCCTTTTATATGTTTGAAATGGACTTTTCAGCAATTAGCCATTACTTATTGTCAATTCCTTGTTTAAGCTACATGACATTATTTCCCACACTTGCTGAGTACGACGTGTACTCACCTTTGTAATTCCCCCTCCAACAGTTTCAGGTGATGTTTGAGAGTATCCTTAGATTAATGCGTAGTACTAGGTTGTGTGCTGCCGTCGACATGCTTGTGGTGTTGCTTGGAGCCGCGCTACCATATTTTCTTAGTTTGCTTAGTTGCTTAATTAGATTATATCCGCTGCAATATTATTATCGTCAATGATTATTAGAGTTGTAATTTGAGGATTATTTGAATATTCTAATAAAAGTATCATCTTTAATAATTTGTGTTGTGGTAATTATCTATTTATCATTTGTGAATCACTTGTGTATGTGTAGTAAACATCTTGGGCACACATATACTGCACTTGGTTCATTTTTCAGGATCGGGTGTCACAAATTGGTATCAGAGTCACAGGTTGACCGTAGGACGCTGCCTAGATAGAATGGACACTTTAGAGCACATAGAAGCACTCAGGAAGCACTGTGGTTTGTTTACAGTGCTGATTGCTTTGTAATGTTCCTTGTATGCTTGTGTGCTTAGTAGAGGATTGTGGGATGCTTTAGCGCTTGCCACATCCATATAGGCTAGTATAGGTAGTTGCTTAGTTTCATAGTCCTTGATGCTTATAGTTGGGGATTCATTCTATCTCTCTCTTCGATCTCGCTCAACCTTTACTTCAATGGAAGAACGACACAACCAGAAGTTTCACTGACTCCGACGAGATGTATGGAAGATGAGAACAAAGATAGTGTGTCCAAGAGTAAGTTTTAAAATAAGGGGGTATATTTCTTCGCCAACCTTATGATTTTGGATTCATAAGGACTTGACATAATACATGGAGTGGATTGGCTATGAAATATTAATGGAGTGGTCTAGTATGCCACAAGGATAGTGCAATCAACAGGTAATAAGAGAGTCAGCATTGGAGTGGTTGCGTCGCAATAGATGTCAAAGCTAACCAATCACCAGGACTACTCCAACGTAGTGAAGTGCATGACTGAGTTGCTAACAAGGGGAAAGCTTCTCTTCTATCTTGTCAATATGACAATGAGAAAGTGAAGAAGAGATTTATAACTACACCAGTGCTGGTATCACTAGACGTGAGCAAGAATCTTGGATTCATGCGACGCATCAAGGCAGGGACTTGGATGTGTGCTCATGCAAGGAGGTCAAGTGATAGCTTATGCATCGAGGCAGTTAAAGAAACATGAGCAGAATTATCCTACACATGATCTCGGAGTTGCAACCGTAGTGCATGCCTTGAAGATTTGGAGACATTACATTATTGGTCATAGGTGCGAGATTTACACGGACCACAAGTGTCTCAAGTACATTTTCACACAACCGGATCTAAATTTGAGGCAAAGAAGATGGTTGGAGCTCATCAAGGATTATGACATGGAAATCAACTATCATCGAGGGAAGTCTAATGTAGTTGGCGTTGCTTTGAGTCAGAAAGGAGTAAGCCACAACTAACAGTTCGAGAGTTACCACCAGAGCCATGTTAGGAGTTTGAACGGCTGAATCTTGGATTTGTGAATGAGATGGAGATGATGGAGTTAAATCCGACCATGGAGCAAGAAATCCGAGAAGGTCAGATCAAGGATGAGGAAATTCAGTAAATCAAGGAAAGGACCCAAGAAGGGAGAGAATTCAAATTTATGATGACGAACATGGTACTTTATGGTTTGAATAGAGGATTGTGGTGCCTAATGTTAAGCATATTCACGAAAAGATATTGAAGGAGGCACATGACTCACCTTACTCAATCCATTACAGCTGTACAAAGATGTACAAGGACTTGAAGACATGTTATTGGTGGGCTAGCATGAAAAGGGACATAGCAGAGTACGTTGCACTATGTGATGTATGCTAATGAGTCAAAGCTGAACATCAAAGGCCAGCTGGACTATTGCAGCCATTGAAGATTCCGGAATGGAAGTGGGAATAGATCGGTACGGACTTCATAGTTGGATTACCTCGAACCCAGTTCGGTTATGACTCAATATGGGTTATTGTGGATCGGTTGACCAAAACAGCTCATTTAATACCTTTCAAGACCACATATACCATCGCACTAGCAAAATTGTATATGGAGCATGTTGTTTGACGACATGGAGTTCTGAAGAATATAGTCTTGGACCGAGGTTCTCAATTTACCTCTAAGTTATGGGAGAAACTACATGAAGCTATGGGTACAAGATTAAATTTCAGTTCAACATATCACCCTCAAACAAATGGGCAATCTGAGATGTCAAATCAAATATTGGAGGATATGTTGTGAGCTTGTGCCATGAAACATCGACGCAGCTAGGACAAAAGCTTGTCGTATGCTGAATTTCCTACAATAAAAGTTACTAAACCAGCTTCAATATGTCGCCATATGAAGCACTGTATGGATGGAAGTGTAGAACACCATTGTTTTGGAATGAGACCGGAGAGAACCAAGTGTTTGGACCGGATGTGTTGCAAGCGGCTGAAAAGCAAGTTCAGATAATCCGCGAGAACTTGAGGGCCGCTCAAACAAGATAAACGGGCTATGTGGATAATAGGCAGAGAAACTTAGCCTTTGAAGTGGGAGACTTCGTGTACTTGAAGCTGTCACCTATGTGAGGTCATAAGCGGTTTAATGTCACAGGCAAGTTGGCACCTCGCTATATTGGACCATTCAATATTTTTGACAAACATGTAGGAGTGGTGTACGAGTTGGAGATGCCAGCACATCTTTCCGATATTCATGATGTGTTTCATGTTTTGCAGCTCAAGAAGTGCTTGAGGGTACCAGAGGAACAAGTGCCAATGGAAGAATTGGAATTAGAGGCAAATTTGACTTATGCCGAGCAACCGATCAAAATTTTGGAAACAAAGGAGAGGGTCACAAGAAACAAGGTGATACGAAGGTGCAAAGTACAATGGAAGCATCATGCAGAATCGGAAGCAACTTGGGAGCTAGAAGATGAACTCAAGAAAGAATTTCCCTATCTCTTTCCTTCTACGTAGAATCTCAAGGTCGAGATTCATTTTAAGGGGGTAGGTTTGTAACACCCTCATTTTCATCCATCATGCATTGCAACATTCTTATACATGTTTATTATTAAGCAACATAAAAAGAAACAAGTTTAAAATGAATTAGAAGCAAAGCAACACTTAAACGTCTGTACAAGTACGGACTTGTCCGGATTGTACCCCACACTAGTCCGGTTTTCCCCTCTCATGCCTCCTGACTTGTCCATTTTTGCTGCGGACATGTCTGATTAAGTCTCTCTTCCATTCTGGACTTGTCCGTGATTCAGTGTGGACTAGTCCAATCCTTGGAACAATTTTCGAATAAGTTTTCAAATTCCCGGACGATCTATGTCAGACTTGTCTGTTTTGCTCTCTGGACAAAACCCGACTTGTCCGAACCACCTAACGGACTTGTCCATTTTCGTCTTTGTCAAACATCGGACTAGTCTGGCCCTCTAGCAGACATGTCAAATGTGCCCGACTTGGATTCAATCTTTTCCTCCACAAATTATTATTGGGTATTTACCTTAATTGGGCCCAAGAATCACTTTGGATCCCATGTGGGACCCCACCCCGACCTGCACCCACCCTAGACTCGAAATTCATCAAACCCTACCACCTCCACCTCTATATAAATACCCCACCACCCAAACTTTTCATCTCTTTGCCACAATTGAAGAAACACTTAACCCTAGTTTGTGGGAGCCGCCATCAAGAGAAGATCCAGCAGCAAGGAGGAGGAGGAGAACACGAAGGAGAATCAATCAAGCAAGATATTCATCGACTTTCCGTTCTTCATCACCAATTCACCCTCAAATCTCCACCATCAACCCTAATCATCAAGATCCAAGTGTTTCACGTTCAACTCTTGATCTTTGGATCTCTAAACACGTGGTACACCCTCTACTTTCACTTTTTTTATGTAAATTCAATCCCAGTTCTTGTAGTTTAAGAAAAACCCTAGTTATAGGTTCTAACCAGGGTGGACTAGTCCGGCCCCTGAAACCGGTCTTGTCCGGCCTCTAAATCTGAATTATGCTGAATTAATTTCAAATTGACTCGAATCAACTCAAAACCTATTCAAACTTGTTAGAAACCTTTGTAACTAGTTAGTAAACATTGATAGCAACTTATTAACAAGTTTTACCACATAATTGCATTAATCATGCATGTCATGGCATATTTAGTAATATATGAGCATTTGTTGATTGTAATGGTTGTTTTGTATGTCTATTGCGCGAAATAGAAGGTGTTACGCTAGAGGGTGCTGTCGAGGGACTCCAGTACCAGAACTTCGAAGCTTTTGACCCTAACCAAGCTTAGGAGCAAGGCAAGTGTCCTTGACCATATTGATCCTGTTTTTAAAAGTTTTGTTTGCAAAACTGCATGCTTGTGTAAAATTGAAGGGAATCACATCATAGGTATTTACTAGAATCTTTTGACCATCCTTGTCGCTTGGAATGCATTGTAGAGTTCGGGAAGGGCTTTTTACCTTTTTGCTTTGCTCTAATTAATTGGGATGGGAAAACAACCAAATGGATTAATTATGAATTAATGAACTCATGGATGATGTGAATTGGTGAACATGTTAATCGGTAACATGGGACTTGGTAGATCTAAGCAAGCATGTTTTGTGGATTGGGTTGGACGATATGGTTTGCTTGCCTTGGATCTAAGGACCGGTTCATGCAAGAATAAGCGAGGACTACAATGCCACCACAAGTCCAAGTATGGGTGCAGCTTGGCCAATTAATTAGGAGTATTACCAGCATTGATTCAGATCATTTGAAGGATCAGGGAATAGGAGTCGGTTGGGTTTGCAATAGTTGCGGGACTGCCCTGGGATCCAAACGGCACAAGAGGTGGCCCTTGGTTGGATGTGCTCAGTTGCAGGCATCACCACATGTGAAACCTTAGTTGGTCCGAATATGTTGGTAGTCCCTTTGTAAATGCTATTTTGTGATTTATTTGCCATACACCTAAGGAAGTGTAATTAGCATAAGGGAGGTTTCATTAGTTGCCGACGGGTGACAAAATCACAAACTTGTGGGTAAAGTGGTACAACTCTGCAGAGTGTTAAAAACTATCATGATAGATGTGCTCCCGGTTAAGAGCACCTGGACAACTTCCATGATTAGAGGGAACTTTCCATTTGGGATGGTTATGGTTCGATATTGGTCATGGTTATGGTCTGAGTTGTGATAATGGAATATGGTCGATGATAATGTTAGGAACTTGGTATTTGGATGGATAATCATTGTTGGATGTGACATAATGATAATTGATGGAAATGGACTCGTTATTGGTAATTACTTAGGTTATGTTGGGGTTAATTCACATAGACATCTTAGTATGCTTTTTATATGTTTTAAATGTACTTTTTAGCAATTAGCCATTACTTATTGTTAATTCCTTGTTTAAGCTACATGTCATTATTTCCCACACTTGTTGAGTATGACATGTACTCACCCTTGCAATTCCCCCACCAACAGATCCAGGTGATGTTTGAGAGTATCCCGAGGATAATGCGGAGTACAAGGTTTTGTGCTGCGGTCAATAGGGGCGGGCAAGAAAACCGAGACCGAAAAACCAAAACCGAAAAAACCAAGACCGGAACCGAAAAGACTGAAATGTCGGGTATCGGGTACTTTTCGGGTAGCAAATATGAATAACTGAAAAATAAATTTCGGGTTCGGGTACCACTCTCAGGTAACTGAAATAACTGAATAGTCGGTCCATAAAAAAATAAGGTAAATTATGTGTGGTAAACTATGAACAATTCAAATTTAGATATTTTATTTTCATGTTGCGATGTGTGAAATTGTTGGATTTAAACGTAAATTTGTGATTTTTCATTTGTCAATTAATAATAAATTACCTCATGGGATTAAATTTTTCAATCATATTAAATTTGTGCAAACATGACATGGATATAATGTATAATTCGGATATATCGGGTAGGACCGAAGACCGACTCGGAATTTTGGTACCCAAAATTTTCGGGTACCTAATGTATTACAACAATTCGGGTAGTGATTTCAAGAAACCAAATTTTGAAAAAAGACCGAAATATCCGAACTGAAATATCAGGTAGACCGAATGCCCACCCCTAGCCGTCGACTTGCTTTTTGTGTTGCTTGGAGCCGTGCTACCCTATTTGCTTAGTTTGCTTAGTTGCTAAATTAGATTATTTTTGTTGCAGTAGTATTATCATTAATGATCATTAGAGTTGTAATTTGAGGATTATTTGAATATTTTAATAAAAGTACCTTCTTTAATAATTTGTGATGTGGTAATTATTTGTTTATCTTTGTTAAACACTTGTGTATGTGTGGTAAACATCATGGGCACACATATACTGCACTTGGTTCATTTTTCGGAATCGGGTGTCACATGCTGGTTTTGCCTGAACGGACCTGCTTTTGTATGTCCTGCACACATGAGGAGGGGGGCATAATTTTGCTCGTCGGCCATTTTTCCCTACTCTTTAGTTTTGCTATGTCTTGCTGTCCTGGGCTGGTACGCGGGGCTTGGGTAATTCGGTGCATTAGCGCCAAGGATCCAGCTCCCTTATTACTCAGGGTGTGAGCCTCCTGGCCCTCAATACATAGCCGCAACACTTGGAGGCAAAGCGTGCATGCTTAGGGTACAAGACAAGACTAAGCAGGTTGCACGCCCTAGACCTCCAGCTTGGTGTAGGCTATTCGTGGGGGACCATTTGGCGCCACAGGGCCCCAAGTAAGAGAGCAGCCACGAAATCCCGAAACTCCTTGCAGGTACCTCAAACAGGTCCGCCTTCAGCAGGGTTGCATAGCTCCACTAGGGGTGATATAGAGAAAAATTCACCAGGTATATGAAGATAATATACGAAAAAACGAGAATAGGTTGATTGGCTCCAAATTAACAGATATTTAGATGAACATAAGAGGAAGCACAGGCTAAGATGGTGATTCTTTCAAATTGGCATTCATAGGAGGACACTAGCTTTACAATAAGGCAACGACCCACTCCGGATGGCAAGGGAGGCATAGTGTTCGTGCTTAGGGTACTGGACAAAGCTAAGCAGCTAAACACTTTGGACATGTCTCTCCTGGAGCTTGGTTGTCCTAAGTGCCATCCCTTGGCACCATGACACCCTACACTGTCCTACCATTATGCTTAGATGCAACAAAGGGTCCCTGGAGATGTCGGAAGTAAACTTCAAACCTAAGAACTGTGCGTTCTAGCTACAAGTTTGAAGCGTTCAAGTCATCAAGACATTGTCAGATCCTTTTGGTACATGTTTGCAATCAAGTTGTGTACATCTACCAGGGGTCAACAAGATAAAGGACAATGCATTGAAGAGAAATACATAATGGAAATAATTCTTTCAAGAAGATTGGATTTCATTCATTGAAAGGATTGGATTACAAAATGAGGATTACAAGAGAAAGGCGGAATAAAAAGGTCCTAGCTACTGGAGGTCCTAGGCCCTATGGATAAACGAGGCAACTTTCTGGGCAGCTTCTTGAACGCTGGACCTGGCGGCATCTTGATCTTCAAGGATGGGTCATTCGACCACCGGATCTAGAGATAATTGGGGGTCCCGGCTTTTGAAACACATCAGCACATATTCGGCGACGTTCTTGGCCAGAGACTTCCCCTCCGTCTCTAGTTGGTCGATGATGACATCACCCATTGCATCCATCTTGTTGTCGGTAGAGCTCAACGCCACCAGCGCTCTGTCCAGCTCCGGCTCCGGTCATTCGGACATACCAGACTACAGCCAAGTGGCAGCAATGCGTTATTATCGTGACCCAAGAAATCCCAGACTCGTTGGGACTCAGTCGCCCTCATACTCCTTAGTTCCTCCAGTGACCTCCTTGCAGCCGCAAGCTCTGAACCCTCCCGGGCGACGCGCTTGACCTACTTAGCATGTTGCTGAATACTCTCAGCCACCTGCTTTTCACGGTCAGCAAGCTCCAAATCCCAGAGGTGGATGCGGTTCTCGCGATTTGCTAGGTCCTTCTCCTTGCCTTTCACCTTCTCCTTCCTAGTGGCGACATCAGCTTCTCTCTTGGAGAGCTCCTACCCCATCTTCCAATTCTTCTCCTCCTCTTGCTTGCACCGCTGTTCAAACTTTTTTTTGCGCGGTCTGCCAAGCTTTGCTCTCCTAGATACAGACTCTAGGCGAGCTCCTCCTCTCTCTTTATAATGTCCTCGTGCTTCTCCGGGATCTTCTCTTCCCTCTCGTCGAGGGCAACCCGGCGCTTGAGGAGCACCTCATTTAATTCATTGAGGCTATCCTAATGATTGTCAGCTGCCTCATTGGTCTCCCGAGCATGCTCCGAAATCTCTCGAGCCTTCTAGTCAAGAGCCTTAATGGCAGCCTCCTGCTCATACAGCAAGCGGTCCATCAGCGCTAGGCGAGCCTTCTCCTTGGCTACCATTCCTTCTGGTCAGCCAGCCTTTACTGCGTCAGCTTCGTCTCAAAGAGAAGTTAGTTGCGCCAACGCCTTAAGGTGTTGCGCTCTTCTTCGACAACTTATCTTTTGTGGTCAAATGCAAGTTGGACTTGACGGAGACTGGAGCGGGCATTGTAGACAACGCCAGAGGAATTGGCTCTGGGCCAGCCTGGATCTCACATGCTGGCTCAAGCGGATCTTCAAAAACATCAATTGGGTCCCACGGCACAAGCGTGGTCCCCTGCGACTCTACGGCGCTAGGGCCGACCTCCGAGGCTGATAAGGAATGTCCCTTCACCACATCTTCATTCATTGGCTATGCGGGGGAGGACTTGCCGTTGATTCTTGTGGGTGCTCTGGCTACAACATAGACGCCTCTGGAGTAGTCACCTCTGGGGCAGATGCTGCAGCTTCGTCCGGAGCTCCCTCCACCTCTGGCTTAGGTGTCAGGACTTCAACTTCTTCCCGCTCAAGTGCGGGAGGTTATATTATCTCTGGCTCAGGTGCCGGAGCTTCCACAGTCACTGGCTCCAAGGCTAGAGCTTCAACTATTTCCGGCTCGGAGGTCGAAGGTTAAGTTACCTTGGGCTCAAGTGCCATAGCATCTACTATCTCAGGCTCTGACGTTGGAACTTCAACTGCCAGCGCTGAAACCGTCGGCGCTTCATCACGAATCTCTCCCAGTGAGGCCTATGTGTGCTGAATATATTGGCTTTGACAATAAAAGTTTTGAATGCTGCCATAACATCTTTTTAGCAAGGCCCTACTCTAGCTCTGAGCTTCTGCATGGTCCGATAATAGGTCCGACTTTCTTTGTCTAGGTCCGACAATATGTCTAACTTTCTTTGTCTAGGTCCGACATGTTTTTTGGGTAGCTCCGGTGAGCTTTGTTTTTAGCTCCTGCTAACTTTGGTAAGCTCCGTGCTAGGTCCTGCTAGCTTTGGTAAGCTCCGGCTCAAGGTCCGGTTAGTTCTGGCAAGGTCCGGAGCTAGTTTGCGACGGTTCTTCTTTTACTTTGAGTTGATTCGAAGTTGCTTTACATTGTTGAAAAGATTGCTTAGTGTTCATTTGCTAAGTTTTTGGTGTGTTTTGGTTGATATGGATGATATCGTTTTACTGTGGTTTTGCAACATGCTTATGTGAGGTGCTCACATAAGGTGCTGTGGTTTCGGAACTAACGAGAGGCAAGTCAAGGACCTGTGCTCGGAAGTATTGGTTGTTTATTCATGTGCAGGTGTTGCTTGAGTTCAAGACATGACTGGTGACGGGATCCATTGAACTAGTCTTAGGGAGAAGATGAGGTTCAACAACCAAGTTCGGGAGGAATTGTGGTTGAGTTTATCGGGAGGTTGCGCAGGCAAGTTTGAATCAAGAAAAATGCATATGAAGGTATTTTGGACGTCGTTGGAAGATGATTGCACATATGCAAGGAGTGCATGAACGTGGCTACATGGTTACGAGGCGTGATGAAGATATGTGGACGTAGAAAATCGGTCGGAAAGGTCCAACCGACTAGGTTATAGACTTAAGCTGCGGCTGAGTCGGGTTTGACTCAAATATGGAAAGATTTGAGTTGGTTATGTTAGGATTTCGTGTGGGTCACGAATTTGAGTTGTTTTAGGAATGTGGGATACATTGCTTCTATCTGCGTATAGAAGAGTCCTAAGCAGTTATGGAAAGTTTCGGTTCGTGATTTGAGTAGGATTAGAGTCCTAGTTGAGATTGGGTTGGCCTAAGGGTTGGTTATATAATCAAGGGAGGCCAGAGCTCATGGTAGACGACTTTTGGGCTGTTCCTCTTGTGTTTTATTGAATAAAATTCGTAGTTGAAAGGAAGGTGCCTTGTTCGTCCGACTTGTTCCAGACAAGTTTTTCTCGTCGAGTTTTCTACACAGCACTACCTTTCTTTGGTGGTTTTATCATAACTCGAGTTTTACAGATCCAATTGACGTGATTCTTTTGGGGTTGTCTTCACAACTTGATTTTCTATCATCTTAAAAATTTCACAGTCATTGTATTTGTGGTTTCTGATCCACACGAGTTTCTTTGCAGCATTTCAGAACTGTTTTTCTCGGGTAGGACAGATTGACCTTTGTTCGATCTTTCAATCGTAACTTGAGTTTCTTTCGACGGATTTGAGTGATTCTTGTTGTGTCATCTTCATGACATGATTCTCTCTGATATCTGTCACTTTTGTCACGATGAAACACAGTTATATTAGTCTCACACATGATTTCTTTAATAGTCATTTTTCTGCCGAAGGGAGGGGTTTTCATTGCTTCCGTTGAAAAAGTTTTAATCTACCATTCACCCCCCTCTGGTAGCTTTTCACGTGCTCTTCAATCCTACAATTGGTATCAGAGCCACGATGCTCTAATCTTTGTGATTTGCACATGTTTTGACTAATCATCATAGAGAAATACTCCGCCAAATCTTGTGTGTTTAGTGGTATTGATTTTCAGGTTTGGAAGGCACGTATGGAAGCATTCATCCATGCACAAGGCTTCGCAATATGGGAGAAGGTATATAAGCCTTACGAAGTGCCGTAAAATGATCAAGTTACAGCTACAAATCCGAGAGATGTCGACAACAACAACAAGGCTCGGAACTTGATCATACAAGGATTAACTCAAAGCGACTTTGACCGTGTCTCACACCTCCGATTTCCATACAATGTGTGGAAAGCACTTTGTGACTACCAAGAAGGATCCAACATGATCAAGGAGGTAAGGCAAGACATGTTCAAGAAAGAATACATGCACTTGGAGATGCAACCCAGTGAGTCTATTGATGACCTTTTTGCTCGCTTTTATAAAAAATTCTCAGCAACTTGTGTAGTGTCAATGTTAATTTTTTAGATGCTGAAAATGCTAGGCAATTGTTGAGTGAATTAGATATATCAATTTGGGAGATGAAAGTCACATCTATTCGTGAATCTACTGTCATGAGTACATTTACTTTAGATGTGCTATATTCCAAGTTAAAAACTCATGAAATTGACATAATATCACATTAGAACCCCAACAAGTCTATTGCTTTTGTTTCTCAACGTGACATGCCTAGCTCCGGTCAATCTTCATCTTGTGGTACACTTGCTTTGTTGTCCTCCGTAACCCTTGAACAAATTGAGGAATTTCCAGAGGAGGAGCTAGTACTTCTCTCTAATAGGTTCTCAAAAGCATTGCAAAATGTGAGAACTAGATTGAGAGGAAGCTTCGGACCTCAACGATGTTTTGAATGTGATAAGACAGGAAATTTTCGTTCAGATTGCCCTAACCTTTCAGGTCCTACTTCTCGGTATGAAAAGCAAACAAGGACGAAGCACTCCTCTGCAAAAGATATGAAGAAAAAGAAGGGTTTTACAGGACGTCAATTGGTGAGCAGTTTTATCTCCGCACTTCAAGAACTTGCCTCAAGCGATGTGGACTTTGGAAGTGACGAAGATGAAGATGATTTGACAAACTTGTGCTTCATGGCGAGCAAGTCAAGATCAAGTATGGAGGAGGCTGAACACAACAGCGACAATGAAGAGGTATGTCCTACATGTGAAGAAATGTGTGATGCTATTTCTCGTGCCACTATTATAGTTAAGAAAAAGGACAAAAAGCTTAGGGATAGTGCTGCTAAAATTGGATCACTAGAATCTGAAATCAACCGTTTAAAAACTTTGATTCCTAGTGATGATGCATGTCCTTCATGTGATTTAATATATGAACAATTGTCCTCATTAAGAAGTGTGCACACCTCCACACTTGATAAACTTGAGTTAGAAATTTAAAAGAACAGAGAGCTTGCTGCACTTAATAATAAAAACTTGAAAAATACTAGCTGTTCTACAATTGATTTCATTGTTCTACTTGTGATGATCTTGATAAGAAACTAGAAGATGCTATGAATGAAATTTCTATATTGAACAATGCTTTACGTTCTCATGAAGTTAAATATTGTTCCAATTGCAAATTAAAAGTAGAAACTTCATGTGAAAATTTCCTTGATCTGTCCAATAAACTTGATGACATGCATAGGACATTTGATCGGTTTTGTAATGGAAATAAGATACTAAACTTGCTGTTGAATTCTTTCAAGTCATGCAATGATAAAACTGATTTAGGTTTTGATTCTCATGCTCATGCCAAGGCACATCCACCTATAATTGTAAAGTCATTAGGAAGTGGTTTGACTCAAACAGTTCCTAGACAAAAAAAAAGTGGTTTTCAAATCTGCAGGAGTGTTGTCTCATTCGGTTTCAAATAAAAATGTTGCTTGCTCATCTAGACATGAACACAAAGTTAAATTTCATTGTACCTACTATGGTAGAGATGGTCATGTCATAGATTTTTGTTATAGACTAGCTAAACAATAGAAAAAAATTTGCTGCACATGTTAAACCGAATGATAGGAACATGCAATCTACTGTAATGAGTCAAAAACATGCAAATTTTGCTCCCAACCCTACTGTTTTTCGTGCTACACATGTAACATCTTGTAGGACAGTAGTTGGGTACAAAAATCCTCAAGCTTTGGCACATAAACCTGTTGTTTTATCTCAGCTTTCGCGTGTTATTCTTGCTGGACATCGTGTGACTCAGTACTAGATTCCTAAATGCCTTTTGACTAACCCCAGTATTGAGTCATCGATGTATTGTGCTTCTATGTAGGTTACACACTTGAGGAAGGAGAACATTTGGATTGTGGATTCAGGTTGCTCACACCACATGACCGGTAACAAAGAATGGTTCTTCTCCTTCTCTTTTGTGTCAGGTGTAGAGAATGTTACTTTTGCCGATAATTCTTCAACTCCTATAATTGCTAAGGGTTCGGTTAGAGAAAATAATCACTACACTTTGAAGGATGTGGCACTTGTTAAAAATTTCAAATACAACTTGCTTTCTGTTTCACAAGTGCTAGGTGAAAATCTGGAAATTATTTTCACTAAAAATTGCTGCAAAGTTGTAAATTCAAATAGTGAGCTTATTTTTAACATGTCTCGGTTTGGAATAGTTTTTGAAGCTGATTTTGATATGTCTTCCTCTAAGCATAGGTGTCTAGTTGCTAATGATTCTAAGGACTTATATTTTTGGCATCGTAGACTTGGTCATGTAGGCTTTGATCATCTCACGCGTGTTAGTGCTCTTGATCGCATACGTGGGCTGCCTAAGCTTAAAGGGGACAAAGAAATTGTGTGCTCTTCTTGTAGACATGCTAAGATGGTTGCAAGTTAACATACTACTCTCACAATGATCATGACAACTGAACCGGGTCAACTATTGCACCTTGACACCGTAGGACCTTCACGCGTTCAATCCTTCGGAGGTAAATGGTATGTTCTTATGATTGTTGATGATTATTCTAGATACTCTTGGGTTTACTTTATGGTATCTAAGAGTGGAGCTTTTAGTCACTTTAGAACTTTATTTCTTATATTATCAATTGATCACCAAGGATCTTTAATAGCAATTAGAAGTGAAAATGAAACTGAATTTAAAAATCAATCTTTTGATCACTTTTGTGCTGAAAATGGAATAGATCATCAATTTTCTTCACCATATGTACCTCAACAAACGGTGTTGTAGAAAGAAAGAACAGAACCTTAGTTGAGATGGCCAGGACTATGCTTGATGAATATCAAACTCCTAGGAAATTTTGGGCTAATGCGATTGCAACTGCTTGTTATGTCTCAAATCGTGTTTTCTTGCGCGCTAGGCTAGGTAAAACACGATATGAGCTCCGGTTTGGACATAGGCCTAGTGTTACATACTTTCGGGTCTTTAGTTGCAAATGCTTTGTTAAGAAACATGGTAATCTTGATAAATTTGAACCTAGATCTCTTGATGACATGTTTCTTGGTTATCCATCTCATACTAGAGGCTATCGTGTGCTTTTACTTGACACTAACAAAATTGTGGAGACTTTTGAGGTGTCTTTTGATGAAGCTAGCCCATGTACTAGCTGAAACATTGCAGGTACAGATCCATATCCGCAGGGGGAGAGCATTTTCGTTGAAGATGAGGAAGAGGTGGAGCTGCTGCCTGAAAATTCAGCAGCTAATGACATTGTTCTAGCTTCTGATATTGATTCATAGTCAGCACCGACGACCACCATTGCTGGTCCAGATCCTCCTCAAGTCACAAGCTCATCGCCTTGTGATGAACATGAATAAGAAGAAGCTTGTGAAGTGTCCACTCCCCTCCGGGTTCTCAAGAGTCATCCTCCACAACAAATTATTGGAAGCTTGCACGAACGAGTCACACGGTCCAGGTTTTGCGATCCAAACATACATGCTCATTATGCTTTTGTTGCTTCTTTTGAACCCAAAGATATATCAGACGCACTCACTAATGAATCTTAGATTATTGCCATGCAAGAAGAGTTAGAAAATTTTGAAAGAAATAATGTTTGGAAACTTGTACCTCCACCTCAAGGTCACACTTTAATTGGAACATAATGGGTGTTTAAAAATAAAAAAAGTGAGGATGGGGTTGTTGTTAGGAATAAGGCTAGGTTGATTGCTCAAGGTTTTACTCAAGTTGAAGGTCTAGATTTTGATGAAACTTTTTCTCATGTTGCTAGATTAGAAGCCATAAGAATTTTGTTAGCTTTTGCTGCATCTAAATGTTTTAAGCTTTTATCAAATGGATGTTAAAAGTGCTTTTCTTAATGGCTAAATATATGATGAGGTTTATGTTAAACAACCACCGGGTTTTGAAAATCCAAATTTTCCTAATCATGTTTACAAACTTTCCAAAGCCTTGTACGATCTCAAAGAAGCCCCTAGAGCATGGTATGATAGGTTAAAAACATTCTTACTTGAAAAGGGGTTTACCATGGGCAAGGTTGATAAAACTCTTTTTATGCTTAAGCATGGCAATGACTCATTATTCGTTCAAGTGTATGTGGATGATATTATCTTTGGTTGTGCTTCTCATGATCTTGTGTACAAGTTTTCAGCTATGATAAGTTCAGAATTTGAGTTGAGTATGATGGTAGAACTCACGTACTTTTTGGGGCTGCAAATCAAGCAAACCAAGCAGGGTACCTTTGTGCATCAAACGAAGTATACAAAAGACCTCCTAAGGCGCTTCAACATGAACAAAAGCAAGCCTCTTCGGACACCAATCGGAACAGCAACAACACTTGAACTTGATGAAGATGGTGAACCTGTAGATCAAAAAGAATATAGAAGCATGATAGGATCACTTTTGTACCTCATGGCATCAAGACCGGACATACAATTCTGCGTATGTATTTGTGCACGGTTTCAAGCCTCCCCGTGTGCTTCACATCGTCAAGCTGTCAAAAGGATTCTCAGGTACTTACATAGAACTCAAGAGTTTGGTATTTTTCTTTCTTCTTCCTCAACCGTTACTTTGAATGCTTTTTTGGATGCTGATTTTGGGGGTTGTAGGATTGATAGGAAATGTACTTCTGATGCTTTTCATTTTCTTGGTAATTCACTTGTTGCTTGGTCCTCTAGAAAACAAATCTCAGTTGCGCAATCCACGGTTGAATCTGAATATGTAGCTGCTGCTAGTGCTTGCTCACAAATTCTTTGGATTGTTCAAACACTTAAGGACTATGGGGTTGATCTAGATAGTGTTCCACTATTTTGTGATAACACTAAGATATTTGCATTGCTAAAAACCCTGTGCAACATTCTAGAACTAAGCACATTGATATTAGGTATCACTTTCTCCATAATAATGTTGAAAAAGAAAACATTGTGCTTCACCATGTAGATAATGAACAACAATTGGCTGACATTTTACAAAACCATTGGACTTCACTCGTTTTTCTTTTATTCATAGTGAAATAGGGGTTATGCATCCTCATGGCGTACATTGAGGGGGAGTTTTGAAACTTGAGAAGTCTGTGTGAATCTGAAATTAAAATAATATGAGCATAGTATTTCATACATATATGACTTTGTGATTCCCTTTACATGCTGAAAGTTCTTACTACATTACTCGTGTTATACATTTTGTAGTTTTTGCCATGTCTAGTAATTGGAATAATTACTTACACTAAATCTGGTTATGGTCGAACTTTCTTGCTGTTTTGAACTTGTTGCATGCTCACAAGTGCTTTTAATCATAAAGAATTAATCACTAATCAACTCACATGTTGAGTCTTTATGAACAAATATAAATCGAGAAAAGATCAAGAGAATATGCATGCATCGCAGTTCTTCTTTTGAGATGGCTTATCATTGCACTTAGACATGAACTTGGAAGAAGTTGTGTTGACTAAAACCATGTCCTTAAGCTTATGATTGTCAAATGACATAGGCTTGGCTTGGTTTGTTAGAATAAGGCAGGTGCACATATAATCTCTTGCAAATATCATATGATCTAAATTTGTGCTTTGAAAAATAATAAAATGCAGCAACAAGTGTCATGATTTCAGTTTTTGAAATAGTTAAGTTTGTGACATCATGACTTGCTAAATTGTAAATTACATTTGATCTCTAGCATGGCTTACACTAGTTTATGTATAGTATGACTTGGATGAGGTTTGTTTTATATGTATATGTTATAATGTGCTCATAACAATTAAAATGTGTCTTTTAAACCTTGCTGAATACACTACCAAAAGGGGGGGAGAGAAAATATGTGAATTTTTAAAGATAAGTATGCAAGGGGGAGAGATTGATTACACATTGCACATATTCACAATTGTCACATTGCATATATTCACAATTGTTTTTGGCACGATTCTTCTCAGGGGGGAGAATTTATTTTTCTCATTTTATTTCTGTTTTACAAAGGGGAGAAATTGTTTTCAAAACTTTTAATGTGAATAAGCCAATGTTCGGATCTTAAGTGGTGTTGCCAATGCATTCGTCAAGGGGGAGATTGTGAGACCTATGTGTGCTGAATATATTGGCTTTGACAATAAAAGTATTGAATGCTGCCATAACATCTTTTTAGCAAGGTCTGACTCTAGCTCCGAGCTTCTGCAAGGTCCGATAATAGGTCTGACTTTCTTTGTCTTGGTCCGACAATAGGTCCGACTTTCTTTGTCTAGGTTCGACATGTTTTTTGGGTAGCTCCGGTGAGCTTTGTTTTTAGCTCCTGCTAGCTTTGGTATTCTCTGATGCTAGGTCCTGCTAGCTTTGGTAAGCTCCAGCTCAAGGTCCGGTTAGTTTTGGCAAGGTCCGGAGCTAGTTTGCGATGGTTCAGCTTTTACTTCGAATTGATTTGAACTTGCTTTACATTGTTGGAAAGATTGCTTAGTATTCATTTGCTATGTTTTTGGTGTTGATATGGATGATATCGTTTTACTGTGGTTTTGCAACATGCTTATGTAAGGTGCTCACATAAGGTGTTGTGGTTTCGGAACTAACGAGAGTCAAGTCAAGGACTTGTGCTCGGAAGTATTGGTTGTTTATTCATTTGCAGGTGTTGCTTGAGTTCAGGACATGGCTGATGACGAGATCCATTGAACTAGTCTTAGGGAGAAGATGAGGTTCAACAACCATGTTCGGGAGGATTTGTGGTTGAGTTGATCGGGAGGTTGCGCAGCATGTTTGAATCAAGAACAATGCATATGAAGGTATTGTGGACGTCGTTGAAAGATGTTTGCACGTGTTCAAGGAGTAAATAGACGTGGCTACATGGTTCCGAGGCATGATGAAGATATGTGGATGTAAAAAATTTGTCGGAAAGGTCCAACCGACTTGGTTATAGACTCAAGCTGCGGCTGAGTTGGGTTTGAGTCAAATATGGAAAGATTTGAGTTGGTTATGTTAGGATTTCCTGTGGGTCACGAATTTGAGTTGTTTTAGGAATGTGGGATACATTCCTAAGGTGTTTGGAAGTCTTAAGATTGCTTATATCTGCGTATAGAAGAGTCCTCAGCAGTTGTGGAAAGTTTAGATTCGTGATTTGAGTAGGATTAGAGTCCTAGTTAAGATTGGGTTGGCCTAAGGGCTGGTTATATAAGGAAGGGAGGCCAGAGCTCGTGTTAGACGACTTTTGGGTTGTTCCTCTTGTCTTCTATTGAATAAAATTCGTAGTTGAAAGGAACTTTTGTGCGTTGTTCGTCCGACTTGTTCAAGACAAGTTTTTCTCGTCGAGTTTTCAGCACAACACTACCTTTCTTCGGTGGTTTTATCATAACTCGAGTTTTACAGATCCAATTGACGTGATTCTTTTTGGGTTGTCTTCACAACTTGATTTTCTATCATCTTGAAAATTTCACGGTCATTGGATTTGTAGTTTCTGATCTACGCGAGTTTCTTTGCAGTGTTCCAGAACTGTTTTTCTCGGGTAGGACAGATTGACCTTTGTTCGATCTTTCAATCGTAACTTGAGTTTCTCTCGACGGATTTGAGTGATTACTATTGTGTATTCTTTGTGACTTGATTCTCTCTGATATCTATCAATTTTGTCATGGTGAAACACGGTTATATTAGTCTCACACACGATTTCTTTAACATATCATTTTTCTGCTAAAGGGAGGGGTTCTCATTGCATCAGTTGAAAAAGTTTTAATCTACCATTCACCCCCCTCTGGTAGCTTTTCACGTGCTCTTTGATCCAACACTCCCTCGTGGTCCGGCGCTACCATGGGAGCTTCTGGCGTCATCTCCGGATATAAGTCCACGACAGCTGACGCCTGAACTTCTGTGTCTTCAGCCACCACTTGGGGAGGCACCAATATCGAAGTTGGAGCTTCAGCCTGCACAGCATCAGTTGCTGCAACAGGCGCCGAATTTTTGGCTTTCTTCTTCGAGATCCTGGAAACAAAGATAAAAAATTCAAAATAGGAAAATAATGGAAATAGCAACTCAGGGTGAGAAGACAATGCTTTCCTTGGAAAGCTTCCAACCCAATCGCCGCGAAACTTCTTCTTCTGAGGTCCGGAGTCAGAGTCCACCAAACCTGGTGAGGCAGAAACTTTGGACATGTGCTGGGAGCTTGCCGCAGCAGCTGGTGTCGCCTCGGCCTGGACTTCCCTCGGCTAGGAAGGACCTCTGGACCTGGAGCCCACAGCTGGCACTAGAGCCGGGGTCGATTTGCCGGAGCTAGCACCCCTTGAGGATGCCGGCACAGAGGAAGGCATGGCTGTTGAAGCTCTGCTTGGTCGGGGAAAGAAGCTACTGGAGACGAAGCTGACTTGAGAGAGCTCCCATCAGCATGTCTCAGCTTTCTCTTATGGCTGAAAGATTCGGCCGGCTCCTTGCCCTCGCCCTTGCCAACATTATCAACCTTCTGTCTTAGAGCAGTGGGGGCCGCTGTCAGGACCCGCCTTTCGTGGGTCCACTTGTGCTTCCTGTACCAATCCCTGGATCAGTAGTTGGTACGCATAGCAAAATGTATGGAGGTCCATATACGAATATTTATTATAGAACCTTTATGGTCTTACAAGCATTGTCTTATAGTACATCCAGTCGTGACTTAACAGGGTCCCTGGATACATAAAAGTAGAGCTACAGCAGCGTTGATACGGCTCCATTCCCTCAGGCATCCTTGGGAGCAGGACTAAACCTATTCCTCATCCTCACGCGGCACTTTGTCATCTTCATCCTCTTCTGCATGGCAACATATTAAGCAAGAGCGAGTACATAAGGTACTCCGCAAGCCCTAACACTACTCAAGGGAAGGTGTTTCATGCATTGGGGCTTGTAGGAAGGAGGGGCCATACGACCTAGTTTTGCCGAAAAGCATTTTATGCAAGGTTCCTTTTTAAAAGAGTTTTGCAATAAGAGAGATAAGTAGTCGAATCAATATTATTATAATTGGCGGGCCCTAGGGGAGTTTCAGACCATCCCGCCAGTTCCCTCACTTTTAGATGAGTCTCTGGACCCCTAGCCTTATGACTCCGACACGCATGCCAGCACTTTCCCAAAACACGGCAGACTCGGCCACCCACTGAATGTGGCCTAGAGGGGGGGTGAATAGGCCTTTTGAATTTCCTGCACACTTAATAGAATCATCAAAACTTGGTTGGCTGGACTAGTCCGGTTGTGTGGGCGAACTAGTCCGGTGTGAAAGATTATGTGTGTTGATCAGTTGTTAATTGGGAAAATAAATTTCTTTAGCAGCGGAATTGAGAACAACTAATATTTGTACTTGAGATTAATATAGGAATGCAGGTGTAACTTCTAATTGCCTTATGTTGAAGTTTAGCACTCAAATGATCTAATAAACAAAATTTAAAGTAAATGAGACACAAGACACACGAATTTTTCCCGAGGTTCGATCTCACCACGAGATCTACGTCCTCATTGAGGAAGCTCACACAGAGCTAAGTCTCCAACCCTTTCCCTCCTCAAGTCACCACGAAGGCCGACTTGATTCCACTATCACGGGTAATCACCAAGTTTGTGGGGCAATCTCACACGTTGAGGGCTCCCACGAGAATTACAACAAAAAAATGATCAAATACACTCAAAAGTATTACAATGCAGAGTATGAGCGTAGAAAGATCAAACCCCAAGAGCTCGCAATGAAAGAATGACGATCTCCCAATCCCGAATCCAAGTGTTCAATTGATTTCACTCTTTTTGAACTTTAGATGTGTGGGGAGATGTGTTTTGGGCTCTTGGGACGAAGTGGCAGCGCTAGGGTTTGCTCTTTGATCAATATTCGACGTGTGTGTTGATAGGAAAGTCGTGGACGCTCTATTTATAGGGTTTCCAAAAGCTAGCCGTAGAAAAAACCTAACACCGGACTAGTCCGGTGCAAGTCCGGACTTGTCCAGTCCCAATGTGTTTTGAGGTCCAGAAAGTTTGCCGGACTAGTCCGGTCCAACCTCGGACTAGTCCGGTGCTGTGTGAAAGCGACTCCAGAAAGTTCATCGGACTAGTCCGATCTCCACGAATGGGAGATTACAGAAAGTTCAACGGACTAGTCCGGTCCATGATCAGACTAGTCCGGTCCCTCAGTATGAGAGACTCCAGAAACATCAACGGACTAGTCCGGTGGATGCACGGACTAGCCCAGTCTCCTTGTGAGTGGGATTCCAGAAAGGTGAACGGGCTAGTCTGGTCCATGATTGAACTAGTCCGGTGCTTTGTGAAAGTTAGGTTAATTTTAATCCCTAACCCTCGCGCAAAGTTGTGAGCTCTTGGAGTGTGTCATTCATACACTCCCTATACATTCAAAATCTATTTTGGTCTTCCAAGCTTCATCAAAGTATTTCTCTTTGAACACCACTTCATTTTTCACCTTTTTGTGTGCATCGAAATGTTTCACTTGTTTGTCCTGCAATCATCTCATACACTCCCTATACTTTCAAAATCTATTTTGGTCTTCCAAGCTTCATCAAAGTATTTCTCTTTGAACACCACTTCATTTTTCACCTTTTTGTGTGCATCGAAATGTTTCACTTGTTTGTCCTGCAATCATCTCGGTAGTTTCATTAGGATCTCATATGTTTGTCATCAATTAGCCAAAACCCACAAGGGATATCCTAGATGCACTTACAATCTCCCCCTTTTTGGTGATTGATGACAACCATTTGAGATATCACAATTGAGAATAAAATCTTGATTTTCATAAGGTGTGCACATATGAGAATAATGATAATTCCACAAAAAGCTTCTCACATATGCACACACCTTATGGTGGGGTGCCTTACAAGTGTGTGATCAACAAGGTGTGATGAAGTAAAGATAATCAACAATGAGTATAAAGATAATCATCCAAGCAACAATAAGCATCACACATAAGAGAAGAAATAGTGGATTACAAAGTTTTAAAATTAAGTACACATGTCCTTGATCACAAAAACATAAAGACACCAACTACTCTCAAACTAATAGACTCAATCTCTCCTAGTCTCAATCTCTCCCCCTTTGGCATCAAGGCACCAAAAAGGGAAAATTTGAGGGGAAGTTTTAGCACTAAAATGTAACATTTGAAGTATCAACCAAATGTGCAACGTTTCAAGCCACATTTCGAGAGTCAAGAATGTTAAGTTCATTCCTAAGTTCACAAAACCGTTTCTCATCCAATGGTTTGGTAAAAATATCCGCAAGTTGTTTTTCAGTTCTAACATGTGAAATAGCAATGTCACCTTTTAATGAATGATCTCTAAGGAAATGATGACAGATATCTATGTGCTTAGTTCTTGAGTGCTCTACTGGGTTGTGCGCAATTTTTATAGTACTTTCATTGTCACATAGAAGTGGGATATGGTTAAGGTTATAGCCGTAGTCCCTAAGGGTTTGTCACATCCAAAGTAATTGTGTGCAACAGCTACCGGCTGCAATATATTCTGCTTCTGCTGTGGAAAGGGCAATGGAGTTTTGCTTTATAGATGACCAAGATACCAGGGACCTACCAAGAAACTGACAAGTCCCTGACGTGCTCTTTCTATCTACTTTGCATCCTGCATAGTCGGCATCGGAATATCCTATCAAGTTAAATTTGGATCCATTGGGATACCAAAGGCCCAAGTTGGGTGTGTGAACAAGGTACCTTAGGATTCTTTTTACAGCAACTAAATGACACTCTTTAGGTGCAGCTTGAAACCTTGCACACAAGAAAACACTAAGCATAATATCTGGCCTAGATGCACATAAATAAAGTAAAGAGACAATCATGGACCGATATACCTTTTGATCTACATTTGGACCATCTTCATTGAGGTCGAGATGTCCATTCGTGGCCATGGGTGTCTTGATGGGCTTGGCTTTGTCCATATTGAATTTCTTGAGAATGTCTTGTGTATATTTGGTTTGGCTTATAAATGTACCTTCTCTTAGTTGCTTCACTTGTAATCCCAAGAAAAACTTTAATTTGCCCATCATTGACATCTCGAACCTATCTGTCATAATTTTGATAAATCTTCACAGAAGGATTTGTTAGTTGATCCAAAGATAATATCATCAACGTAAATTTTACATACAAATAAATGATCATCACAATGTTTAGTGAAAAGTGTATAGTCAGCTTTACCAATTTTGAATCCATTCTGAATTAGAAAATCTCTAAGACACTCGAACCAAGCTCGAGGAGCTTGTTTGAGGCCATAGAGAGCCTTACGCAGTTTGTAGACATGGTTGGGATACTTCGGGTCTTCGAATCCTGGTGGCTGCTCCACATAAACTTCCTCCTTGATTGGGCCATTTAAGAAAGCGCTTTTGACGTCCATTTGATACAGCTTAAAATTATGGTGAGTAGCATATGCCAATAAAATACGAATGGACTCAAGTCTAGCTACAGGAGCGAAAGTTTCATCGAAGTCCAAACCTTCGACTTGAGAATAACCTTTGGCCACCACTCTTGCCTTATTTCTTGTTATTACTCCATGTTCATCTTGCTTGTTCCGAAAGACCCATTTAGTTCCGACTATGTTCGCCTTTGGTCTCTCCACTAGCTCCCATACTTCATTTCTCTTGAAGTTATTCAACTCCTCTTGCATTGCAATCACCCAGTCTGGATCCCCTAAGGCTTCTTCTACCCTGTATGGTTCCAGAAAAGACACAAAAGAGTAGGATTCACAAAAATTTGCAACTCGAGATCTAGTAGTTACTCCCTTTGCAATATCTCCAATGATGTTGTTGACAGGGTGGTCTCTTTGCACGCTCTGGTGTATTGTTGGGTGTGGAGCTTGTGTAGTTGCTTGTTCTTCATTATCTTCATGTACATTGTCTCCCCCTAGATCATTTCTTCCATGATGGTCCTAATCTTCTTGACCTTCCTCCTCTTGATCTTGTGTAAGGGCTCCCCCTTGATCATTGCCTCCACGTTGAGGTTCAACTTGTGCATTTGAGTCGAATGTTTGCTCTTGAGGTAAGATATCGCCAAGTCCCATTTTCTTCAGTGCTTCATATGGAGCTTCCTCTTCATCTAGCACACACTTATCAACTTGCTCCACTTGTGAGCCATTAGATTCACTGAACACTACGTCACATGTTACTTCAACAAGGCCGAACACCTTGTTGAAGACACGATAGGCGTAGGCATTCGATTCATAACCGAGCAAGAATCCTTCATCGGACTTCGAAGCGAACTTTGAGGCCCTCTGTTTCTTGTTCAGAATAAAACATTTGCAACCAAAAAATTTAAAATAAAAAACATTTTCCTTTTTACCGATAAGGAGCTCATATGGAGTTTTCTTCAGTAGTCGATGGAGGTACAGTCGATTAGTGGCATGGCAAGCGGTGTTCACCGCTTCTGCCCAAAACCGATCTGATGTCTTGTATTCATACAACATAGTTCTCGCCATTTCGATTAATGTTCTATTCTTCCTTTCGGCCATCCATTTTGTTGAGGGGAGTAGGGTGCTGAGAATTCATGCTTTATCCCTTATTCATCGAGAAACTCTTCAACTTGGAGATTCTTGAATTCTGTCCCGTTGTCACTTCTGATGTTCTTTATGGTTGATGAGAATTCGTTCTGAGCTCTTTTTAAGAACTTCTTGAGGATCCCCTGAGTTTCTGATTTATCATACAAGAAAAATACCCAGGTAAATCTTGAAAAATCATCAACAATTACTAAACCGTATTTGTTACCGCCGATGCTGATGTACG
Source organism: Tuctoria greenei (assembly GCA_036927565.1). Classification (NCBI taxonomy): domain Eukaryota; kingdom Viridiplantae; phylum Streptophyta; class Magnoliopsida; order Poales; family Poaceae; genus Tuctoria; species Tuctoria greenei. The sequence goes on from JAYESD010000001.1 coordinate 119,685,955, forward strand.
AGACTAGACCAAAAAGATCCATGTGGAGAAGTTCCAGCGGTCTTGTGGTAGTCATCACATTCTTGGTGGGGTGTGGTGCTCTGACTTGTTTTCCTGCTTGTCAAGCGCTGCACGACCTGTCCTTTTCAAAAACCACATCCTTAAGACCACGGATGTGACCACCTTTTAGAAGTTTCTGCAGATTTCTCATCCCAACATGGGCTACCCGTCTATGCCATAGCCATCCCATGTCGGTCTTAGCAACCAAGCAAGTGTTGAGTTCGGCTTTATCTTTCTTGAAGTCAACTAGGTAAAGCTTGCCCTTCAACATTCCCTTGAATGCAATCGAGCCATCGCTTCTTCTAAAAACAGTCACACCCTCATTAGTGAATAAGCAGTTGTAACCTTTGTCGCATAGTTGGGATATTGACAAAAGGTTATAATCTAGAGAATATACGTGTAAAACATTTGATAAGGTATGTTGAGAGGATATTTCAATGTTACCGCTACCAAGGACCTTTCCTTGGCTGTTGTCTCCGAAGTATATGCCTTCACCTGGATCCTTGTTGTACTCGTACTCCACAAACATACCTCTCTCTCTGGTCATGTGATTTGTGCATCCGCTATCAAGTACCCATTTTGTTCCGCCGGAGGAGTAAGCCTGCAAAAAAGAATTATTCCTTGGTTTTAGGTACCCAAGCTTGCTTGGGTCCTCTCAGGTTAGTCACAAGAGTCTTGGGCACCCACACACAAGTTTTCAAGTTCTTGTGGCGTGGCCCTATATATTTGGCAATGACTCTTCCATTTTTGGCTTTCATAAGAACATAAGAAGCATTAAATGTATGAAACAATGTTTGTGGTTCAGATTCATGAGATTTTTCCTCGACAAAGACAACTCTATTCTTAGCATGATTAGAAGTAGGCATGTGTTTGTTCTGATCAAAACCAAGGCCATCTTTGACATTAGGAGGTCTAGTGACCATATATGCACTGCGTGCATATTTGATTTTCTCCTTATCAAAGATGCCGCTTGGAGGGGCATGCATATTACGAGAATTTTATGTATTAGAAATAATATTCTTCTTACTAGAGCAAGTGCAAGTTCCGATTGTTGTTGAACTCATATCTTTGGAGGAAGAGCTCTTGGAGGAAGAAGAGTCACTTTGCTTGAGCGACTCAACTTGTACCTCAAGGATCTTGTTAACTTTTGACAAGTTAGCAAGTTCTTCCTTGATTGCAATATGCGAGTCTTTTAGCTTTGAGACTAGCTCAACTTCAAGCGACTTGTTCTTCTCTCTTTCAAGCTCGAGAAGCTTTTCAACTTCTTGATATCTCTTCCTTTCACGGATGAGCATATCTTCTTGTCAATCAAGAAGTTCTTCCTTCTAAAAAATTTCGTTCGACAACATTTCCATTTTCTTTAGAGCAATTTTACTTAGTCCTCTAAACATTTCTTCGTTATCGCTAGAGCTGTCAAAGTCATCAATAGAGGAATTTAGCGTAGGAGGAGTGAGCCGTACCTTTTTCTTGCCTTCCTTAGCCATAAGGCAAGTGTGGTTGTTCATGTCCCGTCCTCCCATGTTTGTAAAGAGTGTGGCCTTCATAGTAGGTTTCTTGATTGCAATAGTGGCCATCTCTTCTTCTTCATCGGAGGAGGACTCGTTGTTTGAGTCCCACTCCTTGCCAATGTGAGCTTGATGGTTTTGTCTTCTTTTTCTAAAATTTTTCTTTTCTTGAGATCTTGTTTCCTTCTTCTTTTTGTTTTCTTCATAGGGGCAGTCCATCATGAAGTGACCATACTCTCTGCAGTTGTAGCAAGTGCGTCGAGCCTTGGATTTTCCTTTGTCCTTGCTTTTGCCTTCATTTGAGTTGTTTCCGTGTCTTCTTTTCATCATTCGCTTGAACTTCTTGATAAAGAGTACCATTTCCTCATCATCAAGATCGGTGCTCTCGTCACTTGTGTGCCCATCGTCTTGATCTTCACGAGCTTCTTTGAGTTTGGGTCGGCATGTAGCTTTGAGAGCGACCTCTTTCCTTTTGGAGGAAGTGAGTTCGGCCAAGTCTTTAACGTATTTTGCCTCTTTCTCCATCATCTCATGATTTATGATCTTCCCCAACAACTCATCGGGGGTCAATTTGTGAAAATTGGGGCTTTCTCTAATCATTGAGCAAAGTGTGACATATCTTGGCATGAAGGCTCTAATCATTCTCTTGACTACCTCGTGATCCGTCCATTTCTTACTTCCATAGGCACGTAACTTGTTGATGATTGCCTTCATCCGGTTGTACATGTCTTGAGGTGATTCGCCTTCTTCAATATCGAATCTCCCCAACTCTCCTTCAAGCATTTCGATTTTTGCTTCACGAACCGATCTATTTCCTTCGTGAGCCGTCTTAAGTGTATCCCAGATTTCCTTTGCACTTTCTAAGCCATCAATCTTGGTGAATTCCTCTCTGCTTAATGATGATGTGATCACGGCGATGTCTTGTGCATTTCTGTGAATCTTTTGTTCTTGTTCTGGGTGAGTTCTTCATCCGTGTCCGGGATATCTATGCTAGTGCAAACGATGTGCCATAGACTAGGATTTAGGGATATTAGATGCATCTTCATGTTGTACTTCCACATTGTATAGTCGCTTCCGTCAAACTGTGGAGGTTTTCCCATAGGAATGGAAAGATAATGGTTGTTGGAGTTGAGATGGTTGTAGTTGTAAGGCTGTCGGGAGTAGTCGTGATGACCACTCTCCGTTGTCTTCTCTTCTTCCTTTCCATTTTGTCCTAGCAGTTTCTTTCTCAGAAGTTCCTTCAATTGTCGCACTTCTTCATCATCGTGTGGGCTCTCTTTCAGCACATCAAGAGCTTTAGTTTCTTGTTCCTCCTCATTAATGTTCATCTTCGAGATATCGTTGTTCTTCTCAGAGGCCATTGATTTCTCCGAGATGTGAGTCTCGTTGGTGGAGAACCTTGCTCTGATACCAATTGAATGTGGCCTAGAGGGGGGGTGAATAGGCCTTTTGAATTTCCTGCACACTTAATAGAATCGTCAAAACTTGGTTGGCCGAACTAGTCCGGTTGTGTGGGCGGACTAGTCCGGTGTGCAAAAATTATGTGTGTTGATCGGGTGTTAATTGGGAAAATAAATTTCTTTAGCAGCGGAATTGAGAACAACTGATATTTGTACTTGAGATTAATATAAGAATGCAGGTGTAACTTCTAATTGTCTTATGTTGAAGTTTAGCACTCAAATGATCTAATGAACAAAATTTAAAGTAAATGAGACACAAGACACATGAATTTTTCTCGAGGTTCGATCTCACCACGAGATCTACTTCCTCGTTGAGGAAGCTCACACAGAGCCGGGTCTCCAACCCTTTCCCTCCTCAAGTCACCACGAAGGCCGACTTGATTCCACTATCACGGGCAATCACCAAGTTTGTGGGGCAACCTCACACGTTGAGGGCTCCCACGAGAATTACAATGAAAAAAATGATCAAATACACTCAAAAGTATTACAATGCAGAGTATGAGTGTAGAAAGATCAAACCCCAAGAGCTCGCAATGAAAGAATGACGATCTCCCAATCCTGAATCCAAGTGTTCAATTGATTTCACTCTTTTTGAACTTTACATGTGTGGGGAGATGTGTTTTGGGCTCTTGGGACGAAGTGGCGGCGCTAGGGTTTGCTCTTTGATCAATATTCGACGTGTGTGTTGATAGGAAAGTCGTGGACTCTCTATTGATAGGGTTTCCAAAAGCTAGCCGTTGAAAAACCCTAACACCGGACTAGTCTGGTGCAAGTCCGGACTTGTCCGGTCCCAATGTGTTTTGAGGTCCAGAAAGTTTGCCGCACTAGTCCGGTCCAACCTCGGACTAGTCCGGTGCTGTGTGAAAGTGACTCCAGAAAGTTCATCGGACTAGTCCGCGGACTAGTCCGATCTCCACGAATGGGAGATTACAGAAAGTTCAACGGACTAGTCCGGTCCATGATCGGACTAGTCCGGTCCCTCAGTATGAGAGACTCCAGAAACATCAACGGACTAGTCCGGTGGATGCACGGACTAGCCCGGTCTCCTTGTGAGTGGGATCCCAGAAAGGTGAACGGACTAGTCCGGTCCATGATCGGACTAGTCCGGTGCTTTGTGAAAGTTAGGTTAATTTTAATCCCTTACCCTCGCGCAAAGTTGTGAGCTCTTGGAGTGTGTCTTTCATACACTCCCTATACATTCAAAATCTATTTTGGTCTTCCAAGCTTCATCAAAGTATTTATCCTTGAACACCACTTCATTTTTCACCTTTTTGTGTGCACCGAAATGTTTCACTTGTTTGTCCTGCAATCATCTCAGTAGTTTCATTAGGATCCCATGTGTTTGTCATCAATTAGCCAAAACCCACAAGGGATATCCTAGATGCACTTACACCCACATACACACTTCGAGGAAATGCACTAATGCTAATAATAAAAAGCCCATAGCATAGTGTGTCAAGACTGTGACAACAGCTATCCGGATAGATTAAGACTCTGCGGAGTTTGAACACTTTACCCATAGGCCATGAACACCTAGCAAGGGTATGACATGACGCTCATCCCATCTTCCCCGTGTAACACCACAATCACACCTCGGCGCGCTGCAGGGGCCATTCGGGCAATTCCTACCCAGCCAGACATAACACGACAATCGGTCTCTATGCCATTTCCTGGTCCACTGTGTCCTCCATGGCTCTCCAGGTTTTCTCTTATGGCAATTACCTGAAAGGTAGGAAGAGTCCTGCACATACAGGTTCTGTGGTTGTATGAAATCACTACTTGGGGTCAAATGAACTGGTCCTTATATTGGTGAGGTGGCTCACCCCGTCCTTGGCAGAAGGACTAGTCTGAAACACACAACATCGAACTAAATTGAAGTACTCAGCATAAGATTAGTCCGTAAATCATGGTCATCGGACTATTATTGAAGTGCTCAACATCGATCGGTGAGTTACACCGAATATATAGCCGCAACTGGTGTACCTTTTAGGGAGCCCGCGGCATCCCATCACCATACCCGCCTCGACCACCCTTCCCCTTCACACACACAATTCATTAATCACCCACCCATATCCTAACTCACACCACCAAACACATTTTAACACATTTCACAATCATGTATACAGTGTGTAGTGGTTAACGATGCGAACATCGCAGGGGTTCCTAAGCATAGTACTAACAAGGAGGTGCTCGCATCACTGCTATAGCGCAACGATGAAGTTGTTATGTAGTCAAGGGTTCAGGTTGTCAAGATCAAGGAGGGGTTTGTGATTGTCACTGCCATTATTGTAACAAAAGCAGTATCTTGCTTCAAGGCTTTGATAGCGAGTAACTATTGTGTTACTGTTTATCGTTGGCTACTAGCTAACACCGGTATTCAGTCATCAACATAGCTCATGCTACCACATTTCAAGTTGTTAATAGCATATCAACATTTTAAAATAGTCAGACAGCCATGCAATCAAAACAGACCAATAGGTGCGATTGCGAAACATAGGTGAAATATGATCAAGGAGTTAGAGCTTGCCATCGAATTCGTCGAGGAGGTCTTCCTCGAAATTTGGGTCTTTCGGGTCTTCCTCAATGTCCTCAGTCACTATAAGATAACTAGGCGGGTAAATACACAGCAAGAGAAGTCCAATACAGGGAATAACATTCAAGGAAATATGTATTAAAGTTTTTGTTGTCGTCTCCCTAATCGTTTTTAGGATTAATGTGAGTTGTTGGGTACCTTCCATGTTCTTCACTAATTTTTTTTATAGCCATTAGATTTTTATACTATTTTGTAATATTTATTAGGGCCCAATTTCCAAGCTAATATGACCCGATAACCTTCTACTATTTTCACAAATTTTTCTAGAATTTTTATGTGTGTAAAAATGTGTTTTTTCACACATTTGCGTCTCGGGTACCCCTAGCGGTTCCAGCCTGTGGACAGTGACTGGGAGTGGGACCATTCACTCTCTGTGTACGTGCGCGCGTGCACCTAGCCGAGCTAGCAAGCTGGTTGAGGGGTCCAGACGGCAGTGGCCGTTGGTTCCCTGTGCAGGTGGGCCGTGGGCCCCTCTAGCAGGACACGACTCTACGGTCCTCATGGACAGAGCGCACGCTCCCCCTTGCGTGGTGCGGGGCCTAGCTGGCGTGGCACGGCTTGGCGGAAGTGGCATGCCCACCTGCGTGGTGCCCAACTAGCTGCCACATCGGCGCCACGTTCGCACGGTAGGGGCACCCAAGTGCCAAAATTGGGGAGCGACAGCTGCACGACGGGATCTTCACCGGCGGCTCACCGAAACCCCTCCATCGGTCATGTCTGAGAGGCTCCGGTGTAGTGGCGGATTCCTAGTGGTGAGGTGATCCTAACGGCGGTAGCAGCAGCCCCACACGGCGGCTAGAAGGGCGGTGCCGACGTGTTGAGGACGGCAACAGGAGCAAGCTCCGCGGGTTTGCGTCCCGCGTAGCATTTCTTCGGTTCTTTTACTCTACGCGTACTAAGTTGTGCGGTGAGCCATCTAGGAGGCACGGTCAGGCTGGGGAAGGCCCCACAGTGGCTGGTGACGACGAGGTGCAGCAACCAGGTTCGGGTTGCTGGTGCTCCCTCTTTTTAAGAGTTCTCTAACCAAACTAACCCATGTTCTAGTCGTCCTAAAGGCTCATGAAGCCAATGGAGCAAGGGTTGGCGTGGCCTGGCTCGCTGGAGCACGAACGTGCTCGACGGCTGGCAGAGCTAGGTTTTGATGGCCACCACTACTCAAGCTAATGCTCGGCGCGAGAGAAGGCATCATATGCGTGCTAGGGCTACTGAATAATACGCCTGCAAAAGTAATCGAATGATGGAGGGATGTACCGGCGGCGATGAGCTCAGTGGCTGGCGACGAGGAAGAAGAAGGGGGCTCCAAGATTCCACTCCGAGAGGGGCGCTAGAGCTCCAGGGTGTGAGGTGGAATGTGGTGGGTTGTATTGCGAGCAAAGTGGCGAGGGTGACGGCTGTTTTATAGGCCCGTATGGCGGTTCTAGGCGGGAGGCGATGGCGCGCCTTTTGGTGCGGGCGCGCAGGTGCTTGGCTAGCGGGGCGAGAGGTCGTCGAGGTAATGATTTGGTGCTGGAAGGGTGAGGTGGCATCGCTCCCGCGATGATGGCGGTGCAGTGAGGGAGCAGGCGGTGCGGGCAGTTTCCCCAACGTGTCACGTCACGGGAAAGGCGGACAACGGTCGGGCGTGGAAGAGAAGCGAGGAGGGGGAAGGCGGTACAGCGTCGGGCTGGCTGGGCCCCGCACGCTGGCCAGGTGAGAGAGGGAGTGGGCCACGGTGTTGTTGGGCTGAAGGAGGAGAAGGAAGCAGGCCGCAGGAGTTGGGCCGTGGTGAAGCAGGCTGGGCCACAGCGAGGCTGCTGCCCCTGATTCTAGGTCCTTTTCTTTATTGTTTTTTCTTTTTCTTTTCTAATTAGATTTTTGACTAAGATCTCTATTTAATGGACTAGTTCCTTTTATTCACTTCGTATTTCTTTTTTTAGTTTTTTTCCAATGTCATAATTATTCGAGGGGGTTTTCTCACCCCTTTCACAACCTCATAATTGCTATTAGAGCTTCCATCTCAAGTGTAGCTAGTTTAAATCAAAAAGTATTAATTCCAAGTGATTTTCGATTATCGAAATTTTTGGGATGTTACAAATCTACCCCACTTAAACGGAATCTCGTCTTTGAGATTCTGACTCCTCCTCAAACAGGTAGGGGAATTCTTTCCTCAAGTCGACTTCACGCTCCCACATAGCTTCTGCTTCTGTGTGATTGGTCCACTGGACACGGCGGAATCGTTTTGCAGTTCTCCGCGTCTGCCGAGTCACGACGTCTAATATCCTGACAGGCATTTCTTGGTACCTCTGGTCAGGTTGTAGGTCCATCGCATCTATGGGCACTTGCTCTTCTCGTAATTTCAAGAACTTCTTGAGCTGAGATACATGAAACACGCTGTGTACGTTCGACAGGTGCTCTGGCAGCTCAAATCAATAGGCCACGGCTCTCACTCTAGCTAGTATTTTGAACGGTCTGATATACTGAGGGGCCAACTTGCCTCGGACTTGGAACCTCCGGGTGCCTCGAATGGGCGAAACCTTGATGTATACAAAATCTCCTTTGTCGAAGGTTAGTTCTCTTCGACGGTTATCTACATAGCTCTTTTGTCGACTCTGAGCTATTTTGAGGTTTTCCCTGATAATGGTATCTTGCTCTTCAGTGTCCTTAATGATTGTGGGGCCGAAGAATGAGCGTTCTCCAACCTCGGACCACATTAAAGGGGTCTTACACTCTTTGCCATATAGGGCCTCGAACGGGGATATCTAAAGGTTGGCTTGGTATCCATTATTATACGAGAAATTCGAGAATGGCAGACTTGCCTCCCAGTCCTTTCCATATGTTAGCACGCACGCTCTTAGCATTTCTTCCAATATTTGATTCACTCGCTCTGTCTGGCCATCTATCTGAGGGTGATAAGCTAAGTTGTAGTTCAGTTTAGTTCCTAGCAACGTGTGAAGGCTTTTCCAGAAGCGTGCGGTGAATTGGGAACCGCGATCTGACACTATTCTACTGGGCACTCCATGTAGCTTCAGGATGTTGTCAATGTACAGTTGCGCCAATCGACCTCCGCAGAATGTGGTCTTTGTGGGGACCGGAATCCCGACCTCCAAGGATCTCATTGTTGGTGTCGTGCGATGCGACACCCAACAATATACAAGAAAAGGACGAGAACATTTTACAATACCAAGTGTTTATTGAAAAGCACAGCAGAAGTTTTAAAATACTATCAAAAGGAAAGAGAACTATACATCATAGCTACGCTCTCAGCACTAGCTATGCAAAAGCAAAGTCATCCATGTCCTGGATACTTCGTACTAGCAACACACAATTCACGGCGGCATGCAGGGTTCCCACTCGGCTATAAACCCTGGAGGGGGTGCAACCTCGTCATCAAACACGTCATCAGTCGTATAATCTGAAAAAACATGTTAACTGCAAACGTGAGCATAAGGCTCAGCAAGACTAACCCGTCTCACTAGATATATGCAAGGGTGAATACTAAGCATAGGTAAGGTAAAGCATAAAGGACTCGCCTACAAGTGGATCCTTATTATCATGTTTTAAATAGCACATGACATTCTTCAGGCATGGCACATCATAGACTCCACAATCAAACAAGAAACGTTTTGCCGATGATATGATGTGCACAAAGCACATAATGCTTTTACACGTAAAGTATGGGGAAACTGTATACTTTTAATTGTACTATCTCTAAGCCAAACAAGGTTGTCCATGCAATTTGTAATCCAATATATCATATTCTCTTGACTTCTTCAGTATTTACTATGTCACAGCCCAATGAACAAGTGGTACTCTATTACCGCGGGGGACGCTGATTACAATCAGGATACACCGGGACCAACACAACACATACGCACTTTTGGAAATGTCAGCGAGTACTTACAGCAGTACCTATATAACATTTCAGTACTAGTCGTATATGGCCACATTTCACTAAACACTCGAATGTCGAAACGGTCGATCGGTCACGGGCAGGAGGTCACTGCGTGGGGCGTACTCTGACGTGCCCACCAGCTCATTTACACCTTGCGGCCCTCAACCCACGCCTATAAAACGGAACGGAATGCCTCGACAAACTAGTATCAAGCTATGTCAGTTCACTGGAGCCCATTCCTCCAGTATGTCGCCGGTACAATTCAAGCTTGTCCAACAGGGGCACACACGAAACTGTCCTCAATCGACACAAGAAGGCTACACACGTGAGACCACGTCTCGTTGCATCCTACCCACTGCTCAGTCTCAATTTCATATTCATAAATCATTTTATGATTCCATATCCTCCCGTGTGATAAAATTCCTATCTCGCGAGTAGATTCCAACTACTTGACTTCTACCGAATTCCTATGAGCATAAGCATAGCAGTGTCTACTTAACGGGCCGTAGGCCTACCCAAGATTCCATAGGATTTGTGGGCCATGCAAGTGGATGCCAAACACCTTAAACGTAATGCACAAGCATCTGAAGACGTAAGGTGAAATAAAAACTGCAAAATACTGTAAGGAACTTAAATGCAAACCGGGGCTTGTCTGAATGCGAGTCTAAGCCTATGTTAGTTTCTGGCAGTTGGACCGCCAAAGCTTCCAGTTGTTCCTCGATTTCAGCTAGTACACGATATGCATATACTAGGTATGAATGACTTTGAAAATAATTAATATGCTTGAGGCGGTGTGAATATCCTAGAATGAAAATAAGATAATTATCTTAACTGGCTTTGGGACTATTATGGTAGATACTAGTGACTATAGAGAAGACTCTTACAAAGAACAGGATATGATCAAGGAAGTTAGTTGTTCTTCAAAATTATGGTAAGCAATAAGTTCTCTAAATTTTGGTTGAAATTTTGGAAACCTATCATAGCTACCAGGGGTTGTATCAAGTAGAGGGGGTCTCACTGGTTCGAGGAAAATTTGTTTCACTATTTTCTAACTTTCCTACAGGGAGAAACTGATTTTTCAAGTTTGGGTAATTTTTTGGAAATTGAGTTTCCATTTTTCTCAATTTATAACTACATAGAGATTTGGAATATTGATCAACCCAGTATTTTACATCCAATGAACTTGAAATTTTTACTGGATATCAAGTTTATTAACAATAGGTTCTGAACAAAATTGGGAACTTTCCAATTAACAGAACTGTAGGAATGAATTCTTTAAGCATTTTGATTATTTAAATTATAGAGAAATTTCTATGGCTTTTCATACAAATCCAAGTGCACCACTGGAAAGTATTCTTCATGTTGGTTCTAACAAAATTTATTTGGGAATTTGTGGATAATTCTACTGGTAGTTATGGATTTTCCAAGTTTGGATTGAATCTGGATTTATTTTTCCTATTGGAAATCTCGAATAAAGGGGTCGGTCCCACTTCATTTGAATCGGGCCAATCAGAACTGAGCCACACCGGAATCCACAGGTTAACCCGCACAGCCACACCGGATCCACGTCCATAGCTGATCCCGCGCGAGAGGGGCGTCATTGACAGGTGGGACCCGCACCCTTCGTCTACCTCCCGACGCGGCGGCGTCTGTCACTGGAACCGCGGCAGTGCTTCGCCGGACCTTGTTGTGTCGACCTCCTTCCGGCCTCGCCTCTACCGCCTAACCATAAAATCGACAGTGCAAGCCGATGGTGGGGTCCAATCGAGTCGGCGATGGCAGGAGACGGCGGTGCGGCGGTGATGGCGGGGCTAGGGTTTTGGCGTTCGTCGGAAACACTCGGAAATGGCACAATAGGCTTGGGAAAAGGTCGGGAATGTTCCGGGAAGCACTAGGATGATGATTTGGGGGTTAGAATGGGGTGACATCGCCGGCAAAGCTGAGTTCGACGGTGAAGTACGGTTTTTCAACCAGCGGCCGCGAAATCTCGAAATCTAAGGTGCTCGGTTGATAACTTTCAGCTTCCTTGGGCAGGGAGCTTCATTAGGACTTACAGAAGCTATCTGCTAACCAGATTAAAGGATAATTGCAAGAATGAAACGAATTTAAGCGTGAAGCCTTGCTGTTCTATTGAAAAATCATTCGGTTATTGAATAAGAACTCGAGCTACACTTCATGTCATAGGCTTAGATTCTGTGAGCATAAACTAGAGAGGATTGCGAACCTTTTTGCCTAAAGGATCAAGGTTGGAAACAGCCTAGAACTGGAGCTCGACGGTGAGACAGTGAAGGTTCTCGGCGGCTTCCTCGATGGCGACCGGAAAACTTCAAAGTATCCCAAGCAGAAGCTATGTCACGATCAATGACCAAATAGAATACGTAGAGGAAGCTGTGAAAAGCCTCTTATCTACTTGCAGCTTGGGGATAAATGGTTTCAATTGTCGTCGAAAACTCGATCGAACAGAGGCGGCGATAATGGCGTGAACCGAGGCATAGTTCAACAGCGACGGTCAAGGGGGGTTATTTATAGGGACGGAGGGATGAGGGGAGCGCTCCACGGCGCAAGCAATCAGGCAGCTCGGTGTTTGCATGCCCAGTCACGGTGTCACGCGCTGCCGGCGTCGATCGGCGGGGAGAGCTGGATACAAAGCACCCCGTGGGTTGCACTCGAGTGGTCAGGCTGACAGTGGATCCCACCTCCTCTTATCCTCTTCCCCTCTCTGCAACTTCAATTCTCCTACCAAACTTGATCCAAAAATTATAGATTATTGTGTGGAGGCCAAAGAAAATATCTGGAATTTGATTCTACAATTGGATTTAGAATTGGAGCAATTTTCAATTGAATTTCAAATTTGAATCTGAAATTGGATGAAATTCAATGGTGTCACTAAATTAAATAGAAATTGAGTTCCAAAAATTGTGAAACTCTGAGGATAAGTCAAGCAAGTCATGCTGACCATGATGGTGTGTTCAAATCTTGATGTTCAATAAGGTTGAACAGAATTCAAAATTTGAATTCATAATATGGTTTGAATTTGCTAAGCGTCTCAATTAAAATAGCAAATGGAGTTCAAAATTTATGAAACTCTGCAGGAAGTCTATTTGGAATATTAGGAAACCATAGAAAAATTTATGGCCTCAGATTTGAATTATTTTGACAGGGCCAAATGTACAGTAGCATATTAAATTTGTAATTATTTTGAACATATAATGGGTACTGCATATTAATTTGACCTAGGATCCTCCACTCAAATAATTCCAAACTTTGAAGAGAAGTCAAAACAATTTATCTAAGATTATTAGTGAAGTACATTCCTCATGTTAATAAAAGTTAAGCATGAGTGGAAGAAAAGATTTGTTGAGATCAAGTTCATAAGCATAGCTATAATTGGTCTCCATTAGGGTTGATAACCAACTTACAATTGAACCTCATATGAAGGAAGATGTGGGATTTTACATTCCTCCCCCCTTAAAAGAATCTCGTCCCGAGATTACAAAAGGAAGGATAAAAGAAAAAGATCTAATGAACATGTAATGTTAACAAGTCCAGATAGTTGGTTCTAAGATATTCCTCGGTTTCCCACGTTGCTTCATCAGCGGTGTGGTTTCCCCACAAGACCTTGTAGAAATGCAAGGTGCAGTTTCTTATGGTACAAGTCTTCTCATCGACTATCTGGGTTGGATGTTCGGAGTAAGTAAGATGTGGTTGGAGAGCTTCCAAATCCTCCATACGAACTTTCGCTTGGGCCTTGAGACATTTCCTCAATTGTGAAATGTGAAACACATTGTGGACCGCCGAAAGTGATGCTGCCAGCCATAGTCGATAGGCTACAGGTCCACATTGTTCACTTATTGCGAATGGTACGATGAAACGTGGAGCTACCTTCCCTTTTACTCTGAAGCAATGAATCCCTTTCATTGGGGATTGTCGAAGGTAAACATGATCCCTGATATCAAAGTGAAGCAGTCGACGCCGTTTGTCTACATAGATTTTCTGACGAGACTGAGCAGCCTTGAGGTTGGCTTGAATAACTCATACTCGATCTTCGACTTCCTTTACCAAGTCTATACCATATGTTACTCGTTCACCGAATTCACACCAGTTCAAAGGTTCGCGGCACTTCCGGCCATAAAGAGCTTCATATGGTGCCATTTGGATGCTAGTCTGATAACCATTGTTGTATGAAAACTCTGCCAATGGTAGATGATCATCCCAATTCTTACCATGGTGAATGGCACAGGCGCGGAGCATATCCTCTAGCACTTGGTTTACTCATTCCATTTGACCATCAATCTGTGGATGGTAGGCCGAACATCGAATAAACTTGGTACACAAAGATGCGTGGAGCTGCTCCGAAAATCAAGCAACGAACAAGGTTCCACGATCTGATATGATAGTGCGGGGTACTCTGTGTAGTCATAGGATCCTAGAAATATACAATTCTGCATATTGTCGTGCCACATATTTGACATTGACTGGAATAATGTGAGCCGATTTGGTGAGTCGGTCGACTATCACCCAAATCGAGTCATGCTTGCGAACGGTGAGAGGTAATCCAACAATGAAATCCATGCTGATGTCCTCCCATTTCTAGGCCAGTATGCTTAAAGGTTGTAGTTGTCCAGCTGCCTTTAGATGGTCGGCTTTCACTCATCGACACGTATCACATTCAGACACATACTTCGCTATTTCCCTCATCATCCAAGTCCACCAAAATTTCTTCTTCAAGTCTTGGTACAATTTTTACTCCCCAGATGAATAGAATATTTGGACAAATGAGCTTTGTCCAAAATTTTCTTCCGAAGTCCCACATTGCGGAGTACCACGATGCGGTCTTTGAACCAGATGGTACCGTCATCGTCACCTCGGAAACACTTCATTTCCCCCTTTCTCATTCTTTGGTGAATATGTGATGGGCTCCTTCTGAGCCTCCACATTTTCCTCCCTTATGGTAGGAATGAGGGCTAGATTGTAGAGCGCCCCATATGGAACCAAGTAGAACTCGGTTCTTCTTCCTCTATCAAGGTGATAGAAAGGTTATTGTTATGGGACTTGCGACTTAGCGCATCTGCGATGACATTTGCCTTTCCGGGACGGTAGTGGATCTCAATTTCATAGTCCTTGATTAATTCCAACCATCTTCACTGTCGCATATTCAAATCCTTCTGGGTGAAGATGTACTTCAAGCTTTTGTGATCGGTTTATAGATGTACTAGGTTGCCCCATAGATAGTGTCTCCACATCTTTAATGCTAGTACCACGGCAGGGAGCTCAAGATCATGAGTCGAATAATGGTGCTCATGGTTCCGAAGCTGCCGAGATCCATAAGCGATCACCCTTCTGTCTCGCATTAATATGCAACCCAGACCAATCCCAGATGCATCACAATAAACATCAAATTATCTAGTTGTGTTTGGTTGGGCTAATATTGGCGTTGTTGTTAGGTGTTTTACTAATGCTTGAAAACCTTCCTCACATTCCTTTGTCCGTGTATATTTCTTTCCTTTCTTCAGAAGTTCCATCATTGGTTTAGCTATATTGGAAAAGCTTGGGACGAACCTCTGGTAATATCCTTCTAAATCTAGGAAACTTCGAACTTCATGCACAGGCTTAGGAGTCTTCCATTTGAGTATTTGCTTAATCTTGCTTGGATCAACTGCAATCCCTTCGACAGAGATTATGTGCCCTAGAAATGGCACTTGGTTGATCCAAAACTCACATTTGCTGAACTTAGCGTACAGCTTGTGCTCCCGCAATCGCTGAAGCACAATGTGCAAATGTTGTGTATGTTCTTCTTCAAATTTTGAGCACACAAGGATGTCGTTCATGAAGACCATGACAAACTTGTCCAAATCCGGCATGAACACCAAATTCATGACATACATGAAATGGGCCAGTGCGTTGGTCAACCCGAAGGACATGACAAGGTACTCATATATTCCATACCTCGTCGAGAATGCTGTCTTAGGTATATCCTCTGGTCGAATCCTGATCTAATGATATCTAGAGCGAAGATCCATCTTTGAAAATACCAGAGCACCCATCAACTGATCGAACAGAATATCGATACGGGGTAGTGGATACTTGTTCTTGTTCGTGACAGCATTGAGTGGACGATAGTCCACACATAGTCTCAACGTTTTATCCTTCTTTTCCACGAACAATGCAGAACACCCCCAAGGTAACGAACTTGGAGGAATGAAACCCTTGTCCAAAATCCTTCAGCTGCTCTTTCAGTTTTGAAAGTTCCTTAGGTGCCATCTTATACGGCTTTCTCGAGATTGGCACTGTTCCCAATACAAGTTCAATCTTAAACTCGACATCTCTTTCTGGTGGCATGCCAGGAAGATCATCGGGAAAAATACTACTCCGAGGAGTGTATTCGAGTTTACAGGCCTCAGTGTTATAAGTAGTTGGAGTCATGTGGATATTACTCTCAAGAGTGAAAGTTTGGGGAGAGTGGAGCAGAGAATTTAGATATATCCTCCGAGGAATGATGTCAATTATA
Source organism: Tuctoria greenei (assembly GCA_036927565.1). Lineage (NCBI taxonomy): Eukaryota > Viridiplantae > Streptophyta > Magnoliopsida > Poales > Poaceae > Tuctoria > Tuctoria greenei. The sequence goes on from JAYESD010000001.1 coordinate 119,701,931, forward strand.
GCACAATTGTATTGCAACCATAACATCCCTAAGATGACATCTAACTTTTGATGCTCCAAAATAATGAGAGATATATGGTATATGCTCCCACCCAGATTAATGGGTACCCTATGGACCATCTTATCTGCGACTACTTTTCCTCCTGGATAACAAATCATATATGGGGTTTTTATGGAAATGATAGGCAACTGGTATTGACTGACATAAGACTTGCTAATAAAGTTGTGGGAAGCACCGGAATAAAAAAGGATGACTACAGGATGACCAATGAGAGAGAACGTACCCGTGAGTACGGGTGCGCCTTCCAGAACGTCCTTGATGGCAAGGTGGTGGACATTGCCGGTTCTGATGGCTGACTTCTTGTGCTGGTTGCGAGGCTAGTTTGCCCCCTCGTACGATGACTGTCCACTGCTCTGCGGACAGTCCTTGCCGAAGTGCCCCGTACATCCACACGTATAACACGTGTACGGGTTCTGACCGGCACAGAATGGAGGACGGAATCAAGGTGCACGCAATGGAGGTAGAGGTGCATGCGGAATCATCCCTTGTTGCTGTTGTGGGAAAAAACCAGCGTTATTGAACGGGCGACCATGAAACATTGGTGGTCGCGATGGCGGTTGCCACCTTTGGCCGGATGGTGATCGATACACCATGCGGTACTTCAGAGGAGTACCTCCTCTGCTGCCTAGCAGAGCACTCCTTTTCTTCTTGTCGGAGAACAGCTCCCTAGTAGCGTCCTCGTGCACGACCGCGGCATTGACCATGCTGTTTAAACTACCGCTATTGAACAAGGCCAGCTTGTCCTTCATCTTGGGGATCAAACACCGATAGAAGAATTCCTACATCCGATCTTCAGTACTCACTTGGTCCTGAGCATATTGGGCCAAGTGGTTAAATACCTTGGAGTACTCGTAAGCACTTCTTCCTCCTTGCACTACAACCTAGGCAGATAGATCCTAAACCCACCCAAGAGTGACCGAGCAGAGCGTGCTCATGACGAGACGCGTGCTCTAGATTCGAACGAATTTCGGCAGCATAACCCCGCTGTTCTCCACTGCACGCCCGAAAATGGTGCAGCAGAGAACAATAGGGTTACGCCACCGAAATCTCGTCCAAATCCGGACCCGCGTCTCGTCACAAGCCACGCCCCCTCGGTCACTCCGAGGCTGTCCAAAAAAGGGACAATTCCGGACCTGGACGTCTCACATGCCAATGGCATGTGAGACGTGCCGATCCGAAACGGGTAATACATTGCTATAGGTTACGTTGCTCATTTTCATTTTCAGGTCATTTAAGAGAGAGGAAAGAACTAGAGAAAGAGTGAGAGGAAAGTTGGCCTCAGATGACAATTCCACGACGGCTTTAGGGTTAGCTGCCGTAGATCAGAGATGAAACCACTTTGTCGGAGTACGCCATCCACGCGCAGGTGCTTGCCATCCTCACCGTCGTCGTTCGCCTTCGTGCCCGTCTACACGCATACTTTACCTTACCACTAAATGGGCCTTGTCGGGCCTTGTCAAGCTGGTCCGAAGCCCATTTATGTATATATAGTACTTGAACACTCAAGCAATCAAAATTAAGCAATTCAACAACCCTTCAAATAAACCTAAGCATAATTCAAAAAACTAAGCAATTCAAATAAACCTAAACATAACAATTATCCAATGTAATTCATTAATTTATCAACTCAATTCTAACATAAGCAATTCAATTCAAATGAGAGCAATTCAATTCAAATGAGAGCAATTCAAATGAGAGCAATTCAATTCAAATGAGAGCAATTCAATTCAAAGAGAGCAATTCAATAAACATAAACATAACCATAATTCAAATGAGAGCAATTCAATAAACCTAAACATAACCATAATTCAAATGAGAGCAGTTCAATAAACCTAAACATAACCATAATTCAAGTGAGAGCAATTCAATAAACCTAAACATAACCATAATTCAAATGAGAGCAATTTACTTCAATAAACCTAAACATAACCACTATGATTTCTTCCATGAGGTCACCATGTTCAAAAATGACACATCACTTGACTGAATTTCTACAAAAATGCAGGGGCGGGGCCGGGACATACCTGCTGGTGGCGGTGGCGCAGGGGCGGCGGGGCCGGGGACGAGCCGGCGGTGGGGGCGCAGGGGCCAGGGGCGGGCCGGCAGCGGCAGCGCAGGGGCGGTGGGGTCAGGGCAGCGCAGGGGCGGCGGGGTCGGGGGCGGCGCAGGGGTGGCGGGGTCGGGGGTAGCGGCGCAGGGGCGGAGGCGCGCGGAGGCGGGCTGGCGTCGGGGCCGCAGGGGCGGCGGGGTCAGGGGCGGCGGGGGTGCGGCGGGGGCAGGGGCGGCGGGGTCAGGGGCGGCGGCGTCGGGGTGCAGCGGGGTCGGGGGCGGCGGCGCAGGGGCGGAGACGCGCGGAGACGGGCCGGCGGCGGGGCCGCAGGGGCGGCGGGGTCGGGGCGCGGCGGGGTCGGTGGCGGCGGTGCAGGGGCAGAGGTGCGCGGAGGCGGGCCGGCGGCGGGGTCGGGGGCGGCGGGGGCGCAGCGGGGGCGGCGGGGGCGCGGGCGGCGGTGGAGGGAATTGTGAATGAAGAGTCGGGGCCGGAGGGTCCCTATATTAGACCTAGTTTGCGACGACTGCCTTAATTGCGACAGCCTTACCTTAGGGCCGTCGCAATTAAAGCCTATTTGCGACAGCCTTGTACTGGCCGTCACAAATAAGGCATTATTTACGATGGCTTCTTTAATTGCGACGGCTCTAGGGTTGGCCGTCGCAAATAAGCACTTATTTGCGACGGCCACAACTACAGCCGTCGCAAATAAGACCTTATTCGCGACGGCCTTGTTATTTGTGACGGCCAGAGGCGGACCGTCGCAATTTAAGCTGTTTGCGACGGCTGGCCGTCGCAAATAAAAACGGCCGTCGCAAATGATCGCGTTTCCTGTAGTGTTGCTTCACCTCTAGGAACTCTTGAAGCTTCCTCCTCATAACACCGGGAGGTATGTCATAGGCGCGAAATGTCTCCCGGAACTCCTCCCAGCTTGCGGCATAGCTGGCTGGTCAAGCGGCAAGGTATTTTGCCCACCACGCACCAGCAGACCCTTGTAATTGTTGGGACGCGAACAGTGTCTTCTGATGTTCGGTCACTCGTAGCAAACCGAACTTCCCTTCGATGGAGCAATGCCAGTTGTCCGCCTCCAACGGTTCATCAGCCTCCATGAAGACCGGCGGGTGCGTTGACATGAAGTCCGAGTATGAACTCGGAAAAAGCTGTCGTGGACCTGCATCTGGTCGCCCTCCTTGATGGGAAGAATGCTGGACTAAATTCCACAGTAACTCCGTTTGCTCGTCGTGCGAGCCAAGCACTACCACAAGAACCTCCGCTAGACTCCTTGGAAGTTCAGAAGGTGGTGGTGGAGGAACTCATTGCTACGGTGTCGCAACTGACTCCTGGGTCGGAGATTCGTCCTCACGACCACGACTTGATCCTCCCATTTCAGGCGTCGAGCGCGTACTCACCATTCTGCATCCAAATGACTTAAAATCAGCACATGTGTTCTTTTGCTTTATCCATTTCATTATTCAGTAGCACGACTATTGACAAGGGAATAAGTGCATAACATTCACATATATTGATAAAGTACAAACTTTGTACAAGATATATTATCTCATGACCATGTTTAGAGTAGTGAACTCCAAAACGATGGACTCCCACTACGGAAGTACATCTCTACCATACATGGTCCCCATGAGATGTCATACACATCTTATCATCTTAGACATAACCACTGCTATTCTTAATATGATACAAACATGGCCACTAAATAAACACGAGCAACTATTAAACTATATATGTTGCCCCGTGATGGCAGAAGTGCTGCCTCATCCCACTCCAGTACGTCCTACTCGACGTACTCGAGTTCCTTGGGATCTTCTTCTTCTTCTTTATCATTTGAAGTTGGTGCCACAGGTGCGGTTGCGTGAGCAAGAGTTGCTACCTCACCCATCATTTATGATGTCGCGGCCACTAAGGATTTCACATCAGTCAGCAGAAGACACATCCTCAAGTCTTCCAGTTCCTTCTGTGCATTTTTGCAATTGGCCTTCCAATCCTGAGTCTCCCCTCTAGATTGATCCTTTCTTGAGTCACCTCACTCAGCTGTTCATCCAACAGTTGCACCTCGAGTTGACTCGCTTCCAACGCGCTTTCCGCGTTTTGCGTTTTTATGCGAGCCTCCGATCGAGCTTTAACAGCCTAGTGCTACTAATTCTCCCTTAAATTTAGACGGCAATTTAGGGGAGCAGCTGTGGCCCTAAGTGAGTCATTGGCCCCTTCAAAGTGATCCCCTCGAATCAGAGCCTGCTTCAGGTCACTCATCATTTTTCCAAGGCTAGCATGCTGATCAAGGGTCTCTTGACATGCTGATGCTGCATATGACGCTAAAATCATCTTGGGTACTTCTTCAGTATGCCCATATGGTGCAACCATCACACTTTCCCACTCGTCACCGGCTCTACCGATGACCGGAAAGAGCGCGAATGGAGTGTCAGCCATAGCATGGTAATGAAGTTTGCAAAACCTCATTATGGCAACACTTGCGGCATAACACCACGGGTCTTCCAATTGAATCCCTTGCACTTGGATGAAGAAAGGAGCCCATCCAATATTCAATGGAGCAGCCGGCACATCGACATAAATGGTGCATCTTGTCACACCTCCGTCATTGATCTCCTTGCCCCAATAGTCCGGTATTTCACAATACCAGAACCGTTGAAGCATTGCTATCAACAAATCCGGAAAACCCTTCAGAAGAGTACACTTCGTGAACACCCATCCGTTTGGTAAGTATACTATTGAATCAGCCATCTGTTGAAAAGATACTGGAGCAATGAGGAGGTTTCCAACTCCCAATAGTTTAAGAAAATTTTAAAACTGGAGTTGTAATCACAGTCTGTTCGAGCTGACCTTCCTGTATAAATTCAAAATTTTCATACAGAAAACGCCAAAACCAGAGGTTGGGTTGAATACAAAAGTTGTAGTACATTTAACAACCTTTCCATATTATACTCATACAGCCCCAGGTAAGCTATGAAATAGAATCTATACAGGTTTAAATTTGACCAAAATTTTCTGGAAATTTTGACGGAACCTCCCCTGTATATGTGGTGATTGTCCACAATTTATACAGGTATATCTTGACAATATATTGAGGTAATGACAAAATAAACATTGTATAGCATAAAGTTAAAAATCCAGAGGTAAAAGATTTCGGCCATAAAAAATTTGTTACATAGGTATAGTGTGCCAATTCGAAACTATGTGCCAACTGTTTCAAGTTCTGATCTGCCAGAACCGAGTTTGCAACAATAGGAATTAAAAAAAGCTACACCAAGATTCAGGCCATGAGTGTAACATAAAGTTGATAGATAACTTGCTAATATTTCCAGAAATATATATATATATATATATATATATATATATATATATATATATATATATATGACCATGTCAGTATTCTGGATCAAAAGCTAGAGCTATCTAAACTTGACAGATGAACTGACTGTTGTTCAACAGCAGCCCTACAATTCACTGTTTTGAGCTCGAAATTTGAATTGCCTCAAATTCGAATCAAGAGAAACTTTAAATAACAAAACTGTAGATATGCTTCTACCCTTTTCATATATATATCACAATAAGGCATAAGTTTTTTCTACAGAGAGTTATTGCAAAAATACAAAGACTGGTACAATGGTAGGGTTATCTGGAGTAGTTTAAGCATACCCCAAATTTCAACAGATTATCTAGCTTTTCTGCCTTAATGGTCAACAGGAAAGTTGTAGAGGTCTTCGAGAATTTTTCATCCATATATCATACCCCTATGTATATTCCTAACTAACCAAGATTACAACCAGGCGAAGTTGAGCAAACTTTAGCCAGAAATCAAGAATCTTGGTGCTAACCCGATGTCGAATCAAAACTTATTTTGTGGAGTCCAAACCTACCAGCACCTGATAGTCAGACTTTCCAAAATACAATGCACCCATTCTTTTTTTATCGTTTGGGGATGGTCAAGTATCAAAGTTGATACTGACGGTACTACGTGCCTCACTAAAGAAAATTCTAACCGGTATTTCCAGGTACGTTTATAGGTGGTCCTAGTGTCGTTCACTAGCAAATGTGTTCTACACGGGTCGCTACCGTAGTCAATGTTGTAGTAGACAAACAATCCCCTTTCACACCTTCACACCTCAAGGGTGGCATGGGGAAACACGACAGGCATTAACAATAATACATATGAAAGTAAATGCATACGACTCTGGTGTGAGTCGCCCTCGAGCGAGGTCATGTCTCGATGTACATGGCTGTAATATGTTTGTACAACAAAGACTCCCACATGAACCGGCTTATACACGCTCGAGCATACGTGTTTCGCATGCTCCTGTAGAACATGAATGGTTCTAGAGCTGCATACTATGGGGTTATACACCACCTGACGGGGGCTCCCACTAACTTTGAAGCACGCTGGGGTACCGCATGTCATAGGTTCCCAGAAACATAGAAAGTTTCAGGGAATCCTATTAACATTTCCGTGTTAAGCCACAGAAAGATTTCCATGCTACCTCTCGCATGGTGAGCTTACCACAATTGATCCGCTTACGGTGGTGTACCTTACCTCTTACCTGACGTCGGAGCGTCGTTACAGAATTTATAACACATAAGTTAGTTTACCACCTTTATATCTTATACTAATAGTACTCCTTATAAGGGCATATAGCTAATTCCTCACTCAACAAATCCTAATTTTTTAAAATATGCTCTTTTCAAGTACACTATTTCCAATGATGCTCTGATACCATGTCTGTGGGGATCGGAATCCCGACCTCCAAGGATCTCATTGGGTGGTGTCGTGCGATGCGACACCCAACAATATACAAGAAAAGGACGAGAAAAATTTACAATACAAAGTCTTTATTGAAAATCATAGTGGAAGTTTTAAAATACTAACGAAAGGAAGAGAACTATACATCATAGCTACGCTCTCAGCACTCGCTATGCAAAAGCAAAGTCATCCATGTCCTGGATACTTCGCACTAGCAACACACGATTCATGGCGGCATGTAGGGTTCCCACTCGGCTGTAAACCCTGGAGGGGGTGCAGCCTCATCATCAAACCCATCATCAGTCGTATAATCTGCAAAAACTTGTTAACTACAAACGTGAGCATAAGGCTCAGCAAGACTAAGCCGTCTCACTAGACATATGCAAGGGTGAATACTAAGCATAGGTAAGGTAAAGCATAAATGACTCGCCTACAAGTGGATCCTTATAGTCATGTTTTAAATAGCACATGACATTTTTCAGGCACGGCTCATCATAGACTCCACAATCAAACAAGAAACGGTTTGCCGATGATATGATGTGCACAAAGCACATAATGCTTTTACAGGTGAAGTATGGGGAAACTGTAAACTTTTAATTGTACTATCTCTAAAGCAAACAAGGTTGTCCAAGCAATTTGTAGTCCAATATATCATATTCTCCTGAATTCTTCAGTATTTACTACGTCACAACGCATTGAACAAGTGGTACTCTATTACTGCGAGGGATGGTGATTGCAATCAGGATACACCCGGACCAACACAACACATACGCACTTTTGGAAATGTCAGGGAGTACTTATAGCAGTACCTACATAACCTTTCAATACTAGTCGTATATGGAAACCTTTCACTAAACACTCGAATGTCGAACCGGTCGATCCATCACGAGCAGGAGGTCACTATGTGGGGCGTACTCTGACGTGCCCACCAGCTGATTTACACCTTGCTGCCCTCAACCCACGCCTATAAAACGGAACGGAATGCCTCGACAAACTATTATCAAGCTACATCAATTTACTAGAGCCCATTCCTCTAGTATGTCACTGGTACAATTCAAGCTTGTTCAGCAGGGCCGCACACGAAATGGTCCTCAATCGACACAACTAGGGCTACGCACGTGAGACCACGTCTCGTTGCATCCTAACCACTGCTCAGTCTCAATTTCATATTCATAAATCATTTTCTGATTCCAGATGCTCCCGTGTGATAAAATTCCTGTCTCGCGAGTAGATTCCAACTACTCGACTTCTACTAAATTCCTATGAGCATAAGCATAGCAGTGTCTACTTAACGGCTTGTAGACCTACCCAAGATTCCACAGGATTTGTGGGCCATGCAAGTGGATGTCAAACACCTTAAACATAATGCACAAGCATCTGAAGACGTAAGGTGAAATAAAAACTGCAAAACACTGTAAGGAACTTAAATGCGAACCGGGGTTGCCTAAATGCGAGTCTGAGCCTATGTTAGTTTTTGGCAGCCGGACCTCCAAAGCTTCCGGCTGCTCCTCGATTTCAGCTACTACACGATATGCATATACTAGGTATGAATGACTTTGAAAATAATTAATATGCTTGAGGTGGTGTGAATATCCTAGGATGAAAATAAGATAATTATCTTAATTGGCTTTGGTACTTTTATGGTAGATACTAGTGACTATATAGAAGACTCTTGCAAAGAACATGAGATGATGAAGGAAGTTTGTTGTTCTTCAAAATTATGGTAAGCAATAACCTTCACTAAATTTTGGTTGAAATTTTGGAGACCTATCATAGCTACCAGGGGTTGTATCAGGTAGAGGGGGTCTCACTGGTTCGAGGAAATTTTGTTTCACTATTTTCTAACATTCCTACAGGGAGAAACTGATTTTTCAAGTTTGGGTAAATTTCTGGAAATTAAATTTCCATTTTTCTCAATTTATAACTACATAGAGATTTGGAATATTGATCGACTAATTATTTTAAGTCCAATGAACTTGAAATTTTTACTGGATATCAAATTTGTTAACAATAGTGTTCTGACCAAAATTGGGAATTTTCCAAATAACAAAGCTGTAGGAATGAATTCTTTAATCATTTTTATTATTTGAATTATAGAGAAATTTCTATGGCTTTTCATACAAATCAAAGTGCACAACTGGAAGGTATTCTTCATGCTGGTTCTAACAATTTTATTTGGGAATTTTTGGATAATTCTACTGGAAGTTATGATTTTCCAAGTTTTGAATGAATATTGATTTATTTTTCCTATTGGAAATCTCAAATAAAGGGGCCGGTCCCACTTCATTTGAATCGGGCCATTCAGAACTGAGCCACACCGTAAGACACGGAGTTAACCCGCGCAGCCACACCGGATCCGCGTCCACAGCTGATCCCGCGCAAGAGGGACGTCGTTGACAGGTGGGACCCGCACCCTTCGTCTACCTTCCGACGCGGCGGTGTCTCTCGCCGGAACTGCGGCGGCGCTTCGCCGAACCTAGTTGTGTCGACCTCCTTCCGGCCTCGCCTTGACCGCCCAACCATAAAATTGACCGCGCAAGCCAATGGTGGGGTCCAATCGAGTCGGCGATGGCCGGAGACGGCAGTGCGACGGTGACGGCGGAGCTAGGGTTTTGGCGTTCGTCGGAAACGCTCAAAATGGTGCAATAGGCTTGGGAAAAGGTCGGGAATGTTCCTAGAAGAACCAAGATGATGATTTGGGAGTCAGAATGGGGTGACATCGCAAGCAAAGCTGAGTTTGACGGCGAAGTACGATTTTCCAACCGGCGGCCGCAAAATCTCGAAATCTAAGGTGATCGGTTGATAACTTTCAGGGTCCTTGGGCAAGGAGCTTCATTAGGACATACATAAGCTATCTGCTAACCAGATTAAAGGATGATTGCAAGAATGAAACAAATTTAAGCGCGAAGCCTTGCTGTTCTATTGAAAAATCATTTCGTTATCGAATAAGAACTCGAGCTACACTTCATGTCATACGCTTAGATTCTGTGAGCATAAACTAGAGAGGATTGTGAACCTTTTTGCTTAAAGGATCAAGGCTGGAAACGGCCTAGAACTGGAGCTCGACGGTGATACAGTGAAGGTTCTCGGTGGCTTCCTCGACGGCGACCGAAAAACTTCAAAATATCCCAAGCAGAAGCTATGTCCCGATCAATGACCAAATAGAATACATAGAGGTGGTTGTGACAAGCCTTTTATCTACTTACAGCTCGCGCAGAAACGGTTTCAATCGTCAGCGAAAACTCGATCGAACAGAGGCAGCGATAATGGCGCGAACCGAGGTGGAGTTCAATGGCGACGGCCAAGGGGGGTTATTTATAGGGACGGAGGGATGAGGGGAGCGCGCCACGGCGCAAGCAAGCAGGCAGCTCGGTGGTTGCATGCCGCGTTGCGGTGTCGCGCGCTGCCGGTGTCGATTGGCGGGGAGAGCTGGATACAGAGCACCCCGTGGGTTGCACTCGAGTGGTCAGGCTGACAGTGGGTCCCACCTCTTCTTATCCTCTTCCCCTCTCTGCAACTTCAATTCTCCTACCAAACTTGATCCAAAAATTCTATATTTTTATGGGGAGGCCAAAGAAAATATCTAGAATTTGATTCCGCGATTGGATTTCGAATTGGAGCAAGTTTCAATTGATTTCAAATTGGATGAAATTCAATGGTGTCACTGAATTAAATAGCAATTGAGTTCCAAAAATTGTGAAACTCTGAGGATAAGTCAAGCAAGTCATGCTGACCATGATGGTGTGTTCAAATCTTGAAGTTCAATAAGGTTGAACAGAATTCGAAATTTGAATTCATAATATGGTTTGAATTTGCTCAGCGTCTCAATTAAAATAGCAAATGGAGTTCAAAATTTATGAAACTCTGCAGGAAGTCTATTTGGAATATTCGAAAACCATAGAAAAATTTATGGCCTCAGATTTCAATAATTTTGACAGGGCCAAATGTACAGTAGCAAATTCAATTTGTAATTAATTTGAATATATAATGGGTACTGCATATTAATTTGACCTAGGATCCTCCATTCAAATAATTCCAAACTTTGAAGAGAGGTCAAAAGAATTTATCTAAGATTATTGGTGAAATCCATTCCTCATGTTAATAAAATTTAAGCATGAGTGGAAAAAAGATTTGATGAGATCAAGTTCATAAGCATAGCTATAATTGGTCTCCATTAGGGTTTATAACCAACTTACAACTGAACCTCATATGAAGGAAAATGTGGGATTTTACAGTCTTGACCGGTATGAAGTGGGCTACCTTGGTCAGTCAATCCACTATGATCTAGATCGAGTCATTTCATTTCTTCATACGGGGCAACCCATTGATGAAATCCATGGCGATTTCATCCAATTTCCGATTGGGACATGGAGTGGTTGCAGCAATCCTGCCGGTCTCTGATGTTCTGCCTTTACTCAACGCCATATGTCGCAATGTGTGACAAATTCTGCTATCTCCTTTTTCATTGCCACCTACCAATACTTTTTCTTCAGGTCTTGATACATTTTGGTGGCTCCTGAGTGAATGTAGTAGGCGGAGTTGTGGGCTTCGTCCGTCATGAGGTTCCTCAGCCTGTCCATGTTTGGTACGCATATCCGATTCTCGTACCAAAGGTCTTCTGTTCGTCCACCCAGAACCCAGGGGCCTTGCCCTTCCCCGTCTGGTTCCGTAATTCTATGATCTCTAAATCCTTTTTCTGGGCTTGACGGATCTGATCCTATAGTGTGGGTTGCACGCATAGCATGTTGAGGTATCCATTCGAAACAGGATGCAAGTTCAGTTTCTGAATCTCTTGCTCTAGTTCCGGTCTCTTAGTGATGGCTTGCATCGTATTGCAGTGCGCTTTTCGACTTAGTGCATCTGCCACCACGTTGGCATTTCCTGGGTGGTACTGCACCTCCAAGTGGTAGTCCTTGATCAGTTCCAACCACCTCCCTTGTCTGAGGTTCAATTCGGTCTGGGTGAATATGTACTTCAAGCTCTTATTATATGTCAAGATCCGATACTTATTTCCAATCAAGTAGTGTCTCCAGGTCATGTGTTGGGTAGTTCTTCTCATGGGCTTTGAATTGCGTAGATGCATATGCGACAACCCTATCGTCTTGCATGAGTACGCATCCAAGCCCTTGTCGTTAGGCATCAAAATACACCATGAAATCCATGTGTATGTTTGGTAATATCAGGATTGGGGCAGCAGTCAACTTAGCTTTCAGTTCCTTGAAGCTGCTCTCGCACTAAGTCGTCCATTCGAACTTCTTATCCTTCTTCGTAAGTTCGGTCATCGGTCTCGCAATCTTTGAAAGTCCATCGATGAACCTTTGATAGTATCTGGCTAAGCCAAGAAAGCTCCTAATCTCAGTGACATTGGTAGGTTGTTTCCAGTTAGTCACGGCTTCGACCTTTGTGGGGTCCATCGCTACACCTTCGGCCATTATGATATGACCAAGGAAGGCCACCTGTTGGAGCCAAAATTTGCATTTACTGAACTTGGCATATAATTGGTGTCCTCTGAGCCTCTCCAACACTATCTATAGGTGTTCCTCATGTTCGGCCACACTCCTGGAATAAATCAGTATGTCATCTTTAAATACGACAACAAACCTATCCAACTCCTTCATGAATATCTTGTTCATTAGATTCATGAAGTACGCAGGTGCATTTGTCAGACCGAAGGGCATCACCTTGAACTCGTACTATCCATATTGAGTTATGAATGTCCTCTTTATGATGTCGGAATTTCGGATCTTCAACTGGTAATATCTTGATCTCAGATCTGTTTTGGAGAAATATTTGGCTCCTTTCAATTGATCGAACAGATCATCGATACGAGGTAATGGGTACTTATTCTTGATGGTTAACTCTTTTAACGACCAATAGTCGATGCACATCCTCAAATTACCATCCTTCTTCTTGACAAAGAGTACCGGAGCTCCCCAAGGTGAGGAGCTCGGCCGGATAAACCCTTTCTCCTGAAGCTCACGAACCTGTTCCTTGAGCTCAGATAACTCATTTGACGCCATTTGATAGGGTCTCTTAGCAATGGGCGTAGCTATAGGAGTTAGGTTGATCAAGAATTCCACATCCCTATCGTGTGGCATCACTCGTAAGTCTTCCGAAAATACATCAGGGTATTCACATGACACTGGTACTTGCTCCATGGGTTTAGCTTCTAAACTCCACACAATAGGTAGGGTGGGGTGCTGATGTGGCTCACAGGTTACTGTTACCCCTTCATGGTTTGTAGCACTGACCTTGCGATCGGCACAAGATATATTCCCCTTATGACGTGCCAACCAATCCATTACAAGGATAACATCTATGCCATCTGATTTAAGGACCACTAGGTCCGCTAGGAATCCTACCCCACTTAAATGGATCTTAACCCCTAGGCATCCAAATCGGCACTTTATAACTACACCTGGTGATTTAGTTGCCAGTGGGGTTTCTAACCAGACCTTCGGTAGTCGACTCTTATCCACAATCTTTGATGAAGCAAACGAATGTGATGCTCCAGAATCAAAGAGAACGGTAGCAAGTATTGAGTTGACCAAGTACTCACCAAGTGCAACGTCTGGTGCCTCCTCAGCATGAGTGGCGTCAATGTGGTTGACGTGACTGCGACCAAAGGACTGAGCTCGGTTCTCTGATCCGGGTGCTTGTGGTGGGTTACGTCCAACACCAGATACAGCGTTCCTCATTCCAGAGTTGGCAGGAGCGGGGTTCAACTTCTTGTACTGTGGGCAATTCGCCACAAAGTGCTCTGGGTCACGATATTGGAATCATACCTTGACGGGTTTTACCACACTAGCGTTACTCCCTTGCTGGGGGGTAATGCTACTCTGTCGGTACTGCTGCATCGGCTGCTGTGCGCTAGCCTTGAATGCTCGATACTCCATAGTAGGCTGGTACTGTGGCTTTGACTGGAAGTTGGACCTCGACCGTTGGAAACGGTCTTGTTTCTTAAGATTTTGTGCCTGGAACCTCCGCTTTCTCACCCCTTCCAGTTCGAAACACATCCTCAAGTAGTATAGCGCGGTTCATCATTGTGTTGAAATCCGAGTATATGTGCATAATCAACTGTGTCTTCATGGTGTGACAAAGGTCCTTCCTGAAACGGTCCTGTTTCTTCTTGTCTATGTCCACTCCATTAGGTGTGTAATGGCTCAACTTCATGAACTTTTTGATTTACTGGTTCATGGTCATAGCTCCCTGGCGTAGGGAATGAAACTCATCCGCTATCATTTCCATAATACCTTCCGGTATGTGGTAGTCACGGAAGGCCTGCTAGAATTCCCCCCAGCTAATCGCATCGGGCTCCTTTTCTGCCTCACAGTAATTATCCCACCATTCTTAGCTGCCCCAACCAACTGGTGGGACGCTAGCATGACACACTCCTACTCGCTAGCTGCTGTTATGTTCAACGTTCTTAGTTATGTTGCGTAACCAGTCATCCGCGGCCAGAGGATCCTCTTCGCTGCCATCAAACACCGGTGGACAGAGCCTCATGAATTCCGACATCTTTGATGATTATGGCAACCCAGGACCTCGTTGTCCTTGCATAGCTTGAGCCATGGCCTGCAGCAGTTATGTCTGTACTGCCATTACTTCGACCAAGGTTGCGGGTGGCGGTGGGGGTACCACTTCTTCCACATTCGCTACAAAGTCCTATTGGTTAACCTCTCCCACTTCCTCCTAGTGATCCTCCGCCTTAACCTGGTCACTAGTTGCGGCTGCAACTGATACATGTGGTGCGCAGTTCTGACCACGTCGACCTGCACCTCTTCCCCTCGGAGCTGCCCAGCCTCTAGGTGCGCGCTCAACCTGAGCCTGGTCTCCTGCCTTTGGGACGGCTTGTCCAGCCCGTTCGCGGTGTGCTTGGACGCGAGCAGATCACTTTAGTGCCATCCTGCTAATGAGAAAGGGGGGTGAGAAGGAATTATTTGGTTCTACTTTATTAGTTATGGTGATGTGTGTGTTGTACAGTTTACATTGCGCGTTACTATATTTATGTGTATATTTATTTATTTATTTACTTTATATAATAATAATTTTATTGCGTTGTTCTACGCTTATATCAATTATAAAATCTTACGACACAAGTAGGAGTCCAAATAAAACTTGACACATCACATCATCCACTACTAGATTACAACCATACGAGTACAATACTCATCGTGTCTCTGACACGATACTCATGCCACGATAACTCATGAACTACACGGAACTTATGCTAACACAAGACACACACCGATATAGGCTCAACCTAACATTAGATATTACGCTAACATAGGACTCGCTATGCCAGGCTACTCATAGTACTGCATTCTCTGGAATCTCCGAAGCTACAGTGTGGTGGGGTAAAGTGACTCCACGTCCCCCATCTAAAAATCCTCACACCACTGAAGGGCTAAGTCGTCACCCACGTAGACCAACTCGAAGGGGAAGGAGCTACTCTCTCCCGAGTCGCCCCCTATAGTGTCATGAGTGGGTTCAGCACAGCTAGCCGCATCCTCGAGTAGCTCTAAACTCACGTCCTGGTCGTCTCCTCCCTCGGAGGGATCCTTAGTAGGGTCCTCGTCCAGTGGGTCTCCAGCACTATCATCCC